>ML058501.1:1701764-2301764 GCA_003013855.2 Liriodendron chinense | reverse complement strand
GTCTCCACACTCAACAAAGAAGTCACCTACGCGCTGCTTGGGCGCTTCAATGGCAGCCTTCAATAGCCGCTCATCCTTCAAATAGTCTACAACTGCGAATCTCTCCAGACATTTCGAATTCAAAAAAGCTAGCCGTTGGCTGTAAGAAAGTCACCTGTGACTTGAAAAACACCTATTTCCCTTGTTACTTTTCTTGCTTCTTTACCTGATACAAAGTTACAGGTTGTAACTTTGTCACCTGTAAAATTTCTCCCCCAAACACCTGTAAGAAAGTTAAATGTAACTTTGTTACATTTTACAGAAGTTACAGGCATCCAAACAGCCCCAATCCAAGAGAGAGAGAGAGAGAGAGAGAGAAAGAGAGAGAGATATCAGCTTCTTCATCTCCCCCTTCCTCGCGGCCATCGCTTCTAACAACAGTCATGGAAGCCGATCGAACTCCCCTGCCGGAACTTGGGCCGCAGGAACCCGAAGTCGACATTGCCGCCTCCGTCGCGCCGCCAACAGAGAGCAGGCCGTCATTCTGGAAGCTTCCGGAGGCCCACCAGTCCAGATTCACCGGGGATTCCTCGGGACGCGGATTGGCTAGTGACCCCAACACCAGCCAGGGGGCTGGTGTCAAAGCTGTGTTGACCCCACCATGATGTATGTGTTTTATCCACGCTGTCCATTCATTTTTCCACCTCATTTTAGGGCATAGGCCCAAAAATGAGGCAGATCCAAATCTCAGGTGGACCACACCACAGGAAAACAGTTTTGATTGAACATCCACCCTTAAAAAAATTCCCAGTGCCCACCGTGATGTTTATTTGCCATCCAACCTGTTGGTAAGGTCACACAGACCTGGATGAAGTGAAAACACAAATATCAGCTTGATCCAAAACTTCTGTGGCCTCCAAGAAGTTTTCAACGGTGGACGTTCAATTCCCACTGTGTTTCGTGTGGTGTGGTCCACCTGAGATTTGGATCTGCCTCATTTTAGGGCGGAAATGGATGGATAGCGTGGATAAAACACATAAATCATGGTGGGCCACACAGCTTTGACACCAGCCCTCTGGCTGGTGTTGGGGTCACTAGCCAATCCGCGTCCGATTCCCCGGAGATTCACCGGTCCAGATTCACCGAGGCCAAATTCAGGTCGATGGTGTCCATGAAGATTTCGGGTGCGGCTGCGGTGGATCCCCGGATCCACCGAGGTCGGTGGGACCCCTGACTGTGGGGTCCACTTGATGTATGTGACTACATCCACGCCGTCCATCCATATTGAAAGTTCATTTTAGGGCATGATCCAAAAAATGAAGCGGAACCAGATGGACCATAGTACAAGAAACAGGGGTCCAGATGGACCATAGTACAAGAAACAGGGGTAATTGACCGTTAAAAACTTATGGTGGGCCACAAAATCTTTGGATCAAGATGATATTTGTGTGGTCTCTTCATCTAGGTGTTTGTGACCTTATCAACATGTTGGATGGCAAATAAACATTCCGGTAGAATCCATTAAGTTTTTAACGGTGGGGAATCAATCACGATTGTTCCTGTGGTGTGATCCACCTAAGATTTTATTCAGTTTCATTTTTGGGATCATGCCCTAAAATGAGCTGTCAAAATGATTGGACGGTGTGGATTTAAGGTTCATATATCACTGTGAGCCCCGAAGATTTCCTTTTGGTAAGGGTGTGATCTGGAATGGACATGAGTCTGGACGGAGCCCAGCCTGATTTGGGCTAAATATAGAGGCCCGCAGATTAGACCCGGGCCTGAGTTTTTTAGAGCCAATAACTGCAGTGGACTCAGACCCGCATCTTCCCAATGCTCAACAATTCATGCTTTCCTGGAAAGACTTAATTAGATTTTGTAGGCTGATATTTGGTTACCATGCCTGGACCATCAGATCATAGGCTAGGCTGTATGTTGTCCATGACCCATAAATTAATGGGTTAGATCCTGACTCACTTTGGGTCAGCCAAGTTGCAACCTATTTCTAGGTATCTCGTATTGAAAGAGCCCCTCTATGGGTACTCATGATCACACCCATGTGAGATCCAGGACAATCATTAAGTGGGCCACGCAACATGCAGAGTTGCCTACCTGATGACCAGAACGTTCTTATGTATACAGTTAAGCCCACCTGATGAATGGCCCTGAGCCTGCTCATGTGAGTAGCCATTCATCTCATTTTCTCAATCATGAGTACATGCTGGGCACCTAGGATTAATTGGAATTCAAGTCAGATACAGGTTGCAGGTTCGGTTCACTTGAAAGCTCGGATTAGGTACTACCCCCACCAGGAGGTAGCTAGAGATGGACGGGTGCATGGCACCTTGGTAATGATGGAGAGCAGGTGGGGCCTGCACCGATGTGACGGGTCTGTCAGCACTCCACCAATATTGAGGTGTGGACCCCCTGTTCTCCACCAATACCGAGGTGTCACGCACCCGTCCGTTTCCAGCTATGTCCTAGTAGGGGTAGTACCTAATTCGAGCTCTTCACTTGAGGCCGGGTCAGGCTCGTGTTGACCCTCAACTTGATCCAACCGGTCCAAGCACCCCTAGATGGATCGGATGCAACATTGTCCCATGTGGTCATTGCTAGCTATAATCCTTCTGACTAGTTAGAAGTGGAAATGAGACTACAATCTGCATCACCATCACATGGCACATGTGCATTTCAATGAGGGCCATCCAATTTGTGGGCCCTTTTATGATTGAGCATAGATGGAAGCACACGCGAATTGAATGATCCTCACTTTTTTATTGGCTTCATCAAATTATAAGTGGTCTGAGCTTAAATGGCAAAATCTGTAATAACCCAAATTTTTGGTACACAAGTGACCATCTTACTGTTCGCTCGCTCATTTCTCCCACTTGATCATATGCCACACACATGATCAAGTATGTGATCATCCAGTCATCCACTCATTTCATCTCTACCTGATCACTACAATCTTATTCGTCAATCCACTTGACCATCCATCCATGTACGATATAACTCATCATGCAGCACATCTTAAACATGTGTTGCATGACGATTTAAATTCAAACATGTGTTGCATGACGATTTAAGTTCCTACATGTTAAAGAATTAATGACATGTTTTAAATATTATTAATTAGTAAAATTAGTTTTACGTGAGTATGAGATTTTAGAAAACAAAAAGCACGTGGTTATGATCGGAGGGTTAGTGATCTAGACCATCTATTATACTTAACAGCTCAACTACTACAAAACATCTAAATTACAAGATCAACCGACCACTCGTTTATTAACTTAGACCAACAACAGGAAACCGTTAGATTCATATAATAAGTTATCTCCAACTTGCATCAAAATCCAACTGTCACTCAAATCCATCCGTCTATTTGATCAATCAATCCACTCACCTATCAACCGTCCATCGTCATCCATGATCGCATGTACATCCATGTATACGTTGCCCCCATATGAGCACCATGCACCGCACTACCATGCACCACAACCTCGCTTTATACAAGCACGTGAGGTTTTGAGTGTGTGTTGGTTACGAGAGAAGATGTGTTAAAAGTGCATTAAAGAGGTGAGTTTTGTTTATTTATTTACTTTTAACATGTGGTGGGACATCCCTATTATAAATAGGGCCCAAGTTATGGGCATGAAGGAGAGAGCGTGAGAATAGAAAAAGAAAAAAAAAAAAGAATACTTATAAAAAAAAGAGTGAAAAAAAGAGAGGAAGAAGCTTCCTAAAGCTTTTGCAAGGTGGATGATTTTATCCCTGCTGAAATTTTCATATTATTAGAATTGTGTATTTTCTGCTTAGATATTTATTTATTATTTATGTTGATTTAATTATTGTTAAAATTCTTGTTTTGAATAAATTAAAATAATAGTAATTGTTTATTAACTAATTAAATTAATCTAAAGTCTAATATAAAATATTTAATATTTTAATTTTTTTTATCAAACATAATCTAGAAAGATTCACTTTCTATGATTTTATTTATGAAATTAAAGTAAAAATTAATTTAAAAAAATTTACATTTAATTGAATTGAAAATTTTTTTATTCATCTTTTATTTAATTCTTAAAATTTTTTAGAGTTATTACATGTTTATTTTATAAAATTCGTACTTCATGGACTATTTTGTAATTTTCTACGTTTTCAGGGACTTCTATGTAATTTTCAGAAATTACAGGCACTATTTTGTACTTGTTTCAAAAATCCTGGACTATAATGTAAAACTTGTAATTCTAGCGTTATTTTATTTATTTATTCATTTCTAATCCCTAATTATTATAAAATTATATTTTCCTATTCTGTTTTAAAATTTAGAAAATTAAATAATAATAATAATAGTAATAAATTATATAAATTAATTATATATCTCGTTAACTTTAATAATATTTGTTAATTATGCAACATTGTATGAAAATTCGATTTATTATTTTATTGTTGATTTTGAATCATTCATGATATGACATGCATCTCTATTAGTTATTGAATGGTTAAAAAAAAAAAAGATCGAAAGGTTTAAGCAAGTAGGGCGATTGTGTCCCTTGGGTGAGAGACCCTAAAGCCAGTAAGTAGGGCGATTGTGTCCCTTGGGTGGAAGACCTTAAAACAAGCAAGTAGGGCGATCGTGACCCTTGGGTGAAAGACCCTAGAACCCATTGGATCCTTTGGAGTCTCCTTTGTGTACGGCGTATGAGTACAATTGTGTGCGCGGACATACGTCATAAGTACAACTGGAGCAGTAGTCTGACCAGCTAACGTACGAATGGGTCCCTCACCTCGAGGTACGAGTGCGTGGGCGTTAATGCAACGTAACCATCCACTTGGGTACGGTGTTGTAAGAGATGATTTATGTTTAATTGATTGTTTATAAAAAATTCATGAAAGGTATGACATGTATGGCATATTTTCAATTTCAGTACTGCATATTCCTTTGTTCTTTGTATTATAATTCAATTATCTATTTTATTTATCAATTCTTATATAATCTGCATATTTCAAAATTTGGATAAGAAATGATCGCACTGGGCTATTATGCTCATACAATTACAATCATCCACAGGTGCAGAGCTGGAATATTACGAGCAAGCGGGCCTCTGCTACTAATTTTCCCTTTCCAGCAATTTAAGTTTAATTCGAATTTGAATTTAGATATAGTTTAGTTTGTGTTTCAAATCCCAATGTAATAAAACTATTAAGAGAGTAAAGCGAGCGAATATTACATTCAGGAAAATTATTTTGGTAGTATTTTCATTTTAGATTGCTCTGAATATCTAGTGAATCTTGATGAAATTATGTTGATTGCAATTATTATCGATCTATTAAAACTCACGAGCTCGGGATTCGGGTCCTGAATAACCCTATTCGGGTACTCGGATTTTGGGGCGAGACAAAATCAGATGGTTGAGTCTGTGAAAGGTTCTGTCGGACCGGTCCCTGTACATGGGGCTCCATGGGTTGCATGTGAGTGTGGCCCACATAATGAGTAGGTGGGACTGATTTAAACACTACTCCCTTTCCTATACAACGCCACTGAAGCTTTCTTTCACTGCGTAGTTAGCCCAAGCCAAGGTTTTAAAACTATGCCGACTCATCTGGTCTGGAGTTGAGTTGCGACTCACCCAAGTTGGGGGTTGATCCTTTGGGCTAGATCGAGTCAGGCAAATTTAATAGGGTGACTTGACACACTGAACCAAATTGGGGTTGATTGAGACCCAAATGCTGCAGGGATGCGACTCAAAGGTGCTGACTATCTGTGCCAGTTTGGATCTGAACTTTGTTACAATCCCCGTAGTTTTAAGGACCTAGCTTGACACATTTCACTGGTCTCAAGGCCTTTAAGGATTGCTTAAGTATCAAATATTGGATATCAGGCCTAAGTATCTAATGGGGCTACATCGGTAGGCGTAGCTAGGAAAAATCAATACTTTGAGTTCAAATAATTCAGTTTTTCCAAATCAATAAAATTTCACTCTTTTTTTTTATTTTATGAAAGGGAGAAAAGGAGCGAGATAGAGAGCTTAAACTCTCACGACTTGTCAAATAATTCAAAATTCAAGCCTAAAATTATCTTGGGCTGATACATTGCCAGGCCTGGTACTCAATCAGTACACCAAAAAATTTAGAGCCATGTAGGTATCTAACTAATATGGCCCAATGCTAGTTTGGTACTTAACCAATATATGCCAAAAGACTTATGGCTAAACAAGGGTGCCACTAGCCTGGATCAAGGGTAGCCTCAGTCATATCCGTTGTGTCACACCCAAAAGGCTAACCTATTAGGTGGAGTGAACCTAGGATATATGAAGCTTCTTTCATCGTCCAACCTAGCTGATGTGGGACAAACCCAACACCATCCCATATAAGAATTCAGTTAGAAACTTGGACCCATACCTCACCGGTTAAAATTTTGGTCAAGTTTGTATTGGGTCTAATTAAAAAATAGCTAACCTGTCTTTCTTTTTTCTTCGTTAACGGAAAGGTGGGAGCACATCACCTGTGACTTTGTTGAATGCGGAAAAAGAAGTACAATTATTCGGGTGGCTCCAAAACATTACAGGCCTAACCTATCATATAATTCCACAAATCAACACAAAAACAACATAAAATGTGGCAAGCTAAAACATCTTGTAAACCGAGACACACCGAGAAATGTGTCAAGTACCTTGCAACAAAATAGCAGCTAAAACATCCTCTAAACAGAGCCACACCGAACTGACATAACTACGAACAGGGTAGCCGAAAAACCAAACAAATAGAAGCTGCCAACTCAGACCCAGAACAAAACTTCCACCACCACAGCCTACATAGCTTCCAAGAAATTCCGAGAAGACTATAAAATACCCCATCAGCCCAACAACAGCTAGCCCCACAAAACAGAGCACCCTCCATCAAAACGAACTGCCCTTTAAGCCACCAAAAGCCTATGACCCACAACAAACGCCACCGCAGCATCCCCATTGTGATGGTAAAGAATAAATGGCCAATTGTCCATGGGTAAAATCCAATGGTAGGATAGTCAAGTTGCTGTGACCTTTGGACGGCTCTAGAGGAACGTATTTTTAATTTTTATATATTAAAAAGATTATATTTCAAAAAGTAAATATGATCTTTAGTATAATCTCTATTAGCAATGGGATCTATGATTTGCATGATCCTTTTTGTCATGAGTAGTGGACAGGTAATCACATTTTAGGAAAAAGTAAGTGAACATTGTTGCAGTCTAGACGAAAAGGAAAAATCTCACATGCTTAATTAGGTAAAAATGGGTGTACTCAGATGGTTAGGCAGTAAAATTAGTGTGAAAATTGGTATTTTCTCCATTGGCAGGGTGTACTATTTGTGATGTACTTTTTGTCATGATTCAGGTGTAGATAACCAAGTTTTAAAAAAAGGAGGTGACCCATTGCATTGTAGCTCAAGTCAAAACACTACAAGAAAACAGGCCTTTAGCCACACTTTTTTTAGCCTCAATTAAAAAAAACAGAGTCTAAATGTGCTTTTTAGCCTCAGTTGCTAAGGAATTAAGGTTAAACATTCATTTTTTGCCTTGGTTGTAATGGAATGGAGGCTAAAAGTCCGCTATTTCACTTCAGTTGGTGAAAAACTAAGGTTAAAGGTGTACCATTTTGCCTTGGTAAGAAAATGAGGCTAAAAGTCTAACATTTTTCCTCTGTTGGTAAAAAACTGAGGCTAAATGTCTACCATTTTGCCTTGGTTTTTTTAAATCTGAGGCTAAAAGGCTACCATTTTGCCTTAGTTGTGAGATAATGAGGCTAAAAGTCAAACATTTGCCTCAGTTGGTAAAAAACTGAGGCTAAAAGTCTACCATTTTGCTTCGATTGGTTAGAAACTGAGGCTAGAAGGCTACCATTTTGCCTTAGTTGTGAGAAAATAAGGCTAAAAGTCTACCATTTTGCCTCGGTTGGTCAGAAACTGAGACTAAAAGTCTAACATTTTGCCTCAGTTGTAAGGAAATGAGGCTAAAAGTCTAACATTTTGCGTTGGTAAAAACACTGAGGCTAAAAGTTTACCATTTTGCCTTAGTTGTGAGAAAATAAGGCTAAAAGTCTAACATTTTGCCTCAGTTGTGAGAAAATGAAGCTAAAAGTCTAGCATTTTGCCTTCATTGGTAAAAAATTGAGGTTAAAAGTCTACCATTTTGCCTCGGTTGGTCAGAAACTGAGGCTAAAAGTCTAATATTTTGCCTCAATTGTGAGAAAATAAGGCTAAAAGTCTAACATTTTGCCTCCGTTGGCAACAAACTGAGGTTAAAACACTACAAAAAAGAGGATTAATGGCTACGGATTTAAGCCGAAGCTATTCATCTTTAGCTACGGCTTTAATCTGTAGATATGCCGTATCCAATCCGTAGCCATAGACTATGTAGCCATTGCCTTTTCGCACTTTGCTGCGGTCAAAAGCCGTAGCTAATAAATATTGTTACGGATATTATCCGTTACGGAAGGTCCATTGGCCGTAGCAATTGTGTAGAATCCGAGTAGTTATAGATACGGCGAGTAATTATCTGATACGGATAAGATTCGAAGTTGTAAATTCATAGACCGTAGCTGTAGGCTTCGGTTTTTATTGCTATAGCTACGGATTTTGGAATCTAGGTGTGGTTATAAGCCGTAGTTTTAAGTGCATGTTTTCATGAATGGCTACGGATGTATATTTAGGCTAGGTATTATATCCGTAGCTAGTGTCTTTCATTAAAAAAAAAAACCATTTGTAGCCGCTGCTAGTTTGCTGGTTTGCCCTGATAGATCAACACATCAAGTAAAAAATAATAAATCACACCCAAAACATCTGTAAAAGAAACAATAAATCACTCCCAAAACATCTATGAAAGAAACGATAAATCTCACCCAAAATGTTTGTGAAAGAAATAATAAATCACACCCAAAACAATAAATCTCTTGGTGATCGAATTAAATTCATGATGAAAGGGAAAGAATACTAATAGAACCAAATAGAACTAACATTGTTCATTCAATGAGAAGAATAAATAAGACCCAGTTTCGCAAACAAATACAATAACAATAAGAATACATCTGCATTTTTTTTTTAATGGTAACAAAGATTTTATAAAAACAAAAATTAAAAAGCACAACAACAACGTGATGATGAGAGATCATACAAACTATTACAAAGAGGAAACACGCCTGCACCTTGACCAAGGAAGCCTATTTTGCATATCAATAGGAACAATTTTAGTTTATTTTGCAATCCCTACTCGCAAGAAAAAAAAAAGTCAAATAAGTCTTATTGAGAAATGAATGATACAATCATAAAGACAGTTAGGACAATAGAACAGGAAATCACATTAAAATGGAAAAAAAAAAACTTATAATTTCTAGCAATCCAAGTGCGTTATGTGTATGGGTATATGAAAAATACATATAACTTCCACAAAACTGAAATAAGAGAAAACGCAAATGATCAGTAATGAAAAAGGAAAAAGAAAAATAATGTGATCATTGTAACTGGTGCACTGCACTTCAGTTCAACACAGAGCACAATAACCCATCATCCAAATTTTTTTATAGTGGTCTCACAGTGGATAGACCAAACATGGTGAGCAACACAACTAAAAATTTTACAAGGGAAAAATATAGCTATGGCGATTTGAGGCTAGCTCATGATGAATGTTAGGGAACTTCATTGCTGTTTCTTTACTTCCACCTAATTGAATAGAATTTCTGCAAATCAATTCAGCTTTGCATCAACTGATCCACCTGTGTTTTTGAATGGCCTAATTTTTGGAGATCTCTTTATCCTGTTGGGGCATGTCATATTCCAAAGTTTTCCAAGTGGTGTGGCCCACCAGAGCAGATTTTTGAATTCAGTTGAGTTTGGGTTTAGCAAATTTGGGTGGGGTTTGGAATGATCACTATATTTGGGGGGGGGGGGGGGGGGGGGGGGTAGAGTATAGAGGACTTTGGGTTGGCCATCTCGGGTTGAATTCAGGTCAAGTTGCAGGCTGAAAATTGCCAACCTAAGACACGAATAAAAAACAAAAATATGCATTGTCTATTATTGATAGGAACAATATGATGCCTAATTCTCAGTTAGTTGAGATAAGGCTCAAATAATGAGAAGATGAGAATTATGATGCTCCGTTATACGGGATTCCCAAACAGGGTGTTCAAATGGGTTATACATGCTATTGACTGCACAAAAGGTCAACTTGAAAGTTCTTGCCACCTCAATGGAAGAAGATTGACAATCTTTTTACGGCTAGACAATTAAAGGGAAAGAAATGACATTGACATCGATTTTCTTTTCCACAATTCAAGATGAAAGTTCTTGTCACCACAATAGAGACACGAAATTGTTAAAATGAAATACAGCTAATGGAAAACAAAACACAAAGACAGAATACAAAGTAATCAGGTTTTGGAACTCTCGTACGTGAAGAGAGAATTAAATCCCATTACTAACCTGCAGGAGGCGCTTTGAAAAGGCAGATACCTGCTTTATGTTAACATCATTCTTCATTGATTCAGACAGTAAATTAACAAACATTTCAAGCTGGATATCAAGCCAAAATAATACCGTCAGTTAAAACTGCTAAAGATGCAGCGGTCTATTATAAACCAACTCTACTTGTGTCTAGCTCAACTAAAAGCATGCATCATCATTAAGAGAACAGGGAGATCTGTATGTGTGTCATCCAACCCGTCCATCAGATACACTACCTTGTGTTTGGCCATGGGCTCTTTGATTGTATGCGAACTTCATCCCCCTTGCTGAAATAACAGTTTCCTTTAATAAACTTTGAGTTATCCAAGAAAAAAAATGAGAAAAACATGAAAACCGATCATTTAATTTTTTATTTCAAATCAGGTGATTCGATGAAGAACTACCAATTTTTTCATTAAGGTGTGTTTGGTTATACCAACAATCATGAAATTTCATGATTAATCAATCTACTTTGTATTAGGGATTTCTGTATTTTGAATCCCTAATCTGCCTCCTAATTAGGGATTTCGTATTTTGAATCCCTAATCTACCTCCTAATTAGGGATTTCGTATTTTGCAAATCATGCTACAATCAACTCAATCTGATGAAGAACAAGCCAAGGTTACAATCTGAACATGAGCATCATATCCAAAGTCTTCCGACAATTGGGCGTTTCTAGGCTGATGAATATCATAATAACACTTTATAATAATAGAAGTCTAGAAATAAAATAACCAAACAGAATAATAACACTTTATCCATGAAGAAAATCATAAAGTGAATTGCATAAAGTAAATTGTCAAGAAACAGAACAGAACAATTAAAAACCTCAACAAAACTAAGTAAAGACAACGGAATTAAAAGCTAAAACTTATTGATAGAGGATTCTTAGAAAC
Source organism: Liriodendron chinense (assembly GCA_003013855.2). Lineage (NCBI taxonomy): Eukaryota > Viridiplantae > Streptophyta > Magnoliopsida > Magnoliales > Magnoliaceae > Liriodendron > Liriodendron chinense. Next base: position 2,290,412 of record ML058501.1, on the reverse strand, counting down.
CTGCGGCGAAGTGATGTAGAAACCAAAACTTCAAATCTGCACAAGTGAACCAAGGCTACACAAAATCAAATTTCTTTAGGCAAGATTGATTTTAGATTTTCTTAGACAAGAAATACCATCATATGTTCACACTATTATCTTTGATATAATGATAACCTTAAAAGAAAAAATTTCACATATCTTACATCTATCCCTATACCAAACAGTGAACAATTTTTCTTCCAAATTCATTGCCCAAGCTAAAGCGGCAAAATATCAAAAGAAAGAAATGAAGAAGGCAAAGAAGAATTTCTTCTCAACCAACCATTACCCAAATCAAACAGCAACATAGAAAGCAAAAAGAAAACTAGCAAAAAAAAAAAAAAAAAACAGGAAGAAGCAAAAAGAAAAACTAGAAGCAAATACTCATGCACAGCTAATAGAGAGTTGAAAAGATGTGCTGCCCCATCATTCTTTTCTTGATTGGAAGAAATTCTAAATTCCCTAAAACAGGTCTAGGTTTCAGTTGGACTGGTAGGCTGTGGAAAAAGAAAAAAAGAAAAGGTATTCTAAAATACCTTCTTTGCAATTTCTATCACCGAATCATTGTCAAGATCATTTATTGATCTGACCATTCAATCCAAAGATAGAGCCCCCAAAACACAAGGATAAGTCAATGGATGATCTGGACTGCCCATTCATTCTAAGATTAGTCAGTCATAGACTCATAAATAACTTGTCTAGCTAGCAATATATCTTCAAAAAGTAGGATTTTTAATCCTCTCCAATTGCCTTTTTAAAATTCTAGTTGCTAGGCACAATACCCAAGTATGAGAGTGAGTGTTATAAAAACCATACCCATACATTGGACCGTGGTATTCACACAGTGCAATCCACCTGATGAATGACTTGGATTTCACCCACCATTACATTATTCCAGATTTATGAGAAACCAAACAAATTATGCCTCAGGTGGATTGAACAGTGCATCCTTTAACTTTTAGTGCATCCTTCCCCAACATAGACAACCTATTGAATAGTCCTGACGGTTAAACGACTTGGATGGGGTCTCAATTCCAGGCCGAATTGGTGAATGCGCTATGTTCCGGCTGACCCAAATCAGGTCTGTTGCCATGACTACCAGTTTGTTGTATAGCTCCATCATTTACAAACCTACTGCGAATCAGTCTGTGGGACAGCCAATCCTCAATTTGAACACTCCATTCATTCCATAACACTAGGACCAGCACTGCTATAACCAGCACTGCTGCCACTGTTTGTGTATGGATGTTTTGAAATGATACAAACCTGTCACAAGTGCTTTTGGAAATGACATGGAAATCTCTCACTTGTTCTAAAGGATTCCACAAAATTCAGACATGCCGGGCTGTTACAATAGGGGAAACCAGTTTCCATTGCCATTTAATCACCTTCTAGCATGCATGAATGATACCATATGGTTCTTCTAACATCTATATATTAAAATACCAATACTTGACCAGATTTGAGACCCACTAACGCTGACCACTATAGACAGTTTTGAGACCAAATCTCACTGTTCAAAATGAGTAAAATTGAGTGCAATTCGTTGTCCAAATCAGGCAGATTGGTGTGCTCAAAACGTGGCCCAACTTAGACAGTTTTGTGGGCCCAAAACATGGTCTAGCTAGGCTGATTTGAGGGTCAAAGATGGCCCAACCGGTGGCCATAATTAAGTCCCACACACTGTCCAAAATTTGGACAGAATTAGACCCACATATTGCACATTTTTGTGTTCCCACACACTATCCATTTTCGGACAGCTTTGGGTTCCCAAAAAGTGGATCGTTTTGACCCCAAATGTTGTCCAATTCATGGATAGGTCTGGCCCCAAACACTAGACAGATTTGGGACCATTTTGAGTCCTAACATTATGTCCACAAGGCAGATTTTTGTGAGCCAAATTCCGGTGACCAACGCAGCTTTGTCCAAACTGGACAGATCCGTGGTCCATAATGCTGTCTATATTTGGATAGATTTTGTGGTACAAATGCACTATCCTTTTGGACAGATTTAAACATAACTGTATATTGGCTTGTATTCAATTAAGTCACCATCCCATGTAAAATCCTCAATTAGAGCAAGGAAATGAGAACAGAGCAACAAATGCAACAGAGATGAGCAGGGGATATCAGTAAATTGACTCAAGATGCTTGAACCTCCTTGCACTCATCGACATTAGGACATGAAGGATGATGTGCAAAATGCATGGACCAAATTTGTGACAAAGTTGGCGTGCCTTCAGTTGGGGACACATTTGAATAACTTCCATTAGCTTATGTTTGTCCTGTGGAATCAATATGACAAAGACACTAAGACAATAGATAGTGTCGAACGCCTGCTATTTGGGAATTCTTCCACAAAGCACCAACAAAATCAGATGGTGATTGGGCAGAATTCACCTGCATTGTTGGCATTCCAAATCTGCTCAAATGGCCCAAATGAAGAATTGAAAATGGTGATGACTTCAAATCATACCTGATGGCTTCTTTTCATAAAATCGGGCCTCGTTGTGGGTAGAAGATGACCCCAATATCCTTGCTATCAGATGATCCTAGCCATCTTGATACCAAAATCCTTGCTCTTTTACCCTCTCAACCCACAAAGGATGCCATGCCCCCCTTTAGACTAATATATGTATTGAATGGGAAACACCAACAGATGTCTTTAAAGAACTGGATTAATCAGCTAATTCTTGGGAAAACTGGCTGGATGGACGACTTAGTTTTACTAAAACTGCAAAAAATGGTTAATGAAGCAAAGCTGGAAGTGAAAGAAAAGCAATTTCTGTTTAAAAACTGTGTATCTATTGTTTCATCTCTTGAAAAATCTATCAAAGAACATGGTAAACAACGTGAGACCAGGCTGAAAGATTTAGATAAGAAGATCATGGGAATAGACCAATTTCAAACAAACAGTGACAACTCTTGCATGATGAACCACTTCTGCTACCATCCCAATACTTAGAATAACAGCAAGGTGATTTTTCTAGAGATCTTGTGGGATAATCATAAGATAATAAGTAAAAGAACCTCAAAACCTGATTATTCACTGGTGAAGCTCGTGGCCTATATGGTCTATAACAGACCCTTCTCCAGCTGAACTATTATAATCTATAACAAAAAAAAATAAAAATCCAAGAGATAACCAAGCATTAAATGAAACATTAATTTTATTATTGAAGAATGTCTAGGTTATGCTTGATTGACTGAATCACACTGATTAAATGCACAGTTGACCAAATCTACTGTTATTGGTACCTGTAGGATCCATTGTTTTCAATTTGGTCTAGGATTTGTTCAATGTGGCTGCCTCCAAAGTGCAAACAACATCATGAGGTAACATGATCTAACCTGTACATATGGCTATTAACAACAACAACAACAACAACAACAACAAAAATAACAGTAAAGGATGATTACCTTGCCGGTTTCATAGGCAGTAAAGTCACCTTTCAACAGCTCACTTCTTAAACATATTTGCATTGCACAATAGACTCGTAGCAGCATCTCCTGCATCAGACGTAATTGAATTTGATCGAGATCATACATTCAGAAATACATACAGAACAAGTATTTCATTGGAAGTAATTTCATTTACTTGCAAAAGTGCTTGATTAACTATGCAGCATCTACATGAGCACGCATACCATCAACAAAAGATTGCCATTGGCCTCAAAGGCCACTGCACCATCAAACCTGTAACAGAAATCCATTTCAATTCACTTAGAAGCATCTTTCTATACTAACAATATTCAAGTGCAATCATGTGGGCCTGATCACAAAATCTTACACTGTAGAATTATGTATGAGAACAAGCATATGTATGAGAGCAAGCATATATAAAAAATAAAATAGAAGGGTATGGTTGATAAGAAATAAATCAAACACCTTGGGTGGGGCCCACATCACATATTTGAATCTATGTTATTTTTGTGCCTATGAGTGGTGTGATCTGGAAGGGTGTACGGACAGATTTATCACAATGTCCATCATTGTGGGATCCACCCCAAAATAATCTGTTGAAATGGAATGGACGGCTTCCACTACCCACTGATTCACAAGGTGGGGCCACATCCTGGTGCTTTCAACGGTAAGGGTTTCATCCACTGACCCTCCAGCGGTGGGCACTAGAAGAGTAGTGGGATGATGGGAAGTGTTCATCAAGTGGGCGTTGTGAAAGCTTCAATCCCGTTCTTCCAATCTCAACAATCATATGCACTCCAGCTAAAACCCTAGCACTCCAGCTAAAACCCTAATTAGGGTTTGTACATACTCAGATATCGAGAGAGAGGGAGAGAGGGAGAGAGAGAGAGAGAGAGAGAGAGACCAACAACGGCAGCAAGGGGCTGAGCCTCTGTTTTCACCCGATGGCAAGGGGCTGAGCCTTTGTCCTCTGGCTGCGGGATTGGAAGAGAGGGAGAGGAAGAAGGCATAGGAGCGCAGAGTATTCTGTTTTGGGGGGGGGGGGGGGGGGGGGGGAGCTTGGGAGGGAAAAGTCCCGCCTAGTTTGGGGAAATAAAAGAGGGTTTTTTATTTTGGGGTGGCGCGGAAAATGGACGGTCAGTTTGGTCAGCAACTCGTGGGGCCCACCGTGATGAATTTGGTCGATCCACCCCGTCCATTCATATTAAAACATAAACGTAGGGTACTCCCCAAAAAATAAGGCAAATCAAAATCCCACGTGGACCACAACAATTATCAATGGTAGGAACATAAGATCAATTGTTTCCTATGGTGTGGTCCACTTGAGCCTTCAATCTGATTGCATTTTTTGGATCATGCCCTAAAGTGAGCTATAAAAATTGATGGACGGCTTAGATGAAACACACGCATTATTGTAGGCCACATAAAGCTCCTATGAGACTTTCAAAGGCTAGGTGGGGTGTAGCAGGAGCAGTAGCTTATAGTTGCGGATATAATCCGTAGAAAATCTAGCTACGGCTTATATCCTTAGCAAAAGAATTACATGGTCCGAAGCCTTTACTCATTTTTCTTGTAGTGAAAGTCTAACATTTTGCCTCGGTTGGTCAGAAACTAAGGCTAAAAGGCTACCATTTTGCCTCATTTGTGAGAATATGAGGCTAAAAGTCTAACATTTTGCCTCAATTATGAGAAAATGAGGCTAAAAGTCTAACATTTTGCCTTAATTATGAGAAAATGAGGCTAATAGTCTAACATTTTGCCGTAGTTGGTAAAAAGTTGAGGCTAAAAGTCTATCATTTTACCTTAGTTGGTCATAAACTAAGGCTAAAAGGTTACCATTTTGCCTCAGTTATGAGAAAATGAAGCTAAAAGTAGGTGCGTGTTCTTCTTGCCCTTAACAGGCAATATTCGACGGCCTTAGGCTGTCGTTTATTAGCGTGTTTTTATTTGACGGTCTAAAGCTGTCGTTTATTATCCTTTTTAATTCGTCCATCCAAATTTTGTCGGCAGAAAATGCCCTATTTTCACATAGTGTGACACGTGTCAAAGTGGCACATCCAACTGGGCATCTACTCTCAACTGTTGTCTGTGGTGTGTCCCACCTAAGTAATGGATTGGCCTGATTTTTAGGCCCATGCTCACCATGAATAGGTGATAGTATGGACCTCTGACGCACATCATGGTGGGTCCACTAAGCTCAACCTCATGGGAAACGCTCCCATGAGTTTAACCTCATATTGCCTTTTTTGGTGTGAGGTAGACGTCCACTTCATGGGAGCTTCCCATCAGGCCAAGCTCTATATGGCCCACTGAAATATGGTAGACAGCCACAATGTGCATTTGCCAGGTCCCTTTTACGTCATGGGATGTGCCAAAAATCAGCTGTATGTCGAACTCAGTGGGTCGTTGTATTTTAAATGAATTTTAAAATAAAAAATGTGTTTTAAATTTGGATTTCCCTCCATGTTTCTATTTTTGAAAAAGTTTTGTCTTTTAGTGCTACTCTTTAGTCCCACATCGGAAATGAACAAAAGGAATATTAAAATTATAAGATGGAGTTTTGGCATTGGGCTTGAATTTGGTCCGATGGGGGGGCTATGCCATTAGCTCAAATCTATGCCATTGACCACACGCGCGCGCGCGCGCCCGCCGGCCCGCCGGCCGGCCGGCCGAGCCGAGCCGAGCCGAGCCGTAGCCGTAGCCGTCGCCGTCGCCGGTGCCGGTGCCGGTGCCGGTGCCGGGCCAGGTCGGGCTCGGGTCCGGGTCCGGGTCTGGGTCTGGGTCTGGGTCTGGGTCTGGGTCTATGTGGGATTGAGAGTACACTCGCGCTAAACGATTTTCCTTGAGTATACTCGCACCTGTCTTTTTGCGCGAATTTTCAAATCAGAGAGATGCATCTGTTCGGGTGGTCACTCCTGTTGGGTTTAAACCCAACGGACCTAACCCATTTGAAGCAGTGCTTAGGCACCTTATCTCGGTCTATATATAGACCTGTCATCTCATCCATTTTTACTCTCTGAAAAAATCCATTTTCCTTCTGGTTCTTCAAAGTACTCTCTGGTTCATTACTGGTTGTCAACCGAGTTTGCAAGTGAGTCAATCACTTCGGGTTTAAGTTCTGCACGCTGGTTCGAGCCTGTGTACAGCGAGTGCACCGTTGGGACCGGGCAATAGTCGTTGTATCCTGGAGGCCAACTGTCCAAGAAATCCTGTTGCATTTGGGACGCGACCCAAGGAGGGCAGATTTGGTTTCAAGCCGAGTGACTCAGTCACGCCTCGACTCAAACACATAAGCTCTATTTTCTTTAATTTATTATTTAAATTCTGTTCTCGATTTTAATCTACTGTTTTCAGCAATTAATTCCAACAATCTTGAAACCAAATTCATTATTGTTGGAAACAGTAGATATCTGTTTCAATACTTGTTCGAAAACAGAATTATTTTCTTCTTCTTTTAACCTTTCTGAAATCAGTGTTTAACTGATTTATTGATTCTATAACTGGTTAAAAACCGAGTCACAACCAGTTTCTTTTGTAATCAATGGCCACCATCACAGTAAACCCTACGACTAAACTGTCCAAAATCGAACCGTTCGCTGGACAGAATTTCAAACGGTGGAAACAAAAGATCAGTTTTGCATTGCAAACTCTAAAGGTCTTCTACATTCTTTCAGATTCATTTACAGTTGATCCAGCCAATGAAACTGAATTTAGAGATGCCAATAACTGTAAACATTATATTCTAAATACCTTGTCTAATGAATTATATGATATATATGTTTCTTATGAATCTGCTAAGGACATCTGGACGGCATTAGAAAAGAAATACGTGCTTGAAGATGCAGGTTCTAAGAAACATGCTATCGCTAATTTCCTTCATTATGAAATGACAGATGATAAGCCTGTCACGAACCAGATTCACGATTATCAAAATCTGGTACATGAACTTACAATTGAAGGAATGAAAATAGATGAGGTATTCTTATCAGGAGTTCTAATTGAAAAATTACCTCCTTCCTGGAAAGAATATAAAAACAGGATGAAACACAAGAAAAATGGTATCTCTTTAGAAAATATAATCGTACATATAAGAATAGAAGAAGCCAACAGAAACAGGGATCAGATTGAGAAAGTAAACGGGTCAATATCTAAGGCCAACCTGGTTGAAACAAGTCAGGCACAAAATAACAAAAAGAAAGGAAATTGTTACAACTGTGGAAAGCCTGGTCATCATTCTAAAGAGTGCAGGCTCAAAAAGAAAACAAATGGACAATTCAAGAAGAAAGGGTCCTGTAACTATTGTAAAAAGCCTGGACATTATGAAAATCAATGTAGGCTCAAGAAAAAGAATACGAAGTCACAAGTCAATCTCACTGAAGCTGAAGAAAATCCGGACATGATTGTCGCTGTAGTGTCCGAAGTATTCCTTGTAAACAATATGGAATGGATATTAGACACCGGGGCAACTCGGCATGTATGTAAGGATCGAAGCATGTTTACCTCCTATCAGGCGACAGGGGATGAAGAACAAGTGTTCATGGGAAATGCTCGATCTTCTCCAGTTGTTGGAAAAGGAAATATTCTTCTGAAGCTCACATCAGGAAAGACTTTGTTGCTAAAGAATGTGCTACATGTGCCTGATATTCGTCGCAATCTGATCTCTGGTTCGCTGCTCAACAAGGTTGGGGTTAAACTAGTAATAGATTCTGATAAGCTTGTAATGACCAAAAATGGAACTTTCCTTGGAAAGGGCTACTGCAATGATGGTCTGTTTGTTGTAAACGTTTCATATGATAATAATAAGATGTCATCCAGTTCTGCTTATATTGTTGAATCTCTTTCATTATGGCATAGTAGACTAGGCCACGTAAATGTAGAATCCTTGAAAAGAATGAAACGAATAGGATTACTACCTGATATTACAATTGATAACATTGGAAAATGTGAAACTTGTATAGAATCCAAGTTCGCTAAGAAATCTTTTAAACTTGTTAACAGAAGTTCTGAATTATTAGAATTAATACATAGTGACTTAGGTGATTTTACGAATCACATGTCTAGAGGAGGCAAAAGATACTATGTGACTTTCATAGATGACTATTCTAGATACACTAGAGTATATCTTCTAAGGAACAAAAATGAAGCCTTAGAATCTTTCATTAAGTATAAGACAGAAGTTGAAAATCAACTTAGTAGGACTATTAGAAGACTTAGGTCAGATAGAGGAGGTGAGTATGAATCTTCACAGTTCCGAGAACTTTGTGAAAAGAGTGGAATAATTCATGAAACTACTGCTCCGTACACACCAGAACAAAATGGAATAGCTGAACGTAAAAATAGAACATTGAAAGATATGATGAACTCTATGTTAAATAGTTCTGGTTTGCCCCTAAATATGTGGGGAGAAGCCATATTATCTGCTTGTTATATTCAGAATAGAATACCACATAAAAAGACTGGTAAGACACCATATGAATTGTGGAAAAATCATACCCCTAGTTACAAACACCTTAAAGTGTGGGGGTGTTTAGCTAAAGTAGGGTTACCTGAAACCAAGAAAAGAAAACTAGGTCCTAAAACATCTGATTGTGTGTTTATAGGATATGCAGAAAATAGTGCAGCATATAGGTTTCTAGTCTTGAAATCTAAGGATAACATTCTAGATCCAAACACTATTATAGAAGCTAGAGATGCGGAATTTCTAGAAAATGTTTTTCCTATGAAGTCTAGATCCGTAGAAATAAAAGACATTATTGGATCAAATCTTACTTCAACAAGTAAAAGTATGGATATTAGTTGTGAAGAAGAACTAGAACCTAGAAGGAGTACGAGAGCTCGTAAGGAAACTAACCTAGGAGATGGGTTCTTTACCTTCTTACTAGAAGATGACCCTAAGACCTATTCAGAAGCCGTTAACTCTCTTGATGCATCATTCTGGAGAGAAGCTATAAAAGATGAATTAGAATCGATTATATCTAATAACACTTGGGAACTTGTAGATCTTCCTCCTGGAAACAAACCTATAGGGTGTAAATGGGTGTTTAAGAAGAAGCTTAAACCAGATGGATCTATAGATAAGTTTAAGGCCAGATTAGTCGCAAAAGGCTTTAAACAAAAAGAAGGATACGATTATTTTGATACCTACTCACCTGTAACGAGAATTACAACGATTAGGGTATTAGTAGCAATCGCATCTATATACAAGCTAGTAATACATCAAATGGATGTTAAAACAGCTTTTCAAAATGGAGAATTAGAAGAGGAAATCTACATGGAACAACCTGAGGGTTATATAACTCCTGAAAAAGAACACAAAGTTTGTAGACTAATTAAATCTTTATATGGCTTGAAACAAGCTCCTAAACAATGGAATGAAAAATTTGACAACGTCTTAAAGTCAAATGGATATCTTGTTAATGATGTGGATAGATGTGTATATAGCAAATTCACTGATAATGATGGTGTGATAATATGTTTATATGTTGATGATATGCTTATATTTGGAACTAATGTTGATCTAGTTAATTCAACTAAACATCTCCTGTCTTCTAACTTTGATATGAAAGACCTAGGAGAAGCAAGTATGATATTAGGTATTCAGGTAATCAGAAAAGATGATAATATTATTTTGTCTCAATCTCACTACGTTGAGAAAATACTAAAAAAGTTTAATCACTTTGACTGTTTACCTGTTAGTACACCATATGATCATACTGTGCATCTCAAAAAGAATACAAGAAGTAGTGTATCTCAACTTGAGTATTCTCAATTAATTGGAAGCCTAATGTATCTGATGAACTGTACTAGACCTGATATTGCATATGCAGTAGGTAGGCTAAGTAGATATACACATAATCCTGGATATGATCATTGGAATACATTGAATAGAGTACTGAAATATCTAAAATGTACTATTGCATATGGCATTTGTTATACAGGTTATCCTCATGTATTAGAAGGATACAGTGATGCCAATTGGATCACTGATTCAGATGAAACAAAATCCACAAGTGGATATGTTTTTACTTTTGGTGGAGGTGCAATATCCTGGAAGTCTACTAAACAGACTTGTATTGCTCGGTCTACCATGGAGTCCGAGTTTGTCGCTTTAGAAAAAGCAGGTTCAGAAGCTGAATGGCTTAGAAATCTGTTAACAGATATACCGTTGTGGCCAAAACCTGTGTCTGTTATTTCTATACATTGTGATTGTCAAGCAGCTATTGCCAGGGCCAAGAGTAAGATATATAATGGCAAAAGTAGACATATTAGACTGCGACATAACATTGTGAGACACTTGTTGAATGATGGAGTCATAACTATTGACTTCGTAAGATCAGAAAAGAATCTGGCAGATCCTCTGACCAAAGGACTATCTAAAAGATTAGTCATGGAAACATCGAAGGGAATGGGGCTGAGCCTAACCGAATGAGCTACCAGTGTCGGCAACCCAACCTATACAAGTGGAGATCCCATGCGATAGGTTCAATGGGTAAACAACAAGACATTAGGAGACTGGGAAGCACTGCAGAGAACTTGCCCCTTCCTATGGTGTAGGCAGTGCAAACAGCAACGTATGAGAGGATGAGTTTTTGAACTCTTAATGAATCCATGACCACTAGTGGTATGTATCCAGTTGCTGTGTACATTGGAATGGAATTCACCTATATGAGTGTGGAAGTGGGGCCGCTTCCTATGAGAATATATAGGCCGTTTCTCTAGAGCACTCATGAAAATCCAGGTAAAGGTGCATGGCCAAAATGGCACCAAACCGCAGAACCAGCTGTAGCCGAAAAGTTGTGTGAGTGGCATGTATGGCCGTTTACACTTAAAGGGTCAGGTTAAAGACCGATAGTCACCTGATTCCTGTAAACCTGTCTTGCTTACTCTAAATGTCGATTAAAGTCGGATAGACATCGACACTATTACACAACTTTTCTAACATATACCGAAGTGTTTTGAATTTGAAACATGTGGGGGATTGTTGTATTTTAAATGAATTTTAAAATAAAAAATGTGTTTCAAATTTGGATTTCCCTCCATGTTTCTATTTTTGAAAAAGTTTTGTCTTTTAGTGCTACTCTTTAGTCCCACATCGGAAATGAACAAAAGGAATATTAAAATTATAAGATGGAGTTTTGGCATTGGGCTTGAGCTCCTTGAGACCCTTCTCAGGGGGCATGTGAATTTGGTCCGATGGGGGGGCTATGCCATTAGCTCAAATCTATGCCATTGACCACACGCGCGCGCGCGCGCCCGCCCGCCAGCCGGCCGGCCGGCCGAGCCGAGCCGAGCCGAGCAGAGCCGTAGCCGTAGCCGTAGCCGTCGCCGTCGCCGTCGCCGGTGCCGGTGCCGGTGCCGGGGCCGGGCCGGGCTCGGGTCCGGGTCCGGGTCTGGGTCGGGGTCTATGTGGGATTGAGAGTACACTCGCGCTAAACGATTTTCCTTGAGTATACTCGCACCTATCTTTTTGCGCGAATTTTCAAACCAGAGAGATGCATCTGTTCGGGTGGTCACTCCTGTTGGGTTTAAACCCAACGGACCTAACCCATTTGAAGCAGTGCTTAGGCACCTTATCTCGGTCTATATATAGACCTGTCATCTCATCCATTTTTACTCTCTGAAAAAATCCATTTTCCTTCTGGTTCTTCAAAGTACTCTCTGGTTCATTACTGTTTGTCAACCGAGTTTGCAAGTGAGTCAATCACTTCGGGTTTAAGTTCTGCACGCTGGTTCGAGCCTGTGTACAGCGAGTGCACCGTTGGGACCGGGCAATAGTCGTTGTATCCTGGAGGCCAACTGTCCAAGAAATCCTGTTGCATTTGGGACGCGACCCAAGGAGGGCGGATTTGGTTTCAAGCCGAGTGACTCAGTCACGCCTCGACTCAAACACATAAGTTCTATTTTCTTTAATTTATTATTTAAATTCTGTTCTCGATTTTAATCTACTGTTTTCAGCAATTAATTCCAACAGGTCACACCATCAGAAACTTTGGTGTGACCCCTCATCCAAGTGGGGCACGCACAATGGATGGGTTGGATGTCATAAAAATGTTGCTTATTTTAGCAATGATATGAGGTTTCTGTAGCCGCATGCATGTAACAGGCCCATGTTTACACTCTGACACGTGTCAAACTTGCACATGCATGTGATATCTAATCCATCCATCAGGTAGGCTTAACTATGTAAATGTTCTCATTTGCCCCTCATGCAGTGCCCCGAACCTAACTTGAAAACTCGATCGGTCCAAAGATCTAATGGGTACTTGGTGATACCTGAACTCGATTAGATCCAGGTATAACTGGGTCCTCAGCTGTGGGTTCTCTGCTCCCCGAACCATGCAACGGCTAGGCTCCGATGACAGTTTACCATAATTTTAGAAATGGTAGTGACTCGTTAATCATACACAGTACATGGATTACAGAAAACCTCACTGTCCAACTTTTTTTACCCAATTTCAGATGAAGCATGGCCAATGTAAATTGAGAAAATGACACTAGCCATCTGATTCTGCCTTTGAAAATTTGGACCGTTCACTACTTTATATTTAAAACTTGCATTTGATACTAATTAATAACTAGGATTGTTTGATAAGTATGATATGTTCTATTTACAGTGCCCCCACAAATGTGTGCCACATGTCAGACATTTCTATTTTCAAAAAAATAAATGATGATAGGCTGTCACTAGCGTCTATTTTCTTTCTACTTTTTGACTTAGGGACATGTTAATTACAAGCTTTGGATTCTCATACGAGCCGTTAAAACATTGCTTTTTAATATTTGTATTCACACCCCCTCATTCGTATTCACATACAATCATCCATCCAACAAAAATTGCAGCAGTGGGCCTTACAAAGCTTTTGGTTGCAGCCTACTTACATGCAGAGATGGTCTAATAATCCAAACTGTACAAATTCTTATGACTACAATAAATGACCTATACTCCTGTAATCATGCCTTGTTTATGATCCTAACATTTGATTTTTAATGTTGAATGCTAGCCATTGAAAATTCTATATTAACGCTTCAAAGTTCATCTATAGAAAGTGATGGTTGGAATTATATTTCTTTCTGTGTAATTTATTATGGTGTGGGCTCCAGTGGACAGTTCTAAATACCAAGTGACAGGAAAAGCGAAAGCATTTTTTTTTCTTAACCGGTTTGGCAATTGAGACTTGAGCCTAAGCTGCAACTGAGGCAAGAAGATATGTAAAACGGTTGATCCAGGACTCAAAGATCGATGATCGATCCCAATGGTGGGTCTGGTTTGATCAATGGTGGGGTCCATTGCAGATGATGGGCTAAAACGTGTGACACGTGACATAGTACATGTCCAGAAACTCTAGAACGTGTGACACATGACAACGTGCTCTCTCCATGTAATTCGCCTTCTGACCCGGTAAGACTGACGAGATGAATCATGGACGTGGATTGGGTCCTACCCCGGCAAGGACGGACTCCGTCTAGGCAGGGACTTTGTGGGGCCACTGTGATGTATGTGTTTTATCCATGCTGTCCATGCATTTTAGCATATTATTTTAAGGCTTAAGCCCAAAAGGATGGAGATCCAAGGCTCAAGTGGGCCACACTGCAGAAAGCAGTGGTGAAAACGACACTATCGATGAAACCTTCTTAGAGCTTATACAGTGACGTTTATTTTCCATCCAACCTGTTTATGAGGTTACATAGATCACCTAGGCAAACACAAATATCATCTTCATTGTAAACTTCTGTGGCTCCGGAGAAGTTTTCAACAGTAGGCCTCCAATCCACAACGTTTCCTACGGTGGGTCCACTTGAGCCTTCGATCTACCTCCTTTTTAGCCCATGCTTTAAAAATGATCGGCTAAAATAGATAGACGGCATGGATAAAACAAAATAAAATACATCACATTAGGCTTCACGAAGGCCCTGCGAGGACGGGAGTCCGTTCTGGCAGGGATCGGACGGAATACGCGTCCATGAATCATGGCGCAGATGCCTGTGAAGAACACGGATTAGCTGTTACCCTAACCGTGTAAGGCCCACCTTGATGTACTTTCTGTATATCCAATCCGTCCATATATTTTTTAATATCATTTTTTATGAAGAGATTCCCATCCTTAAGAACATCCAATTCTCAGGTGGACCATACCACTAGAAACAGTGATTATTGACCATTAAAAACATTTCGAGGGCCATAAAAGTTTTATATCAATCTGATATTTATATTTTCCCTTCATCCAGATCTTCTTGATCTTATCAAGAGGTTAGATTGCAAATAAATATTACGAAAACCATACCACGGGCTATTTGGAATTTTTAATGGTGAGGCATTCAATCACCATTGTTTCCTGCGGTATGGTCCACCTGATATTTGGATCTACATAATGTTTGGGAACCCGTCCAATTATAATGGGCTGTAAAAACTGATGGACGGTGTGGATATACAAAAATTCATGAAAGTGGGTCGTACGGTAAGAGTAACACCCACTATATAAGCTGTTTCCCCGGTAACACCAAATCCGCTCCCGCCTGTGAAAGGTATCGTCCATGGACGTGGAGTTCTCAATGTGGACCGTGCTTGTTTAACGTGTAGAAGCTTTCGGTGATAGGATGTGAGTGTGGTCCACATAACGAGTAGGTGGGATTGATCTAAAAACTCCTCCCTTGCCTATATAATGTCTCCAGAGCTTCTCTCCCTAACCATCCCAAATCCCTCAAAGCAAAGCAAATGGATCTCTTCCCTTGCTTCTCCATTCTCCTTTCTTTATTAAGGTTTCTTTTATTCTCTTCCCTACTTTTCTCCTCTTCTGGCCTTTTCTAGTGTTAGTAATGGAGGCGGATTGCGTCCGACCAGATCATTGTGGGCGCCCACCCTTATGTATCCGTTTATCAACGCCGTCTATTCATTTTCTAAGATCATTTTAAAGAATGAATCTAAAAGCGATGAATATCCAACGCTCAAGTGGGCCACAGCAAATAGTGAGCAGAACCTGGTGACGTCATCATTATTTAGTGCGCTGGTGTAGTGATGACGTCACCACGTTCCGTACACTATTTGGTGCGGCCCACTTGAACGTTGGATCTGCCTCTATTTTAGGACAATATTCTAGAATGATATTGTAAAAGTAATGAACGGCATGGATAAACGGATACATCAGGGTGAGCCCCACACTGCTCTGGTCGGACGCTTAAAGGTCCGACCAGTGGTCGGATGCAATCCGCGTGCGTTAGTAATAGCGATGCTTTGTCAACCCAACAGCAATGCATTGAAGAACGAGTGCGGATCGTCTATGTTGGCCGCGCAGAAGAATCCAGCGCTGCCCCTTCTAATTCGTCCACGTCATAAGAGCCTATGTCAGCTGACGTCATCAATAACTTAAAGAAAAAAAAAAATACATCTCCATTTTTATACGTATCTACTCATTGCTTATACGAAATACTACTCATTCAAATATGATTTTACAGGCTGGCAAATCTTCTGACAGCTAGCACATCTGCCGGAGGAGTGCATAGTTTGTGGGCCCACTATGATATATGTTTAGATCGTTACCGTCCAATCATTTTTACAGATTATTCTAAGGCACTGTCCAAAAAATAAGCTGATCTAGAGCTCATGTGGACCACACTAGAACACCAACCATTTTAATTGTGAATGTTCATTCAACACTGTTTTTTGTGTTGTGGTCGACTTGAGATTTGAATCTGCCTCTACTTTAGTACATATCATACAATGATCCAGAAAAATGGAAGGTCGGTATGGATGAAGCACAAAATCATACTAGAGCCTACATAGCATTGACTGCCTAGCCAATCTTCATCTAGTCTCCCCATCACCGTCTACGCGGATTTCCATCCAATAGATTTCCTGTGAAAGCCTTGCGCAGGAAGTTACTAAGCTGGAGACCAGGGTGGGGCCCACCGTGATGTTTTCGAGAAATCCACTCCGTCCATCTACCTCGTGAGCTCATTTTAGTGCATTATACCAAAAATTAATAGGATCCAAGACTCAAGTGGGCCGAAAATGTGAGGATTGAACTTCCACATTATGAAATATTCGTGGGCCATAAAAGTTTTAAATCTGGCTAATATTTGTGTTTTTAGTTCATCCAATAGGAATGACGTTATGAACGGTATTGATGTCATATAAACATCACTATGGATCCAGGGAGGTTTCAACGTTAAGAATTTCCCTACCCATCTTTTCCTTTAGTGCGGCCCACTTAAGTCTTGTATCCAGTTTATTTTTTATCTAATATCCTAAAATGATTTAAAAAGGCCGATGGACGGTGTGGATTTATCGAAAACGTCACGGTTGGCCCCACCTAAGTTCCCAGCACAAGGCTTTTGCAGCCTTTGGAGGTGCTGCGCGGGCGCGACTTGGGTGAGACCCCGGAACCAGCGTTGTGGGTCGGATCCTGAACCCAGGGCCCACCTGGATGTGTTCTTTGTAAATCCATGCCGTCCATCAGGTAGACCATAACATAGGAAACAGTGGTGATTGACCATTAATGGGGCACAAAAGTTTTCGATGAAAATGATATTTGTTTTTCCCTTTCATCCAGGATCATGTGACCTTATCAACAGATTGGATGGTAAGTAAACACCACAGAAACATGAAGGTGTGTTCTAAGAAGTTTTTAATGGTAGGATGGTCAATCACTACTGTTTCTTATGGTATGGTTCATCTGATAATTTTTTTTGCTTAGTTTTTGGGATAATGCCCTAATATAATTTGGACAAACGGATGGACAGAGTGGATACATAATACATACATCAAGGTGGGCCCCATAGTAACCCTACGGTAAGGGCCACACCGTCTTAGGTTAGCCCGAGGTCTCACCTAATCCGCTCTCGTCAAGTTCCCCGACAGAGATGATTGGGAGCGAATTAGGTGCTACCCTAATAACGCCTTGGTGGTACCCCTACCGTGTGGGGTCTATCTAGATATTTTTTGTACATCCATGCCGTCCACCTGTTTGTACGCCTAATTCTACGATGAAATCCAAAATTATAATACCTAATTCCCTCCCGAGATGATTAGGTGTTACCCAAGTAACACCTTAGTGGGTGTTACCCTTAGTGGGGCCAACCGTCCTTCATAATGTGTTATATATCCATGACGTCTAACTATTTCTCCAGCCCATTTTAAGACTTGATCCTAAGAATTAATCAGTTCTAAATCTTACGTGGACCACACCATATGAAAAACGTACATCATGATGGGAATAGCTAGTGGTAGATCACTAGCCCGTCCACTTCTGGTTTGGTTAGTGAAGGTGTGGTAGGTGCTTTGTGGCCCCACCATGATGTATGTGTTCTATCCTTGCCGTCTATCAATTTTTTCAGATCAATTTAGGGTGTGATCCATAAATGAGGCAGATCTAAATCTCAAGTGGATCACACCATAGAAAATAGTAGCAATTGAATGTTCACCTAGGGCTGTCAATGACATGGATCTTGATCCGTATCTGATCCGTATCCGATCCAATTTAATCGGATTCGGATCAATAATTGGATAATCGGGTCGGATACGGATATCCAAATATGATCCGTTTAATAATCGAGTCGGATTCGGATCAACCTTGATTCGGCCCGTTAACGACCCGACCCGACACGATTAAAAAAAACAAGAAAAAAAAGCTATCTCTTTCCACGCACGAGCATCTCTCTCTCTCTCTCTCTCTCTCTCTCTCTCTCTCTCTCTCTCTCTCTCTCGAATATTGGGTCGGATCGTAATCGGATCGGAAACGGATTTTAAAAAATTTAAACGGGTCGGGTTCGGATCTATACTTGTGATCCGAGTCGGATTCGGGTCGGATATATCCTTAATCGGGTCGGATACGGATCATCACTGATCCGGCCCGTATCCGACCCGTTGACAGCCCTATGTTCACCATTAAAAACCTCATAAAAGCCCACTTTAATATTTATTTGACATCCAACCGGTTGATTACATCATATAGACCTGATTTAAGGGGGAAAAAAAATATTTGCTTAATGCAAAGCTTTTATGGCCCTCAATAAGTTTTAAATGGTAGGCGTTCAATCAACATTGTTTCTTTTTATGTGATGTGGTCCACTTGAGATTTGGATACACCTCATTTTTTGTCTTGTGCTATAAAATCATCTGGAAACATGGATGGACGGCATTGATGAAACACAAACACTGTGGTGGGGCCCACAAAGCACCAACCACTTGCCATTGCATGTTAACAATTAGCCATGTACACGAGTCGAACCAAGTCGAGCTTGGCCCTGCTCAGTGCCCAACTTGAATCCCCCAACCCTTGCTCGGTAGTTGACTCGACTTGGCAACGAGCCTAAATGTCATACTTGTTCAGCAAACTGAGCGAGTTCAAGTCAAGTTCAAGCTCGATTCGAGTTCAGAGTATTTGGTTTCGAGTCGACTCAGGGTTATTAGGTTAGGGTTATTTAGTTAGGGTTATCCGGTTAAGGTTTAAAATACATATATAGATTCATATTTACACCATTATTCTAGCCATGGCAGCATCTGATTGGGTTGTCGTGGTCGGACGGGATGCCCAAGTTCATTGTATTGTATGAATGAGAGAGAGAGAGAGAGAGAGCTCATGGGACAAACAGCGAGTCAATGACGATCAACGAATGGACAACTGAACAAGTAGGGCTGCAAGGGTAGCTAAAGCAAGGAAGGGCTATGATGAACGTCGATCGCTGGACGATCAATGGTGGATTGGGAGGAAAGGGATTGGGTTTGGGATTTGGAGGGTCGGGTAGGGAGAGAGAAAGAGGGAGATATGAAAGTAGGATTTTTTTTTCTTCCAAATGAGTATTTATAACATTTATTAAAAATCGAGTCGGCCGAGTCGAATCAAACCGAGTCAAGTCAAGTTATATTCTGAGTCGAGCAATGGCCAACTCGATGCTAGACTCAAACTATTCTCGATTTTAAAATTTTAACTCGACTCGACCCAAATTCAAATTCGAGTCGAGCTATTTCAAGTGGAGTCGAGAGAGTTAACAGAGCTTTTCCGGCTTGTGTACAATGGTATTAGAGTGTCACTAGCTAATCCACTTCCTCATTGGATGCAATTTGTCTAGTGACGGGTCGGTGCTCTATATGCCCCACCATCATTATTTCTTTAATCCATTCCATGCATCCATTTTTTCAGATCACGGCATATCTAATTCTGAGGTGGACCACACCATGAGAAAACAGTAGCGATTGAATGTCCACCATTAAAAACTTCTTAGGGCTCACTGTAATATTTATTTGATAAAACTAAGATGTGGTCCACTTGAGATTTGGATCTACCTTTTTTTTGGGCTCATACCAGAAATTAATATGAAAAAATGAATGGACAGCATGAATGAAACACATACATCATGATGGGCTCAGAGAAAAATGACCAATAGACATTGGCTAATGGTCACTAGACAATCCACTTACCAATTGGATGGGATTTGGCTAGTGAAGCTATGGCCAGTTCTATGTGGGGCCACCATGATGTATGTGTTTTATTCTCATCATGCATCCATTTTTCCATATCATTTTAGGTGTTGATAAAAAACAAACTTAGGCGTATCTAAATCTCATTTGGACCACACATAGGAAAACAGTAGCGATTGAATCTCCACCATTAAAAACCTCATAGGGCCCATTTTAATGTCTATGTGACACCCAAGCTATTGATTAGGTCATGCGGACTTGGATGAACAGAAATATATATATATATATATATATATATATATATATATATATATATATATATATATATATATATATATATATATATATATATAGATATATATATTTGCTTGATCCAAAACTTTTGTGGCCTCGAGAATGTTTTAATGGTGGACATTCAATAAACACTAATCCTATGAGCCCAAAAATGAAGTATATCCAATTCTCAAGGGGACACATAGTATTCATTGAACGCCCACCATTAAAAACTTTTTTACCTTCATCCATGGATGTATGACCTAATCAAAAGGTTGGATATCAAATAAACAATATAATGGACCTTAGGAGGTTTTTAATGGTGGACATTCTATCATTGCTATTTTCCGTGGTGTGGTTCACTAGAGATTTTTATATTCACCGTGATATGTAAAAATGAATGGACGGAGTGGATAAAACACATACATCATGATGGGTCACATAGAGCACCAACCACAGCTAGTGTCATGTAGTGGATTTCCTGCCAAAGCCTTTTGGGGGATTTCCTGGGTTGGGAACCTAAGTTGTGCCACTGTAATGTTTGTTTGTTAGAAATTCACCATTTCTATTTGTTTTGTAAGCTGAATTTAAAACATGCGTCTGAAAATCAACCGGATCCAAGACTCAAGTGAGCCAATAGTTTGAGGATTGAACGTCCACAGTTTAAATATTCATGAGGTCACAAAAGTTCTAAATCAGGCTAATATTTATGTTTTAACTTCATCCTAGTATAAATGACGGTATGAACGGTATGGATGGAATATAAACATTACTGCGGAACCTAGGGAGGTTTCAACGGTAGGAATTTCTCTACCACCTTTTCATTTAGTACTGCGGCAAACTTGAATCTTGGATTTGGCTCATTTTTTATCGCATTTTTTAGAATGAGCTCACACAAGGGATGGACAGGGTAGATTTCGCCGGAACTTCGGGTGAACAGCTTTGGTAGGAAATCCACATCCACCAAAATGCGTCCCTAGGCAGGGGGCGGCTTCGCTGGATCCCCGAATCCACTGAGGTGAGTGGATCCCTTACCGTGCCATCTACCGTGTGATGTGTGTATTACATCAACGGCGTCCGTTCATTTTAAACACTCCTTTTAGAGCATCATTCAAAAACTGAAGTAGATCCACATCTCAGGTGGACCATAATACAGTAAACAATGGTGCTCAACAATTAAAAGCTTCTCGGGGGTCACATAAGTTTTGGGTCAAGCTGATATTTGTTTAGCATCTTCATCCAGATATTTGTAACCTTTTCAACAGATTGGATGGAAAATAAACATTCCAATGGCCCCCATGAAGTTTTTAATGGTGTGGATTCAATCACTACTATTTCATGTGGTATGGTCCACCTAAGATTTGGATCTGCTTCATTTTTGGGATAATGCCATAAAATGAGCTTCCAAAATGCATAGACGGTGTAGATGTAAGGTATATACATTAAATCTAGGTTTGTCTGACCAGGTGAACATCCTAGATGGAAAAAAAAAAAAAAAAAAAAAAACAAACAAACAAACGTGATGGGGCACTAGGAAGGTTTCAACAGGGGCGGGAGTTCAATACCCGCTACTTTTATGATGTTCTATGGTGTGTTCCACATGAGCTCTAGATCGGCTTCTGTAAAATTGATTGGACGGTAACGATCTAACACATATATCACAGTGGGACCACAGACCATGCACTCCTCTGGGACGCGGATTAGCTACTGACGGGTTGAGCAGCGGACATGCTACTGAAGTGACGTCACCATGCTCTATGGGCCCAGAATGTTGTATGTGTTGTATCCACACCGTCCATCCATTTGGAGAGACCATTTTATGGCATGAATCAAATAATGAGGCAGTTCCAAAGCTCAAGTGGACCCCACCACAGAAAACAGTGGAGACAGTGACATCCACCGTTGAAAATTTATTAGGCCCACCATGATGTTTATTTGAGATCCAACCTGTTCATAAATTCACACAGGTATGGAGGAAGGGAAAACACAAATATCAGCTTGATCGAAAACTTCTGTGGCCCCTAAGAAGTTTTCAATGGTGGATGTCACTGTCCCCGCTGTTTTCTATGGTGGGGTCCACTTGAGTTTTGGATCAACCTCATCCTCTGAGTCATGCTTAAAATGATCTCTCCAATGGAATGGACGGTGTGGATACAACACATATCTCATGCTGAGGCCCACGTGCCATGGTGACGTCACTTCAGTAGCAATGTTTGCTACTCCGGTAGATGTGCTAGCTGTCAGAAGATTTGCCAGCCCGTAAAATCAAATTTGAATGAGTGGTATTTCGTATAAGCCATGAGTAGATACGTATAAAAATTGAAATGTATTCCTACTTTTTTTTTTTAATGATAACGTCAGCTGAACGTAGGCTCCTAGGACGAATAAGAAGGGGCAGCGCTGGATTCTTCTGCGCGGCCAACATAGACGATCCGCACTCTTGAAGAACACTTCTCTGCGTTGCTACGCTTGAAGCAGGCTTTTACCTTCTCTAATTACAGCAAGACCAGACTCTCCTCTTGGAATCCTGATAACAGGGATTGCTGCTCTTGGGAAGGCATCACCTGCGATGGTGCCAACGGTCATGTGATCGACCTCGACCTCAGCTACCTTTATATCTCAGGTCCGGTCGATTTTGGAAACCTGTTTCGTCTTCAAAGCCTGCAGAGGCTCAACCTCACTGGCAACGACTTCAATCCCTCTCCAATCCCATCTGGGTTTGAGCAGCTCACCAGTTTGACCCATCTCAGCCTTTTCTTTTTGAGTTTTTATGGTCAAATCCCAATCGAAATCTCCCGCTTGACCAGTTTGGTTTCCCTCGATCTTTCTAACAATTTTTATGTCGATGGTTCTACACGTGTATTTCTGAAAATCGAAAACCCGAGCATTGGAGCACTTGTGCAAAACCTGTCGAGTCTGAGAGAACTCCATCTCGACTTAGTAAAAATCTCAAAGCAGGGTACCGAGTGGGGCCAGGCCTTGGCACTCCCTAGTCTCCGCAAGTTGAGCTTGAGTGATTGTGGTCTTTCAGGTCCCATCCATCCTTCCCTTTCCAAGCTCCGTTTCCTATCTGAACTCGACCTCAGCCATAACAATCTTGCTTCTGTGGTACCCAACTTCATGGGGAACTTCTCTTCTTTAACTTCACTGCATCTCAGTGACTGTGGATTGCACGGTAAATTTCCCAATAGTATTTTCATGCTGCCGAACCTTCAAACGCTTGATGTAGAAGACAATTCACTTCTCACAGGTGAAATCCCTCCAAATAATAATCTCCAACAGTTGCTCCTATCGAACACTGGATTTTGTAGCACGCTACAGGATTCAATCAGTAATTTGAAACTGCTGACCGTGTTAGCACTTGGATATTGCAAGTCATCAGGCCCATTGCCATCCTCTCTTGCCAACCTCAGCAACCTCGTTTATTTGGACCTCTCATCCAGTGGTTTCAGTGGTTCAATCCCATCTTCCTATGGCAGCCAGCTTAAAAATCTTGAAGAACTCCATTGTTCCGGCAATTCACTTAGCGGGACCATCCCATCATCATTATTTTCACTGCCATTGTTACGAGTGTTGGATCTCAGAGACAACCAATTGAGTGGTCAGCTTGGAGAATTCCAAAATGCATCCTCTTCACTGCTAGAGAGCATCTACTTGGATAACAACAAGTTGCAGGGGCCTATTCCAAGGTCAATCTTTGAACTCACCAAGCTTACATACCTCACGCTTTCATCCAATAGCTTGAATGGCTCAATTCCTTCTCTATCTGGAAATGAGCTTCCTAATTGTGAACAGCTCGACTTGTCCAACAATTCACTTAGTGGGACCATCCCATCATTATTTCTTTCACTCCCATCATTACGACTGCTAGATCTCCATTCTAACCAATTTAGTGGTCAGCTTGGTGAGTTCTGTCAGCTTGGCAAGTTCTACAACGCATCCTCTTTACCTTTAGAGAAGATCTATTTGAATAACAACAACTTGCAGGGGACTATTCCAAGGTCCATCTTTGAACTCTCAAAGCTTATATACCTCACCCTTTCGTCAAACAATTTCAGTGGTAATGTGGACGTTGACTTATTTCAAAACCTTAAGAACCTTTGGGTCCTCGATCTTTCAGATAACAACTTGTCAGTCCATGATAGCAGAAGCGATTCAACCTCAATATCCTCCCCCCAAATTCAAAGTTTGTCATTAAGATCTTGTAACATTAGCAAATTTCCAGATATCTTGAGAAACCAAGAGGAAATGTATTATTTGGACCTTTCCAACAATAGAATCAATGGTGAAATACCGAACTGGGTATGGAAGGTTGGAAATGGGGTTTTGTCTTATTTGAATCTTTCTCGTAATGCATTGAAGGGTTTGGAGCAACCATTTCCTCATCTTTCCTTAAGTTCTTTGGGAGTTCTTGACCTTAGCTTTAACATGTTAGAAGGCTCAATTCCAATTCCTCCACCCTTCATCTATTTCTTTTCACTTTCGAGCAATAATCTTAGTGGAGAAGTTCCCTTGGTTATTTGCAACTGCACTTCCTTACAGGTCCTCGATATGTCTAACAACCACTTCAATGGCTCAATTCCAGAGTGTCTGGGTGAAATCAGTGATGTCCTCACTGTGTTGAATCTTGGAAGAAATGCATTTTATGGCACCATGCTTCAATTCAAAGATGGATGTACTTTAGAGACAATTGATCTCAATGGAAATCGGTTGGAAGGGAAGGTCCCAAGTTCTTTGGCCAAGTGCAAGATGTTGGAGGTGTTAAACCTTGGAAACAATCAAATACATGGCCCCTTCCCCTTCTGGTTGGAAAATTTGTCTGAGTTGCGTGTTCTCATCTTGAAATCCAACAAATTTCATGGCACCATTGGACAATCCCTAACAATTCATACCTCCCAAATATTACAAATCATCGACCTCTCTTCTAACCGCTTCACAAGTAGCTTGCCATCAAATATGTTCAGGAACTTGAAGGCAATGTTGAAGGAGGGAAAATCCCAATCTCAATTTCTTAGCAAAGTATTTGACAATGGATACCACCAAGATAAAGTGACCGTGGTAAGCAAAGGGCTAGTAATGGAACTGGTAAAGATCCTTACTGCCATCACTGTAGTGGATCTCTCAAATAACCAATTTCACATAGATATCCCAGAATCAGTTGGGGATCTAAAGTTGTTGCATGTGCTCAACATGTACTACAATCATTTCACAAGTAGAATTTCACCTTCATTCGGAAATATAAAGGATCTTGAGTCATTAGATCTCTTACAGAATAATTTGTGAGGTGAGATACCTAAGCAACTTACAAAGTTAACATTCCTCACGGTATTGAATCTTTCACAAAACCACCTTGTGGGTAGCATACCGCAAAGTCAACAGTTTCTTACATTCATGAATGAATCATTTCAAAAAAACTTGGGATTATGCGGTCCTCCACTATCGAGAAAATTTGGAGATACCAATGTTTCATTACCATCGATACAATCGGAAAGCAAATACATGTGGGAATCTATGTGGATTGGGTTTGGAGTTGGATACGGAGTAGGAATGGGAATTCTTTTCTGGACTTTAGCACTTTAGACAATGGGAAAGAGAGAATACATTATATTTATTGATAGAATGCTTTTGTTGATATTTCCATGTGAGACATTTAGTTTAATGCATCGATATTAAGCTAGGTGCGGCCCGTTTCTTTTTGTGGAGCCCACCTGAATGATTGCAATTTCTTTTAGTCATATCAACAAAGTTACAAGTGGTGTGCTCCCACCTTTCTATAGAAAGAAAAACAAAAATAGAAAAAAAGAAAAAAAGCTAGGAGAAGGTTAGAAGACTCAAGAACACTAAAGCACAAAGGAAACACTAAAGCACAAAGGAAATGATGATGGTATTTATACTATTATATCTTATGTATCAAACTAGATATTATTGTACACGCATTGAATGCTTTTATTATCCCATTTGCATACCATGGCGTAATAGAAAACTAACATTCATTGATTAAAAATTGTACATGCGACACGTTTTCAATGAGATATTGTTGATCATTTAAACCCTACCTTATTGGGTCCATCTATCATGGATCCTACCAACAAGTCCTGATTGATGGTCTAAATGATCTACATGGGTGGGACCCAACTAATGAATGACTTGGATCTCAACCAAGTGTTACACATTGTCATACATGATGGAATGAGCATGGGTACTTTGTCTTATACATGGGTTAGCTTATCAAACCTAAGGAAAAGAGAAGAGTAAGAGACAAAAGGTAGAAAGATTTAGATGGAATTTGACAGTATGTCGATCTCCACCAGGCATTAATTTGTAGCTTTATTCTTCACTAAATCAAGAGAAATAAAAAGTTGTCCGCCTGCTAGATCACATACCATGAAACTTGTTATACAAATTTGGTCAATCCACTCATTGGGTAGGCTACAAGTCAAAATCAATGGACAACTAATGGACAACTAGCTAATCACATGACTAAGAATATATAATTATCCCGCAGACATGGTAAGTGGATTGTCCTAAAGTTCAAACCAAGTAATCATAAAGTGTCATGGTGAGAGATCGACACAAGAAATCCCTAGCCCTGTCAACAACACACATGTTCTGCTTGCGGAACGAAAGACCATCAGCAGATAGAAGTTTCTTTCGTATCGCCCGAGGTGGAGATCATTCATCCAAATATGAGAATCCTTCTCGAGGGTTTTGAAGAGGAAGAACATTCTTCTGTGTTTACCCAGGATCGCGACGAGGAAGTTGTTGACTTGGTCGATGTTGAGACCAGGAATACAACGTGTAGCCCTCCATCGTCTCAGGAGTTAAGACCATGAAAGAGACCATGAAAGAGGAACACTCTAGATATTGTGCATAAAGAAGATGATCCGGTACTTATTTCAGTGATTATGGATATGGATTCGCAAGAATCCTTGATAACCTCTGAGATGGAATCAATCTTTAGCAGCATCGTTATCACGACAGATCCGTTTGTAGTTTTCATTGTTCATGATGAGATGAAAACAACGATGATTGCTACACTATGCTAGGGATTGGCCAAGGACACTTGTCACCAATCAAGTCCATTGGTGAGGCCAAGCTCGAATCACAAGATGAGGCCAAGGAAGAAGATGAAAGCGACTCTCCAACATCACTTGAGGTTAAACTCGAGGTCGAGTTTTCTCTAAGTAGGGAAGATTGATGTAGGGAGAAGGTCCCATGATCGAGGATGAGGTTCGAGTACATTTGCAAGAGAGATGGACCGCGAGAATGTCGTAAGAAAAAGAAGAGAAAACGCCAATCGACGTCCAAGACCGGTCGTCCGACCAGTCATACAAACTCAAGGACCGGTCGTCTGACCGATTAGCTGCTATCCAGGAAAGAAGCCCCCTCACAGGACTATTTTGAACCCAACCGACCAGTCGACCGACCAGTTGGACCTCAACTCCGACCGGTGGGAGGCCCTTGGCCGACCGGTCGGCAGGCGTCTAGAAACCTCCGCTGCTTAGCGATTTATTCTCCGATTTTTATGATTTCTTTCCTATTTCACCTAGGAGTCTTTTTTTAATGCATAAGTTAGGTTTTAGAGTTTTAGTTTCCTATTTATATGTTGCTTAAACACGTTTTATGTAGTTTTGATATGGTTTCTTAATGAAATTGAGTTTATACTCTGTTTTTCTTCGTGGATTTGTAGATAGACTCGTGGATTCGAGTATCCCGTCATAGATTTGACGAAGACAAGTTGAGGAGTCCCTATAGATCCGTGGATTCGGATCAGTTATCTATGGGAGATGGTGCTTGATCCCACAACACTCCCCGCCCGCATTAAATACTCCACACACACAGCTCTAATGTAGGTCATTGAGAAATATGGAAGTTAGGCGCAACTCTGATAAAAACTAAAAGTCGGGCACAAATAATAGAAATCACAAGACTTTCCAGAAGAACAACATGGTGTTAAGCATTGAAGTGTATCCATAGAGTAGACATCATACATCTATAGAGGTGGGCACAAACCAAGCCAGCTCGAAAGCTCGGCTCGGATTGGTTCAAAAAAGCTCGGCTTGGATTGGTTCGAATGGAAGTTCAAACCAAACCAAGCCTCCGAGTCAAGCTCGTTTGAAAAAACAAACCAAACTCAAACTAGGGCAGTTCCGGCTCGGCTCGACTCGAAGCTCGATTTGATTCAGCTCGGTTTGATTCGGCTCGTATATTATAAGCACACTGTTTCCTGTGGTGTGATCCACTTGAGCTTTGGATATGATTCCATTTTAGGATCATATCTTAAAATGATACGTAAAACATATGGATAACATGGATAATACATAGACATGATGACATGGATAATACATAATACATTTACATGAATACACATTGTTTCCTTGCACTTGTAAGATTATGCTTGTGTACTTTTGTTTGGAAAATACTCTTACATGTCTATTTTGAAGTTGCACTCTTTTGAAGGATGTTAAACATCATATAGTAAGATATGTTTGTACTTTTTTTCTAAGTTTTTAAATTCTTTTCTATTTAAATGAATAAGGAAAAAAAGAGCGACTGTCTGTTTGAACTCGGCCCGGCCCGATTCGAAATTTTCAACCAAGCCGATCCCGGCTCGAACCAGATTTTTCTGGAGCAAACCAAACTCGGGCCGCATGGGTCGGCCCGAAACCCAAACCAAACCGATCCACAAACTGCGGTGGTATAAAAACAAACCAAACCAAACTAGGGCTAACTCGACTCGGCCCGGATCGTTGCCCACCTCTATACATCTACAAGACTTCCAAAAGAAAAGATTGCAGAAAAGGTCCCATTATTAGGATTATAAATAAAAATATCAAGAGAACTAGAATACTTCATATGAAAATCAAATTTCATAAAACCACCCTCAAGAAACTTTCCCAACAAAAGAATAGTCATTGCAAATTTTTCGTAATGCTTGCATGCATTGTAAAAGGAACCCATTCTCGGCCCGAACCTACCCCGACCCGAACCACAACCCAACCTGGCACGATCACTCGACCCGAAGCACCTAAAGGTACTGTCAATGTGTATCGAACCTTAGACTAGCTGGATGATAAACTCGGACTCAACCAACTGGGCTATAGGCCCTTCCACAAAACATGTTATTCCTTAACGGCCTAAAATGTTAGAAAAAATTAGCTTCCTAGCTATCTGCATTCGATCGAGTCAGTGGTTAGTATCCTTTTTATTTAATGAAGCTTGTTCAACCAATCAAGGCTACTAATGGGAATTAGAATTAAGTTAGCTATTAGCAAAAGGTATTTATAAGTACATGCTCCCCACATGGTTCTTAAGAATTTTATGAGAGAACTCAGCTTTTCAGCTTCTAGCAATTGGACTGTTTAGAAGAGTGATTTTGTAGTTGTTTTTAGAGGTTTAATTCCCTAGAAGACAATTTCAAGTTCATTCCATAGAAACTATATAAAGAAGAACTATACCTAAGTATGGGAGTGAGTGTTACAAAACTATACCCATCTTTTGAGCCCATCTTCATGCCACAAAGGAGAGTGTCAAGTTGCATAATCTTAGTTGCAACATCATAACATTGCAAAAAAAAAAAAAAAAAAAAAGCTCCAATTTAGGGCACAGGTTGCACCTATGCCAATGATTCCTGCAACTTAGCAAGCCTATCCTCTTAACTTGGCAAGTCAATAGAGCTTCTTCTTCTTCTTCTTCTTCTTCTTTTTATTTATATAACCATGATATGAGCACATTAAGGGGGCATTTGGATCTTAAGTTACTTATGCCTCAAGAAACTTATCTTGGTTTCTACTTACAAAGCTAAAGTGATGAAATAACTTTTAAGTAAAAAAGTTACTTATAATTGATCATAAACCAAACTTGCTTATCTCAAATAAGTTATTCAACAATTCCATCCCTCTTTTATATATTGATAGTACAATAGCCAAAGATGGGAGTGAAGGATCTTCCAATCTGCAAGATTCTTTGGGACACCCTAAATTCACAATGAGGGCCAAAAGATGCAGAGTTCTCTTCATCAGTACACTAAGATGCAGAAACTTATAAACTTAAAAAACTAACATATACACTGATTATATGGAACAAAACATACAGCTAAAATGTAAGTTCTGGTTTTCCTTGATAGAAGTGTCAATGCACAGTGATTAATGATGAATCTTGTTTCCTTGGTTTCTTTTTTCTCCATTACGCTTTTTCGTAAACTCTCATTACCAATAAAAAAAAGAGTCACACTTGTTTGAATAGTATTTGTTGTATATCCAAGCCGTCCATATGTTTTGACAACTATAGGGCAATGAACTCGAAAATGAAGCAGATCCAAATCTGATCAGGTGGACCACCTCATAGAAAGTAGTGGTGATTGAACGCCCACGATTAAAAACCTCCTAGGCCCCACCGTAATTTTTATTTGCCATCAACCTGTTGATAAGGTCACCCAGATGTAGATGAAGGGAAAACAAAAATACCACCTTGATCCAAAACTTTTGTGGCCCACAATAAACTTTTAGTGATTAATTACAACTGTTTCGTGTGGTATGGTCCACCTGATTTTGAATCTCCTTCATTTTTGGACCCATGCAGTAAATGAGCTGGAAAAATGGATGAACAGCGTGGATATAAAAAAAAAATGCATCAAGGTGAGCCCATGGTCAATGCCTGACCGAACTCAAGTGTTACCTCGACCTGACGGAATCCACTCTCACATTTTCCTTCCTAACTGATATAACGAATTTCACTGAAAAATAAATAGAAAACGAATCTCTCTGAAAATGAAAAAGAAAAAGAAAAAGCAGACATGAGGTGAGAGTAAACGATAAGTCGTTTGTAGAATCCCAACAATCCTCTCTTTCTCGAAATTCCAAATCTCAAATCAGGAAAAGTAAAAATCCCGAAAAAAGCTCGAAATTTTCATCCGCTGAAACTCCATCCGTTCTGCTCTACTTCATGGAAACCAGATTTGAAGCTCACGCTCCTGTCCGGGCTCGTAGGGCCCACCATGATGTATATGGTTTATCCAATCCGTCCATTCATTCTAATATATATATATATATATATATATATATATATATATATATATGGCACTATTAAGAAAAAAGGCAAATCGAAGGCATAAGTGGACCACATAAAAGATCAATGGTCGGATTGATATCCACTGTTTCCTATGGTGTGGTCCACTTGAGCCTTTGATCTACCTCCTTTTTTGGGATCATGCCCTAAACTGAGCTATCAAAATAGATGGACAACTTAGATAAAACACAAACATTGAGATGGGCACCTTAGAGCCCTTCAAACCCAAACTACGCCCTTGTGTGAGTAATATAGCTTTCAGCTACGAATTTAATCCGTAGTAATTCTACAATTCATATTGGTGCCAATCAACCTCCATAGTCTGTAACCTTTGCCTGTCTTTTTATAGTGTGGGTATCCATGCTCTTAGTCAATGGAAGCCTGACATGGTCTCTCTGTGAGGGCTGGGCTCCCATTGGAAGCTTTGTTGGATTGTTAGTGAAGAGAAGCTTCAGGTAAGGATCTCATCTGCCTCCTGCGTAGCCTTACGCCCCTGTCTGCATTGTGGGAGATGCGGAGGGAAAGAAATAGAGTCAGGTACGAGGGAAGAAGAATGGACATGTCTAGAGTCTTGAAGAATTCCATTCATTTGTTAACGTGGGCCAACAAGAACATACACTCTCGAGTCAGCACAAGCAGTGTTGTCCGGTTGTTATGTCAGGCTCTTAGTATAGCCAAACCTCGGGTTTACCCGTCTTCTCTTTCCGTTGAGAAATGGAGTAAGCCGCCATCAGGTTGGGTGAAATTAAACATAAATGGATCGACTCTTGGTAACCCGGGGCCGTCGGGTGGAGGAGGCGTTTGCAGGGGCGATGGAGGAAATTTTTTATTTGCTTTCTCTAAAGGCTTTGGAGCCTCGTTGAGTGCTCGTGTCGAGGTTCGGGTGAGGGTCTAACTTTATGTGTTTATAAGGGCTTTTCTAACATTGTGCTAAAAAGTGACTCCAAGTCTACAGTCAAAGCAATGTCCAAAGGGGCATTGAATAGGTGGAAAATGTGGTACTGGAAAGCTGCGTTCGGGGAGTTACTTAAGTGGGCTCAGGTATGGGTGGTGTATACGTCGAGAGAGGCCAACCAGGTTGCAGACGGTCTCGCTCGCCTGGGCAGCGAATGCCAGCTGAATAGGGTTTTCGCTGTGGAGAGAGAGTTACCCCAAATTGTTAAAGGTAGGATGTTCCTGGACCGAGTAGGGCTGGGTTCAATTAGGGAGAGGGTGGTGAGGGTTAGTTAGGAGCATGAGTTGGGTCTTTTAGTCCAGCCCCTGAGTTTGGCTTTGTGCTGGGATAGATGTTGTGTTTTTTGCTGCTTTTTGTGACATAAAGCTTTCTTTTCCCGAAAAAAAAAAAAGGCCAGACACGATCTTGGGGAGTGGGGATGTTTAGTTGAGGATCTTCGACATCCCTACTCATGCTTCCAAGTATACATCATAATGCATGGAAATGAATACATGAAATGCTTATAACATTTTTCAATCTCCTCTTCACAGAGACATCATGACATAATTCAGATTTGATTCATAGTATGAGAGACAAGTTCTCTTTCCTCATCATTTCTCATATGAGTAATCATACTACTTAGTCTATGCTCATTAATACTCATGTATTTCACAGTAACTATCAAGATAACAATTCAAATACAATTAATCCATCAAATACTACAATCCTTTATTAGATAATAGTTCATTGTTCGGTTCGTTAAAGTCATCAAGTTAATTAGTTATGTAAAGTAATAATGCCCCTTTAGATTTGGACTATGATGATCTTGCGGAAAATCCCCACCAGCCCCTTCTTAGAGGAGATTGAGATCTCCGAATAAGGCAAGATGAGCACATCTTCCTCATCCCAACCATAATATTGCTTATGACAGGATTTGTTCCTTGGTCTCTTCTCCTAACTGAGATAGCTTCAAACACCCCATCACTTATTCTATTTTGTTACTTAATTCCAATTAAATTCCTTTAACCCTTTTTATTTGAAGTTTTATAAGGTCCAAAAATTTCAGGTCGTTACAAAAAACCTCCTAGGGTCCACTATAATGTTTAATTGTCATCTAAACCGTTGATTAGGTCACACAAACCTAGGAGAAAAAAATAAAAAGAAGAAGCAAATATCAGCTTGATTCAAAACTTTTGTGGCAAATATTAGCCTGATCCAAAACTTTTATGGCCATCAAGAAGTTTTTAATAGTGAGCATACAATCACCACTGTTTCTTATGGTGTGGTCCACCTGAGATTTGGGTCTACCTCATTTTCTGGATCATGTCCTGATATGAGATCCGATGGAGCTTTTTCCAGCACCGACCAATACTGTACAGAGGGGTTTACGAGTCCCTTCATTTCCAACACAGATTGCGCCCAACCCCAGCTGTCCCAGCTAGTGTCAGGCCGGGGCACTGAAGAGCTCACCATGATTTATGCGTTTATCGACACCCGTCCATCAATTTCTCCATATCATTTTAGAATAAAAGTAAAAAACTGAGACAGATCCGAGCCTCAAGTGAGACACACACTAGTGATTAAAAGCCCGCCATTAAAAACTTCTTGGGAGCCTCGGAAGTTTTGGATCAACCTATATTTGTGGGAGATATTATTACCAATGTTTTCTGTGGTGTGGTCCACTTGAACCTTGGATCTACCTCATTTTTTAGGCTTGCATCCTAAAATATTATGTCTAAATGGATGTAAGGTGTTG
This sequence comes from Liriodendron chinense, assembly GCA_003013855.2. Lineage (NCBI taxonomy): Eukaryota > Viridiplantae > Streptophyta > Magnoliopsida > Magnoliales > Magnoliaceae > Liriodendron > Liriodendron chinense. The sequence goes on along the minus strand of ML058501.1, from coordinate 2,256,525 downwards.
ATAAAACCATAAATCAGGGTGGACCCTCAGAGAGTGCTATGAACTCGAAATGGGCGGGGGGTAGTACCCAGTCCGTGTCCTCCCCTAGCATATACAATGCGTGCATGGCCTGGGGACGTGGTTTGGCCAGTGACACTGCCAATAGGCTAGTGGCTAATGATCGGTGCTCTGTGGGCCCAACATAATGTAAACATTTTATCCATGCTATCTAATTCATTTTTCCAAATCATTTTAGTGCTTGATCCCAAAAATGAGAAAGATATAAATCTCAGGTGGACCACAGCACATGAAAACAACAGTAATCGAATGTCCACCATTAAAACCTCCTAAGGCTCAATGTAATGTTTATTTGAAATCCAACTTTTTGATTAGGTAATTCAGACCTTGATGAAGGGAAAAAATAAATATCAACCTTAAATAAGTTTTAACCACTGGGCTCATACCATAAAATTATTTGGAAAAATGAACGGATGGCATCATACATCATGGTGGGGCCTATAGAATTGGCTTAGTGGTTGGTTCACTAGCCAATCCACGTACATGGTCAGGAGCTCTAGAACGTGTGCTTCGTTGACACGTGCTCTCTCCATGTTATTTGCCTTCAGGCCAGAGAGACGACTGAAGGGATGAGTCGTGGTGTCATAACGAGTAGTTGGGAGTTGGGATTGCAAGTGAGCCGTGCTTCTTAGACACTGTCAGCGATTGCATGTAAGCGTGGCCTACATAACGAGTAGTTGGGAGTTGGGAGTTGGGACTAATTTAAACAATCCTCCTCTCTTGCCTATATAAATGCCACCGAAGCTTTTCTCTTCCTACAAAACCCAAATCCTCCCAGCCAAAGCTAATGGATCTCCTTCTCTTCTCTCTTAATAATAAAGCCTTTCCATTTCCCATCTCCCTTCTTTATTTAGGCTTCTCTTAGTCTCTTTCCTCCTTTTCCTCACCTCTTCCGTCTTTGCCCGTGAAAATAACAATAACGCCTCGTCAATCCAATATCAATGCATTGAAAATCACTTCTCTGCTTTGCTCCACTTGAAACGTAGCTTTACTTCTCTTTCTATTACGAGTACAACAAGACAACACTCTCCTCTTGGAATCTTGAAAACCGGGATTGCTGCTCTTGGGAAGGCATCACCTACGATAGTCCCACCGGTCACGTGATTGGTCTTGACCTCAGCGACCTATGGTTATTTGGTCAGGTCGATTTTGGAAGTATCTTTCATCTTCAAAGCCTGCAGAGCCTCAACCGCGCTTACAATGACTTCGATCACTCTCCATTTCCTTCTGGGTTTCACTAGCTTACCAGTTTAACCCATCTCAACCTCTCTCGGTTGAATTTGCATGGCCAAATCCCACTGAAAATCTCCCGCTTGACCACTTTTGTAATGTTTCAAAATTTCGGCTCTCGTGAACAACACAATGGGCCGAGTTTTCGGGTGTTATCTGGAATGTGTTAAGGATATATTTCCACATATTTATCTTTATGTCCCGCATTCATGGTATTCATAGCAAAATGACGGAATTCAAGGTTCTTATTCGAAGTTTTTCTACTCTACGTTATCAAGATAATGTCCTTAAATCATACAAATTACATAATATTCTATTTTTTAGTCTCAATGAAAGGCTTATTACAAGTTACATGAAAATAAATCTACTCTACAAAGATAATAAACATAATCCATTTTTAGGCCGCTTCGGTTTCATCGTCCGTCACTTGAATCCATGAGCCTTCGAGCACCTCGTCGTATTGTTTGATTCTCTTACTAGATCTTCACCTAGATTATCTGAGATGTGGTTGGATAGCGTTAAACGCTATCATAGTGGGGAATATCCCTTTAAGACAATCATGATAATAATGGCACAGATTAAACGTAAGCAGGATATTATTATTTAATCAAATCAAAACAATTCAATAAAAGATCTTGGTTATTGCAATGTATGACATGGATGCTCTGGCTAAGGCACCCTGACCAAATGAGACGAGATCACTCCACTCTTCTCACCAGCTACTAGTCACCAGATGTTCTAGCTTGGACGGGATCACTCCACTCTTCCCATGCACCAAAACCCAACTAGTGAAACGGGCCCATGCACACTTTCACTAGATAACGAGAGAGAAACGGGCCCATGCACACTTTCTCTAACGCCCGAGGGGCTGACCCACCAAGTCGGGTCCAATGAATGCATGATTAGTTTCATCTTTAGTTAAGTAGTTTAACATCCAACCAATTTAATGATGTACACAGCTAATGACCACCTCTTACCCCAATCAGTTCAAGAATCTTCATATTCATCAACTTCTTACTTCAGTGGATCCATCATAGGTATTGAATCAATAAGGATCCCTTGGCACGTATCCAACAAGGCGCACACGGTAGTGCCAAACTTAACATCATGGCATATGCAATCAACAACACATACATGGTAATGCCAATACCCAATTCTCAATGTCGAGGCATATTCATTCAATAAGACACACGATAATGCCGACTTTCACAATAAGGCATAGTCATCCAAAATCTCCACATGGTAATGCCAACATAACAAGCCCTCGCACAGCTTCTTCTCCTTACATCATACGGTTACATAAGTATGGGGTTAAGGGGTGTTCATTAGCGTAACATCCATATACAATATCCCATCGCAAACAACACATTTATGAGCATGTGACAACGTAAATCAAGCATAATCTCCTCATAAGCATGTATATCATCACAATTCCTTTTCCAACCACTTATGCATAGTTCATACATTAAAATTCAACATACACAACAAGGAACATCATACAATTCATATTTACATGGAAAGATTTCAACAAGCACGGTTTTAAGAAGTCGCGTAATAAAATTCTAGTTTTCAAGCATAAAATCAACATACAATTTAATATTAACGTAGATAAGCTTAAAGGAAATCCCCACCTCTGAGTTTGGTTGGTTTGAGACATAGCTAGGGCCGTGTGATTCTCCTTAGGTCCACATCCTATGACATTTAAAGAAACACACCAAATTAGGGTGTAACTTAATAAGCTCTCACCACTCTGATCATCTAGGTTTAGAATCCTACCTAGGGTTAGGGTTTAGGCTTGATTTAGGGATCAAAATAAGGGTTAGATGGGCTTTACCTTACTCAGCAGCGAGGTGACTCGGTAACTCGGCTGAGCCGACTCAGTTCTTCTTCTTCCTTCTCTCTTTCTTCTTTCTCTTTTCCTTCCTTTCTCTTCCTTCCTCTTCTTTTCTTCCTTGGAAATCGGTCCAGCAGCAGCAAGTGGATCCGGGACTATATTTCCCCCTCCATATGATCTCTCTCTCTCTCTCTCTCTCTCTCTCTCTCTCTACATGGTTCTCTCTTTGGGAGATCTATGAAGGAGGGGAGGAAAACGGATGGGTGGAGGTATAACTTACCTAAGTCGGTGGGAAGGCGTGGTGCCAAAACGAGATCCGGTTTTGGAGTTGGCACCGCCAAGAATGACAGCGAAACTCTAGATAACTGGGTTTGGATGAGGCGCTATCTCAATGGTTGGAGTGGATTAATCGATGGGGTCCACTTGATGGACGACATGGAGTTTACGAACGGACAGCGAACGCTGCTGTCGCAGCGGGCGGAGAAGAAGATGGATCGTCTTCAGTTACACCCGGTCAATGCGCGTTAACCGATAGCCATATGTGCACATAGTGCACATGGGTCTCATCGTGATGTATGTAAGAAATCTACTCCGACCATCAAGTAGGCCACATGATATTAGGGGTTGGAAAAAAAAAGGGACAGATCTGACATTAGGTGGCCCACTTATGGCCTGATTTCTGATTAGGGCATTTGTAGGATGATCAGAGAGTTGAAATTCGACGTGTACAGCTAAAATATGCCCCTAAATAATTATATGAAGTTTTGCATGAAACTGATCGTCAGAAACTGACATACTTGAAATCGTCAGTTTAACTTAAGTTTAACTAATGGCATTTTCGTAATTAACTAAAAACAGTGAGATTTTTAAAATCCGGTCTTTCTACAATGTTTATAGGGTTATTCTAAGCAACTTTTGTAAACATACGATTGTCTGTTGTTTTAAAAAAAAAAAAAAGTAAACGTACGATATAAAATCAAAATAAAGTTTTTAAAAATTCTGAAATAAATCTCGAAAATCTGGGGCGTTACAATTACTTTGGTTTCTCTCTATCTATCTTTCAATATAGTTAGTGATTTTGATCCGCAATTCCTTCAACTCAATAACCCGAACTTTGGAGCAATAGTCCAAAACCTGTCCGGTCTGAGAGAACTCCATCTCGACCATGTAAAAATCTCAGGTTGCGAGTGGGGCCTGGCCTTATCCTCGGCTCTCCCTTAACTCCACAAGTTAAGCTTGAGATATTGTCAACTTTTAGGTCTCATCGATTCTTCCTTTTCCAAGCTTCCTTTCCTATCCAAACTCTACCTGAGTGGAAACTATTTCAGTTCTGTGGTACCCATAGGGAACTTCTCTTCCTTAACATCACTGCATCTCAGTAATTTTGGATTGCGGGGGGAATTTTCGGAGAGTATTTTCAGGCTGCCAAACCTACAAACCCTCTATGTAGGATACAATCCAGATCTCACAGGCGAAATCCCTTGAAACTATACTCTTGGAGGGCTGGTCCTATCCAACACTGGATTTTGTAGCAAGCTATGGGATTCGTTCAGTAATTTGGAACTGCTGACCATGTTAGAAATCAACGATTGCGAACTATCAGGACCATTCCCATCATGGCTTGTGATGCTCCACAAACTCATCCATTTGGATCTTGCATATAATGATCTTAGCGGATGATGTAGGACGGGTCGCTGACTATTTCATGGCCCAGATGGAGCAAAAGAAGACCGGACGGGGCCGAAAGTGATCCGGACCGTCAGGACCGTGAATCGGTCGTATCTCACAATCCGGAATGAGTTACGGGACGTATAATATATCAATTTGGGGTAGCTCGAGCTACTTTAGCCAACCAACCCTGCTACGCCGGGTTGACCAAGCCGGAATCGCGAGAATCGACCGTATCGACGGTCATTAGGCTAGTTTATTTTCATTTTTACTATTTATAGTAAGTTTTAATTCGATCATAACTTTGCATCTGTAGGGTTTTAGAGTTAGTGCCCAACATGAAAAGGGCTTAGAATATTTCGTAGAACAACGTGGTTGAGGCCGTTTGATAACTTTCTATTTTTGGCCGAAAACCAAGAGTTCTAGTAGGATTGAACGACTTCTATAAATAGTAAGTTTACTATTTATAGTAAGTTGCGTTTTCTAGGAGTTTTAGTTGGAGTTGGATTTAGATACTTTACCTAGGGTTTAGTTTCCTATTTATATGCATTGTAATTCCGTTTTTATTCATTCAATTATCAATAAATCAATTTTTTGGAATTTATTTCCTCTTTTTATCTTTTATTTCTTCTCGTGGATTCGAGAACTATCGGTTAGGGAGACGGTGATCGACCTACCACGTCCTCCCTGCGTCAGCGGACCATTGCCATCCTCTCTTGCCAAACTCAGCAACCTCGTTTATTTGGATCTTTCAGCCAATGGATTCAACGGACCATTGCCATCCTCTCTTGCCAACCTTAGCAACCTCGTTTATTTACAACTTTTAGGGAACACTTCAGCGGTCCAATCCCTTCTTCCTATGGCAACAAGCTTCGATATCTTGAAGAGCTTTTCTTAAAATTCACTTAATCGGACCATCCCATCTTCATTGTTTTCACTCCCATCATTAAGAGTGTTGGTTCTCCGAGATAACCAATTTAGTGATCAGCTTGGAGAGTTCCAAAAGGCATCCTCTTTACTATTAGAGAGGATTGACTTGGAAAACAACAAGTTGCAAGGGCCAATTCCAAGTTCAATCTTTCAACTCACCAAGATTACAAGCCTCCTGCTTTCATCAAACAATTTCAGCGGCCCAATCCCTTCTTTGAATGGAAATGAGCTTCAGAATTGTGAAGAGCTTAACTTGTCCAACAATTCAGTGGGACCATCTCATCATCATTTTTTTCGCTCCCATCATTATTGGAGTTGTATCTCCAAGATAACCAATTTAGTGGTCAGCTTGGCGAGTTCAAAAATGCATCCTCTTCACGATTATATAGGATTGACTTGAGTAACAACAGCTTGCAGGGCCTATTCCGAGATCCATCTTTGCACTCCCCAGGCTTGATTACCTCATGCTTTCATCAAACAATTTCAGCGGTGACCTGGACCTTGGCTTATTCCAAAACCTTCAGGGCCTCTCATGCCTCTATCTATCAGATAACCATCTCTCGATCGGCAATGGCAGAAGCAATTCAACCTCCATATCCTTCCGCCAGATTGGAGATTTGTCTTTAAGATCTAACAAAATTAGCAAATTTCCAGATTTCTTGAGAAGCTAGGAGATGATGGTTTCTTTGGACCTTTCCAACAACAAAATTAATGGTTAAATACCCAATTGGATATGGAAGATTGGAAATGGTAATTTGCATTATTTGAATCTTTCTCATAATACTTTGGAGGGATTAGAGTGACCATCTCCTCATCTTGCCTTGAGTTCATTGAAAGTTCTTGATTTTAGCTTTAACATGTTAGAAGGCTCAATTCCAATTCCTCCACCCTCCATCGTATTCTTTTCACTTTCGAGAAATAATCTTAGTGGAGAAGTTCCCTGGCTTATTTGCAAAACTTCCTTAGAAGTCCTTGATTTGTTTGAAAACTACTTCAATGGTTTGATTCCAACATCTGTGAGTGAAATTAGTGATGTCCTTATTGTGTTGAATCTTGAAGGAAATGCATTTCATGGCATCTTGCCTCAAACATTCAAAGAGCGATGCACTCTAGAGACACTTGATCTCAGTGGAAATCGGTTAGAAGGGAAAGTGCCAAACACTTTGGCCAAGTGCGAGATGTTGGAGGTGTTAAATCTTAGAAACAATCAAATATATGGCACCTTCCCTTTTTTGTTGGATAACTTGTCCCAGTTGCGCATTTTCATCTTGAGATCCAACAAATTTAGTGGCGCCATTGGACAATTCCTAACAAATCACACCTTCCCACTGTTATAGATCATTGATCTCTCTTGTAATAGCTTCAAAGGTAGCTTGCCATCAAATATGTTCAAGAGCTGGAAGGCAATGATGGAGGAAGGCAAATCTCAATCTCAATTTCTTGGCGAAAAATCTCAAGGTTTATACCATCAAGATAAAGTGATTATAGTGAACAAAGGGCAAGAAATGGAGCTGATAAAGATTCTTACCACCTTCACCATAGTGGATCTCTCAAATAACCAATTTTACAAGGATATCCCAGAATCAACTGGGGATCTAAAGTCGTTGCATGGGCTCAATATTTCTTTCAACCATCACACAGGCCGAATTCCAGCATCATTGTGGAACATAAAGGATTTTGAGTCATTAGATCTTTCACAAAATAATTTGTCAGGTGAAATTCCTCCGGAACTTACAAAGTTAACATTCATTTCAGTGTTGAATCTTTCACAAAACCAGTTCGTTGGTAACATACCACAAAGTAATCAGTTTTTACATTCACAAATGAATCCTTTCAAGGAAACTTGGGATTATGTGGCCCTCCATTATTGAGAAAATATAACGATACCAAGCTTTCACTACCAACGACATAATCTGAAAGCAAATATAGCCGAGAATCCATATGGATTGGGTTTGGAGTTGGATACATAGTGGGACTTAGAATTCTTTTATGCACTCTAGCACTTTGGAAAAAGGAAAAGAGAAAATTCATAATGTTTATTGATAAAATACTTTTGTTAATATCTCCATGTGAGGCATTTAGTCTAATGCATCGATACTAAGCTAGGTGAGGCTCTTTCTCTTTGTGGAGCCCACCAAATAAATGTACATCCTTTTAGTCATATCAATAAAGTTACAGGTGATGTGCTCCCACCGTGCTCCCACCATTTTGTAAAAGGGTTCAAAAAAAAAAAAAAAAGTTAGTAGATTGTTGAAAGAACTAGATGACACTAAAGCACAAAGGGAATGAAGATATGGTGTTTATACTATTATATTTTATATATTCAACAAGGTATTGTTGTGCACACATTTCATGCTTCTACTATCCCATTTGCAGCAGACTGGCGTAATAGAAAATAGTCTTTGATTGAAAATTGTATATGCATGTGGCATGTTTCCATTGAGATACTCTTGATTAGTTAAACCCCACCTGACCGAGTCCATTGTTCTTGGGCTGTAGGGGACCCGAACACTGTTGGTCGGACGCCCAGTGGATGGCTGGAGCCTGAAATTGGCTGAATTATATGCTAGAACTCTCTGGACAGATTTTGGATCTGTCGGGTGCCCAACGGATTTAGGCCGGGCGCTCGACCATGCACGGAGTGCAAAGTCGGTGGCATAGTTTTTACGCGATCTTATGCGGTTTCTTGCGAAAGATGTTTCAAATTCAGGTTCATTTCTATTTAAGGAAGTATAGTACGTGAATTAGGTATCATAGGTGTGCATGGGTTGAGAGATAGTGTTCTAGGGTTAGAGAAAGAGCTTTAGAGGAAGGGCTACATTGATTTTTCTCTTGGAGAGCTTGGGATTTCTCTTGTGGGCTTGAATTCGATGTAAGTTTCTTCATGACTCTTGTAACTTCTTATTCATAGTAAATTATTGTCGCTTTGTGTCGTGGTTTTTCCACATTAAATTTGGATTGCCTCTTGTGTGTGTCGATTTGCTTGGTTGATTGCATTATGGTTTGTTTCTCGTTTGATTGCTTTGCTCTTGCTTTCACTGTGGGGCCGATCGTCTAAACTAAATCATTTTTATTCTACCCGATTCGTCTCAAACTCTCAGCGCCCGAGTCTGACTCGTCCCAAACCTTCTACCCTACCCCTACCCTTTCCTCTAAACCCTACCCATACCCATCTCTGCCCGGTGGGTTGTCGAGCCCTTTCTTCTCCAAACCACTCCTTAAGCACCCTCCCATCTCCAGTCTCTACGGCTTTGCCCAACAGCCGAGCCGTCTTTGTTCGAGCGTGTGCTCCTGAGTTACTGGGGTTACAACATGCCCCGATCTTGAGTTGATTCATGACTCAACTGAGTCATTGATGAATCGTTTGGGTGCCTCATGGTACCGAACCACATTGGGTCCAATGGAGTCTGAGTTGACTCGTGCTCAACAAGTCTTCATTCAATGAATATGATTCAATAGACTCGATCCACTTTTGTCCGGTGATTTGTTTCCTCACCAGCCAGACGGAATTTAGAACATGATTTGGGCTCTCCGATTTGGGTAGTTTTGATTGAGGTACATCAATGCAACGTGTTAAGAAGCCACGTGCATGAGTATGGATTGCATTACTCTTCTAAGAACATGGAGTAATTCCACACTTCTTAAAGAAAATCTATCGGTTTCATCAGGCCAGCAATTGCCTATGTGTTTTGACGCTGCCCATCGGGTTGCTTGAGGGCACGTCTTACGCAGTGAAGCCCACGCCAACCCAGCGGTGATGAAATGATGCGGCCAAATGCGATAAGCCCACTGTATGTGGGCCTGCTGCCTTTTGAGGGGAGCGGATTAGGTAAAACCCGAGCCTGTCCTGAGCTCAGGACAGGCCCTACGTGGCACCGACGTGTCACATTTGTATTGGTGCAGTGCACATTGTCAGAGGTGACCTGCCACGTCAGCAAGCCTGACACAATCATGTCACGCCTCCTCTCCACCAATGCCCATTAGCCACGTACTAGCCTGTCGGGAAGTACCTAATCCGCTCCCCCTTTTGAGATGCTTTTTGGCCGAGTTATTAGTGAGTTGCCTGACACCATACAGCTCCTTGTACGGCAGGCCAAATACATCTCACAACATCATTCAACAGCAGGAGTGGCGTGGGTTTCACCAACCCATTCTGCGTCCTTTAATTGATGGCCTGAAAATAGAGGACCACCTAACATGCACAAATAAAATAAAGACACCAAATAAAATGAAAAGCCCAAGGTTGGAATCAATAGACCCTAATACTGATAAATACCATTGTTACACATTGGATGGCCCCACAATTCAATCAGAAATCAAGGGAGACAGATGGAGGAATCTATGTGTTATGGGTAAATCCGAGCTGGCCCAAATACACGAGGAAAGCCCACGATAAAGTGGCCCACATGCAAGTGGTCCTCATCTCCCACACGTGTGGAAAGCCCCTCCCTTGCCTATATAATACCTCCTTAGCTCCTGTTCCTATATGTCCCAAATCCCCAAACCAAAGCAATCATGACTTGTGATTTTGGCCGATTAAGATATTCACGCTATGCAGCATACACAATTAGGTCCAAGGTTCAAACGGTCCAGATCAGCTTTCATTTGTGCCCGTTCATAGTGAATAAGAGACAAAAATTCCCTTTTCTCGGAGAAAAATGCCATTGACTTTTTCAAAATGCAGGCGGGCAGTTTAATGGATGATGTGCAGCCACGTGGAGATTGTATGGATTGCATATATGGACGGCTGATTACTGGTAAAAACAAAAAAACATAAAACCAAAAACAAAAAACAAAAAAAACAAAAACAAAAACAAAAACAAAAACAAAAACAAAAAGAAGAGGCAAAGAGCATTCGATCATAATTTTTCTATATAATGCCTCTCTACCTCTTCTCTTCCTACACATCCTAAATTCCCCTCAACCAAAGCAAATGGATTTCCTCCAACTCTCTCTTACTAATAAAGCCTTTCCATTTCCAATCTACTTCTCCAATCTCTCTTCTAATTTGCTAAGGTTTCTATTATTCTCTTCCCTCCTTTTCTTCTCCTCTTCTGTCTCTGCTACTCTCAGTAATAGTAAGGCCTTCTCAACACAACACCAATGCATTGAAGACCACTTCTCTGCTTTGCTCCAGTTGAAACAGGGCTTTAACTTCTCTCATGTAGACTCCAAGACTAGACTGTCCTCTTGGAATCCTGATAACAGGGATTGCTGCTCTTGGGAAGGCATCACCTGCGATGGTGCCCCTGGTCACGTGACCAGTCTTGACCTCAGCGAGCTCCGCATCTGGGGTCGGATTGATTCTGAAAGCCTCTTTCATCTTCAGAGCCTTCAGAGGCTCAACCTGGCTTACAATCATTTTGATCCCTCTCCATTTCCTTCTGGGTTTGACAAGCTCACCAGTTTGACCCATCTCAACCTCTCTTCTTTGCAATTTTATGGCCAAATCCCGCTGGAAATCTCCCGCTTGACCACTTTGGTGTCCCTCGATCTATCTTTCAATGAATATTACAATGGTTCGGATGATGAAAAGGACTTTGAGCTTTTGGGTTCGTAGTCTCTTGACGAGGTTTTGGACAGCTCGGACTGTCTTGAGGTCGAGCTGATACATTTGTAGAGTCGGGTCTCATTGCTCACCCCGGAACAGAATAGGAGCCGTGAGGGAGTAGAGGCGTTCAACTCGAACTCTATAACACCAGAAAGTCCAGGATAGGTAAGAAGGGAAAGGTCCGAGAGAAAGAATAGACTTGAACTAGAGTCGTTATTGTTAGAGAGAAGAGAGAATGGGTTGAAGTATCCCTTGAAGAGAAGAAATTGCAGTGACGTAGAGTCAGCAACACTTAACGTACCTTTTTAAGGTCTCTCATAAAAAGTCCAACGGTTTGGATGTTTGGGGGCTACATTCTCTTTTAGGAGAAGAGTGTCCGCTTTAGGGAAGACCCAAACTTTTTGGCGAGTAAATAAACCTAGAAAGTACCTTACTAGAGTCGCCTGGTAACGGTAGGAGACAACTGTTGGAGTGGTTGGAGAATTATTTACAACTTTCAAGGAATCGTTTCAGCGGTCCAATCCCTTCTTCCTATGGCAACAAGCTTCGAAATCTTCAAGAGCTCCACTTTTATGGCAATTCACTTAATGGGACCATCCCATCATCATTGTTTTCACTCCCATCGTTACGAGAGCTGGTTCTCCATGATAACCAATTCAGTGGTCAGCTTGGTGAGTTCCACAATACATCCTCTTCACTGTTACAGAGCATCCACTTGGAAAACAACAACTTGCAGGGGCTTATTCCAAGGTCAATCTTTCAACTCACCCAGCTTACATACCTTTGGCTTTCATCAAACCATTTCAGTGGCCCAATCCCTTCTTTGTATGGAAATGCGCTTCAAAATTGTGAACTGCTCGACTTGGAAAACAACAACTTGCAGGGGCTTATTCCAAGGTCAATTTTTCAACTCACCCAGCTTACATACCTTCAGCTTTCATCAAACAATTTCAGCGGCCCAATCCCTTCTTTGTATGGAAATGCGCTTCAAAATTGTGAACTGCTCAACTTGGAAAACAACAACTTGCAGGGGCTTATTCCAAGGTCAATTTTTCAACTCACCCAGCTTACATACCTTCGGCTTTCATCAAACAATTTCAGCGGCCCAATCCCTTCTTTGTATGGAAATGCGCTTCAAAATTGTGAACTGCTCGACTTGTCCAACAATTCACTTAGTGGGACCATCCCATCATCATTTTTTTCACTCCCATCATTACGAGATCTGGTACTCCGTGATAACCAATTTAGTGGTCAGCTTGGAGAGTTCCGAAACACATCCTCTTTACTATTAGAGTGGATTGACTTGCGTAATAACCACTTACAGGGGCCTATTCCGAGATTCATCTTTGCAGTCACCGATCTTCAGAACCTCGCTCTTTCATCAAACAATTTCAGCGGTGACCTGGACCTTGGCTTATTCCAAAACATTAAGTCCATCAGGGAACTTGATCTTTCGAATAACCACTTGTCTGTAGTCAATGATGGCAGAAGCAATTCAACCTCCATATCCTTCCCCCATATTGGTATGTTGATATTAAGATATAACAACATTACCAAATTTCCAGATATCTTGAGAAGCCAAGAGGAGATGTATTCTTTGGACCTTTCCAACAACAAAATCAATGGTGAAATACCCAACTGGATATGGAAGGTTGGAAATGGTAGCTTGTATTATTTGAATCTTTCTCATAACACTTTAGAAGGATTAGAGCGACCATCTCCTCATCTTTCCTTAAGCAGCTCGTTGAAATATCTTGACCTAAGCTTTAATAAGCTAGAGGGCTCAATCCTCATCCCTCCGCCCTCCATCAGATTCCTTTCACTTTCGAGCAATAATCTTAGTGGAGAAGTTCCACCACTTATTTGCAACACTTCACTACAAATCCTCGATCTGTCTAACAACCACTTCAATGGATCGATTCCAACATGTCTGGGTGAAATCAGTGATGTCCTCACTGTGTTGAATCTTGGAGGAAATGTATTTCATGGCACCTTGCCTCAAACATTCAAAAAGGGATGCACTCTAGAAACACTTGATCTCAGTGGAAACCAGTTAGAAGGGCATGTGCCAAGTTATTTGGCCAAGTGCGAGAAGCTGGAGGTGTTAAATCTTGGAAACAATCGAATACAAGGCACCTTCCCATTTTTGTTGAAAAAGTTGTTCCGGTTGCGTATTCTCATCTTGAGATCCAACAAATTTAGTGGCGCCATTGGACAATTCCTAACTACTCGCACCTCTCCACTATTACAAATCATCGACCTCTCTTCTAACAGCTTCACAGGTAGCTTGTCGTCAAATATGTTCAGGAGCTGGAAGGCAATGATGGATGAGGGAAAATCCCAATCTCAGTTCCTTAGCAAAGATTTTGCTAATGGATACTATCAAGATAAAGTGACTGTAGTAAGCAAAGGGCAAGAAATGGAGCTGGTAAAGATTCTTATTGCCTTTACTGTAGTGGATTTCTCAAATAACCAATTTTACGGGGATATTCCAGAATCAATTGGGGATCTAAAGTCACTGCATGTGCTCAATATGTCCTTCAACCATCTCACAGGCCGAATTCCAGCATCATTGGGGAACATAAAAGATCTCGAATCATTAGATCTTTCTCAGAATAATTTGTCAAGTGAAATCCCTCCGCAACTTACAAGATTAACATTTCTTTCAATATTGAATCTTTCACAAAACCAGCTCGTGGGCAGCATACCGCAAGGTGAACAGTTTTCTACATTTACAAATGAATCATTTCAAGGGAACTTGGGATTATGTGGCCCTCCATTATCGAGAAAATGTACAGATACCAAGCTTTCACTACCATCGACATAATCTGAAAGCAAATATGACTGGAAATCCATGTGGATTGGGTTTGGAGTTGGATATGGAGTGGGAGTGGGAATTCTTTTCTGGACTCTAGCACTTTGGACAAAGGGAATGAGAGAATACATTATGTTTGTTGATAAAATGCTTTTCTTGATATTTCCATGTGAGGCATTTAGTTTAATGCATCGATACTAAGCTAGGTGAGGTCCATTTCTTCTTGTGGAGCCCACCCAAATAATTGTACATCATTTTAGTCATATCAACAAAGTTATAGGTGGTGTGCTCCCACCTTTATGTAAAAGGATTAAAAAATGCTAGCAGACTGTTGGAAGAGCTCAAGAACACTAAAGCACAAATGGAATGAGGATGGTATTTATATTATTATGTTTTATGTCTTCAAATAGGTATTGTTGTGCATGCATTTTATGCTTTTACAATCCCGTTGCAGACCATGGTGAAATACAAAACTAGTCTTTGGTTAAAAATTGTACATGTGGCATGTTTCCATTGAGATACTTATGATTAGTTAAACCCCACCTTATTGAGTCCATAGATAATGGATCCTACTAACCAGCCTAATTGATGGACCAAATGATCTACATGGTTGGGATCCAAGCTAATGGACATCTTGGATCTCTAACCGGTGTTACACATTGTGATACATGATGGCACGGAAATGGGTTGTCTTATATACATGCTTGTAGGCTTATCAAACCTCAACAGATGTTAGCCCACATACTTTTATTACAATCAGAAACCCATGGATTTCAGCCTACAAACTCTCTCAACCCTCATATTCATATTGTCAATCTATCCATCTGTCAGGAGGAACCAAAATATGACAACCATCTCTTACAGAAACATGTGGCAGCATGATGCGTCAATTGGGTCCACCAATCTCACCACATATCATGTGGTGTAGCCTCCTCGTGTGATCTGACTTATCTTTTGGCTCACATCCTTAAAGGGTGTGGTATAATTAATGGACAAAGTGGATGTCATGCCGACATCACTATAAGCTATTGCAGGAGCTTTTTTCAGTGGGAGATGCAGATTCCCCACCAAGACCAGTCCTATCAAGGGCTTGGCACGCCGTTACGTATATGTTTTATCAACACGGTCAATCCATTTCGATGGACAGATTTTAGGGTATAAACCCAAAAAGGAGGCAGATCGAAGGCTCAATTGGACCATACATAGACCTTATGAACAGGTCGGACGGCAAACAAACATCACGGTGGTCCCTAGGAAGTTTCAAACGATGAGAGTTCAATCTCCACTACTTCCTATGGTGTGGTCCACTTGAGCCTTCGATCTGCCTCTCTTTGAGCTCATGCCCTAAAATCATCCATCAAAATAGATGGAAGGCATGGATAAAACATATGCATCGAGGCCCTAATAGGAACGCATGGCAGTCGAAGGCTCAAGTGGACCACACCACATGTTCCTGAATGGGAGCACGTGGTGCATCATTGGAGAACTTAAAAGATCTTGAGTCATTAGATCTCTTGCAAAATAAGTTTTCAAGTGAGGTCTATCAACAACTACCTCATAAGTAAAATATCACAAAGTCAATAATTTCTTATATCGAACAAATCTTTTCAAGTAAACTTGGGATTATAAAGTCATTCACTATGAAGGAAACGAAGAGATATATACTAAGGCTTCACCAATGTTAACACAATCATAAAGAAAACATGAATAGAGATTCATATACACTTGAGTTAAGAGTTCAATACAAACGGGGGAGTGGAAATTCTTTTGTATACTCCAACGCTTTGGACAAAGGGAATAAGAGAATACATTCTACTTATTGATCAAATGCTATTGTTGATTTTTCCCTCTATGGCATTTGATCTAATACAGTGATAAGAGAATTGAAGCTGGGAGAGCAAAATATCACAAGGGAACTAAAGCACGAGAGAATTGAAAACCTACCATTAAAAACTTCTTGGGAGGCACAAAAATTTTGGATCAAGCTGAAGTTTATGTTTTCCCTTCATTCAGGTCTAGTGACCTCATGAACAAGTTGGATGAAAATAAACATCATAGTGGGCCCTATGAAGTTTTAAATGATAGGAGTTTAATCCCACTATTTTCATTGCATGGTCCACTCGAGCCTTCGATCTACCTCCTTTTTAGTCTCATGCTCTAAAAATTATCAGTCAAAATAGCTGGACGGCGTGGATAAAACATATGCATCACGGTGGACCCCATAGAGTTCCTAAAAGGACTAGTCATCTTTAGCTTTGTCCTGGTGGGGGTAGTACACAATCTGCCTCCCTTTGAGGTTATCCCATGAATAGGAACACGTCGTGCATCACCTTCAAAATTCCTTAGCAAAGAATTTGATAATGGATATTGTCAAGATAAAGTGACTCTCCTGAGCAAAGGGCAAGAAATGGAACCTGATAAATACCCTTACTACCTTCACCATAGTGGATCTCTCAAATAACAAATTTTAGGAGGATATCTCAAAACCAATTGAGGATCTAAAGTCATTGCATGTGCTCAATATATCCTACAGGCCGACTCCAACATCATTAGGGAGCATAAAAGATCTTGAGTCATTAGATCTCTCGCAAAATAAGTTGTGTAGTGAAATTCATTTACAACTTACAGAGTTAGCATTCCTTGCAGTGTTGAATCTTTCAAAAAACCACATCATAGGTAAAATACCACAAAGTTAACAATTTAATTCTTATATTCACAGATAATTCTTTTCAAGAAAACTTTGGATTATAAAGTCGTTCACTATCAAGTAAATGAAGAGATACTAAGGTTTCACCACCGTCAACACAATCAAAAAGTAAATACAATTGGGGATCCATACGTAATGGGTCAAGAATTGGATACAGATTGGAAGTGAGAATTCTTTTGTAGACTCCAAAGCTTTGGACAAAGGGAATAAGAGAATACATTCTATTTATTGATCAAATGCTATTGTTGATTTTTCCCTCTGCGGGCTTTGATCTAATACAGCGACGATAAGAGAATTGGAGCTAGGAGCAGAGCAAAATATCTCATTGAAAATAAAGCACAAGGGAAGAATGATGGTGTTTATACTTTTCTATGTGGTGTATCCAACTATATGTTGATGGTCGCATCAATGTTCTGTTTCGAAGTCTAAATTATAATAGAAAGGCCTTCTCGTCCTGTTTCGAAGTCTAAATTATAATAGGAAACCCATCTCTAATTGAAAATTGGTGTAACATGTTTTATGTTAGATACAACTAATCAGTTGAGCACCAGCTGGGTGAGTCCATAAATTATGAGCTCCACCTTGGTAAGTCCATAATCATGAATCCTACCAACCAACCAAATATTTGGACCAGATAGTATAAGATGACCGGGGGCCCACTGCTTGATGGCTGAAATCTTGCACCAGTGTGCGACATTGTGATGCAGTTATACACGCTTCCGTGTTGATCAAATGTCATTCACAACTGTTATAAACGCTTTTGTGTTGATCAAACCTCACTAAATGTAATTCCACGTGCCTTTATTATTATCACAAACTCATGAACGTTCAATTTACAAACCCTTTCAAACCTCACAATTGATATCATCAATGCATCCTTGTGCTAGCAAATGAAACAATAGAGCCTGAAGAATCTGAATAAAATATAGCTCTCTCATCGGCGTGTAGCAGCATGATGCACTAATTCAGTCCATCCCTCTCTATATTTGAATGTTTCAGACATTGATGATGGCAGAAAGATATGAAAAATAAAAAGGAAAAAAAGCCTAAATTCATCTGTTGTATTTCTCAAAATTCAGATCATACCAAACGTAGCAGAGCTAACCATCCATTTCCAAAATTTTAATGCAAATAATGATTCCAACATGATTCAAGCAATATATCCAAATGCACCCTTTGTCAGGGAGGAAAATGGCATGACTACCTACTCCGAAGACAAATTTGCCATTTTAATCCAATTAAGATCATTAGGAGATTGAAAAGTGGGCCACACTTCCTCTGATGTTAGGAGATTGGGGGTCATCAGAGGCCGACAACCTTCATACAGTGATGATTACAGTCATCAACCCTGAATTGCGGTATAGGCATTTCCTGCCATTACCAATAAGAACAATGGCTTAATCAGACAATGCTGCAGCTGGCTCAGCCCATATGCTGCCCAAAAATGCTGCTCAAAAATGAAGATGAGATGAAAAGGAGTCCCACCTATTTTCGTTTCATTCATGCTTTAAGGTTATTTCATAATGAGACCACATGGCACATCACCCTCCGTTTAAGACAAAGGGACAATTGCTACTTTCAAATGCGAACATGTGAATAACACACACTGCTATTTGCGTTTTGGGTACATCCAACCTTTATAAGGAATGAAGTCGAAGCAAATATGTGATTTTTTTAAAATTAATTGCAATAAAGATCATAACCCAAGTAATGTAACTCAGTTGCCTATTTTCTAGAAAGATTGAACTTCTTCTCTTTGATTTTTCTAGAGATCCTACAAATACAACCAAATTCTACCATTAGAATACGTGGGCCCTATGTAAGTAGAACAAACAATACAAAAAAACAAAGAACGAAAAAAATATTACCCACTATAGCTTTCAAAAGTGAAGACTTCTTATCTCAACTGCCTGTAACAGCTGTAAGCTATGGCAACTGAAACAACTGCCCCGACGACTGCAAGGGCTGCATATGTGTCATCCCGCTCCCAACTCTCGAACCATGTCGGCATTGCACATGCCTTGCGAGTACAAGCCCCTTTGCCACTATTGCTCTTACTTACTTTGTTGCTCTTCTCAAAGGCCTTCACCCCCTCTCCATTGACTTGTTTGCTTTTAATTTTTTCCTTTGGACTTGGATTCTGGCAACAAGAAGAGTTTCCGGCACCTTGGCAGCATCCAACCACATCAGTTGGCGTCTCATTCACATTGCTTCCGATCTCAACTGCTAGGGTAGATTCTTTTGCACTTTTCTCTGCATTTGTTTCTTCATTAAGTCGGAACCTGAGGTCCTGGGCCTTCTTTTGGTCCCCCTCCGACAAACCCATCTGACCCCTAAAATCAAATTTAGCATGCACAAATCGATATATACATTCAAACATACATATGTGAATATTTAGGCACAAAGCATCCACTGCTAAAACCCATTATCGGTAAAAGTTCCTCTAAACATTAGTATGACGCATTGTTAAAATGCTAAAATTGACAATTCACAGCCTATGATTCAATTCAGATACAATTGAAATGGTTCATGATTAAACATGAATTCCATGATTAACTGCAATACTTTTCTTAGATGGGTTGAAAACTAACTGCAGGTCGTGCCATGAAAGAATTCTCACCAATGCATGATGCGTCTGGACAATTTTACACCCATTTATCTCAAGGAATGCAATAAATTGAATATAGTTTACTCCGACATATTACTATGATTAATTGAAAGGTGTATTATTTTTCTCCATTCTTTGAGAATTTTATACGCTTCTAATTTTACATAGCTAATAAATGAACCAATGTAACATTGTAGCTTGAACACGGACACGTGTAGCAGTATTGGACATGAATACAAGGACTTTCAAAAGACTGATTTGCCAACGAGTCCTAGATTATTTCAAATGATAAAATATTTATATTGCAGTTATTTATATTTTAATTATCTTTTTAATTTTCCATTTTTTCAAAACTTTATTTTTTTTAACTAATCGTACACGAGTAATACATGAACCTATGTTTTTTCCTTCAATGAAAAACAAAGGTTCGTTCTGAAAAAGCCCATCAGGTTAAAGAAAACAAAGATCCATCAATGCAATGGATAAAAGTCCTTGTACCAAGAAAGTTGCACGGACATAAGAGAATCAGCCATACATTAACACGTGAACCTATTAAACTTGAGCATTGACATGTGACACAAATATAAAGATGACATCAATGGTTGCTTTTGAAAGTCAAATTTGCTGAATATCCATAAACATTATTTAAAATAATAAAATGTCTATTTCGCTTATTGATATACAACCACCCAAAATTATAGCAGTAGTAGATTACTCAAGGACAAATTACTTATGGGTAAAATGTATCCCGCTACTAAAAGATAATGAACATTATGATTTATGGTGAGTCACTTTTTACACATCCCTAATTAATTTGCTTACACCCATTTTCATTTTTGAGTGTACTATTTCAAATTTTCAATTCCCACTATTAGGTGTGGCAATGGGTCGTGTAAGGTTGGGTTCAGGTCGGGTTAGGTTCCAATCATAATGAGATTGAGTTCAACCCAAACCCAACCAATTTATTAAAGGGGTTGAAAGGCGAACCAAAACCCAACCCACATGACCAATTTAATTAAAAAATATTATCATTTTTGTAGAAAATATAAACATATCAACCACATATTTGGAACCCCTAAAAAATATAAAATAAAACTCTTACTATAACCAAATTACAACTATCACAACTAATTATATAATAATATAAATAGACATATAGAAAGGTGGCAAGGGGAAATATATTCATGACCACTGGGTCCAGCCTAGCAAACCCAAACCCAACCCATTTGATTTCGGGTTGACAAAGCACAACCCAAACCCAATCCATAGGGGAAATGGGTCACCCAAACCCTCACTTTTTGAGTCGGGTCCTAGTCGTGTCGGCCAGTCGGGTCAAGTTTTGCCTCCAAAGCCATAATGGAAAATAGGCCAAAACAAAATGCCATGGTAGGCCAATGTATAGAATCGTAGAAGAAGTGCAGAAATAGGTTCTAAGCAACAGCGCCACCCAATTTGGAAATAAGTGTCATGTGTATAGGAGCATGTCTAACATGCAAATATCATAAACTGACTTGCCAAAGGAGGGCTAGCATTCCCATAATATTTTGTAAAAGATCTAAATTCTTCTACAGAAGAACCATAAGGATAGAAAATGCTAGAAGAAAGCAAACAAGCATTCAATTTGCAATGAAGTGGTTTAACTCCAAGCTTTTATCGCTTTATCCAAAGAACAATAGCAATGACCTTATTTGGATAATTTTCCCTTTTTAATGAATGGAATTTTTATTGAAAAGTTACAAAGCAATCTCAACAAAAGATAAAAAGCAGAACCGGAGATAATACACCTTATCCAGCTAAACTGAAGCTAAAATGCCCACACATATGCTCATGTGCAAGCATGAACGCACATACAAGCACTTGCACACAAACACATATACATACACACACGCACACCCATGCGGGCACGCAACATGCACATGTGACTGCCTAGAATAAAATCACAATAGGACACTGATCTTCAACTCTCCAGACAAATACCTTTATAGGAATTTTAAGACACCCAATTTAGCTAGACCATCTGCAATGGGTTCTAATTTTATAAGTGAGGAAGATGTAAATTGATGAGATTCAATCAAGGAGGAGGAGATCAAGTTATTTCAAATTTCAGAAGGGATAAATCTCCCAAGCCTGATGGTTGTCCTATATCTTTCTTTCAAGTGTTTTGGGAGGAAGTGAAATTAGATCTTGTGGATTTCATCACAAAGTTTTATTCCAAAGGCGAGTTGTAAAGAACCTTGATGCTTCTTTAACTATGTTGATGCTAAAGAAAGGTGCAAAAGATTAAAGGGATTTTATGCCAATCAGTTTTCTCAATAGTCCCTGTAAGAATTTATGGAAGACGCATGTCATTAGATTGTTGAATCCCATTGGTGCAGTTATCTATAAATCTCAGGGGGCTTTTCTTCGAGATAGGTAAATCCTAGTCAGAGCACCAAAAGCTCATGAATGTTCCTGGTCTCATATGTAAACTCGAATTGTAATGGCATATGACTACATAGATTGGTATTTCCACACTCTGTTGCAAGCAGTGGGATCCGGCATCAAGTGGTGCCACTGGATACGGTAATGCATCCCATATTAGCACATTTCCTTTTTTCATTTGGTTTTGGGAACTTCATTTCTAAAGTAATAGTAAAGAAACGAAAAGGGCTAATTTCCAAGAAATTTAGGAAAGACGAAATGGAAAACCCAAAATACGCCTGGAAGGAAGAACGAAGATGATGATGAAGAAAAAAGAAGTGGTTCATCATATTAAAGGAAATAATGAGGCTTTGCATCCACGATGGCTGAGTTGCAAGCCTTGTCATAAATAAGGCTGTAAACAGGTTGGGTCCAAGTGTACCCACACCCGACCTTGTCAGGCTGTGGATGCTAACGGGATGGGTCCCATGGGGCCGGGTACCATAATTGAGGTCTTAGACCTGAATTAGGTCAGACTCCGGTGCCCATTGGGTCTCACTTATCCCATGGTAACCGTGATTTCTTTTTTAAACACGGACCATCCATAGTTAGCCCCATTAGTTGGAAGGTCTCAATTGAGAAATTACCTTCTCACAGCTTAAAAAGGTGGATCTTCCATTTTTCTTCCATCTCTACTGCATGTGGGCTTCACACGCATGTAGGCTCAACAAAATTCTCTCACAACACCATGTCATTTCCCACATTAATCATGACAAAATCCTAACCTCAGATAATTCTTAATAATTCCCTGGCAGTTCCTCTACACGACAAAGCTACAAGTGTTGTGCGTGGGGCCAAACAGGTTATGTGCATGACATCCAACTTGTCCAACAAAGTCAGCCCACTGGAAGCCCCAAAAATCAGGTGACACCAACCATCAAGTGGGCCTCATTGGTTGTTTTCTATATGTAGCCAACCTAATGACTTTGTAGGCTTTATTTTTTGGGCATCCCATCGCTATAGTGGGACTTGCATAACCCATGGGTTGGATGACCTATACACAACATCGTGGTATCAACCATGGAAAAACCATGAACAACCATCAAAAACTCCAAATTCACATTGTGGCCCAAATGATGGTTGGATGCCTCATCGGTTGTTTTCTATACATAGCCCACCACCTAATGATTTTATAGGCTTGAGTTTTTGGGCATCCCATCGCCATGGTGGGACTCGCATAACCCATGGGTTGGATGACCTATAAACAACATGGTGGTATCAACCATGGAAAAACCATGAACAACCATCAAAATTCCAAATTCACATTGTGGCCCAAATGATGGTTGGATCAATCTAATTTTTGGGGCATCCAAATTTCATGGTCGGCCAACCCTAATCGATGGGTTCGATGCCATAAATAAAACCCAGAGGCCCCATGCGCGGCACTTGAAGATTAAGCTTTCTCTACTATGGTAATTAAATTAGGTTTGTAATTAGAAGGAGATGGGGCAACGCCTCCTCATCTCCTCATAAAAAGGCTACACTATTAATTACATAGCTTTGATAAGCCCACACGCTTGTGCAATAAAGATCATGTACATGCAATACATGTGGCAGCATGGAATGATGATCTGAGAGCCAATCCATCCATTAGAACAGCACCACTATGTTGATGCTCTAGCCCAAGCATCAGCCTGATCCACCACTGGTCGGGTGGGCCACAATTTGCAAATAAAACATATTGCTATGAAAAACTTGGCTAAATTTTTCTACCTGTTTCCAATATTGGGCCTAGCTGCTGAGTGGACCAGATTTATGCTTGGGAAAACATGTAGAAGGACGGACCAACCTGATGGATGGATTGGATCTCATACCTGTGTCATTCTGGCACATGTGTGGCGTGTAAATGAGCTTATTGCACACATGTATGCTCAGCTAATAATTACTAAAATCTCTCTTGACACAAATAATTTCCTAATACGAATCGTCCAAAAAGAGCACTCATTAATTATATTAGCGTTTATAAATAGATTATATATTATATAATATCATATTAATTGGATGCTCACCAGGTTCCCGATACCACCAGTCAGACCCAATTTCTTAACAAGTTAGCGGACAGAAACCTGGCGTGATTTTTAAAACGGGTCTAGGACACGGACCCCTTCAAACCAGGTCGGGTCCCTCAGGTACGTATATCCATTGAAAACCTAGTCATAAGGTGAGTCTTAACTGTTCATAAATGTCAAGATGATGACCACTGGCTAAGTGAAAACATCCTTCACAATTTTTCATGACTATGGCCGAAAGTGCAAGTTGTTGATTGATTTGGCTAGTTGTGAAAATATGGTGGCGAAGGAAATTGTGAAAAGTAGAAATTAGAATGTGAAAGGCACCCAAAATCATACGAAATTTCTTGGTGCAAGAAATGGAAGCATGGTTCATATTAATGGAAGGTTCTTGGAAAATTTTACATTGGAAGATAGAATGATACAGTTTGGTTTGACGTTTTGCCAATCGAAGTTTGTCACATCTTACTTGGAAGGCCACCGAAATATGGTCTACATGTTCACCACAAGGGGCAAAAAAAGGCATACTTCATTTGTCTTAATGGGATGAAGTATGCATTGACTCCTTTGAAAGAAATTCTAACAAAGGCTTCTAGGGAGGGAACCAATAGTCTCATATCCCTAAAGCTCTTTAAAAAGAATGAAAGATGACATAGTTGTATATGCCCTTGTGGCCCATGACATTACCAATAAGAAGGGGGGAAACGAAGTGCTTGAATGCATAACAAAATCCCTACAGGAGTGCCAATGTGACACCTAAAGAGCTTCCTGATGGCTTGCCACACAAATGAGACATCCAACACCAAATTGATTTAGCCAAATTTCCCACACTACCACATGGATCCTATGGAGCATGTCAAAGTCTAGTTACAAGCGAAGGGTTGCTAACGGGCTTCATACAAGAAATTATCATTCCATATGTTGTACCAACCCTCCAAATAAAGATGGAACATGTAAGATGTGTATAGATCGCCATGGATCAACTAGACAACAATGAACATCACTTTTTTATTCTCCAGATTGACAACAATTAACATGCTTGACTATTTACATGCTGCACTTTTCACAAAACTTGATCTTTGAAGTGGATACCACCAACTTCGAATCCAACCAGATGATAAATGTAGCATTTGTCTTGTAAAGCCTTTCAGCTACACACCTACCTTTCCCCAATAGGTGACCTCACCAAGAGTCTTCATAACAGTTAACAGCATTGAAACCACCTTCCCCTGAAAATCATGTGAGTTCCTCTCCAACCATAGACACTACAAGGTGGCCTAAAGAGGCATCCTCTAAAGGAAACCACCAATGGACCTAAATGAAGCAGTTCACCATCCTTCTATTAAGCCTTATAAATCAGCAGGCATCACCCATTAATATATATATATATATATATATATATATATATATATATATATATATATATATATATATATATATATAGAATACCAAACACTACTCCCAAGCATATGAACAATGTAGAAGCAAGTGATCTGCATTTTCCTCATCTGCACAACACATCGTATGCCTATTTGGAAGCTAGACATCATGGTTCTTGATGTGTTTGAGCATAAGAATTTTATCCAGGCTTGGAATCCAACAGAACACATTAAATCTTCAGCGGAACTGCTGAAAGCTATTGGATGAAGCAGCCTGCCTCTCCCATCACCACCCACTAGCTCTTTGCCAAAGGATCTAACTGAAGAATCCACCTGCGAGCATGTGAATAGTGTAATACTACGCATGCAGACTACAATAATAGCATTCTTGATCTCATATATAAAATCAAATGTCAAACTATATTGCATATATTTAGGGTATGAACTAGAGCACCCA
Source organism: Liriodendron chinense (assembly GCA_003013855.2). Classification (NCBI taxonomy): domain Eukaryota; kingdom Viridiplantae; phylum Streptophyta; class Magnoliopsida; order Magnoliales; family Magnoliaceae; genus Liriodendron; species Liriodendron chinense. Next base: position 2,230,820 of record ML058501.1, on the reverse strand, counting down.
CACGATCCTACCCCTAGTGTACTTCATAATGAAGTAGTGTACCGCATACCCTTTCCCATACCACCAATTGAAGTGACCCACGATCCAGGTAACCATGGTTTAATGCAAGACCTACCAAAGAGCTAAGGAGGTAAAACAAAATATCGGACTTTATCAGCCTCTAACTATACCAAACCACCCATGGGAAGTCATCAGTACAGACTTCATGGTAAGTTAACCTCTAAGGCTGGAACTCAACAGGGGGATGATTCAATTTTCATGGTAGTCGACTATTCTCAAAAATCAGTGGTGATCGAGTTAAGAGAAGATTAGGCATGACTTTTTGTGGCAAGGAGATTAAGAAAATCACAAATTGTATTTATTAAAGTGAGACGAAGTGTGTAAACCTTTGGATAAGGGGGATGCAGGGTTGAGGAGTTTGGAATCAATGGATTTGGCCTGTTGGGAGAGTGGGTTTGGAGGTTCGGGGTTAAAGATGAGAGTTTTTTTAGAGAAGTGTTGGGTAGAAAATGTGGGGTTGAGGAAGGAGGTAGATGGCCAAAATCTTTTTCTTTGTATAGGACTTCAGCATTATGGAAATCGATGCACACATTCAAATTAAGTGTGGGAGGGGGTGGGCTTCTCTTTGGGTGATGGTAAGAAGATTCGGTTTTGGGAGGATTTGTGGTTAGGGGATCAAAAGCTAAATGCTATTTTCCCTCATTTAGCAAGTATCCCCTTAGAGCCAAATATATCTGCTGATCATTGTTTCTCTTTTCATGGCGAGGAAATTATCTAGGCTCCTTCTTGTAAAAGAAATTTGAAAGATTAAGAGGTGGATGAATTGGTTAGGTTGTTAGATATGCTTTCAAATTGTCATCAATCCATCTCAGAGGTAGATTCGAAGAGGTGGATGACTTGGTTAGGTTGTTAGATATGCTTTCAAATTGTCGTCCATCCATCTCATAGGTAGATTCAATGACATGGCTAAAAGACAGATCTAGAAAATTTTCAGTAAAATCATTTTTTATGATGATTGATGACAGTCAAAGAGATCAATATGAGTGTATACGGCCCGTGTTTAGCTTTATGGTGCTCCTTCAAAAGTGGTGGCTTTTGCTGGATTAGTGGGGAGGAATAAGGTACTTGCAATTGACAACTTGTGTGAGTGTCACATGATTATTCCAAATGTTTGTTTATTATGCACTCAAGATGGGGAATCAGTCCATCATCTCTTTATTCATTGTCCTTTTGCTACAAGGATTTGGGATGGTTTCTTCAATTTGTTCGGAATTGCATGGATTGTTCCACGTTCAATAAATAAGTTTTTATTAGCTTGGCATGGAAAGGGCAAAGGTAAAGTAGGGACGCAAGTTTGGCATTTGTGTATCCTAGCAGGTTTGTAGAGCATCTAGATGGAAAGGAACAATCGTTGTTTCAGAAATTGAAGAGGTCGTCTTAAGGAAGTATTCGATAGAGCAAAATTGAATGTATTGGAGTTGGCGCAAGTAACAAATGTTTTAGTTTCTAATCAGTTTCCTGCTTAGTGGTCAAAACTGTAGAGGGTCTTTTGGTGGTAATTTTATTTTTCTTTTTCTTTTGTATTCTTTAGCTTCGGCCTTTTACTAATATAATGATTATCGCTTCAAAAAAAAAAAAACGATTCTCAAAAACAACTCATTTCATAACCCTTGTAAAAATACCACTAATGCCTACCCTAATGCCCACCTTTTCTTCCAAGAGATTATTCAACTCCATGGAGTGCCAAAAACCATAACGTTCAACCAAGACACAATTGGTGAGCCATGCATGCACATCCTAAGGAGACCCATGGGAACCAAACTCCAATCTTACAATACCTATCACCCCTGAACTGATGGCTAAATTGAAGTTGTGAATCTATCCCAAGGCAATCTACTCCAAAGCCTTGTAGGTAGCAATCTACGTAGTTACGACTTTGTCTTACCCAAGTCAAATTTGCCTTTGCAATTCTAAGAATTGGTCTACGCACAAGTGATGAGGACGTCAGTGGTGCACCCTTTAGAGTGTACCAGAGGAGGCGTCGCGCGTCGCTGACAGAGTACCGAAGCAGAGGAGTTGATGTGGATGAATTTCGGGTCGATCGGACCCATTTTCTGACGCACTACGAGTATGTGACTAGCAGGACAGCATGAGCAGCATGATCGCAGGACCGTGGAGCGGATTTCAAGCCCTTTTGCGTGTATGGTTTAGTTTTTAGGCGTTTTTCTATTCTTTTTCTTGTTTTTAGGCACTTTAGTGCACTTTATTATTTCGTGGCTTATATATACCCTGTGAAAAACCCTATTTTAATTAGTGAATCAATGAAAAAACGCATGTTTTCTTCCTCTTTTATCAAAGAGACTAGGGTTTCAGGATTGGCCCTCGGGTGTTGAGGATTCCACCCCAGATTTCGTGTTTTCTTCTTCTTAGATTTTCAAGGTGCGTGAGAAGGTAAGGTTTATCTACTTTTGTTGGGAGAATCCGTGCTTCTTTCGTCTTGAACCCATCCTTTCCTTTTCAACTCTTTCCTTCTCCCCGCATCTTCCCCTTTTGATATGAACGATAGAAGAAGGATGACTAGTCATGAGAATCTGATTCGAATGTGAATGTGGACTGGTCTATGCTAGATTTCGGGATATTCTCATATCCATAGGTTCTCCCTTTTTACTCTTTATGTGATTTTATGCTAAGGGGTATGATCCTAACAGATTGATTTCATCTCATTGTCGAGGTTTGCTTAATCCCTTTGATTGAAAGTAGTTAGTTAATTAATTTTATTGCTTGAATCTCTTCAATCTGATTATACGTGCATTTAGAGTTAAGTCATCACATGCCCCTGCATCAACAAGACACCATTTGAAGTAGTAAATGGAAAGGACACTAACCACATCTAGGACCATATACCCTTAGTCCCTTAATCCCAAAAAAGTAGCAAGGAAGCAAAAGAGCTTGCCATCCATAATTGTCCGATACGTCAACTAGTTTGAGCAAACCTTCAAAATTCTTATGATCAACGTAAAATGATCACTAACACCCATCATCAATATTCGGCATATGAAGACTATAACTTGGTAATGGTTTACTTAAAGAAGAGTTCCCAATGGGTAGATAACGCTAAAGCACAAAACAGAGGCTTAGGCCAAATAAATATCGGCTATGAAAACCAAAAGAGATGGAGATCAATCCCATCTTTAACATCACCTATCTTTATGCATACCATGAAGAACTAGATCAAACCCTGGTTCCCCACAAAATCTAGATGATTTGGAAATTAGTTCTCCATTCAATTCGCCAAAGATTATTGACATCCCCGATGTGCTATCAACATCTACAAATCATGGAAACTAGCTCAATAACTTGTCTATTGGAGAAGCAAATTGGGATCTAAAGACACATGGGTTATGAAGAACTGCGAAATCTTAATAAAGCCTTACAGGAAAGAGTTGCAAAACCAAACAGGAGGGCAAGTTCTTTTCACAGCGAGAAGACAGATGCAGCAATATTGCCCAAAGATAGTGGATTCAAGTTGGTTCCCCAAAGAGATGGTGAGACAAGAAGCATGATGGTGGGTGACTGAAGCACCATGGCAAGGCTTGGAAAACAGTAGCACCATAAAGTAAAAGAAGATTTTCAATGTTAGGAAAGAATGGAAGATTCCAATATGATTTGGTGGAATCCCCATGCATGCAAAGAATGAACCATAGTTTCCAATGATGTGATCGATGTTAGTTTCCAATGATGCGGTCAACGATGACTGCATTTACCATAAGTTTTTTTTTTTTTTTTTTTTTTTTTTAATGGGTTAGTTCACACACGCCATTGTTAGTACACTCACCCACCCTTGTTAGTCACATCACAATGTTAGCCACCCCCACTCTGGGAATCGATACCATGACCTCAGTGTTCAAACGAGGCTATCTTCACTCAGTCTGCCACTTGAGGTATGGACCTGGGTGTGCATTTCCCATAAGTTGACCCTCTTCTATATATGCCCTTATGTAAAGCTAGCAAAGGCATTCAAGAATTTCTATTCCACTTTGATGAGAGTTTCTTGTAGTTTATTTGGAAAGGTTGAATGATTCCTCTCATTGGATGTCCCCCCTCTTTGGGCAAGTGAATTCCCAACAGCTCCCTCTTATTTATCCTTTAAAAAAAAAAAAAAAACAATTCCCTCTTATTTGACTGTCTTTGTATTTTGTGTTGCCATGCATAAACAAAGTTTCTCCGATTTGTGTTATCCTACCTTTGAATTTTGTGTTCGTAAACAGCCTAATACAGGGCCGTATCGGTGGTGAATGATATGATACCTGATATACCAATTTCAAACCTTGTCTTAGAGAAATGACAAATGAAAATCGAGCAAGCCAAACTGATTCCAGCATCCCAGACTGACTGCCAGGTGATACTCACATCATGGAATGCATCCTAATGCACAAAACTGTCTCAAAGAAATTGTATTGCAGTTACCATTTGAAAAGTTCTAAATTATATATCGAATGATTGAATTTTCCTTGGAATAAGAAAGTTCTACCTTTGATACAGAAAAGAAGAAAGAAAACAATCAGAAATATTGAAATCAAGATGAGCTAATTCAAGAATGAAAAGGTACCTCCACAGTGCATCTACAATTTCTCCTCTGCCGATATGCTGCTCAAGCAAAACCAGGACATCATTTGGAGTGACATACCCATACCTGTGAAAAACACAACCAGATGACCAACAATCCATTTTACTCTAAAACATTTTAGAGAGAGAGACTTTCTTGAAGTATAAGGATCATTTGTTGAGATTTTTGCAATACTGTACAAGGCCCACATTCCAATGATCCAGATTACAGTCATTTGATCTGATGGGCCACACCATGAAAACTAACAAGAGAATACACTTTTGAGGAATTAACAGAGGCAGACATCTGTACAGTGTGGTCCATACGACACTGATCCAGTTTGAAGACATCATTGATCATCATGGTAGACAGGAAGATGCCCTAAAAATCTCATATATTGGATAATAGGCCAAAGATTTATAAGATTTTTTTATATTTCAAACTTGGGATATCTTGATCATCCCCCATCCATGGTGGAGCCAATCAGATCACAGTCTGTATTGCTGAAGGCCCTGCTTGCTCAGAATCATGCATCTCAGCAAACTATACTTCCTCAACTATTTTATCCAAATGAATTTCCCTGAACATTTAGGAAACTAGAAATAAACGATGAAACCAAAAATAGGTGACTGGCATAGAAGATAAGCTATAAATCAAGTGAATGGGTTCTCCTTACCAATGACCTGTCACTTCTCCATCGAGATTTGGACCAAATATAATGACATTCCCTGCATATTTATGGCCCCCAATATGTGAGCAGGGACTGATAGACACTTGACCTTGCAGGCCACGTGCATCTATCTCTTCTTTGAATTTCGTAATGAGAGCAGGACCACAAACACCACATCGTCGATCTCTGCTCCCATGAGAACATACGAAAACGTATGAACCCTTTAGAGTTTCAGGTGTTCCAGGTAGCCATTCAGTGTCTTTCACGAGTACTTCTTCCACAAATGTATCGACATCAAAATGTGTCAATCCCCTGTAACCTTGCACAGGTTTGAAATCAGTGGCACGAATCTGGACAAATAAAAGGAGAAATGCTACTTGCAGGCAGGCATCAGCAAGCGCCAAACATGTGTGGTAGACTGGTAGTGGTAGACAATGGCAATATTTGAGCTTTTCATCAGGCAGGCCCCATGGTGAATGTGCCCTAGCTCAATAAATAGGAGGGTCCACCAATCACGTGGGCTGCACATGTATGTGGAATGGGATCACCGGTCATTGTTTTTAACTGTCTATTTTTCTCACAAACATGTGGCAGACCTGACAAGTAGGCAGGACTTATTTTCATGCCATGGCACTTTCATCGTGGAGCCTGCCTGATGAACAACCTGGATCTCAAATGCCAGCGCTGCTTTGGCACCTGTAAGGTGCTTGTGTTTTACTCCAGCAAATGGGCACACAACCATATGCGACTGCCATTCCTCAAAGGAAAACAATGTTGAAACTCCATGTGTTTGATGCACAAGCAACCAAAAGGTACTTGAATGTAGCAAGTAGGCTAACCTGTATCTAATCATGTCTGGAAAGATCAATACATCTCCATTTGATGTCTCGGTGCCATCGTGCCCCTCACATATGGTTAAGCGAGTCTGTTGAAGGAAAGAAATAACAAAAAGAAAATGAACATGAAATAGATAGAAAAAGAGAGTTCTTTTTTTCCTTCTTTTTTTTTTTTTTTTTTTTTGAAGGATAAGAGAGAAGTTCATCTCTAGCCAATAACAACAGTTGTGGATGCAATTCAAGAATTAATGCAACACAATAATGACTAATTTATCTCTGCCAGGGAAGGTGAAAAAGCCATACTGCCTACTTCTAATAACAATACTATTTACGAGGAATGCTACTTCGCTGACACCAATTAGTTGGGTGAAGGCTTAGATGATGATGATGATGAGGAATGTTACTTTCATGAACCTATCTTAAACACCAAGAACAAGTGCTCCATAGGTGCCAGTGCCACCTGCATGTGGACCATACAAGCTTTTATCGGTGGGTGGGTGGGTATGGGTGTGTGTGTGTGTGTGTGTGTGTGTGGTTGGGGGGGGGCACAGACAGGGAAGAAGAAGAAGCTGCTGCGGCCACAGTTGATGAAGACAAAAGAAAAGAAGAAGGTGAAGCTGCTGCGGCCACAGTTGATGAAGACAAAAGAAAAGAAGAAGAAGGTGCGATTCTTTTCATTTCTTTTTTTTTTCTTTTTCCCCCTTTCTCTTTAGGTTACTGTGCGTAACAATTGTTACGGGGACCGTAATAGCCGTTGCGGTTCCGTTTTTTAGGAACCCACTGTTTCAGCCCCGTATTGCGTAACAGTAACTGCTGTTACCGTTATGTATCAACCGTAAGACGATACATAACCGATTTTGCACACCTTACTGGACAGTTTCCTTATTGATGGGGAGCAAGGTATTATGTATCAATAATAGTGGCCGTAATGGTCACCACCGTTAGCAATAAGTGGGTGTACCAATAAGCGGGTGAATGAGAAAAGTGAAAAGAAAAGGAGAAAATGGATTTAAATATATTTAAAAAAAAGTGGCTGTTTTTTTTTTTTTTTTTTTTTTACTATTACGATTTACAGGGGTAATAGTCGTTATGCCCCGTAACAGCCGATCCAGTCCCAAAAAACCAATTGCCCCGTTTCACCCTAGTATCGCATAATGGTCACAGCTATTGCTGATACGTATCAGCCTTTATGGTCGTATCTTAACGGATAGAGAACACCTTGATGGGGAGTTGGAGAGAAGGCTCCCTTCCCCTGGGCAAGAAATTCTTCCAAAGCCTGCATCGGAGAGTCAAGGGTGATCCACCACATTTTAGATTCGACAACAAATGGTTGAGAAGTAAGAATTTCAGATCGATGGTGAAAGACTAGGGGAATAGTTGCAATGCACAAGGTTGGGGAGGTTACGGGCTGATGAAAAAGCCTCAGTTTATAAAAGCCAGGCTGAAAGAGTGAAGTGTGGCACTGAAGGGAGCAAAATGGGATCAATATGGGGTCTATCTACAGAAGACAAGGAAAGGCTCTGTCATCTTAAAGCCCTTTCTGAGATCTCTCTTGAGGATGAGAATGCATGGTGTCAGATATTGCTAGTTGAGTGGTTAAACACAGGAGACAAAAATACAAGTTTTTTTTCCACAAAATAGCCAACGGCCATAAAAGAAGGAATTTTATTTTCGAGATTCTAGTTAATAGCATTCTCTTGGATGACAAAATCAAGATAAAGTAAGTAGGCAATAAATTTCTACAAGAGATCAGTGGCCCATCCTCGACGGGGTCCAATTTCTATCCATTCTTCCTAAAGAGGTGAGGAGGTTTAAATCAGCCTTCAGTGAGGACAAAATTCGTAATGCGATCTTCATCTTGGGTGCAGACAAATCCCTAGGGCCTCTGATGGTTTCACGATAGGTTTTTTTCATTATTGTTAGGACTTCATAAAAGAAGCGATAATCCATGTATTTGATGAATTTTTCTCTAGATTTAACCTCGGGTGCCTCCTTCATTGGCCAAAAAAAAAAAACTGGTGTGGAGCGGTGCTCTGATTTTAGACCTATCAGCTTTGATTGGTAGCAGCTACAAGATTATAACAAAGGTCCTTGTCGAGCGTCTTAAGCAAGTAGTGGCTAAAATAATCTCTCCATTTCAAGGAGCCTTCATCCACTAGGCATATTCACAATGGCATCTTAGTGGCTAACAAATGTATCCATTCAGTTAGAAGGCAAAGGATGAAGGAGTTTTCCATAAGATCGAAATGGAAAAAGCGTTTGATCATGTGGAATGGGGTTACCTTCTGTTTGTAATAAAGAAAATGGGTTGTGGGGGGAAATGGTGACAATGGATTAAGGAATACATATACTCAGCCACCTTTTCAGTTTTGGTCAATCTATCTCCGGTTGACTACCTCCAGAGTTTGAAAGCTTCAACGCAGAGCAACCCCCTCTCTTCTTTCCTCCTCACAATCATGGTTGAAGGGCGTAGTTGCATTCTCCCCAAGGTCAAGGAGGCAGGGCTGATTAAAGCCATCTCTGCCGGCACTTCTTTCTTCATATCCCATTTGCAGTTCGCCATCAATACCTTGATTATGTGCCGGGCTGAAATCAATCAAATGCAAGATACGAAAGGTATCTTAGGGCCTGAAGGTTAACCTAGGCAAAAGCTTGATGGCTAGGATCAACACCTAAAGATCGAGTGAACGTTCTCCAAGTGGTTCTAGGATGTAAGAGCAGCTCTTTTCCAATTTTCTGTCTAGGTAGTAGCAAAGACAACTTGGGGCCCAATTATAGAGAAATTTGGGGGGGAAATACAGAGAATTTCATTTCATTCTCTTAATAAAAATTAAAAATAAAATAAAAATAAAAAAATTGGAGAGGTTGGCTCCCTGAAAGATAGGATCTCTCTCACTCATCGGTGAGTGTGGATTCCAATTAAACAAAGAATATAGAGTAAGGTTTTGGGAATATGAATGGGTTGGAGATAAGCCTCTAATTATTGTTCCGAGTATCAACAATATTATTGATAATATCACCGAAATTATTGGTATTGCTAGCTTGGTGATACCATTATCACGCAGGAGCCACCAGATGAACAGTTCCAGCCAACAATGAAAGACGATTCGTGGACTACAATTATCAGGCAGTTGGGCTGACTACTAATCAATCCAAACGAGAGAGAGAGAGAGAGAGAGAGAGTTACCAGCTTCTTCATCTCGCCCTTCCTTGCAGTCATGGCCGCCGACAACAGCCGTGGAAGCCGATCGAATTCCGCTGCCTCGACATGCGGCGGCCACACCTGCGGATTCTTGTAGCAGAGGAACACGTGCCTCTCATAGATCTGCACCGTCCCTACAAGCGGGCCCTGCCGGAACTCAGGCCGCAAGAACCCGAACTCGACATCGCTGCCGCCATCGCCGCCCCCAGCAGAAAGCAAGCCGTCGTTCTGGAAGCTTCCGGAGGCGCTGCCGATCTGAGAATTCTGATCGGCGAGAAATGAATCGGCAGCATCGGAGACTGGGATTGGCGAAGATAAAGGATTTGAGAAGGAGAGAGGATCGTCTCTGCTACTGCTGCTGCTGTTAGTGCTTGCCATGGAAAGGGTTAGGAAGGATATTCTTGGAATTTCTTTGAAAGAAGAGGAAGCTGCAGATGGGTATTTGTGGAATTTTGAAAGAAAAGAGAGGAAGAAGGAGAGTGCATGTGGGTTTGAGAGTGAGAAATGGAAGAAAAGGTACAGATATCAGCTATTTAAATGTTGGTTTTCCACCCTTTATGGTGGTGACTTATCTACTGTACATGTGGCCCACATATATGTCAATCCAGACCGTCCAATTCGTGGATTCCGTTGTAGATAGAGCAACTGCAGGGAATCAATTGTTATCATCTGGTTGTATGTGAGCCTCCATATACATGAGTTTCGTATTCTGAAAAGTGGGTCTATTGATCTGGTGATCCAGACCGTTGTTCTTGGGGCTGTAAATGGATCAGCAGACGGATGGCTAACCCAGACCCAACCCATTTGTTAAATGGCATGCATCCGGGTCTAAGAACAGACTCAATTGCTAAACGAATCTGGATTTCATTTCCTTCGTAGTAGACCCAACCAGAACTCATTTAGTACATCCAAGATTTTAAACTTAGTAGAAATATTTGCATGTTAGATCCAGACTCAAAGCCATTAGACCTGACCCATTTATAAATAGGTTTGGGTGCATCTCCTTCTACCCCATTTACACCTGACCCATTTATAAATAAGCTTGGTTAGATCTCCTTCTACCCGACTTAGACCCATTTATAATCAGTTTAATGGGTTGACTCAAACCTGACCAAGACTTGATTTACTAAAAAGGCCTGGGTTAAAATTTTAGACCTAGGCCTATTTATTAAATGGACGGTCTAGTTTTGGCTAAACTCAACCTAAACTTGAACATTTACTGCCCTAGTTGTTCTGCTCTATCCCTCTACAGATGGACAATGAATCAAAAAGTACGTAATAATATAATTATAAGAGGAGTCTTATCCGTTGGATTTGTGTCCTACGGATTGACGGTTAAGAGTTACGCAACAACGATCGACATTGTAACATATTTCAATCAAATGGTTTGGATTACAATAAAATGAACCCTACTTGTTGCCAATGAAAACACGTGTGTACTGTGCAAACATAGGGTTACTCGTCGCGTATTTTACCATTTCTTTAATCTTAAGTGGTGGTGACCATCTATCATACACAGGGCATAAGAGAACTTCAATCTAAACCGCAAATCAGGGATCTTACATTGGATTAGCCGTACAAAATAATCAAACTGATCAGATCATCTCAGCTTTCTGATATTGACCGTTGAATAAGTATTAGCAACCATTTTCATATTGTCAGCCCTTTGATGGCCAACGATTGGATGGTTAGGTTGAACCGTTGGAGGGTCCTTGTGATATGATCCGTCCAAGTAGGGCACCGAATTTGGAGGGTTTGGATCTGATTGCATGGATGTGATATACATGATGGATGATCAACAACATTTAGGGCCTCCTCGGATAAGGTGAAAACTGAAAAGATCTTTGTCTGATGGGATGCTTTCTTAATGAAATCAGATCGTCTGCTTGGATTCAACAGTATTTCGGGTGCGGATTTCCTGCGAGAGCCTTGCGCAGTAAGTTCCTGCGCAGGAGCCAAGGTGGGGCCCAAAGTGATTGTTTTTTATATATCCACCCCGTCCATCCGTTTTGGGAGATCATTTTAAGACAAGAGAACAAAAATGAACCGGATCCAAGACTCAAGTTGGCCGAAAATGTGAGGATTGAACGTCCACAGTTGAAATATTTGTGGAGCCACAGGAGTTTCCAATCAGGATAATATTTGTGTTTCCAGTTCATCCCAGTAGTAGTGACGTTATGAACGGTATGGATGTCATATAAACATCACTGTGGACCCAGGGAGGTTTCAACGGTAGTAATTTACCTACCAACCTTTTTCTTTAGTGAGGCCCACTTGAGTCTTGGATCCAGTTCATTTTTTTTTTCATGTACTAAAATGAGCTCTCAAAACGGATGGACGGGGTGGATTTATCAAAAAAAAAAAATCACTTTGGGCCCCACTTTGGTTCTCAGCGCTTCCAGGATTTTTCTGTTCGGTTAAGGACGCGGATTGACTAGTGACCCCAACACCTGTCAAAGCTGTGTGGTCCCCAGAATGATGTATGTGTTTTATCCACGCTATCCATTCATTTTCCCACCTCATTTTATGGCATGGGCCCAAAAATGAGGCAGATCTAAATCTCAGATGGACCACACCACAGGAAACAGTGGGAATTGAACGTCCACAGTTGAAAACTTCTTAGAGACCACAGAAGTTTTGGATCAAGCTGATATTTGTGTTTTCACTTCATCCAGGTCTGTGTGACCTTATCAACAGGTTGGATGGAAAATAAACATCACGGTGGGCCATGCCACTAGAAACAGTGTGATTGGTGTTCCACCATTAAAAATTCCAAAGAGCCCATATTAAGGTTTAGGTAATGTTTATTTGCAATCCAAGCTCTTGATAATGCCAATAAGGTCTTGATGAAGGGAAAATATAAAAATAAGATTGATCCAAAACTTTTGTGGCCCACAAAACGTTTTTAATGATTATTCATCACTATTTCTAGTGGTATGGTCCACCTGAGATTTGGATCTTCTTAGGGTTTTGGATCACATCCTAAAATGATATGAAAAAACAGAGACCGCATCGATATAAAAAAAATACATCAAGATAGGCCCCACACGGTTAGGGTAACACCGGCTAAGCTGTTCCCGGGATAACACCTAATTCGCGCCCCCTGGCCCAACAGACGATCCGGACTCTTTCTTAATAGCTAGAAATCTGTCCCCTTTTTCGCCTTTCGAATTGCGAATATATCTCCAATTGAAAGGAGGAAATATGCATAAAATCTCGCCCGTCCATGAAGTCTATCATCTTTTAATGGACCTTGTTCACGGACGAGATTGGTTACTGCCCTCTCCCATCCCTAGCTAGTAACAGACGGTGGCTCTAAGGAGCCATTGTGGTGTATCGGTTTTATCCACACCATCCTTTTTTTTTTTTCCACATCATTTTAGAGAATTGAGCCCAAAATGAAGCAGTTCTAAGGCTCCAATGGACCACACCATAGTAAGCAGCAGGGTGACCATTGAAACCTTCTTAGGGTCCAACGTGATGGTTAATTGCCATCCAACCTATTTAAAAGATCACATATACCTAGATGAATGGAAAACACAAATATCAGCTTGAACCAAAACGTCAGTGGCCCCAAGAAATTTTCAACGGTAAGTGTTTAATCCCCACAGTGTGGTTCGCTTTTGAGCCCTGGATCTACCTCAATTTTGGGCTCATGTGCTAAAATATATGAAAAAACAGATGGACGGTGTGGATAAAACCCATACATCATGGTGGCCCCTCAGAGCCCCTGTCCATTCCTATCTAGCTACGCCCCAATGACGTCAAAAAGAAAAGAAAAAGGGGGTACTGTGATTTTGGGTAATCCTTTCATCCTGACAAGGCACGTGAGATGAAGGAAATCGATGGCATATAAACACAACAGTGGGCCCTGCACAAAACCAACGGTGGATGTTCAATCCTAATTGTTTCCTATCCCTGTCCCATTGCCTCCCCCTATAAAGAGGTATGCTTCTCTCGGCCTTTTGGACTGAGATCAACAAAAAGTGAATCACAGCATATGTGCTAATGAGTCACACGTGTACAAGATCCCACTCATGTTATGTCTTAAATTCACCTGCCATCTTGGCTTTGATATTTATACCATCTACTTTAAAAATGCGTCCACAATTTTGAATTTGTGGTCACTTTCACTCTTTGCAATGCTAAAATGGCTCACGATCCACCTGAGAAACTGAAAAAAGAAAATAAAAGGGGACAGCCTCTTTATCACCAACGGCCTATATTCAGCATACGTGTGGCCCACCTGTCGACGGTCAGCCACATTGAACCCCGCTTGGTACCCCCATCTTGCAGACATTTCCTGTGTTAGTAGGAAAGCTGGGAGAGAAAAGGATGGTTAGAGATAATTACTGAACGGCTGGCTATTCAGTCTAGATGTGTGGTCCACCTTGTGGGACCAGCCACATTGACACTGGGTGCACGGCCCAGATCATGTCCACCCTCGGTTTCACATACTCAATCTCTTCTCAGGTGGACAGCTTCCATGTCACAAGTCTAGCCGGAGACGATGGATTACTGGAAGAAATCATTTCCGACAGCGGTAAAAGCCATTCCTCTGCTTCTGAAATCCGATTCTACACCTCAGTTGATGTCCCGGTCAGGAGTTTGTATTGGACCACTCAGAATCTTGATGTGTCTGATGCCAGATCATGGACTGGCAAACAGGCTTAAACCGAGTCCGGTCCCGCTGCGGCTCCTCGCAAGAGCAGGATTTCTCTCTTAACACATGCGTGCAAGATCCAGACCATCCGTCAAGTGGGACTATCGCAGTGAAAGAGAAACAGGCTGGCCCATCAAAACAGGTGGTCCACCAATGTATGTCAAACCAGCCCAATCACCACTCACTACAAGGCGCTGCATCCAGCTACTGCAAGTTGGCCTCAACATTCCTCAAATCCCAATTCATGCCACCATGAAACACCCATTTGAGCTGTGGGTTCCAATCTCAAAAGTATATTCTCTCCTGCTTCAATTGGAATTGCAAAAAAAAAACAGAAACAGAAACAGAAACAGAAACAGATTCTATATATATACACAAACCACCAAAGCCTGCATATGTTTTTCCTTTTCTTTCATTAACACCAATCAAACATCCAAACACTTACTGCCTAGATAGCAATCACACCCGCTTCTCGCCTGGGAGATAAGACGGTGACCCGCCCTCGACCTGGTTCTTCTTCCTATTAAAGATGCCGCTGAGGTTGGGCAAAAGTGACTTTTTCACCACCACACCTTTCTCCGCCTTATGGTTCCTTGCTTTCTCCACCTTATGGTTCCCGCTCCTGCCTGTCTTCTCTTGCATGTTTGGCTTCACAATTGTAGCCTGTACCGGGCCTGTCTTCTCTTGCACGTTTGGCTTCACACTCATAGCCGGCGATGCCATCGTAGACATATCTGTCGTCTCAGCCAGTATCCGGGATGCCGCTTCAGCCGCCCTCTTTTGGTCCCGCTCGCGCCATCTTCGGAGCTCTCCCTCCACCGCCCTCTTCGCGGCTTCGGCCATCTCAGCCCGCTTCAATGCCTCTGCTGTGGCCGCCTCCATCTCTTCAATCTCCTTCTGGGCTGCCTCCAACCTCTTCAGTGATTCGTTCTCACTGGCCTTCACGGCTTCCGCCTGAGCAATTGCAGCAGCCACCTTCATTTCTGCCAACGTGTTGGACTCCTCGACCTTCCGACTCAGGGACTCGTGCTCCTCCGCTGATATCGTGATATGGGCACCTGACTCTGATGTTGATTGTCGGGCCGCATTTGTTTTCTCAGACAAGATCTTGATCTGATCCAGCGCATTCGCTTCTGCAGCCTTTGCTTCTTCGACCTCTTTCAGCGCAACACGTAGATTCCTCTCCGCTTCTTCTAAGGCTACCCTGGTCGTTACAGCTTCCCTCTTCAGCTCTTCCACTGTCTTCTTCATGATTTCTGTGTCCCTTTTTGCATTCTCAGACTCAGACGATAGCTGCTGGAGGGTTGAGATCAGTTCATCGTACGCGCCCTGCGCTCTTGCCTCTACAGCAATGGCTGCCTCGAGCTCCACCTTGCTTTTCTGGAGCTTGACGTGCAGATTCCCAGCTACATTTTCTTCTTCTGCTTCCTTCTCTTTCAGCTCCAAATGCTCTTTCTTTACACTCTCAAGCTCCTGCTTGAGGGACTCTACCATATTCTTAAGAGAGGTCTCCTCCTCTGTGAGTTTCTGCAGTGTCTCTTTTGCATCATCAAGATCAGATGTTATCGCTTTCACCGCATCGAGATCAGAATTTCTGGCATTCTCAATCTCTTTCTGCAAGGCTCCAATCTCAGCAGCAGTTTCAGCCAGCTTCTTGTCAAGGTTCCTGCCCATTTCAGGATCAAACTCTTTCTTCAAAGATTCCAATTTCATCTGGGTTTGTTCTATTGCACGTCTTGCGCTCTGCCGCTCAGCATCTTTTTCTGAAAGGATCTTTGCATGTTCTTCTTGGGCTTGCACACAGGCCAGCTTCACATGTACCAGCGACTCCTGCACAGCCGCAATCTCCTTCGAGAGCTCACCTGTCCTCTCCTTATTGGCTTCCGTCGCATGCTTGGCATTTACTTCTTGCTGTAAGGCGGCGGCCCGCACGTCCATGGATGCCTCAAAATCCTGACGGATCTTCCTGAGTTCCTGTTTGGCTGCATCTAGCTCAGTAATGGTAGCTGCATATTGCTCTCTTGCAGTGTCCAGTTCCTGTTTCCATGAACCACTGTCTACGGTGAGGCCACCCGTGTTCACGTTTTCAAGCTCCTTGGCCTGATTCTTGGCAGATTCTGTCGCTTTGATTGCTGATTCCTTTGACTCGTTCACAGCTATAAGCTTGTGGGTGAGATCTTCAACTGTTTTTTTAGCCTTTTCAAGCTCCGCTAGTGCTTGGGTCTTAGTAGTCTCGGCATTCTTCAGATGTTCCTTCAACTTGTGCAGCTCTTTCTCAGCCAAGTGAAGCTGTGTCTCCTTTGCCAATACTCTCTGCAAACAATAGAGCACTTGTTAAAGAAGAGTTCAGAGCAAACACTACCATCGAAGGTTGGGAAGCAAAAGTCCTACTCCAATCACACATTCCTGTATGCAGGATCCAGGTGTAGGCCGGTTGGATCCTCATGTGGGCAAAACATTTCAAATGTATATGGATGGTTCCAAAAGTAACTAGCGATCACATTCAATAAGTATATGTGGCCCACCAAATGAACAGACCTGCATACTTTTGGGCCACAGGACAAGCGCAGAGGGGTGCACCTTATAAAGAGTCCAGATCTCCCAGACATGCCACATTGATTTGTGTGGCAGGTTTAGGAATTGGAAGCCTACTCCAGAAGGTAGCCTTGACAGGCTTCCAGTAAGGCTACGCCAATGGAGACCAAATAGAATGTATAGATCCATGCGATCAAAAAATAGAAAATACAAGGAATTCAACAGCGATATGATCCTGCCTATAGTTGATGGAAGTGTTAAGTGGCAACAGATCAGAATGCAGGAGCAGGGAAGTGTCTGTTCCAAAACATTAGCAAGTATAAGCAGCTACAGAGCCAGAGCATAAGTGCGAGTTCAAAGCACGATTCGAAATGGGAGTGAGAGCTTGTTAGAAGGATTCTGCAACTACTCATTTTATGTCTAAAGAGAGCGTTTGGACTTATAATACAAACATCAAGCAACTTCCAAAAATATCATTGTTGTTATTTCAGAAATAGATGCCTTGGATTTATAGATTACCTCTGTGGGGAGAGCTTTTGATCTCTTCACAGTAGATTTCTCAGCTGAAAAGGCTCCTTCACCAAATAAGCTGACAGCAGCTTTGACAGATTCAAATGGTGCTCTAGTGTCTATCTCCCCTACCTCTACTTTCGGAGAATCATTAGCATTTTCACGAGCTTTTAGGCCCATGCTGCCTTTTTTTTTTCTTTTGAAGCCTGTCTGCTGAAAGCCTGAAACAGTCAGGAATAATAGTGACTGAGCAGATAAAGATAGAAGAAGAAAGAAAGAAAAAGAGAAAAAAGAGAGGAAAAAAAAAAAACAGTTCTTATGGATTCTAGAAAACATAAAACCTAGATTGGTAAGCATAAATACAATTTTTTGAACAGAAACGGCATGTTGTCCAGGAAGAAGGGAATGCCGTGTTTATGGATTCTATATGAAACAAGTACAAGGAATCAAAGGCTCTTTAAAAATATAATAACAATCAACATACTCGGAACATTGAGAGCAGGTGATACTCTAGACATTAGGGAGTGTACGGGACTGGACCCAATTGACAAAAGTAGCAAGATATTAACATTGTGGGGGGTGAATGGTAAAGACATTAACATTGTGACAACAATATCTCAGCAAATCATTGCTATTCATGCAATTACACATACTATTTATGCAGCTTGCTCAGTAAGAAAGCTTAAAAGAGTGAAAAACTGAGGCTGTACGAACAGGGCCGAGATGCAGCAGACAACCTTTACATGAATGTAGAGGAAGAAACACAGAACATAAATGGAAGGGTTATGACATGGCGCTAGAGGAAATCAGTGTTTTAAATAGCTAAGCTATGTAGCTTGTAGCTTACGCTACGTAGCGTAGCTTAGCCTAAACGCTACGTAGCTCATGAAAATAGCTTAAGTTGCGTGTAGCCTACACTACATGATTAATTTGGATACACTACATGCTACATAGCTCACATTACGAGTCATTTTTCACTATAACATTAAAATCAATAATGTTTTTAATGATTTGTTACATTTTTCTATTTCAATCAAAATTAGTTAGTCTTTTCAATGCTTTTAGTAAACTTTCAATGCTTTTAGTAAAATAATATAAGAAATAGTTTTAAATAAGTTTTGTTGCTCTTTCTTCACTTTTATATTTAATCACTTTTATCTAGCATGTTATGAAAATTTGTCAAATTTTATTACTAATCATCTAATTTGGTGCAACCTAGATTAAAAATATAAGTAGTGTGTAGCTTACGCTACACGCTATGTAGCTTACACCTCACGCTTCAAAGGGGTGAAGGCTATGCTACACGCTAATCGCTATTTAAAACACTGGAGGAAATTGGGAGATGACAGATCAAGACAATGGCAGCAGATGGTTTTAGAAGATTTAGTGGCCATGCAACCAGTAACAATCACAAATGACAGATTAAAGGATATGGATGGCGCTAGAGCTCCTTCCTGCCTCAATATGGAGAACTGTTGCAGGTTTTGGTCCACAAAAGGTTACATGGCTAGGAGGAAAATATTGGCTGAACCTGTGGTTTTGACTTTTGAATAGCTGTTGTAAGTTTGCAACTCATCGGGATAATTGATCCAGACATTTTTGGGACAAAAGAAAAAACAAAAAGGGATTGTGAGAAGCATGACATGTAAGATAGATATGATGACATTGATGAGGGGTGAAACACAATGACTAAAGGGACCATTATGCATGTTACAAGTAAATTACATAAACAATCTACTGTTCATATCATGTAAGTGCCAAACGATTAGCTGGAATGAGACCTGTTGGTATGGGAGTCGAGAAATTAGTATGCCTCGTGGGCATCATCCATTGACATAATTGGGGCCGATATTATTCTCGTGAGATGGTAAAATGTCATATATTGATCCATCAGAAGGTGGAAAACGGTAGAAAAGGATACAAACTCCGCCTGTTATCAATGTCAAACAGACACTGAATGCCCCCCTCATCCACAACCATACACAACAACATCAATATAAACAAGATATCACATCAAACATCCATATATAGGTGCATTTACTAGAAACATGTCAATAACTATCAAATGCCATCACTCAAGATTATCAATTGTTGTTTGTGTCCTAGTATCGAAACGTCCTAGTATAGAAATGTCTGGCATTGCCTTGTTAACAAATATGGAGAATTCACATGTTCATTGATTGGGTATTAAAAAAGTATCTTTTACACCTTCGATGATAAAATAGTTTCTACCTGTGCATGACCAAACTTCTGAGAAACAAATGATGAGGATTCCTTTTTATGGATATCAGAAACTTTATTATGAAAAAGAAAAAAAGGAAAAGGAACACCCAGAAAGACACATCAGGCAACACCCTGAAGAACGAAAAAAAAAGGCAGAGAAAACACTGCACTAAATGATGAGGGTCTCAGCATGACATTTTCTTTTTGGTGAGCTGGTTTGGTGGTTCCATTTTTACATTGTTTGGAATGACAATTATGGAATAGAACCCAAGGATTGCTAATAAATTTTGAATATGCCCACAATTTAATATAATATTTCACAGAAATTTATGCATGACATGAGATAAACCAACAGTGGCTTTTCAAGGAGACGTGCATGATGAAGATCCCACAATGGTCGTTCAAACAGAAAAAAAAAGTGATCATTATGACCAAAGATGGCGCTTTCCACCACTGGAGCCTTGCCAAATTCCCAATTGCTAATTTGCCAACAATCTTATCAACATTGAAGGGTGTTTTTTTATTTTTTATTTTTATTTTTGATGAATGGATATTTTATTGGAGGTTGCCAAAATAAAGATAGAAACCAAAGCTGAACAATTCCATGATTAGTAAGCCTATTTGAAACTCCAGGGATGTATTACACGTGTGCTCGAGACAACACAGTCGATGGGATCACATGATAGGAAGCCTAAAAGGTGAGACCTTGTTACATTAGATTTGCCCCTAATCTGAACAGCTTGGCTAACAGGTAGGTCCTTTTGGAAGTGTCTGGATTGTCTTTAAATCTCCGTCTGTTGTTGCAAATAAAAGTCAGAATAATCGGAAAAAGCAAAGACATAGCATGGCTATACACCATAACAATAGTACATGCCACTTTTTTTTGTTCTTTTTGAGAGGCAATTATTGCATCTTTTGAGTTTTATTTTCAATAGCTAAGCATTTCATACAAGTGATTTTCAATAACAATGAGATCCATGTGCCAACTAAATGCACGTGTGGGTGGTGCCACTTAAAAATGAGCTCATCTGATTTTAATTAATCATAATATGTATTAGAGATCATAGTTTATATAACAGGGGTGTGGCACGTGCGATGCACAGATCGAGGGATCAGTATAATTTGATACATAAGAGTCATTGGCCCAGGAGATAAAGATGCTAGACAGAGAAGGGGAACATGAAAGAGGGAAAGGCCACCGCTACACGTAGAGAGAGAGAGTGAAGGGCAGCAAAATAGTTTCAACAATGTGCTATCCCATCCTCACTTTCTCCGGTGCTATGGCTCACATGCCAAGCTAGCACACATGTACAAGATCCAATTGAAAGTGGGACTCGCTGTTTAGATGCCCTGGCCCATAAATTAGGCTGGTCCACACATTAAGGAAGCCAAAGCACACAAAACAAATGGATGGCTGAAACAAACTTTTTCGCCATCCTATTTGTGTTGCACAGTCCTGCATAACCTACCCCATCCATAGGCCAACATGTGCAAGATCCAAACAGTGCATCATGTGGGACCCACTGTGAAGATGGCCTGGCATACAAAAATAGGCTGGTCGACTCGTCAGGAGTGCCATGGTGTACAAAACAAATCAATAGCTAAAACAAGCTTTAGCCCATAAATTAGTTGCACATGGTGGCCCACCATTTAGATGCCCTGGCCAATAAATTAGTTGTACATGGTGGCCCACCTTTTAGATGACATGGCCCATAAATTAGTTGCACATGGTGGCCCACCCTTTAGATGCCTCGGCTCATATATTAGGCCTGTGCACGGATTAAGGAGCCCAAATCGCACAAAACAAATGGACGGCTGAGATGAAATTTTTAGCAATCCAATTTCCACTGAGCACTGTCCTGCATAACCTACCCCATCCATAGACTAACACATATCCGAACCGTGGATCGAGTGGGAACACCACAAAGATGCCCTGGCCCCAAAAAAAAAAAATGCTGGTCCACTTGTCAGGAGCACGATGCTGTACAAAAAAAATCAACGGCTAAACAAGTTTTCCAGGCATCCAATTGTTTTTCATACTGCCGTCCGCCTGATAAACGGACTGGCCTGGTTTCTGGGCCAGGGAATCAACAAAACGGGGCCCACATGATGTACGGCTTAGATGTCCTCATCACGCGGCAGATGGCATCTGATGGCCCGGTAGATTATTGTTATTATTCAACAACAACGACGACAACGAGAATCAAAATCGTAGATTTTGTATGATCATTTCATCAAAGCTATAAAATTTCCAACAAATAATAACATAAAAAAATTGAAATTAAAATTTTAATCTAAAAATATAAAACAACCAAACAAAAAGAGAAAGGACATATACCTGAGAAATACTACAAAACCCCTAACGAAAACACCATCTGGAAGCGAAAAACCGATCGGCAAACCCTAGCAATCATCAAACGATTGCTTCAACAGCGCCAACTCCTCTTCCACCCTCTCCGATCCCCGAATTCGCCGCCGATCCTCGTCACGAGAGTTTCCAAAGCATCTCAGCCGTTGAATTTCTAGAACTTTCTGGAATCAACGAAAGACCGCCTCAGAGAAGCGATCGAGATTTCAAATAATCCAGTCAAAGCCCTAGAAATTCACCGCGACTGGAACGGAGTATAGAGAAAACCGCTGATGGTTTTGCGGTACAAAGAGAAGCGGTTTTGGCGACGTCTGAAAAGCGGTTTTGGATGGAGAGAGAAAGAGAAGAGAGAGAGGGTTTGAAAATTGGGATTTTGAAAAGTGGTTTTTATACCTGCGTAGTTAGGGAAGACGAGAATGCGAATGCAAAATGCTCGGTCATAGCTTTGTACACCGCCCAAAAATGTCCATTTCGTGAAGCGAGGAGGTTCTGATACACAGGTCCTACACAGAATCCTACGCAGATCCTTAATCATCGTCCATTTAGAAAGATTGTTTTGATGATCTGAACCGTTATTCAGATGGGCCATAACTTGGATAGTATAAAATATAAATAAATAATAATATATATTTTTATCCATCTGATCAGTGTATTTAAATATTAACGACTGCATAACAAAAAGAGGTACAAATGGATGGTTACAGTTGTTCAATCACTGAATTTTATTGTGTTTTAGTGTTTCAACACGTTGGTCCATCAGATCAACGGTCGTGATTTCTATAAGAATTTGAAGTTTGTACCATGAGATGGAGAATGTATGGAACTTTTATGCAGCGACATGTATACTACTATTCGTCTTCGTGAAACGGGTAACGGTACAGCGAGTCGCGCGAGGATAGATTTGAGGAGTTGAATCTCACCGTACGTGTGGAATAACGAACGTTTGAGATATCGTTGCTGATATTTAGGTGGGAGAGATCTTGATCATGTTATTTCTAATAATTCAATCCAATCCACACATCTAAATGGTCGAACTAGCATAAAGGAAATGGACGGTTTAGAAAGAAATCAAGATAAATGTAGATTAATTCAGTGCATGTGGTCCACAGGTGTGTTAGTTAAAAATTTAAACAGCCCAAGAACTCTTCAGGTGGGCCACAGTTGTATGAGGAAAAGGGATGAGTTAAAACAAAATGACCAATGGTTTGGATTCAATGTGACAATGTACCAGCTTGAATGTTTTTCAGAGGGAATGTACATGTGGATTCCTGTAATATGAACGGACTGGATCTAATAAAAATTTTATATGTTGGTATATGTTTTGAGATTCCTCTTCGATTACTTCACGCGCGAATCGCTTTTGGAGTGTCTTGAAAACGATTGTTTGTTTTCGAATCCCTCGCTATTCCATGCTGTTCCCGTTCTCTTTCTGCGAAGAAAAAGGAACGTACACCGTATGAGCACTGAAATATTTCTGTCTCCAGCGGTTGGGTGATATGAACCGTTCAAAATATAAGCCCCATCACCACCGATGAATAGCAGTGGGCCACGACGAGATCAATGGTCTGGATTAATGAAACATGTATGGCGTGCAAAGCTGCAAAGCCTTCTGTCCCATATCATCGAAGAGTATCTCTGCCTCCCGATTCAGGGACAGCTAAAAACATACAATTGAGAACGGTTACTCTTAATGCATGTTCATCGTGCGGTGGGGATCGTCTTATACAGAGATTTATTTAGCACTATGTTCTATCCATGGCAGCGCCTACCTATTAAACGGTTCTGATCACCTAATCCATTCACGGGTGTCCCATTCTTGATTTTTTTTTTAGTGTGGCCCACTTGAGTTTAGAACGTATCTGAATTTCTCAATCACATCCTACCGTGAACTGGCATAACGGATGGATGGAGTGGATCACCTAACCCCACACAGCTTTTTGTTGCATATCTTACACACGTGTGCCTAGTTATGCACATGCAGACACGTGCCAATTAAAAGCGTGTGCAAGGGGGCGTTGGGTCAAGCGAAGAATGTTGGATGAACATAAAAATAATCCAGATTGAATAATCATGTCCATGCAATTGAGGACACGTGGACGGTAATAGCATTTGAATAGCTTAAATTCTTGGATCGCCTAGACAAGGGGGCGCTTGTTATTTATGGGACCGCTGTATGTGACCAATATGAATTCGGATCCTTGATTGAGTCCAGCGTGGGAATCTTGCTTTGCACCTCTCTACTCGGTCACGTCAAGCTGTTGGTGAGGGTAGCTAAAGTTAAAATATTTTGGTTAAAAATGTTTTTTTGAAAAAGTCAAAAAACCATCTTTGTTTTTATCCCACGTATCGGATGGGAAGAATTTTTTCTTTTTTACAAGTAGGGTGTTAGAACACACCGCATGCGCAAGAGCACGGGCTTGGTCTCGGGCTCAATGCGAGGGCATGGGCATGTTAGGCAGTGTAGATGTAGAAGCGTTAATGGCGCACTTAGCTCTTCGCACGTGCATATCGTGTCGCGGTGCGATAGAGGCTAACTAGTAGGTCAGGTGGCTAGTAAAAAAATTAGTCTGTTGGTCCAGAGTAGTGGTTTACTGCTACAAGAAGAAAACTGTCATTCTTTTTCTCTCTTTCTTTTTCATTTTTGTACGCAGAATCACATTAGGCTCGTCGTATCCTGAAGGCGAATTACACTTTAAAGACAGCGTATTTTCACATACTTCAGCTTGTCCTTATTTTTTATTTTTTCTATTAATTTATTTTCTGAGATCAAAAATTCTCTGCTGGCTGATGTGGACCAATCAGGCTGATAGCAGCAGTAGTTCTCTTCTAAGTTCAAGTAGAGGATCCCGAATCAACCTATCTAACTTGGCTGCTAACCCCAATAACAACAAGCTAAATAGTGTCAAAGCTCTATGGGCCCATTATGATTTATGTGTTTTATCCATGCCTTTCATCTATTTTTTCAACTCATCAAAAGTTCAAGTGGACCGCACCATAGAAAACAGTGGTAATTGAACTCTTACCATTGAAAACTTCTTGAAAAGCAATGAAATTTTAGATCAACTTAATATTTGTTTTTTCTCTCTTTTCCTTTATCCATGTCTGTGTAACCTAATGAATAGGCTGATGACAAATAAATATCAGCTTGTGTCCTAAAATAAGCTGAAAAAGTGGAGGGATGGCATCGATAAAATATATACATTATGGTGGGGCCTGCAAAGCTGAGACATCAGTCAGCTGGCTTGTTTTGGGTCACCAGCCAAACTTCGTCCCTATATCCACGCATACTTGGGCAAACAGACTGAGAGAGAACAGTGGATCAACTACCCTACAAATGAATAACATATACCTGTAGGCCATTTTAGACGTAATTAATTCATAACCGTTCATCTAATAAATATTAGTCAGTTCATAATCATTCACTTAAAAACGTCATTGATTTATAATCTTCCATCAATTAATTCTTATTCATGCGCAACTTGCATACGTGGACAATATCCAGCCATTCATAATTTTAATTGCATAATTTACTACTCGCATTTAAATTTTAGTGGTGGGCCATGCATTTTTTTTTAACTTATACTCTTCTTAAAAAATAAATAAAATACCAATTTTGATTTTCACTTTATAATTCAGCCAAAATGTAAATCATAATTCTCAGCAATCTTAATACCTAAGTATCGCAATTGAGGAATGGATTGCCTGGGACTGTGATTAGGTGGTCACCGGTCCACTACCAATGACGGTACTTTTTGGTGATCTGTGGGCCCCACCATGATTCATGTGACTTATCCATACGGTCCACCCATTTTTCTAGCTCATTTCAGTGAATCGAGAGAAAAAGTGAGGCAGATCCAAATCTCAGGTGGACCACACCACAGGAAATAGTGTTGATTGAACGTGCACCATTAAAAACTCCTTGGGGTACAAAAGAGTATTTGATCAAGCTAATATTCGTGTTTTTCCTTCATCCAGGTCTGTGTGACCTAACCAACAGGTTTGAAGTGGGCCTTATGAATTTTTTAGTGGTGTTCACTACTAATTCTTGTGGGGTGGTTCGCCTGAGATTTAGATATGTCTCAGATTTTGGCTCATGCCCTAAAAGGATCTGAAACAATGGATGGACGGCGTGGATGAAACAGCATGCCTCATGGTAAGGGCTACACAGCACAAACCAGCACCGACCTCAGTAGGGGGGTCACTACCGAATCCAAGTCCGATTGCCCGCTGTCCCCGGGGGCACATGGATATTCCTGTCACCCTTTTGTCGGAAGCTGTTTGGGTCCATAGTGACTCCGGTAACAAATCCTACTCCGTCCATCCGTTTTATAAGACCACAAAAGGACAGTAGTCTAAATTTCAGACAGATCCAAAACTCAAGTGGGCCATACCACACAAAATAGAGGGAATTGAACACCCACCATTGGAAACTTTGTGGGGTCACAGAAGTTTTGTATCGGAGTGATATTTGTACCTACAGTTTATCTGAGTCATAGTAACACTATGAACGGTTTGGATGACATTTAAACATCATTGTCAGCTTCAGGAAGGTTTCAACGGTGGACGCTCCCGTTCCCACTCTCTCTTTTGGTGTGGCTCACGTGAGTTTTGAATATGCCTTATTTTAGATTCCTGTTGGTCTTTAAAAAAGTTGTGAACGGAGTGGATTTGGTATGGGCATTTATGTGGGCTCCACACAGCTTCCGACAAAAGGGCATAGGAATATCTCTGTGCCCTAGGACACAGGCAATCCGGGTCCAGCATTCAAATGCTCCTTGTCTCAACTGGAAATTGGTTGGCACCTGATGGACAGTTAAAACGAGAAAAAAAGCAATGGTCCAGATTAGACCAGAAAGCCTCCCCTCATCAAAGGGCAGAAAGGATTGAAAGTCTAGGATTACCAATCACCGTGATTTTTGGAAGATATCCCTTCTACATACTGGTCCACTAGACTAACGGTTTAGATCACCCTGGACGGCCTGGTGTACTATGGATTTACTATGCATGTTTGGGACCCTGGCCCACCATTCATCAGACAAGGACCGCCGTCGATATTCCCGAGCTAAGATTAGAGCTGTACACGAGTCGAGTAATCTCTCATATTGGAACTAAGTTTGAGCTAAGTGGAGTCAATATTTTTGTGCTCAAATGTTTTCAAGCGAGCTTCGAGTAGGCCATGCTCGATTTGGCTCGACTCATTTTGTGACTTGTATTCAGTTCGATTCGATTCAAAACCATAGTATATATATATAGAATAGTTAAAATGGGAAAAAAATAAAAATTACCCTTATGTTTTTTACCCACCCGAGCGCCTCCTTCTTTTCAAACCCTAACGCTAACCCACCCTCCCCATCTCTCTCTCTGAACTCAACGGCTGGCTAGCCAATCGCTGCTGCTCTGTCTACTCTAAACATTGCTTGAAAACACAAACTTGAACGCAGCTCGAAAGAATCAAACTTAAACTCAATTCGAAAACTTAAAATCGACTCAAACTCAAACTCAAACTCAAACTCAAACTCCCTGACAAAAGGAGCCTGCTCGACTCAGCCGAGTAGAGTCGAGTAACGAGCAGGGTTGGTAGGTTCGAATCAAGCACCGTGATGCTCTACTCATGCTCAACTCTAGCTAAGATACCAGGCTGGCCCACTCACTTGATGAACCCCATATGTACATTGATGGACAGTTCCAATATTTCTATAACCGTTCATTTCTTCTCGCACTAGCATGTCCCACCTCATGAGGTGGACTGGCCTCATCTGTTGGACATGACATTCCCAGTGGACCCATCCTGACAGATTGCCGGGATCTTTAACACAAGTTCCACATTGGCATGCGTGCGGCAAGGCCCCACTGACCAATCCTACTGGACTCCACTTTTCAAGGCCTGTCATCGGGTCAAGTCTGAGATTGGTCTGGGCCCAGGTTTTGAAATGGTGTATCGAGGGACTTGGATTCGGTAGTGACTCGTCTATCACCAACGTGGGTGCTGGACAAGCTCTGAGGGCCCCAACATGATGTATGTCTCTTATCCGTGCCGTCCATACATTTCTTCAGCTCATTTTAGGTCATGAGCCCACGAATGAGGCAGATTGAAATCCTAAGTGGACCACACCGTAGGAAATGGTGCGGATTGATCGCCTACCCTTGAAATATTATGGGGGATAACGGAGGTTTTGGATCAAGCTGATATTTGTGTTACCCCCGCCCTTTGAAGGTCTGGCGACATTATCCCCCCTGCATTCTATAGTGTGGTCAACTTGAGCTTTGAATTCCCTCAATTTTTGGCTCATGCTGTAAAATGAGCTAGAAAGATGGATGGACGGCGTTATAAAACACATACATCATGGCGGAGCCCGCATAGCTTGTCCAGGGAGCGGATTAGGTGACCCCGACTGTGGGGCTCAGTGATGCATGTGTCTTAAATCCACATTGTCCAAGTATTTTGAAAGATCATTTTAGGGCAAATCTTAAGTGAACCACACCACATAAATATTCATGATTTAATCTAAACTTCATGGATTCCATTGGAATGTTTATTTTCCATCCAACCTGTTGATAAGGTCACAAACACCTAGATGAAGAGACCACTTAAATATCATCTTCATCGAAAGGTTTTGTGTCGCCCACCAAAAGTTTTTAATTGTCAATCACCACTCTTTCCTGTAATATGACCCATCTGAGATTTGGAACTGCTTCATTCTTTTGGATTATGTCATAAAATGACCTTTCAGTACAGATGGACGGTGTGGATTTAGTCACATACATCACAGTGGGATCCACAATCAGGGGTCCCACCCACCTCGGTGTACCCTGGGTCTCACCTAATCCGCTCCGTTGGTGCTGTACGGCAGTACAGGTCATTACCGAATCTAGGAAGTGGATTAGGAACTACCCTTGGGACAGGCTCTCTGCTGCCTGTGTTGGTATAGAGCACGTTATCAAAAGAGACTGCGACATCAGCAAGCTTGACAAAGGGCAGATTAGGTACTTCCCCACCTGTCCTGAGCTCGCTAGGGCTCTGACGGCCACGTTGATGTATGGATTTTATCCATGAATCTGGATCCTTTGTTGAAACCGAGCAGCTAACCTCTGCTTCCGCTACTCTGGTTGGTCCAGCTCATCCTGATTGTGTTAGAGCTGCTCAGCTCTGACACAGTCAGGCTGATTTCTCTACCAGAGAAGTGACAGGCAAGGTTTCTATGCTAGGTTTCAACAGAGGATCCAGACTCTTTATCCATATGGTTCACTCATTTTTCTATGTCACGTTGGGTCATGGGACCAATAATAGGGTAGATCGAGGTCAAGTGGACCACTAAATGGGGATTAAACTTGATCTATTGAAAACTTCTCGAGTGCTACTGGAAGTTTTGAATCAAGCTGATATTTGTTTCCCCTTCATCAACGTCTCTATGATTTTATGACCATGTTGGATGGAAAAATACCATGGACCCTAGTAAGGTTTCAATGTTAGGCATCATTAGCACCACTGCTTCCTATGGTGTGGCCCACTTAAACCTTGGATCTGCCCTATTGTTTAGAACATAACCTAAAATGACATGAAAAAATAAATAGGCGTGTAGATAAAATCCATACATCACGGTGGCCCTTAGAGCCTTAGTTTATCCCGCAACAAGCAGGGAAGTACCTAATCCATGCCAGCATGACACAAGCTTGTCGCATCTGCTCACGTGTCATGTACTAACTTATCTTGAACTTTGCGCATGGTCGGGTATTACCTAATCCACACCTCATATCTGGGTCCGCATCGAAGCCATTCTTTCACCGTGTTTGCTTTCCTCTTCGTGTTCTCTTCGGATCCCAAAAACAGGCTGATACAAAAGTCAGGTGGGCCATACCATGTAAGATCATGCCCAGAACATCTAACATCACTGTGGCCCACCTAAGTTTGGAATATCATATTTTTGGGCTGTTCATATCCTATTGGGGCTCATCTTCTGAATGGACTGGATGGCATGTATAAAACAGGGTAGGCCCCACGCTGCGGCTGGAATTTTTTAATGGTATACGTCCCTCTACCAACTCTTCCATGTTGTGTGACACACCCTTGTTTTGGATCGGAGTGAATTTTTCTATACAAGTTAAACTTGATGGGCCCCACCTTATGGACGGATTGGATGTGGGCTCCACATCATTGAAGGCCCAGATACGCCCTCGTAGAATAAGCTCATTCTGCAATCCTTGGTAGGGGAACTGACCTCAGGTAGGGCTGGGATCGACGGCCCTAGTTTTGATAACTTCAACGGTTCCTCCGTGGGCCCAAAATGTCATTAGTCGCCATAGACACCATGCACGGGCGTCACGTGACACGACAGGGCTCAACATGAAATAAATACACGACACGAAAGCTTTTGTTTAGGCCACAAGACAACCGTTCTACCTGCTACATGTGCTAGCCAGGAAGACGTGTGCGAGATCTATCCGTCCATCATGTGGGTCCGACTCCGAGGTCGGTGAGCCATGTGTCTCATCGGCGAGCCATTACTTCTAGGTGAGAATCTTGTGTCCTTCTAGGTGGGAATCTTGTGTTCTAGGTGGCTAGGTTAGGTTGGAACAATATGTCTCATCGACGAGCCATGTGTTCGGTTATAATTTATGTATCTCATCAACAAGCCACGGAGGCCATCGGTGATCCATGTGTTTCATTTGCGAGCCATAACTTCTAGGTGGGAACCTTGTGTTTCAGGTGGCTAGGTTAGGTTGGAACAATATGTTTCTTCAATGAGCCATGTGTTCTGTTAGAATTTATGTATCTCATCAATAAGCAACAGATCGGCGATCCATGTGTCTCATCAACGAGCGATAGCGATGACTTTCAAGTGGGAATCTTGCGTTTCAGTTAGGAACAATGTGTCTTTAGCAAGCCATGTGTTTCTTCCAGCCATGTGTTCGGTTGGAATTTATGTGTCTCCTCGGCAAGCCATTGAAGTCATTGACAAGCTAAAAGCGTCCCTTTATTTCTCATAAACTCGTTGGCCCTATATAAACAGGGGCAAAATAGTCTAAAAATTTTTTTAAAGAGATATTAGGGGCTATGGTTACTAAGATTGAAGGTAGAGACTAATTTCATAATTTCAGAAAAACTCAAAGCTATTTTGACCTAAAACCCCACTTCTTTCTTTCCTCTTTCTATATCCAGAGAACGTGTCAAGTCAAACAGGTTGGACAGTTTACAATGCATCCCTTGGATAACTTTCAATTTTTTAAGCGGTTATAATGTCCAATCCTTCCAATTGGTTGATCCCACTATACGTATTACCTATTGTAATATCCTATCCACTCATTAAGTAGGCCATACTAGAAAAACCGTTTACGGCCATCGATAGGTCAACAAAATTGGTCTATTGAATGAGTGTATACAAAATTTTAATAAAATATTTCTCATACTGGGACCAATCTATTGAATGGTTTGGATTTCTGATGAAGTTAATAAGTTATAAGTTATCCATTCAATGGACTATAACTTTGGTCTAACTAGTTGGACTTGAGACCTTCTCATGCATATATGATGGATTTTCACTGTAAGTAGCCCAAGTGTGGCTATTTTTACCAAAAGTCTAATTTCTTATGAGGTTTATCTTTTTTAGCCTTTTCATGAGAAATTACAAAACTTTCAGTCAAAACGGTACCTCTTTCGACCATACGTCCATAAAGAGGCGGAAGGCCTCTTGGGCGTTACAAAGGGGCTCCACCATAATGCATATATTACATCCATGTCGTCCATTCATTTGGAGAGACCATTCTATGGGATGTGCCAAAGAATGAAGCAGATCCAAAGCTCAATTAGACCTTATCAAAGAGAAAAGTGAGGATTAATGTCCTACCATTAAAAACTTCTTGGGGTCACAGAAGTTTTCGATCAAGTTGATATTTGTGTTTTCCCTTCTTCCATGTCTGTGTGAACTTATGAAACAGGTTGGATCTCAAATAAACATCATGGTGGAGCCTAGGAAGGTTTCAGCAGTCACATCGCTATCCCCTTTTCTTTGGTGGGTCCACTTGAGAATTGGATCCATCTCATTCTATAGATTATGCCTTAAAATGATCTCTCCAAATGGATGGACGGTGTAGATACAACACATACATCACAGGTGGGCCCACAAAAGTTGGTGACGTCACTTCAGCAGAGCTGAAAGCCCTCTGACCACTTGCTCTTACGTATGTTTATGAAGAGGTGGAAGCCTCCTTGGGCATTACAAAGGGGATCCACTGTAGGCCCTACCATGATACATATGTTATATCAACATCGTCCATTCGTTCTAGCCAAATCATTGTAGGCCATGGGCCCAACTTTAAGACAGATCCAGATCGTTATGTGGGCCACACCATAAGGAACAGTTGGGATAATGACATCCACGGTTGATTCCCTAAGCACTGTGGATTACCCTTGAGCCTAAGGAAGGCTTCAACGGTAAGCATCACTAATCTCACTATTTTCTGATAGTGGGGCCCGTAGGGCCTTTGAATCAAGCTAATATTTGTATGGTCACTTTATACAGTTCTATATAACCATATCAATAGGATTGGATGACAAATGAACATCAAGGTGAGAATGGAAAAGTTTCAACAGTGGACATCCCTGTCCCAACTATTTGTTGTGGTATGGCCTACTTAAGTTTTAGATATAGCCCAAAATGAAGTCCAAAGCCTAAAATGATCTGGAAAAAAGAATGGACGGCATGGATGAAACATATACAACATGGTGGGTGCCATGAGTGGACCACCCATACACGCTCAAGATGACTTCTGCCTCTTCATGGTCGTACGCAGGAGCAAGTGGTCAAAGGGGCATTTTCAAGGTGTTTAGAGGGGGATTTTCGACCCAAAGGTTAGCAATTTCTGGTGAAAAGGCTAAAAATGATGAGCCTTACAAGAAATTACACTTTTGGTAAAAATAGCTACACATAAGGGCTATTGCAGTAAATATCCCTATCTATGACGCCAAATTATTTTCCAACGACCTGATCCGGTTTAAGAATAGGGAGATGTTTCAAGCATATCTCCACCGTACACGTGGAAGAGTGATGCATCGATCGTGTCTATCCAGCTACTTAGCTCTATCATGGACGGCTTGCATTTCAAAATTTTCATCCGTTAGATAATCTTGCCCCCACACAATATTAACCACCAGTAATGTATCGATCGTATCCATCCATCTACTTAGCTCTATCATGGACGGCCTGCATTTCAAAATTTCCATCTATTAGATAACCCTGCCCTCACACAGTATCAACCATCAACCATTTCTGTTGCCTACCATGACATTTTGAGGGCCACTGAATGGATGGCTAGGAAATCCTATTCATTGAACCATTTGCTAATCAACGGTGAGTTTGACCAGATAGACGGTCCAGATTGATGAATTAGCCATCTACGCTGGAGAAATGACTTTAATATATTGTATTTTCTGTGGGTCCACCTTATCATCTACTTTAAGAATAACATAATACTTTATAGTAATTTGATATTGATGGGCACTAACATCATCATCCCACGCGGATACTCATCTATATCATTTAAAACGCCAATAACAGTGGACACTTTTGCCCACTCAATTAGTTTTAGAAAGGGATGTGTGGTTTGAAATTCATGGAGATATAAATGTACTTTATATATTTGAAGAAGGACATTTTTGGAATCTAAATATTGTACGTGCTTACTACCAATTGATGGATAGGATTATACCAGTACCTTACTAACGACAAGCCCCAGCCGACGGAAGCAGATTGCGTCCGACGTAAACGAGCCTTTCAGGTGTCTGACCATATCTATGTGGAGGCCATCTTGATATATTGTTTACCTATAATGTCCATCTCTTTTCTAAGATCATGTTTGGAACAAGCATGGCTCGAAAATAAGTTATACCCAACGCTCTAATGGACCCCACCAAATAATAAGTTTGATTACATTAAATGCACAAAACATTACATTAAATGCTCATTAAATGCACAAAACATTAAATGCAAGTTGCATTATGCAAGAGTCATTAGAGCGGTGGATCCGCCTCATTTTTTTCTCATATCTTAGTATGATCTTAAAAAAAGGATGAACAACATGGATAAGAAGATACATCACAGTGGGCCCCCACATAAATCTGGTCGGACGCTTAAAGGCCTAATGCCCTAGCTGACTTCTCTCTCAACCTCCAACCATCTCTCTTTGGATTTCTCAAGCTCCATCAATCTCTCAACCCCTTTGTTTGAATATGTGAATCTTTGTTTTTCTCATTTTATTGAATAGTTTTTTCTTACTTTTTCTTCAGTGGAGAAGAAGGAAGAGAAAGAGAGGAAGAATGTCCATAAATTTTATTATCTATTAATTTTTTTAGTTTTTCATTATTCCATGCTATTTTTTTATTGGTTATTAATATTCTTATAGTATCTATGTGCCTGGCAAGTGCTAATGATAATAATAAAATGTTTTGAGATGCCACCACCTGTGCTAGAAAAAAGGTAGCAGATCCAACTAGGTGAGACCCCATACTCTACCAAGACAGTGTGGCCCTAACTGTGGGGCCCACCTTGATTCATGTATTCTGTATCCATGCTGTCCATCCATTTTTTCATATCATTTTAGTGTATTATCCTAAAATGAAGCAGATCCAATTCTCAGGTGGACCATACCATAGGAAACGACCCTATCATTAAAAACTTCTTAGGGCATACCTTAATGTTTCCATAGTGTTTATTTGCCATCCAATCTGTTGATAAGGTCACATAAACCTAGATGAAAGGGAAAAATAACATCAGCTTGATCCAAAACTTTTGTAGCTCATTAATGGTCAATTACCATTGTTTCCTATGGTATGGTCCACCCGGTGATGGGATCTACTTCATTTTTTGCTTAATGCTCTAAAATGATAAGGAAAAATAGATGGATGGTATGGATACATAATACATACATCAAGGTTGGCCCCATGGTTAGGGCCCCAATGTCTTAGGTGAGAAGGTACGAGTCTCACCTACTCGGCTCAAACAAAAAAAATATATATGCTAAAATCTAAAATAGGCACGGGACTCATGTACACATGTACATTGTACCTCGCATTTTTTTGTTTTTCCTGCCATGGGCTATAGACTTTTTTCCGTGTCTGGAGCATGGGTGTAAGCTATCTTCTTTCCCTTTTTCAGTTCTCTTTATAATTCTTAAGCTCTTGCTGATGGTAGGTGATAAATTTTTATTTAAAGAATTTTACAAAATAATACCTCATTAAGAGGGTATTTATATCACTATACCTTTTTTAATTAAGTTTTCATTAAGCTACCTCGTTGATCAAGTTGTTGTAAAAGGGTACCTTCCTTTAGTTTTCTCAAACGTCAGCAAGTTTACAATATGATTTTTCCTAAGGCCCCGTTTGGATTCAGGAAAAGTGTAAGAAAAGAAATTATATTTCCCGAGAAATATCTATAGGAAAACAGGGGGCAACAAAGTACAAAAACTCTTGTGTATACAAACTTAAGATGCATAAAACTTTTATACATCACAACTACTTACAACTTAAATATGACACATACAAGACTCACACTTGTTGGGCTTGGACGCCTCAAACCTTCTTGCATGAAGACCACCGACCGGCCGGCCGGCCGGTCGGTCACGTTGGAGATGAAGACAGCAGGTTGCTGGAGCCTTTTTGGACCATCCAACCCGTCGGCCGACCGGCCGGTGGGGGGGTCCGATCGGTCGGGCAGTTTCCTTTTTGGACTTGGTTTCTTGTGCGGTTTTGCGCAATGAGTTTCTAATTCCGGTTTTCTCCTATTTAAGGAGATGTAATCCGAGATTAGGGTTGCCACCAATGGCCACCAATGGGCCAAGGGATTGAGAGGGTTCTAGGGTGAGGGAAAGAGCTAGGGAGGAAGCTTGGAGTTCTCTGGGATAAGGGAAAGGGTTGTGTTTGTCCTTCTCATGTGAGAATTAGCTTCGGGTAGCTTGGGATTTCTCTTGTGGGCTGTGATCCATGGTATTTCTTCTGTAATCTCTTGTAACTTCTGATTCATTGTGGATTGGTGTCGCTTTCACATCCATTTGCCATAGCTTTCATGAGCTTACAGCCAAGGCTAGTAGTATACGTACTGTTGTTATTTTTTTTATGGGACTAAAGGTCTCATCATAGTCAATCTCGTACTGTTGTGAGAATCCTCAGGCAACAAGTCTAGCCTTGTACCTTTCGATCGATCCATCAGCACGGGTCTTAATTTTATATACCCATTTGCATGAAATGGGTTTTACGTCATGAGGCTTGGGAACCAGATCCCATATCTGGTTTACTTTGAGTGCCGAGATTTCTTCATCCATAGCTTTCTGCCACTCTTCGTTTTGTCGTTCTTCTTCATATGATGTTGGCTCATGGACATCATCCATTTGGGCTAGAGCAGCATCTATGTACTTTAGATTCGATTTTCTCGCTCTACTGGATCGTCGTAATTACTTTGGTTCATCATTTACCTCAAGTTGTCTTGGCTTGGCTTCTTTTGGTGTCTGTTGGTAGAAACCATCTTTCCATGGGCTTGTAGATCTTTTTAATGTATTAGGTTGAGGCAGATCCTCTTGACTAGGCTTTTCTTTATTTATTTGGTCATTACCATTTATTCTGAGTTCGGTTGTCCTCCTTTAAACTGGTACACCATGGTTTCTGTTAGGACGCTCAGGCGATATGTCTCGAGAGGTAACACATTTGGGTGGGGTCAAAACTCATTTTCAGGGTATAGCACAGATATGGCTTTCTTCCAAGTACGAAGCCCAGCACAAGTAATAGCAGGACACACAAAGACTCATGACAAGTAGGGCATGGCACGGATCAATCGAGATGTCGATACATTGAATCAAATGGATGGGTGGGAGATCACAACCAATCGGGCGGATCCTTGACGGCAGTGTCGACCGATAAAAAATAAATCAATAAATAAAATAAAACAAGAAGCGCTTTCTCTCTCTTCCAACTCTCCTCTACGAGAGCTTCATCGACGGTACGGATCGAAAAATCGTGCATAGACATATCATCAACGACAAGACGCTTAAGTCGATTCGGATTCATGTCCGGCCGTAGAGCGATCGTTACACCTAATGTGAGCTTATCTTAACAGCTTCTGAAAAGGTGAGATGAACCCCAGTTTTGCTTGAGGTAGTCGGTTAATTATATGAGCTACTGTCTTCAGAGACTCAACCTAGAATTTGTTTGGAACCTTCTTCGCATGCATTATGCTTCTAGCAATTTCTGCCAAGTGTCGATTCTTCCTTTCGGCCACTCCACTTTGTTGTGGAGTGTATGGACACGTTAGATGATGTCAAATGCCAGTCTTTTTCAAATATGCCGAGAACTCAGTCGATGTGTATTCTCCTCCATTGTCGATACGTAGGCACCAGATCCTCTGGCTGAGCTCACCTTCAATCTTGCTTCAAAATTCTTTGAACTTTTGGAATACCTCTGTCTTCTCCTTTAGGAAGTACACCCATATGTACCTTGAGTAGTCGTCAATGAAGGTGAGCATGTATCTCATGCCACTAATTGAAGGAGGTTTTACTGGGCCGAACACATCTGAGTGGATGATCTCTAGTGGCTTCTTCGCCTGATACTTGGCTTCTATATATGGTTGTCGATGAGCCTTCCCGTACTGACAACCGGCACATACGGTATCTTTCTGGACTTCTAACTGTGGAAGTCCATTTACCATGGATTTATCCATCATGACTTTTAGCCTATTGTATCCTACGTGCCCTAGTCGGGCATGCCACAAATCGACCATCTCACTTTGACGAGTCTTTTGTACATAGGCTGATTCGGCTAACATGATGTAGACAGAATTCAATTTTTGTCCCGTCATGATCGGCTCATCAGACAACTTTACACTTCTACAGACTTTTACATCATCGGGGCCGAATACAACATAGTTACCAGACGATGTTAATTGAAACACAGATAATAGATTATTTTTCATACCTAGTACATGGAATACCCGTTTTAGCTGTGCCTCATTTTTGTCGAATCTTGGTATACAGGTGACCTCCCTGATATGAGTGATTGACAGTCGTGCATTGTTTGCTATGATGACTACTTTATCGCCATTGTACTTGGTCATAGTTACAAACTTCAATTTATCTCCGGTCATGTGATTCGAACATTCGGAGTCGAGGATCCAGTGTTGGTCATAGTTGATGACTTTGGTGATGGAAACTG
Organism: Liriodendron chinense; assembly: GCA_003013855.2. Taxonomy (NCBI): domain Eukaryota; kingdom Viridiplantae; phylum Streptophyta; class Magnoliopsida; order Magnoliales; family Magnoliaceae; genus Liriodendron; species Liriodendron chinense. The sequence goes on along the minus strand of ML058501.1, from coordinate 2,193,018 downwards.
TAGCAAGTGCTAGCTCCTCAACTATTGCTAGAGATGCTTGGCTATCCCATTCTTCTTCACTTTCGCTTTGATGACCTGTCGTTGTCACCAAATTTCCTTCGTTTATCGTCTTCTTCCTTGGCAATCTACAATCACAAGCAAAGTGACCCTTCTTACCACAATTGTAGCACTTGATGTCTCGCCGTGAGCTCCTTTGTTGCCGATTCTCATCAATGTTGTTTCGTGAGGCTCCCCCTAGGTGAGAATTTTCTCTCTGCAGATTAGCTTTGGTGTTGTCTCATTTCTTTGGTCTTGCGATTAATCTTCCTTTCCGAGAAAAAAGTGCTTCTTCTTCGTCTTTTATTGAAACGCTGGCCATTTGTTTGACTAGAGTTTCTTGATTTGCCAGCAAGCTCTCAAGCTCTACAAGAGATGGCTGAGTCGGCCAACCCCTGATAGCGGTCATGAACCCGTTATACTCGGGCCTTAATCCATGAGTGATAATACGCCTCATCTTGGTATCGCTAACCCGTGAATCTGGGTCAAGTTGGGAAATCTCGTTATAGAAAGTTTTTACTTTTATGAAATACTGGCCAATTTTTATTGACCCTTGTGTGACCGTTGCAAGCTTGTTTTCCAAAAATTGAAGCCGAGAATCATTTGTCCTGGCAAAGAGTGTTGCCAGTGTATCCCAGGCTGCCTTTGGCGTCTCAACTTTCTGAATGTGCTCTAACAGTTCCTTGTGAACTGTTGTCTTTAGCACGTACATGGCCTTCCTGGCTTTAATCCGCCACAGACGTAGGGCTTCGGCATCTTCTCTTGCAGGTGCAGCTGTTTCACTGCCGCTGACGACCTCTCAGAGATCTTGACCTTGTAGGTATGACTCCATGCATGAACGCCAATAGTCGTAGTTGTGATTGTTCAGCTTCTCAAGCCCTCCAGTTGTATTTGCAAGGTCCGCCATCGTGCTTGGTGTAGTCGCCCGTTGATCTTCACCACTGAGAAGCTCGGTCCCTGACCGATCGGTTTCACAGCGTCGCACTGCTCACAATGGACGGTCCTTGGACAGAACCTCACTCTGATACCACTTGTAGGGAAACAGGGGGTAGCAAAGTACAAAAACTCTTGTATATACAAACTTAAGATGCACAAAACTTTTATAAATCACAACTACTTACAACTTAAATATGACACCTACAAGACTCACACTTACAACGAATAATTACACTAATGCCACAACAACAACACACTCACAAAGAACACTTATACCTCACGGCTAACTCACAACTTCACTCTACTCTTACATATACACTCCACTCATCACACACACTTTCTACATACTGCCCACAACTCCTATTTATAGTTGTTGTTTGGCTAAGGTTGGTTGATAACTAGTGGTAATAGAGCATGCAATGTGGACTCTTGAAAGACCACTTGTTTTGGTATTTCTAGAACACCAAAGTCGGTGTTGTTTTCTAAAAACACTTAGTTTGTGTTTCAACAATATCATTTCCAAGAAAAGCATGGAAAAGAAAAAAAAAATTATTTCTCATGTTTGTTTTTTAAATCACATTTTCACGAAAAAATTTATATTTTTCCAAGTGATGTTTGGCAAAATAAATTTTTTTGAAAAAATTCTTAACATCTACAATGTAGACCATACTAAAATAATACCCAGTGTTCTAAAAAGTGGGGCCGCTTTCATTACACAATTTATAGAAAGTAAAGAAAAAAAATGTAATCAGGCCCACTTTAGTACGAGACTGATTATTGTAGCAACAAACAAACCCGTAAATAAATTAGAGTAACCACTTTAGTGTAAGGCTTGTTAGAAATTTGCCTAATAAATTTGACCGCGGATTCATTTGATGTGCACCAGTTGGGTGAATGTCATTGTCCAACTGAGATTCTTTTTCTAGCTACCTACTCGATTTGCAATTTGAACGGTTTGGATTGATATGCTTGTGGATAGATTGGATTATGGCCCGGTCACTCTCTCAAACCATTTATTTTCTTTTGATTGAAAGAGAAATATAAATAATTGGCATGAGTCCATTGCCACATGGCATTGCCTAGGAAGTCCTGGGTAGGCCCTACTATGTAGATGCCCTGGCTAAAATATTAGACTGGTCTCCTAAGCGGGTGGACCACACCTACACTTTTAATCTTGGATAAAGGATGGACGATGTGGATAAAAAAATACATGATGGTGTGCCCACACAGATCTGGTCAGACACTTAAAGGTCCGACTATTGGACGCAATCTAAGGTCCCTAAAAAAGATACCCGGATGTGAATATCATATTAATGAAGCATTATTTTATAAAATTTCCTAATGCTTTTAATTTTATAAAATAACACCTCATCGAGATGTTATTTACATGCCTGTATCTTTTATAAAATTGTTAGCTTGGCTTGGCTACTTAGTAGTAGTTGGCTTGGCTTGGCCTATTTGAACCCAGCCAAGCCAAAACAGCCAAAATAGCCAAACCCGGAGTTAAATTTTGAAAACACCGGGTATTTTACGAAGATTATCAATAAGTAGTAACAAAGGGTACCATAACAAATGAACTCTAAACCTAGAAGAGCTCCAAATCTTGGTACAGGATTTTGCTATCTATTTTTGTCTACTTACCTTACCTATATGTTTTGTATGTAGTTCCACCAAGAGGTGTATCAAGCCTATTGTGGGTGACTTGACAATGGGATTAAGCGTGGGAGTGACACGACGTTTCAGCCACAGATGCATTTTAAGAAAATGAACTGTACTCCATTAACCATTACATCAAATTTATCCGGGGTGATAGTACGTAAAACTTTTAGGTGAGGTTGATCGTCCACTGATTGGGTTAAAATCCGGATTTATACTTTTTGGTCGCAGTAGAAACTATGTCCGCCTTCTTTTTTTAATTAATATCTCTACCATCCCTCTGTTTAAAGTATGATTTTTCTTATAATGACAAAATGTCCAGTCCATGGAGGCTTTTAACTTGACGTTGTTGCATTTAGTGCATCATGGGCCCCATTATGATGTACGCGTTCAAACCATACCGTCCATCCAATTTGCCAAATCATTTTAGGGCATGGAACAAAAACAAGTTGATCTAGATCTCAGGTGGACCACATCCCAGGAAATAGTGGTGATGAAGGCTTACCATTAAAAACTTCTTATGGGTTACAAAAGTTTGGGATCAAACTGATATTTGCCTTTAACCTTCATCCTGGTCTTTGTGCCCTTATCAATAGGTTGGATGGCAAACAAACATTATAGTGGGCCTTGGGAAGTTTTTAATGGTGGGCATTTAACGAGAGCCGTTATAAATGGTAAGGTCAAGCTAAGATTCGGATAGTGTGATTAACGAAGTGGGTGCGTTGCCCTGTTAGCCTAACAGGTTTGGTGCATTGCATGACTGACTTAAAAAATAAAAAAAAACTAAGATTTGGATCTACTTAATTTTGGGTTAATAGCTTAAAAGAAGCCGTCAACACATGGAAAACATAGATATACAATAGACACATCAAGATAGGATGCACTGTGTTGGGCGAAGCCAAGGCTACACACCTATTTGAGAAATCTTTAACCGGCAAAGATGGACTGATTGCCGTGCTCCATGGTCTTCGTGTAGTCGGAAGCCGTGTGGGGGCCCATAGAAATTTTGGTAACAAATCCACTTTCATTAATTAGTTTTGCAAGACAACAAAAGACAGGAAAATAAAAATCAGAGAATCCAAAACTCATGTGGGCCACACCACACGAAACAAAGGGGGATTGGCCACCTAGCAATGGAAACTTTGTGCGGCTAAAGAAGTTTTGTATGAGGATGATATCAAGAACTACAGTTTATTGGATACCCTATAAACATCATGGTCAGCTCCACGAAGGTTTCAACGCCCACTGATTTATCTAGGATGGCCCACATGAGTTTTACGTCTGCCTGATATTCAGAATCCTGTCCTATTGTGGTCTTGAAAAATTGAATCTCTGTGGGCCCTACATCATTTCCAACTACATGAGCTTCAGGGGAAATTCGTGGCAGGCAAAGAAAGCATTGCCTTTAACCTGGATTGCATTTGGTGTGGGTCCCATTATAATGTCTGTGTTTAATCCACACGGCCTATACATTTCACTAGATCATTTTAGGGTGTGAGCCCAAAAATGAGGCAAATCGAAGTCTCAGGTGGACCACACCTTAGATTTGGATTTGGCTCACTTTTGGGCTTACAGCGTGATTTCATCATTTTTGGAAATATCATTCTTTAAACTAATGGAATGTAAGAGAAACTAAAAGTACTCGTCTTACAACAAGGCCTAATAAAAACTTAAAATAGGTACCGGGATGTAAATATCATACTAATAAGGCACTGCTTTGAAAAATTCCCATATAATAATCAACGTGTGATTAATTAATTTGACCCATTAAAAATGGACGCGTATCAGCGGCTTCCCTGGCTGTCTCGCTACCGAAGTGATGTGACTAAGTTCTAGGGGCCCGCCATAATGTATGTGTTGTATCCACCCATACATCTATTTGGAGAGATAATTTTAGGGCACAAGCCAAAACATGAGGCAGATCCAAAGCTCAAGTGGACCCCACCACAGAAACAGTGGGATTGAGCGACTACCATTAAAAACTTCTTGTGGACTGCAGCAGTTTTCGATCAAGCTGACATTTGTGATTTCCCTTAGTCATGTAAACTTATGAACAAGTTGGACCTCAAATAAACATCATGGTGGGCCGTAGGAAGGTTTCAGCAGTGGGCAGTCACTGCCCCACACTGTTTACTGTGGTGGGTCCACTTGAGCTTTGGATATGCCTCATTCTTTGTCTCATGCCCTAATATGATCTCTCCAAATGGATAGACGATGTGGATACAATACATACATTATGGTGGTGGGCCCACAAAACTTGGTGACAACACTTAAGTAGTGAGATAGCTACTGAAGCAGTCGGTAGCCAGGCGTCCATTTAAAATATATTTTTGGATTTTAATGTCACACATTGAACAATTTCATCTAATGCAATTAGTTTTCATTATTTAATGAAGCAAGAGGCAGATTGGAATCTCTACATAGATACCAATTAGGGCTGTCAATGGGTCAGCAGACCCAATGGGGTACCCTGACCCAACCTGTTTATATCTGACCTAGACTTGACCCACTTGTTAAATGGTATGAGTCTGGGTCCAAGAACAAACCCAGTTGTTAAACGAGTCTAGGTCTAGTTTCCTTTATATTAGGCCTCACCCAACCTGAACCCATTTAGTAAGTGGGCGGGTTTGAACTATGTTTCAAGGGACACATCCAACCTAGACCTGTCTAGACCCGATTTTAAGCCTTATAAAAATGCTTGCAAATTAGATTCAAACCCAAACCCATTAGACTTGACCCATTTATCCCCTCTACTAGACCATATAAATGGGATGATGGCTTGACTCGAATCCGACCTAGACCCACCCATTTAGTAAGTGTGTTTGGGTCTAAAATTTGGACCAAACCCATTTAGTAAATGGGCAGGTCTAGTTTTAGCGAAACCCACCCAGCCCAACCATTTACAGCCCTAATACCAATCTCCACCACCCAAGCTCTATTGCCCACTAAAATGTTGGTGATGTTTGGGTGACAGATCCAATCCATCCATCGGTTGAGGCACCACATGTTAGGACCCGAGCTCAATACGCATGCCGATTAAAAGCTTATGTGGATCACACCATAGAGAATAATGGCAATGGGGACAACCACTTGTCATGAGTCGTCCCAAAACTCAACTTCATTCAGAATGCAGGTGGGCCACTTCTTGGGGCCTACTGTATAGGGTATATTCCATCCAAACCAGTCATTAAGTGAGCTCGAATATCATGGGTCTTTCAAAACTCAGCTTGACTCAAAAGTCAGTTGGCCATATTGTGAATTTAGTGGTGATTTACATTGTTTCAATAGTGTGGCCCACTTGAGTCTTGGATAGAGATTGTTTTTCTTATATATGTTGAAAAAAAGATAGTTTAACCGATGGATGAAATGGCTGTCAAACTAAGATCGCAGTGGATCTCATGGAGCTTAATTGTCGGACTCGGATTTGGTACTGCCCGTACCAGGCCAGGATGAGAATTTGATTGGACTTTCAGGCCGGTTTGAAAGGGTGTAATTACATGTATTTTTTCTCACATCACCGATAAATGCATACACTACAAACATCCAAAAACCCATGTTCGTCTTCATTTTTCTTCTTAAAAAACCTTCTTCATTTTTTTTGCTGAAAAAAACCCATCTTCTTCTCGTTTTTCTTTTTAAAAAAGACACCATGTTCAGTCATTTCACTCTGTATTCGGTCAAAATGCCCCTGTGATCGGTCAAAACCCCTGTAATCGGTCAAAATGACCGATCACAGTGAAATCTTCTCCTGTGATCGTCCAAAGCCCACTGTGATCGGTCAAAATGACTGATCACAGTCAAATATGCCCCTGTGATCGGTCAAAACCCACTGTGATCGGTCAAAATGACCGATCACAGTGGGTTTTGATCGATCACAGGGGTATATTTGACTGTGATCGATCATTTTGACAGATCATAGTGGGCTTTGGACGATCACAGGGGAAGATTTCACTGTGATCGGTCATTTTGACCGATCACAGGGGTTTCGACCGATCACAGGGGCATTTTGACCGAATACAGAGTGAAATGACGGAACATGCACAAAAAAAATTTTTCTTTTTGCTCTTCTTCTCCCCAAAAAAAGTTGTTTTTTTTACTTCTTCCAAAAAATTCTTCTTTTTACTTCTGCTTGTACCCAAAAACCTCCAAAAAGCCAAACCGGTTTTTTTTATGGACACGAACCGAAGAACCTACTCCCTCGGTAGAAGTTGGAAATCTCAACCTCTATAGCTTCGCTATCTCCTCCTTCTCCTGCGGATTGTCTGCTTTCTCCTCTTCTGCCTCCTTCTTCTCTTGTGCAAATGTTTGCTCTTTCTTCTCTTCTGTAAATACCTCCTTTTTTAGTCCCCGTAAAAGCAGGCTTTTTTCGGGTATTCAAATCTAAACCTTTGATTTCAAAATCCCTTAAATGAAATCGACGACCCAATTTTGAATGCAAATGTCTGCCTTTAAAGAGGAGAGTGTAGTAGTTATTTATGTATATGATGGCACAAACTTTCACTCCTCATGGAGGAAAGCAATGTACTGTTCCTTAAGTTTCCCAAAACATCATGGCCCTATAGACACCTCATCTTAAATGAGCTGCGTGCCATTCATTAACTTTAACTTTGTGCAAACTAAAGCTTCTGTACGACTGAAAGTGGGCCACCAAGGCAGTGGACGGGGTGGATCAGTCGTTGGGCCCAACACACGGTGGTTAGAGTGTGTGCGGCACACGCATGTAGTGCGACTCAATCTACCAGAAATGCACTAAAAAACAAAATAGAAAAAGAAAAAGGGAAGTATTGAAAAAAGGGCGGGGGGAATCATTTCCACAACTGCGTGCAGTTGAGCCCCCTATTGAACATGCGCTCGCCCGCTCATTGCTGACATCCATCGAGGGATGATTAAACAAGCATAACGCTCCGTGTCCGATTCGGATAGGAGAAATCATCACATGGACGATCGTAGTTTGCTAGAAATCACCGGCCATCAAGTCATCGCCCCGATCCAAAGCGACCAATGCCCCCAACCCCGACCGTCTATTTAAGGAGAGGCCTAGCAGATGAAAAAAGGGAGAGGAGGAGAGAGGTAGAAACGAGTGGACATGAGAGAAAAATTCTGAGGGAGTGGGAGATAGCGATAGAGGCTCCAGCGAAGCTCTGCCAAATCCTCGCCTCACAGGGATTGGCAAATCTAAGACGGTCGAAGCTTCTGCCCCAATAATCAACTATCTGACATCGGCAGAAGCAAGGGGACACTAATGACCTAATCTCTCTCTCTCTCTCTCTCTCTCTCTCTCTCACATCTGACAAACCAAAAGCAACATCGAGTTGGGTGGAAATCTGGGACTGTCCGACCATCCTTTGTCTTTTCTATAAAGAAGGAGTGTCTGATTTTCCTTTTTCCTTACTCACATCTCGAAGTGCTCACTCTCTATCAATAATACTCAAAGTCAAAGTTAGTGAGTAGGGTCGGAATCTGGGGCGTCCAATCATCCCTGGTCTTTCCCATAAGAAAGGGTGTCTGAATCCTCCATTTTCCCTCTTACATCTCGAAATCAAACTGTATTCCACTCCACACATTCCATATATACTTCATTCTTCAACACACTCATGGTTTACTTTTACTGTCGCTTATTTTTTGTTTTGCCAACCCGGGCCCTAAAAAGCCTGTGTAGTTTGGCTTAACCCTATTATATTATTGTTGTGTTTCTATTGTTTTACTTACCCGAGCCCTCAAAGGCCTGTGAAGTATAGCCTAATTCTGCAGGTTTGGATGCTCTTCAGAATCCCTTAAAATCGTTAACCCTTGCGAAGTAGAGACCATGCAATGCACGGGCTGATAAGGGATGCCTAACACCTTCCCCTTTCGTAATCGCGACCCTTACTCGGAATCCACGGTGTAGACCAAACTTATTAAATGGGAGTCATGTTAAAGACAAGGGTATCTTTGTAATACCCTCGTCATTAAGGCAGTTTCACGGGTTCTAGCCGACTGTAGATTATGAGGCCTCTTTTCAGTCTTGTGGCGACTCCGTCAAATATACTGAGTCCAATAACGTCATTCTATCATCCTTATAAAAGGTTTTGCACAATCAAGAAAAGTCAAAGCCAAGTGTACCAATCATTACAAACGTGCGCCCCACTCCAAATACAGATTGAAATGAAACCAAAACCAACCAAAAAAGAAAACAATGGGCACACGCGCGTGCGAGTGCGGGACGACGTACACAGGCCCCCACCATGAAATATGTACTGTATCCTTGCCATCCATTCATTAGTAGAGATCATTTTAGGGTGTGGACCAACAAATGAGGTAGATTCAAATCTCAAGTGGACCACACTAAAAAATGGAGGAAATTGAATGCTAACCATTTAAAATGTTCTTCCATGTGATGTGGTACAGTTGAGCTTTGGATCCATGTCATGTTTTGTGGCATGCTCTAGAATGATATGGCCAAATGAATGGACGGCATGGATAAAACATGTACGTCATGGTGGGACCCACAGAGGCCCATTTTGTTTTCTATATAAAAGACAGTTGTTGCTCGTACAGCCTCTAACTACCCCTTGCTAAATAATAAATGCAGAAAAAGTTATAATATGCTATAACTACTATGAAATACATCATTCCAAACAGGCCCTCGAAGATGGTGGTTGAGTACAGAAGCAGATTATGTCCTACCTCGCCCGTCTCTAACTAGGAATGAGCAGATCTGATTGGATGCCCACCGATGCATCTATTTATCCATGCCTCCCTTTTCTCATATCATTTTAAGGTATGAGCACAAAATGAGTCAGATCCAACACTTAAGTGGACCACACCAAATAGTAAGCCTAGGTCACATTGTATTAAATGTAAGAGTCATTTGTAGTGTAGTCCACTTGAGCATTGGATATGCCTCATTTTTGGGCTCATATCTTAAAATAACACAAGATAAGAGATAAACAACGTAGGATAAATAGATACATCACAGTAGGCCTCACACAAATTTGCCCAGATGAGGGTAGGACGTAATCTACTTCCATTAAGTACTTACTCAACCAAACAACTTTCAAACAAGCTTTGCTTGGGTCATGTTTGACATAAGCCCATAAAGCAATTAAATCCCATCATGTCACCACCTTTCTTTGCTGGGTATGGACGGGGCAGCTCCCAATCCAAGTCGTATTGGAAATCTTAACTGGTGGCCCAATTGAAGATTAACTATATAACTTGAAATTTTATCATCTGATTCTTCCTCCTAATTCAGAGTGCTCACCGTTTTACTTTCTACCATTAGTTTTCTATAGCATTAGCCCTACACAAGTGCCAGGTAGGGACGGGCTGGGGTTGGAATAAATATCATGGGCTTGGGTTTATGAGTTTTCACCTGCCCATGAGCCTGGTGCTGAGCTTGGCCAAGCTTATACTTCGAAGGTTGGGCTTAGACAGACCTTGGCCTATTAAAACCTGCATCTTATATATGCAACTTGAAAAACCCAGCCCTAAGCCTTTCCTAGGCCCTTGCTTAGTCCGGTCCATTAACAGCCATACTTCATAAGCGTGTGACATATATGATTATAACTTGGGTTTGGGTCATCAAGGTTTGATTGACCTAACCTGAGTTTGGGTTGGTTGAGTTGGGTTTGGAACTTGGGTCAGCTGCGGGTTGAGTCCACTCGGAGTTAGGTTGGGTTCTAGTTGAACCGATGCGAAATTATGCAAAAGCCTTTGGCAGAAAATTCCTGTGTTGGGAACCTAGGTAGGCCCACCATGATGCTTGTGAAAAATTGATCCTGTCCAACTGTTTTTTGAGCTCATTTTAGGACGTGACGGAAAATCAACCCAATCAAAGAGTCAAGTGGGGCAAACTAAAGGAAAAAGGTGGTTCTCTACTGTTGAAACCTCCCTGGGTCTACAATGATTTTTATATGCCATCCATATAGCTCATAACGTGGGGTGAACTGAAAGCACAAATATTAGCCTGATTTAAAACTTACGTGGCTCGAAGAATATTTCAACTATGCACATTCAATTCTCATGTTCTCGGCCCACTTGAGTCTTGGATCCGGCTCATTTTCAGTCACATAATCTAACTTGATCTCACAAAACGGATAGATGGGTGGATTTCTCACAAACATCACAGTGGGCCCCACCTAAGTTCCTTCATGCGAAAGGCTTTAACTGGAAATCCGCATCACGGTTGACCCTCAGGCCTCAACCTTACCCAACCTGACGGATTTGCACACGGGTCGCGGATTGCGTCCTACCCTTGCTAAGAGGACTTAGGTCCTGGCACGTAAAAAGAAGAAAGTGTTGGGAAAACCGGCAGCGGAAGTGGAAGCTGAAACGTGCGGAGCAATCTGAGATCAAACGAGAAACGTAATGCAATCAAGCCACACACAAGCATTCACCACAAGAGAATTCGAATTTACATAGAAAAACCTCTCAACGTGTAAAAAACTACGGCACAAAGTGATCCACTATGAAGAATAGAAGATTACAGAGATTGACAGCCCACAAGCAAGGAATAAACAGAGAAAAATCCCAAGTTCTCTCTCACACACACCTCTCCCCTCTTCCTAACACAATCAGGAAACCTTGGACACCTTAGGATACCTGCTAACCACGATTACAACTTGCTTATATAGGCAAAGATCCGAAATTAGCAACATCTTACGCAATCTTTTGCGTTGCGCAAGAAAACCGCATGGGCGCTCGACCGGTCGCCCGACTGGTCACCCAACGCAACAAACAGTCCAGGGAAGAACACACCCAACGCTGCCTCACCACCAACCGGTCGCCCGACCGGTCGGAGCCCCCTGACGACCGGTCTAGGGCGCACGAAACTATCCAGCAACCTCTCTGTATAATCTGCCCAAACAGACCGGTCGCCCGACCGGTCTGAGCACTCAACAAATGCCCAGTTTGAAGGCTCTCCAACAATCTCCACCGAGGCTTCAAACGTCAAATCAACACATCCTGGCAACGTTATCTCATCTTCAATTATAGCTCCACCGCTTCTCGTACCACCATCGACCATAACCTTGCAAATTCATGCCCTTTACCGCTCTTCTCATGTGGCCCTTGGGCACTTGCCACATACGAGCAACCGTAGATCTCGCTGCCTTTCCCGCAGCTCCATCGTGAATTGTGCTCCCGATCAACATGTAAAGATGGCCACACCTCCGTGCCTTCATACACACGAGTGTCCCCTTCAACACTTCACAACAACGATCGCGGCCGATAAACAAGCACCATTTTGCCTCGAGTGTACTAAGAGAAATCATATTCATTTTCATCTTGGGAACATGCTTTACATCTTCCAGGACTCGTTCGATCTCATCGAACATCCTGATGCGCACCGTCCCAATACCCACAACCTTATGAGCGAATCCATCGCCCACAAACACCAATTCTCCACCATACTTCCTGTATGTCGTGAATGAACTCCGGTCAGGACATACATGACATGAAGCCCCTAAATCTAGGATTCACTCACTACCGTGAGATCCCTTGCTAGATACAGTCAGAACTTCACATAGATCATCACCTTCTTCTAGGTATTGGCTCCCTCTCCATAAGAATTTCTATACCTCTCTTACTTCAACCTGGGATTCTGACAATCCCCTCTCATGTGGCCCTCATGTCTACAATTCCAGCACTTCACCTTAGCCTTCCATTTGCTCTTGGCTCTAGATCTCGATTTCGAATATCCTCCATGCTTAGGAACTTCTTCCCCTCATAATCAGTGCCTCTGAGGAATAACTGGAAGCCACGTAACCGCTTTTCTTTTTCATCACCTTCGACTGGAGGGCTGAGATAACGGTCTCGACGCTTATGGTTTCCCTCCATGCGTACACAGAGTCCCTGAACGACTCATATGAATCTGGAAAAGAATTCAACAGGATGCATGCTTGATATTCATCCTTCATCGGTTCATCGATCTTTACCAACTTGCAAACCAGCCTATTGAACGTGCTCAGGTAGTCCTCCACCTCAGTTCCCTCAGCCATCCTCAAGGTGAACAACTGCATTAACACATACATGTGATTTCTAACCTCGAACCTTGCACCCGATCCCTATCTTCTCGTCTTAGATCCGAAATCTACTCCACCCCAACTTTATCTCCGATACCACTTGTTGGGAAAACCGGCAGCGGAAGTGGAAGCCTGAAACAGTGCGGAGCAATCCGAGATCAAATGAGAAACACAATGCAATCAAGCCACACACAAGTATTCACCATAAGAGAATTCAAATTTATGTGGAAAAACCCCTCAACAGGTAAAAAACCATGGCACAAAGTGATCCACTATGAATAACAAAAGATTACAGAGATTGACAAGCCCACAAGCAAGGGATAAACAGAGAAAAATTCCTAAGTTCTTTCTCACACACACCTCTCCCCTCTTCCTAACACAATTAGGAAACCTTGGACACCTTAGGATACCTGCTAATCACGATTACAACTTACTTATATAGGCAAGGATCCGAAATTAGCAACATCTTATGCAATCCCACGCGTTGCGCAAGAAAACCGCGTGGGTGCTCGACCGGTAGCCCAACGCAACAAATAGTCCAGGGAAGAACACACCTAATGCTGCCTCACCACCGACCGGTCGGGCCCCCTGACAACCGGGGGCGCACGAAACTGTCCAGCAACCTCTCTATACAATCTGTCCAAACAATCAGACCGATAGCCCGACCGATCTGAGCACTCAACATATGACCCGTTTGAAGGCTCTCCAACAGGAAGATCCAAGACCCAAGTGACCTGCACCATAAGAAACAGTGGAGATTTGATACCTACGGTTGTAAACTTCTTGCGACCTTATGAGCATGTGGACGGAAAATAAACATCACAATGTCCCTTTAGAAAGGTTTCGACGTCATCGCTGCTTCCTGTTGTGTGCCCCCACTTTAGCATTGGATCTGCCTCCATTTTGGGATCATGCCTGAAAATGATCTGACAATATGGATGGACGGCGTGGATAAAACACATATATCATGGGAGCACACGTGACTCGCATGTGTGTAAGCAGGCACGTGCGCGGCGCGGCCCCTTCTGCTATTCCCATTTCTCATTCCTAGAGCTCACAGCTCCTCCATCAGGTCACCATTTTCCCCCATTTCTTCTTCATATACTTCAGAGAGAGAGAGAGAGAGAGATGCTTGTGGGCGTCCGTACGATCTGGAGATTCCTACCGCAGGGCCGTACACACGACCTCCTTCTCTTCATCTCAAAGCACTCCTTCCGAAACCCTGAAGAGAAAAATAGCGGAATTGGAGAAGATTCGGAAGACCGGCAAGAAGAGAAACCCTAAAAAAGACGATTTCATCGTCCAAGTCCCGGAATCCACGTCATTTCTCGACACCGCTACGATGCCGATGGTTCTCACTGCCGTTGCTGTCGCCCTCATCGCCAAGCTCCTCATGATGGTAAGCAACATTCCACCCTCCCTCTAAAAATCCCTAGTAAAAATCTAAAACCCTAGCAATCTAAAACCATGATTTCTGTTATGCTCCTACTTGCATTGGGATCGTATGATATGGGCCGTCCACTAGGCGCAACACATATATCATGGGCTATCTTGTAAAAATCACATTGACTGGATGATTCAAACCATTTGATCGTTCGCCAATGAAATGGACGGTCGATGATTATTATAAAAAATAGGTCTAATCAACACTCTGTGTGGATTTCTTATGGTTCTAATGGGGTTTTTGGGGACGTGGAAAACCTTGGAAATGAAATTGGTGTCCATGGACAACCTGCCTTTTCTCTGTTCCCAGGAAAGAAAAAGTAGCCTTGGAAATTGGTTTCTATTTCACTGTTTTTACATTCATTTTCTGAGGTGGAGAAGACATATGATGCGATTGTTCGAGATGATCTTAGGTGGAATCAATGTGAATATGGAATCCAAAACAAACAACCAAAGAAAAATCGGAATCCACAGGTTTCCATTTCTTGAGGATTCCTGGTTACTTCTTTGTATCCACGTATTAGTTTTCCTCCATCTAGACACAACCTAAAGAGTAAAGAATCACTTCTACCAGAGAATCCTAAGGGCTTGTTTGGGATTGTATTGGAATACATTGGAGTCCAAATCACTAATTAAGGTGATTCCAAATCCTCAGTTTTGTTTGACAGCCTATAATCTGAATGTACCGGAATCCAAAAATAGGAATGAATTGAAATTCTATAGTATATTTACAGGAACTTGAATTTAATTACTAACTCAACTTTAATATCCCAAATTAGTGTACATAAATATTTTTCAGAATGATTGGAATGAGCTCATAAAAATATATACTTTGGCCAAGAGTGACGAAATTCCAAGCCTTGGGTGGACTGCAAGCATAAGGATCACAGACAAGTGAGTCACCAACTTTTTTAACCGTTGATTTACATGGCCAATGTTTGGACTGTTTGGATCATTTCTATTAGATGTGATTTAGTGATGCACTGATAATTAGATTGTTTTGGGGTATCATCAGTGTGCCATGTGTACAATGGATTAGTAGCCTAGCGACACCTTTCTTACACGTGCGACTCTCTAGGCTTTTAAAAAGAAGTGAAAAAAGGCATTTCACTCTGGTTACACTGAAATCACATAAAAAAGGCGAGATTTCAAAACCCACCAAAGTTGTGTATTTCATTTGTCTCCGATTCCATTTATTCCCGAATCCACGATGCCAAACGACTTTTGGATTCTAAATGCAGTCAAATACGCCCAAACCAGTGTTGCCAAACAACCCCTAAGCATCACCATCCATGCTTGGAAACGAATGGCTATATGAAGCAAGGCCAACTCATGTATGGATTGGATCATCCAATCAGTGTGACTTTCATTTGTAGCCCCTGAAATATATGCTGAACACTGGATTGATTGATTTGAGTATTTATTAGTAAATTCCTTTTAAATAGTTCATTTCTTTTGCATAGATAGCCTACTGGACAGTCATATGGGCATGGTTTTTTAGGTATGCAATGTGCCTTGTAGGGATTACTTGATGAGTGTCTTTGATCACATGTTGGCCTTGTTTTCCCATATGAGGAGTAGCTAAACTTTTTTTCTTTTAAAGTATTGGGGTGGGTGTGCATTGGGCGAGTAATTATATCTTTCTTATAGAAATTGGTGGAAGAGGAATTATATGATTGTGTGATATGAGGCTTTGACAGTAACACAAGTTCTCATAATCTAGACCATTGGTGACGTAGGACAATGGCCTAATCTAAACATATGCATGTGAAACATGTAAAATTCAGTGGAATCATATAGCAAATCAAGTAAACATCCACCTTTCATCATCATAAATCAGAAAATCACAAGGGAAACATGTAATAGACGGGCCATCATCACAAATCACGCAATACTAGGTTTAAATCATGAGTGCATTGGATCCGGCGAGGGATAGGACCTCCCGATCTTGCATAGTTTTATCCTAAACAACTCATAGAATTCACTAGTCCAGGAAATCAAAGGATTTCTAGGCTAGGGAATCTTAAAATCTGAGGAAAGTAGTATAGAATCAAGTTTCCAGATTATAGGATGTTGGAGAAGTGAAAAGAAAATGTTAGAAGAAAGAGGAAGATAAAGAGAATATCTTGGAAGAAGAAAGTTTGGAAGAAGGAAGAAGAAAGAAGAAAGTAGAGAGTACCTTGGAAGAAGTAGATTTGGAAGAAGTAAGAAGAAAAAAGAGAGAAGAGATGAGAAGAGATTCACCAAGAGGAACAGAGAGATAAGCCACCAAAGCTTTTTCTTCTTTTATCAAATCAATAGCATAATGAAAAAGGTTTAGGGCAATACCCTTATAAAATTCGAAATTAGCATAATTACCAAAGTACCCCTACTAACAAAATTAAAAAAAAAAGACATTTGCACTGAAAAATACGTGCGCACACTAACCCAAAACTTAAATAAGTAAAAGTGCATAAAATAAACTCAAATTTAAGATGCTTGATGGGCTCCGATGATGGTGCGATGAAAGTGGGTTACGACGAACCAACGGTCTAATCACACCATCCTCGCAATCCAACAGTCCAATCATCTCCTCTAAGTAACTTACACATGTCTTCCCAAGGTGGGGTTAGGCCTGACAAAATTCCACACGACCCGTTAACCCGCACGAAACCTGTACGAAAAAACCAGTGTTCAGGTCCAGCCTTATTGTGTCGGGTCACGAACGGGTTGACCCGTTAAGACCCGTTAACATAACGGATCGGGTCAATGTTTCACCTGTTAACCCGTTTAACCTGTTAACATAATGGTCTAGATCACCAAACCATGGCCCACCTATGAACCTTGGCACTCCATCATATGCAATATTGCAATGTACAAGTGATTCCTCCTCGTCTCACTAGTAAATCTTATTGTTTTCGGTGATAGAATGGGCCCACTAGGTGGACCACAGCTGTATGTTGGGTCAGACTATTAGTTGTCCTCATCAACGTTGTGGCCATCTGATGAGTAGATTGGCCTAACGGGTTAAACAGGTCGGACCCGTTAAATTAACGAATGGGTTTGGGTTTCTAGATTTCGACCTGTTAGTTAATGGGCCAGGTTTGGGTGAGCACATGTTTTACACGACACGAACACGAACACGGTTCAACACGACCCGTTTGCCAGGGCTAAGTGGGGTCTTCTCAAATGTCTCGAACCACATGTGTAGGGTCTTCGATGCTCTTCAAGTCGTCACAAACGATCCAGGCCCGTCATCAAGCCAAAGAGATGCAGGCGTCGGCACGTCGCTCGCCTCCCTCGGTGATAAACCCTAAAGGGCCTAATGTCCTCATCAACTCCCCTCGGGTGAGAAGAACTCGAATCCAGTGAGATAAAATTCCCGTGCCTCCCCAAAATGTCTGGATCTAGTCTTTGTAAGCCATGTAGAATCGGATGGTGGCTTGTTCTTCCATTTAACAAAATATTGCTGGAAGCCTCCATCAATTGGTCCTTTGCGGCCCATTGTGGATGACCATGCCCTAAAAATTTCCAAGACCCTAGCCATCAATCTTGGGTTTTTTTTTTTTTAGTAGTTGAATATGGATTGTCGCTGTATTTCTCTTCTTAACCGTCTATTTGTAGCAATAAATCAAAAGTTACGATTGTCCTATCGAGGCAATGTTTGGGGCATGGTAAATGCACAACGGGATGCCACAAACCAGGGAGTATGTGTCCCACTTGCCAGAATTGATAACCCATATATATTGGGCGAAGCCTTGGGTAGCAGATCACCTCTTGGTGGAAATATTATGTGCACCAAGCTTTAAACTTGGAGCACATACTTCTCTCAGCTGTCCGAAAATGGTAGGATGGAATCCAAATTTGCATTTTGGAATGGAATTTGTAAAACTCGATATAAGTTCATTTCAGAATCATTATTACTGCACTACCACTAAGTATGAAGTTAGCTTGTCCGACACCTGAGAATTATGCATATTGATTACTTGTATAAGATTCAGACTGTTCATCAGATGGGCCTTACAGTGGGTAGTTAGTAGTTTAGAAATGTTGCTGGTTGGACTACCTTATAATTCGGGACAAGCTTATGAACGGTCTGGATCTTGTCCATGTATCATTTTTGGATGTTTGACACTAATGTTCCGCAATTGCAGTTGTTTTTATTGGAGATAGTGGTGGTGCTACATGTTTTTTACTCACAACTAGGGGTGTATGGGATGTGGGACACATGTGGAACGTGGGGGGATAGAGAGAGAAAAGAGAGAGGAGAGAAATTAGGAGGGGAGAGAGGAAAAAGAGGGAGGTGGGGGATAAAAAGATGATGCAGTTTACAGAAGCCCTGTAACCCCAAGCTGTGGGGTCCACTGTGATGTTTGTGTGGCATCCAATCTGTCAATCATTTTCGCCCGCTCATTTTAGGACATGATCCCAAAGATGAGACAGATCCAAAATCAAGTGGGCCATGCCATTGGAAATAATGGGATGGAAGTGCCCACCGTTGGAACCTTCTACCATGATGTTTTTATGCCATCCAAACCGTTCATAAGTTAAAGTGCCAATGGATGAAGAGAGAGCACAATTTTGAGCACGATCCAACAAATCTATGCCCCAAGAAGGTTTCAATGGTGGACATTCAATCCCCCATGTTTCTTGTGGTGTGGCCCACTTCAGTTTTGAATCTGCCTAATTTTTTAGCACAAGTTGTAACATGAGATGGCGCAACCAATGGATGGAGTCAATATAACACACATCACAGTTGGCCCCATAGAACTTAGGCTTGATAGTGTTGGCTAAGAAGGAGAAGTTGGCACTAGACCTTTTGCTTTTTGTGGGTAAAATCTAAGTGGTTCAATGGGTTTTTGTGGGTAAAATCTTTACCAAATGTTGGTAAGCAGCCACAGTTTCTGTTTCCCTAAATAACCTCTTCTCTGTTTAAAAACCCATTCCATGCCTCAATAAATACTCTTGAAAACTAGTAGAAGGGGCAAAATTGTCCCCCGCTACTCACGTTACATATAGTATAGATAATCAGTTAGTTATCATTTATCAATGAAAAATAGCAAAAAATAAATGGCAGTTTATTTTTTTCAATTACAGTAAAATGTTTGCAATTGAACTCTTAGAAGATCTCAATATTTCACTAACTCTATGATCTCTATTTTCTTGTATTAGAAACAGAATCTCAAGAAACAAAAATGAAAGGAATTCAATGTCTTTCAACATTAGTAACCTTTATGATCTTGGACCATTTTGGTTTTGATATTTTTCATTTTTTAAAGGTATTGTGAGTCTGTGACCATATTTAGGTTCTTTTGCCCGAATGTTTGCATGCACATCAGAGTTCTTAATTTTAAAAAGCCTATGCATATTAGATCTTTTAAATTTTTTTAACAACTTGATCTAGATATTTTAGTGCTCAATCGTCCTCTTCGATTCAGGTTTTGGTTGCCTTTGGTTTATCTCAGCAATCTGCATTGTTTTGTAAATTCTTCATAATGGATTTGGTTGACAGTATGATGAATCCAACGCCCAAGAGAGGATTGAGCGCAAAATACAGAAAGCTCCTGCTGGGCAAGGAACGGTGAGGATGCTTAGTCGTGAAGAGTGGGATGAAATCCAAGAAGTAAGGCCAAGGACTCCTTTTGAATCCAAGCTTGCTCGCCCGAATGCACGTGTAAGGACTGGAGAACCACTGAGGATGGTAAGACCTCCAGATACATTCTGCTCCTCTCTTTTGGCAATTTAATTTAGGATCCATTTTTAGAATAGGTGCTCAAATTGCCATTGTGCCCTGAAGAAATGGTATACTTAAAACAAGCAGTGGAGTGCTGTTTGCAGAATGGAGAAAGTCCATCAAACCAACCCAAAAAATGGGAAGTGAGCTCAATGTGACAAAAGCTGAATTGCGCAAAATGGTCATTTTGGCAAGTTGCCGCTCAATGTGAACCAAACTCTCATACTGCTCATTTACTTGTGATCCGCAGGAGGATGTGAAGGATTGGACCATTGATGTGCTCACAGATGCACTTACAAGAGTTGAAGAAACTGTCAGGCGTGGCTCCAAGGATAAGTGACTCAAATTGACATCCTAATGCTTTTTTTAGGAGATGACATTTCCTCCCTATGAAAAGCCTCAGCCCTCAATTTTTTATGCTTCCATACTTAATACTCCCAAAGAAACCCTCTTTATGGATGATGACTGGTGTGCATCTGCTGCATGGGATTTCATGGCAGTGCATCTGATATGGTTATGCAAGCTTGGATGACCAAAGGAAACATATGATGAGGATGTGGATATCAAAATATCGAAACTGTTGGTCCTACCATTATTCGCGTGGAGCCAGAGTATACTGCAACTGTGTTAGACTTAAAAAATGGCTGATTTACTGTTGTTGTAGGTTTTTGTTAATAATTTTTTTGTACATTAGAGGAGTTAATGGCCGCTTTCAAACTAATGTTTCCTTATTGTCAATGTGCATCCCCCCCCCCCCCCCCCCCCCCCCCCCTCTCTCTCTCTCTCTCTCTCTCTCTGTTTTTGTTGTTTAAGTTGTGACATCAGATCCACGGGCAAGATTTAGAAGTTGTATTTTGAGAGTAGGCATGCACATTCCGCCCAAGCTGCCATTTTACACTCTTTCATCATTTACAGTTGCAGAACGCAATGCACATGCTGCCCAAGCTGCCATTTTACACTCTTTCATCATTTACAGTTGCAGAATGCAATTAGCTTTTAGCATGCCATGTGCATCCCATCAAACTGTGGGACTAGGAGAAATATAACATGAAAATCGAGATTGGAATGATAGAGATAAAAGAAAATGAATGCTCCTCTTTCTTTCAGAACATTTGAGGTTATCTTTGCCTCCTTGGATTGCTGATTGAGTGGCTGATGCAGCTCCCAAATAGAGATCCTATAGTAGACATAAAATCAGGATTCGTCTGCATCAAGTCCAAGCTTCATGTGGGGAGGAAAATGGAAAGATCTTCAGCGAGTTTGGTTTGAGGAATGTGAAAGGAGAACCTGAATGAATTGCTTTGATTCAGCAACGATACCAGGTCAGATGCTTTCCGTCTGTTTCCTATAATTTTCTTTGCTAATCAATGAAATTTGTTCCGATAGAGTTATTGTAAATATTATTGCCATTAAAGCTCATTGTGTAAAAAAATCTGTTTATTTATACGATGATATAGAATAGAGGAATATTAATTGCACGTGGTTTTTTTTTGGGTTCTCATACATGCTATTACAATGAGTTCCTGCCGGGCTACATGGCAGTGACCTTTAAAAAATCAAGATCGCTGTTCAGTTGGGCCTGACCATCGATGGGCATGCCCCAAAAGATCCACTGTTGATCCTAACTGCTTGAGTGCTTGATCTGAGGAAGAAACACACACACACACACACACACACACACACACACACAGATGACCTGATTTTGTGAGCTTTGGTGCATCTATGGTAGGCTTGCTCGACACTCCAGAGCTTGGACGCATTGGCCACGTGCCCTTGCAGGAACTCATGCACAATTAATTCCTCTTAGAGATATATTATAGCTGAACTAATCCCATGAAAGATTATGGAATTGAATTTCTAATTGATGAACTCTACTTGAGCTCTATTGCAAGTAGAATCTGATCTTTTATGAATTAGAATGATTTGAATTCCTTGCATGTTATGCTGCATCAACAATGTAGCCACTACACTACTACACCATCCTCCATCACTTGGCCAGTCGATCCATTCCAGAGGGAGAGAAGTCCAATCCAGGAGAGAACCTTTGAATTTGTCATAAAGGGCAATGTTGGAGATCTGGGAGTCCCTGAAAATTCTATTGTTCCTTCTTTTCCACAATTCCCAACAGACTGCAAACAGGGACCAGCTTCCATAACTAATTCTGGTTTCCCTGGCCAGCCAACTTTTCCAACTCAGAAATTCTTCTTCCAAAGAGGCACCTCTAACCCAAGATACTTGTTCCCAAGAAAACTCTTCCTTCTTCATATTCAAAAGAGTCAAATGATGAAAGAGTACTCTTTTGCTTTCAAGCATTTCCTCCTGTTTTTCTTGCCCCCCCCCCCCCCCCCCCCCCCCCCCTGTTATTCGTTGTGAAACATTGTAATCGCAGGTAGAGATTCTCCTTCTCTATTTTTGGCAAGAAGTTTGTCTGCATTACTATTAGTCCTCAATGCCTCCATCATACATGGGACCCAATGACCCACGCATGTTCCATTATCGGAGCTTGCTATCCTTTTGAGCCCATCATGGATGGGCCATTCTTGGAACTGGCTAATTAGATCATATTGTGATTCCCATTGTGGCTTGCAAGCAAACCCGTAGAGCTAGGAAGGTCCACGGTTCACTCTCTGTATGCAAAGTTTCCTTAACTGGACAGCCAGGAGCTTCAAATTATGTCATTACATCTGACTGAGAACCTAATCCCAACCCAAGCATGAAATGAGCCAAGTTGTTAGGGCTCAAGCCTAACCCAAGCTAGGTCACTGAGCCGAAAGACTGGTGAGCTGGACACAGACTGGCCTCAGACTGATTGATAACTAGGCCTGAGCTTTAGACCCCATCCGGCATGCTTGGTATTCTAAGTGCAGGCATGACTGATTGGCCAGGCCAAAGGACCCCATCGTGCTGGCCCTGTCCTTTTGACACCCTCGAGATTTTCTGACCTGTAAAATGTTTGCAGCTTCGTCCATCCATTGTGTCGTGGGCCCATATGATTTTGGTGCTTGCAGATTGCTGTTTCAATCTGCCCCGTTGGCTATTATTATTATTTTTTGTTATCGTAGTGAGGCTAAATGATGACCTTTGTGGACATGAATATACCCAATGTGTGGATTGGGTATAAGGTGATTGTTCATTTGAGAGAGAGAGGCTGATGCCTCAAATTGTTTTCTTCTTCCCACACATCTTTGCTGTCATTTGAGGTTGTATGTTAGCTTTCCTAAACAATCTTCTTGTTCTGAGTTCTCCACTGTGAAAATATAAGCCGTGGAAAAGGTGTACCATACCATGAAGATCAACTGGAACAAAAATTGGAAGTATCCACTTAGCAGGTGGGCCACACACATCGAGTCAAACTTTTGGCTGTCCATTGATTTCAATCAGGTAGCCTGCCTGATAAATGGACCATCCTGTTTTTCACTCCATGCAATCTCTATATGTGTCCTACCTTTGCATGGCTCAGATGTTATACGTGTGAGGCCTAAAAGCATACTGAGAAAAAAAAAGAAAAGAAAAAAAAAGGCGCTGTATCATGTTGGGAAGGTTTGGGTTTAGTTCAATTTTGATCCTCGAAATATACAGCTGAGGAAATGGATTTTTGGAGTATAACAAGGTTTCGATCAAGGAAAATGGAATAAAATGACAGGCGCAGTTGGGTATATAACTATGATTATAACTATTAACTCTAGTTCAAATTAAAAGAAGAGGAAAAAAAATAGAATAAAGAATTTTTTTTTTTTATCTCCCTAATTGATAACGTAGATCTGATAGGTCCCACTATGAGAATTATTCGGCACAAAAATCGGACCGGTCCACTCATTAGGTGGGCCACACTTTGAATCTGATCAATCCTACACATATAACCCAACCGGGGTGCGGATTAGGTGAGGCTGGGGCTTCACCCAACATGGTAAGGCCCTGACGTGATGATATTTGATTGGGCCAGTCCTGTTCGCTGACGTGGCTGCGATACTTGGTTAGGCCAGCCCTGTTTGCCATTGGGGGACTATGTACTTGGCCTAACCACTTTCAAACAGGTTTTGTGTGGCCTCCAGCGGCTTGTGGTCATCAAATCTCACTACAACAGGGCTTTATTGCGTTGGGTGATGCCCCCAGCCTCAGCAGATAGAAAATGAATTAAGTACTGAGTTACTATGATAAAGCTTTTATCATACTGAGTAGCTTTATCATACTGAGTAATCTCTGTTGAGCCCACCTTTTGTTTTGGTTAGTACACACAACCCACTATTAGTACCCCCATCCCCATGGTTAGTCACATCGCAATGTTAGCCACCCCACCCCTTGGGAATGCATACCAAGACCTCAGTGTGTTGAAATAGTTCATCTTCACCTAGTCTACCACTTGAGCTATTGATTGGGCTGTTTGAGCCCACCTTACTGTATGTGGTTTATCCACACCGTCTGTCTGTTTTTTCAGGTCATTTTAGGAGTTGATCCCGAAATCGAAGCATATCCAAAGCTCAAGTGGACCATACAATAGGAAACAGTGGGAATAATGATTTCCACCATTGAAACCTTCCTAGAGCCCACGTTGCACAGATATGGATGAAGGGAAAACACAAATATCAGCTTGATCCAAAACTTCTGAGCCCCAAAGAATTTTTGAACAGTACACATTCAATTCACATTGTTTCCTCTGGTGTGGTCCACTTGAGCTTTGGATATGTTTCATTTTTGGGTCCAAGCCCTAAAATTATCTCATAAAATGGATGGACGGAGTGGATAAAAATCATGAGGATCATCCGGCACAAAAATGAGATCAGTCCGCTTATTAGGTGGGCCTCACTTTGGATCCATTGAGAACCGAAGGTCTGACCGAACCTACACATATAACCCAACTGGGCAGCCGAGCCTCACCCAAAACAGTGAGACCCTGATGCAGCAATATTTGATTGGGCAACCTTGTGTGACTTTGGCCGATTGGGTACTTCGCCTTGCCACTTTTGAATTTTTCTATATATCAATGGCTATATATTATTTTCCATGCCGTGGGCCACTGATAAGTAGATGTGGCCGTCTTTTGATCAGATGATTTTCATGGTGAGACCAAAGAAATCAAATGGTTGGATATCGCATGAACTTCATGTCTGAAATTATCAGCTAGGTGGACTGGAACCCCTGTTGGATCAAGCTGATATTCGTGCTTTCCCTTCATCTATGTCTGCATGACCTTATGAACAGGTGGGCGTTCAATTACCATTTTTTTCTTGTGTTGTGGTCCACATCAGAGTTGGATCTTTCTTATTTTTGGGCTCATGCCCTAAAATGATCTGAAAAATTAGATGAACGGTGTGGATAAAACAAATATATCATGGTGGGGCCCAGCGAGCATTGTCCAACAGCCACCTTGGTACTGGCAGCATCAGTAGGCAATCCGCGTTTGGGTTAAGATGGTCGTTGTTAGTGGAGGACACAATCACGTGTGTTGGCTCAACATCAAACAGGGAAGCTTGACAATCTCTCTTCTTATCTAGTGAAATCATGTCACCGGTTGAAGTCTATCTCCTTATTGAGATTGGCCGGTTTAGAAAAAAAAAAGAAGAGAAATTTTTACTAAAGAATTCCTCGAGAACTGTGTAGATGGATTTTTAAGGAAAGTATAAAGATGCCATCAGCTAATTTTTTCTTTAACAATTAGTAAAGGTGGAGACCTGTGGGGCCATGTCATGCATGTATGAAATCCAAGCCTTCCAACAGCTGCAACCTTACATGGTGATAGCAAAAACAAAAAAAATAAGGCCAATCCAATCATCAGATGAGTTATACTAGAATTTGGATGTTTTGAGTGGTTCATATTACTTGTTTTTTAATGGATTGGCCCACCTTGTAATTGGATCCCCAATATTTTTTGTTCACTTAGTCATGTAGGTGTGTTCTTGTTATCATGTTTTTATAATGAAAAAGTAAAGAGCTTATTTTTGAAATGTAAATAAATTTATATATATGAAAACTTTTTTAAAAAATATTTATTAGATTAGCGATAAAAGAATGGGATTTTGCTATTGAAACAAGGTTACATGATGTCTCTTTGGGATGAACATCATAGTCTAGAGAACCTATCTTCCATATATTAGCTTCAAAACTAAAGATTTACTCAACACTAAAAAAATATATATTTTCGTTGCCAATTTTTTTTTCTTTTACATTTGTTGAAATTTTCAACAAACAGTAGCTAATTTGTTTAAAATATTAACTATTCTAATTAAGATTTGAACTTGTAATTTTATTTTCATCATCTCACTTCTTTTTTTGGATGGTAGACACATACCATGTGAGCCCAATACTTTCAAATTCTCCGCTTTGTGAGGTAGAAAAAAAGAAAGAAAAAGAAAGGGTAGTGATGTAAGTTCTCTTATTAAAAAATAAAAATAAAAAACAATGCTAGAGACAAGGGTTAGGTAAAATCAGAATCAAATCAAGGAGGCATTTTACATAAAAATCCCAAAAGAAAAAGTAAAGCAAAAGGGTGAAAGGCTTTGATACTCGGCAGATACAATGCATGATACACATGCACCCAGAGGTTATTTAAAAATTACTCATGTGGAATACAATTAGTTTAAATTAAATTGTTCAAATTATGTATCATTGTTTAGATATAGCATTACCAGGAAATTAAGTCTGTATGATTTTCCGACTATTGGATTAGTCGCCATTTATTGGACGGTTAAATGGAAAAATAAAAAAAAATTGCAACGGTCCTAATTCAACAACATAACGTCCACGAATCAGAGGTCAGGATTATTCAACCAGTCTTACTTTATAGGTGTTAAACAGGGACCATTTAGTGCATGACACCTGTACAGATTCGGGGTGCCTGAGTATCAAGTGTCATACTCTTCGGGAGTATCAAATGACTCCTCTAAAGCAAGGAGAGAAGATTGGTCGGTGATAGATGTTGTACCTCCGTTGTTTTTTAGCTTTTGGAGTGCGTTGAGTGGGACCCATTTCACATCACGTTCTCACCGGTAGGAGAGCTTTCACTGATTTTACAGACGGTGATGATTCAGCATCCAAAGTTAAAAGCTTGATACGCTGGATATTTTATTCATGTGGACTGTGTAATGATCTTTATCTCTGTCAATGGGCTGGCCCTGCGTTTTTTGAGCTGATCAGTCTAGGCCCCTATTTAGAGGTGGGCCACCCTTTTAACGAAAGATGGAAGAAATGGACGGCTGAAAGGTATAACCAAGAACGCAGATTAGCTGTGACCAGGATCCAGCCAGGTGGGTGTGACCTGACGTGGGGTCCACCTGGGTGTATGTATTGTATATCTACATCCATGCCATCCACCGTTTTGCCAGCTTATTTTACGGCATGGTCCATGCAGATACAAATCTCAGGTGGACCAAACATTAGGGAATGAATTCCTACCATTCAAAGTTCCTCGAGGCCACAAAAGTTTTGGGTCGAGCTCACTGCCAATGCCCTCTTGCGAATGCGTGGATTTGCCTCCACTTCTTTAGCATTTTCCCCCCCTCTTTCTCTGTTTTGGTTTGGTCGCACTGTTTTACTTTGGTTGCTGTTAAAGTAACTGGAGTGTGACTCATATGTAAAAGTGTATTTGGCGTGAAGTCTTCACTAGGTAAATGAAGCCTAAAATTAATAATCGGCTGGAAATTGTAGAATAACTTAAGAGTTAGGGAATCATAGAATTTCTCAATTCAAGTGACTTTTGCAATTGGTCTGCAACTATAGATTTAGAGTAAATGTCTTGATAATGGAAAATGAAAGAATTAGGTACCATTTTTCACTTGTATAACATATGGTCTCTACTCTACAGGATTTTATGACTTTTTATTTAATAGAATTTTAGCATCACTGTATTTAGCCATGTTTCGTGGAGTTTAAGATTTTGAACAAGCGGAAAATAAAATAAACGGCACCTAACTTCGTCATAATTCCATTGATTTTAATTAATGGTGGTGGAGAGTTTTCAAAAGCAGGATTTGCAGAACTTGGAGTATCGTCTGCTTCAATGCTTCCAGGCTTATAGTGAGTTCTTCCAAAAACCTCAACCACAATACTTAGATTAATGGTGTTTTCATCAACTAGTGGCAGCACCTAATCTTTAGAAAAGACTTGGCTAATCACTGGTCTGTTCTCCTCAACAGACTCATCGTGTATAAAGGAAGCGTCTCAATAGGAGACGACACTGCATCCTTCACCATGAAACGTGCCTCTTCCTCTTGATGTTCATAAGGCAGGGGAACATGTGATACCAAATCAGCATTAATTAAATTCCCATCAACCAAGTGACCACCCCTAACACCATTAGGTTCTAATTCTGAAACGCCATCTAAAATTTCATTACATCCATCCGCACCATCACCCAATTCCTTAATGAAATTTTGCACAGTTATAGAAGACCTCTCCTCCACTTTAAAAGTTTTGGGTATGTTTTCTATTTCCACAGAGGTCACACGCATGCCAACATAGAATCTAGTATTTAGTCGTGACTTCATCTCAAAATAATAGGATTCATGCCACAAGTTGTGGGACTATTGAGGTAATACTTGATCACCAATGATTTATAGGAATTGTGATATCAATCGGTGTCTCATCTACAGCCATGAACGTATTAGTTCTTTCATGTGTCGCATTCGTTGATTTTGGAGTTGCTCCCGTCAATCCGAATGGGCTCCCCCATTAAACTTTAATTCTACATACTGAACCTTCTTTTCCTCAAGCATCTACATGTAGTTGAAGAATTGTTCAACTTCAAGGAGCCAATCGTCGATGCAACTCTGACCATCGAATATAAGAAGATCTATCGGTCTCTTGTAGGATCGATCTGTCTGATCCACTCATGGCAGAATTAGCGAATCCGCAAAATGGTTGAGAAAAGCATGCAACCTTTGCATCGTCTTCTATCTCTCCCGATGTAGAGTTTTTATTCTCTCCAAAAAATAATTAATCCTTTGATCACCATCAGCGGAGATTTTGTCCATACCTTTGGAAAGATACATCAGCTCGAGGAGTGTCCTCGCTCTGATACCACTTGACTGCAGAGAGGACGTGATAAGGTCGAGCACCATCTCCTTCACCGGATAACTACCTTCAATCCGCAAGGCTTTGTAAACTCCTTAATAGGGCTTCCTCTATGAAACATGCTAGTGATTTCCTATTTGCAGTCAATAGAGGATCTAGACTCTTCGTTTTTAGAACCTTGCCCAAAAATAAGATGGCAAAACAGATAGGCTTTGTTCATATACATCAAGGTGGGGGCTCACGGTCAGGGTTGCACCCACCTGGCTAGAACCAGGTTATAGCTAATCCGCATTGGAATTGCTTGTGCCCCTTGGTCAGAAGCTATGTGGGGCCCACAGGGATGCCTATGACAAATCCACTTCGTACATCGATTTCTCAAGACACAATAAGATTGAAATAAAAATCAAGTAGATCCTTAACTCAGGTGGGCCACACAACAGAAAAAAGGGATTGATTGCCCATCATCAGAAACTTTGTGGGGGGCATAGAAGGTTTGTATCAGTATGATATTTGTGCTTATGGTTTATCTGAGTGCTAATAATCCTATGAATGGTTTGGATGGCATATAAACATCATAGTCAGCTCCAAAAAGGTTTTAATGATAGACATTTCTGTTTCACTGTTTCGTGTGTTGTGACACAGTTGAGTTTTGGAACTGTCTGATTTTTTTACTATTATTTTATTGTGATCTTGAGAAACTGATAGACGGAGTAGATTTGCCACAGGCTTCCCAGTAGGCCCCGCATGGCTTCCGAGCATTAAAACTTCATATGGCGGAGTGGCTTTCTTCCTTTCTTTTGTTCACTATTGGTCTGGTCTGTTGGTTCTTCCTTGCGCTCTTGGTCTTTTGTATTTTTCTTCCTCATACTCCTGGTCTTTTGTAACTTTTGTGCCATTTGTTCTTGGCAGAGTATTTTCACGTTAGAAACTGTGCAAAAAAAAGTTGACTTAAATATGTGGGCCCCACCATGATGTATGTAACTTATTCGGGCTATCCATATGTTTTATTGAAATATTTTAGGCATAAGCCAAAAAATGTGGCAGATACAACGCTCAAGTGGACCACACCACAAGAAATAGTAGTCTAGAATGTCCACTATTGAAAGATCTATTCTTCCTTGGGTCCTCATTGATGTTTATTTGTCATCTCATAGGACATCGAATGCATCCTACCCCTTCCGGACAGATGGTAATCTGGGCAGATCTATGGACGGGCCCGTTATGATGTACTTGTTTATCCACTCTGTCTATACTTTTTTTGAGGTCAGTTTAAAGTATGATGAGCCCAAGAATGACGCAGATCCAATGCTCAAGTGGACCACACCACATATGACTTTTGAATTTAATACAACCTGCATTTAATGGTTTGTGCATTTAAGGCAACCCAAGCTTATTATGGTGCGGTAGACTTGAGCATTGGATCTGCCTAATCCCTGGACTCATGACTTATATTGATCTTAAAAAATAGATGAATGGAGTGGATAAACAGATACATCATGGTGAGCCCCTCCATGTATCTATCCTTGGGCAGGACGCAATCTGTGCCCCATCTCGTAATGTCACACAGACATCATTAGTGAGAAAACATAAATATTAGCATGTTTCAAAACTCTAGGCTCCCGAGAGAAGTTTTCAATGATAAGCGTTTTAGTCCCGCTAATTCCCTTGCACCCCGTTTAGCACCTTGGATTTGGTGGTAAATGAGGGTATTTCAAATTCAAATAACTACCTTTTGTGTTTGGCAGCCTTGGATTTGGAGGTAAGTGAAATCAAAAGCATTTCAAATCTATGTTTTTGGTGGGTTTTAAAATCTGAACTGCATTTTTTTTGCTTTATTTTTAAGGGTTGGAGAGTCACAAGCACATGCACCAAAGTTGGCTCTCAGCTACTAATCCTCTTGTTACATGGCATGTTGAAGATACTCCAAAACAATTCAATTATCGGCAACAACCCTAAAATCACATCAATAGAATGATCTGAACCATCCAAATGTCGGACATCTAAATGGACGGTTAAAAACATTGAGGAATTGCTTGTTTGTGATCCTCGCATTTGTGGCCCACCCAAAGCTTGAAATTTCTAGCTTTTTGGCCAAAATATATATTTTAATGGGCTCATTACAATCATTCTATTAAATATCATGCGTGTGTGTCTACACACACACACTAAGTTTAGATATAAAAGTTGATTTAGCTAATGAAATTAAAGTACTATGAATGCACTGAAGAATTCCAATGCCCACCAAATACAAGCTTCCAAATAGAAGATTTGGATTTCAGTGCATTTTAGCCAAACACAAATGAAAATTACAGATTACCTTGATTCCACTGCAATTATGATTTGAATTTTAATACACTCCAAATCAAAGCTCCAGGCCCTTGATGTGTTCTACTACTTGGGCTTCCATAAGCTTTTAAATCACGCAACCTAGTTAGTTGTGCAACGACCCACATGGTTAGTCACATGATGTACCCACCGGCCAATGGGTTTGTGTTTCCTTAGCAATCCCACCTGAGACCTACTTCGGCTTTGGATCCGTTTATCTGTGGACTCATATCTTAAAATTAGCTGGCACACCCTCATCCATAGCTCATTAGACGAAGTGAAGAAAACCTCGTTTCAACACTAAACTTTGAATCTGCCGCATCCTTAGTCTAATGTTTTAAAATGATCTTAGAAAAGGAATGAACGGTGTGGATAAGCAGATACATCACGGTGGGCCCCTTCACAGATCAGCATGAACGCTTTGCATCGATACTGAGGAAGGACGCAATTCGCGTCCCAGTTTAATATCTCTCCACTGAAACGCCAGGGGCATCTGATTCTTCACCAACCGCAGGTTTTGACCGTGGACGACAAGGCAGCAGTTAAAAGAGTCACGGAAATCGAAGGAAGATAGGATGCTCTTGTGGAGTATGGTGGATTGTACTCACACATTCCTTGTTCAACTTGGCATGCGTGTATAAGGGAGTGGATTAGGTACGACCCTTATTGTGGGGACCACCTTGATGTACGTATTATATATATCCACACCGTCCATCCCTTTTTCCAAGACCATTTTAGGGCATAAGCTCAAAAATGAAAGTAGATCCAAATCTCAATTAGGTTAAAAACTTCCTAGGGCCAACATAATGTTTTAAACTCAGAAGGGGCAAAAAATATCAGCTTGATTGTATCTGCTTCAGTTTTAGGCTCATACCCTAAACTAATCTAGCAAATGGATGATCGGCGTGGATGTGGAATATATGCATCAAGGTGGGCCACATAGTAATGGCCGCACCATCTTAGTAGTGTATTGGCAAGTGATATTATCCACTCCATCCATCCATTTTTTCATATCATTTTAGGGCTTGATCACATAAATGAGGCAGATCTAAATCTCAGGTGGACAACACCACAGGTAAATAGTAGTGATTGAATGTCCACCATTAAAAACCTTCTAAGGCATGTTGTAATGTTTATTTGACATTCAAGCTGTTCATTAGGTCAGGTAATCATGTTGGAAAAGTATCAACTTGGTACGAGGATTTCCTACTAAAGCCTTTGGCAGGAAGCTCCGAATTTAGGTGGGGCTCACCATGATATTTGTGAGAAATCTGCGCTGTCCAAATATCTATTGGGATGAACTAAAAACACAAATATTAGCCTGATTTAAAACTTCTGTGGCCCACGAATGTTTCACTATAGACGTTCAATCCTTACGTTTTTAGCCTACTTGAGTCTTGGATCCGGACGCGGTTTGGCCAGTGAAGCTGTGCCACTAGCCAAGTGGCTAGTGTTCAGTGTTCTGTGGGCCCCTGCCATGATGTATGTGTTTTATCCATACCGTCCATCCATTTTTATAGATCATTTTAGGGCTTGAACCTAAAAATGAGTCAGATCTAAATCTCATGTGAACCACACCATGGGAAAACAGTGGTGATTGAATATCCACCATTAAAATACACCTAAGGCCTACTGTAATGTTTATTTGACATCCAACCTGTTGATTAGGTCATACAGACCTGGATGAAGGGAAGAAACAAATATCATCTTGATTCAAAACTTTTGTGGCCACCAAGAAGTTTTTAATGGTGGAAGTTCAATCAATTTTGTGTGGTCCCACTTGGGTTTCGGATCGAACTCAGGTTTTGGTATAATAACATAAATGATGTGGAAAAATGGATGGAAGCCATGGATGAAACACTTATATTATAGTAGGGCTCATAGAGCACTGACCCCTGGCCATTGGCTAGTGGCAGGGTCACTAGCCAATCCGTTTCTCTGGGATACTGCTCATTTTTTGTTCGCATGTCCTAAAATTAGCTCACAAAACGGTTGTACGGCATAGATTTCTCACGAACATCAAAGTGGGCCCCACCTAGATTTCTTGCGCAGGAACTTCATGCGAAAGCCTTTCACAGGCAATCCGCGTCCATGAACTTGAGCCAAAACTTTTGTAGCCCTTAAAGAAGTTTTTAATGGTGAGAATTCAATCAACACTGTTTGCTGTAATGTGGTCCACTTAAGATTTGGATTCACCTGATTTTTGGGCATATGCCATAAAAAGACTGGAAAAAAAATGAATGGATGGCATGGATGAAACAAATACACCAAGGTGGAGCCCACAGAACACCGACCACTAGCCATGGGCTAGGGGCAGGATCACTAGCCAATCCGCTTCCCACCAAGTTGGGTGAGGCTGGGGACCCCACCGAGACTTTCTCTATGATGGGCCTCCGAATGAAGCTGAAAATCATGATGATCCTAACCACGTATCTTGTGTTCATCGGACGGATGGTCCAAAGCTGACAATGTACAGTTCGCAGAAAGACAGAAAAACTTTGATACTCTGACAGTGTGGTCGTTGATACGCAGGCACTTAGAAATTGCATACGTTATGTCAATTTAAACTGTCCAAATTATGTTTCCTATCTTAGATGTGCCATCAACAAAAAAAAATTACACTCAATTCATTATCCGATCATATCTATTTGATTGGTGGATATTTATTGGACGGTTGAAAATAAAATAATATCCAATGGTCTCAATTTCACAAACAAGTATCCAAGAAGAGGCAACGATTGTTCAACCTATCTGATTTTGGCACTGTGACTTGGCCAGAACGGCAAATTACTTAGTTTTAACTTGAGGTATGTATGCCAGCCACGTATACAAGTTCTGAGTGCCTGCGTATCAAACGTGATAGACAACCTATCATATCACTCCTAGGTAGAAATAGGATATTTTGGGCGGCCCATGTCCAATCCAAAGTGGGTTCCAACGTCGATGTGATCGGTCGAGTAACATCATCATTCTATGCTTAGATAAACATCATCCAAAGTGCGTCCTCACTCATGCCTCAGTGGTAGACTCATGAGAGTTTCAACACAAGGTCATGGATTCTAGTGTCTATTGTGGTATAAAAAAGAAGGCCATTGTAGTGTGAGTGTGTGGGTATATGTGGGGTGCCAAATTATGTTAGGACATGGCTCAAAAATAAAAGCAGATTCAAAATTTAAGTGGGCCACACAACTAAGAAAATGTTGACAGAGAAATGTGGACAGTTGAATCCTTAAATGGGAAAATCTTTCATAAAGTCATTCCTACTAGGCTAGCTTGGTCCAAAACTTCCATGGGCCAAATGAATCTTGAATGTTCTAATGACCGATGCTCAATTCCCTCTATTTCTTGTCATACTTTTTACTTTTTGATTTTAACACACCCTACACATCACATTAATCCATTTGTTATGCTTTTGTTTCAAAATAAGAAGGTTTTTGAATATTTTAGTTTCTCCAAATTTGAAAATTGTGTTGCTTTTGTGTTGTGGGTTTAGTCTTACATCAAATTCACCTAAGTAACTATTTATATACAACAAAGGTTTTTAACCTGAGGTTTTGAGCCTCTTTTCTTTAGCCTTCCATCAAATTTACCTAAGTAACTATTTATATACAACAAAGGTTTTTAACCCGAGGTTTTGAGCCTCTTTTCAAAGGGCACATGCAATTGGTCTTGTAAGGTGTTGTCTCATTAGCTTTAATTTATGCCATTAGCTCTAACTTTTGAGTTGAGTTGCACATGGTTCAAGTTCAAGCCTGGGTTTCTATAACCAGGTCATAGTCATTGTCACATCACATCTGGGCTCAAATTTATAAGTTTTTATACCTTATTTTTTTCTTCATTATTATTTTTTTCTATTTTCATAGTCTATTTAATTTTGAATATATAATCCAATACCTATCACTCTCATTGAGACATGAGTAGCGGCCTACTACTCATGCGGCTCACTTGAGTTTTTTTATTTGCTCCTTTTTTGTCCTTATTCTAACATAATTTGGAAAAAAAAAAAACGGATGGGTGGGTGGATTTCTTGCAAACATCACAATGTCCCCCACTTAGCTTCTTGTCACAATCTGAGCTTGCGCTGGATAAGCTAGGTGAACCTACCATGATATATGTGCTTTATCTTTTCTTTCGGATCATTCTAGGAAATGAGCCAAAAAATAAAGTAGATTCAAATTTCAAGTGGACCATACTGTAGGAAATGGTGATTATTGAATGCCCACTATTAAAAATCTTCTTGCAGCTCCAGGTTTGTAACCTAATCAATAGGTTGAAAGGAAAATAAACATGACAGTGGTCCACAATTTTTTATGGCGAGCATTTAATCACCGGCATTTCCTGATGTGTGTTCCACTTGAGATTTGGATCTACCTTATTTTTAAGCTTATGGCTTAAGATGAGCTGAAAAATGTATGAATGGTGTGAATAAAGCATATACATTGCCCACAAAGTTTCACTGGCCAGCATTGGAGGGGTTAATCCTGAGCACTGATTGGGTACTACCCCATTAGGACCTAGCTAGAGATAGACTGTTTTATCAAGGGCTCTTCTAGGGCCCACCTTGATGTACGTGTTTTATCCATGCTGTCCATCCATTTTGATAGGTTATTTTAGCATATGAGCTCAAAAGGGAGTCAAATCAAAGGATTAAGTGGACCACACCACAGGACAAAGATGGGCACAATGCCTAACGAAAACATCTGTCGATAACAGAAGTTTTGGATCGAGCTGGTATTTATGTTTTCCTTTTATTTCATTCATAATAGAAAATAAACATCAGAATAGGCCTTAAGAAGTTTTCAATGTTGGGATCATTGTCACCCTTCTTCATGTGTTGTGGTCCACTCAAGCCTTCGATCTGTCTTCTTTTCGGGCTCTAAATTGATCTATCAAAATAAATAAACAGCATAGATAGAACACAGTAAGCCCCTCAGATCCCCTTTGCCAGCACCTTCAATTTCTAGCTAGTTCCCGATGGGTCGTAACCAATCCGCGTCCATCAATCCGGAATATCGCAAATCGCAATCAGCCCCAAGACTGTTGCTGAGGTGGGACCTGAAAACCGGCACGTGGCAAGTGTAAGAGATCCAAGTCCCAAGACGTGATGAGGCAGACTGCACACCAAACGTGTCATGGCCAGTCGGGCCGGAACACGTGTGTCAGGATGTTTGACTACCATGAATGACTCTAGAATAGCCTACCTTCAACTCCCACGTGGCGCCACCTGACGTAAGGGCCCCACACGAATTTTGCATTGGCAAGATGATATTTCACACGTATGCTAGTTGCCACACGTGACAGAGACAGTTGTCTAGTTCTCTTATGCAGTTCACCACCATTTAAGAGACCGTGGTTACTCCTTGACCTTACACATGTCGTGGCTATACGGAATTTGGACCGTCCAAATCGATGGCTAATTATTGATGGATCATAAGCCGAAAATTACATGAGAAAAGATGATCGTGACCATCTGACTTTGCCCTCGGAATTGGGACCACTTATTATTTTGTTCTTAGCCATCCATTTCATGGCCATCATTCATGATGGTCAGTGCCACAATTTGGATGGTCTGGATAGCCGGTCATGAGGGTCTTCTCTGAAGAGGATTAATCAAGTGGTGGTGAACTATCCGAGGAGCCTGTCTAGATTCTAGAAAACAGTGGCTTTCTCGCGATATTTTCGTAGACGTAGTCTTGGGTCGGCACGCACCGCCTAGCTACGTGGACGCGGTTTGTCTGGTGACCCGAATACCAGCGAGCAAGCTGGTGTCAACGCTCTGTGGGTCCCACCGTGATATATGTGTTTTATCCGCACCATCCATCAATTTTCTTAGATAATTTTACGGAATTATGGAGAAAATGAGGCAGATCAATGTTCAAGTGCCCCACCATGATGTATATGTTTTATCCACGTTGTCCGTCTATTTTTCCATTTTTCCAGCTGATTTTAAGGCATGTGAGTAAAAAATGAGGCAGATGCATAGCTCAAGTGGACCACACGAAGGAAACGATGAAGAGAATTATGTTCACCGTTGAAACCTTCCCAGGGCTCACAGTGATGTTTATTTGCCGATCTAACCTAACCTGTACATAACATAAAAAAAAAAAGGGCTGGATGAATGGAAAACATAAATATCAGCTTCATCCAAAACATCTATGGTCTTCAAAAAATTTCCAACGGTAAGCAGTTCAATCACCCACTGTTTCTTGTGTTGTGGTCCACTTGAACATTATATCTACCTCATTTTTCCGATACTTCACAAAATTATCTAATAAAATTGATGGATGGTGTGGATAAAACAGATACATCACTGTGAGATCCGTGGAGCTTTCACGTCAGGTTGCTGGCAAGTTCGGGTCACCAGCCAACCCACATCCTAGCCATCCATTTATTTTTACATCTAATGTTAGGGCATGACCCAAGAATTGAAGCCAAGTGGACCCCACCATAGGAAGTAAGGGTGACAGTGACGTCCACCGTTGAAACCTTTCTAGGGTCAACAGTGATGTTTATTTGTCATCCAACCGGTTTATAAGGTCACATAGATCTAGATCAAAGGTGAAACATAAATGTCATCTTGATATAAAACTTCCTTGGTCCCTTGTAAGATTTCAACGGTAAGATTTTAATCGCCATTGTTTCCTTTGTTGGTGTCCTATTGAGCTTTGAGTATGCCTCGATTTTTTTTTTTATTGAGCACTAAAATGATCTGGAAAAACGTGTGGACGGCGTGGATAAAACACATACATCAAGGTGGGCCCCACAAAGTCCTTACACCACCTAGCTACGTGGTGTTGTTTTCACCCCCGCAATCCGCGTTCATAAATGCCGCAAGGCTAGGGTAATAGTCTACCACTATCTTTAAAATGGTGGCAACTCAGGTGCCGCAGACGTGGCATACACTTACGGAAATCTAGACCGTCCAAATCATGAAATTATTTGTTGATTGAGCATACAGACAATGCTTGGATTATCACAACCGGACGCGGATTACATACTGACAACGTGAGTAGGGAAATCGCTACTGATGTGACGTCACCAAATTCTGTGGGGCCCACCATGATGTATGTATTGTATCCACACCGTTTATACATTTGGACAGATCATTTTAAGGCATCGGCCAAAAAATGAGTCAGAACCAAAGCTTTCAGTGGACCCACCACAGAAAACAGTGTGGATTGAATGCCTACCATTTAAAGCTTCTTGGGGTCCACACATAAGTTTTCGATCAAGCTGATATTTTTATTTTCCCTTTTTCCATGTCTATGTTAACTTATGAACAGGTTGGATTTCAAATAAACATCATGGTGGGCCTCAGGAAGGTTTCAACGGTGTACGCCTCTGTCCCCCCCTGTTTTCTGTGGTGGGTCCACTTGAGCATTGGATCTGCTTCATTCTTTGACTCACGCCTTAAAATTCTCTCTCCAAATGGATGGACGGTATGGATACAATAGATTCATCATGGTGGGGCCCACAGAACTTGGTGATGTTGGTTCAGTAGCCAATTTCCGCGTCCATCACAGCCACTCGATTTTCTCCCGATGAATTAATACGGTTTGTTTATTTTACAACCGTCTAGATGATATGGTAGAGTAAGCTAATTCCTACGAATGCACATGGGCTCCACAGACGTGGTGAACATGTACCATAATCCCAGCCGTTCAGATAATGGACCAAAGTGTATATGAGTAGCCTCCCAATAGTCAATCTCAAAGGTTGATTCTAACCTTCCCATCTGTCTCCATAAAAAATGAACGGCTAAGATGAAAAATAGCCAACGGCTCTCATATATGGTAGGGCCCACAATTTTGATGGTTTTAATTGAGATGCCCTACGACACGCTCAGGGTGGCAGTTTTGAATGCATATGATGGTCATAACTCCTCTTTTATGATGGCTATTTAATACACTGGCACTATACGACGATCCATACATCTTCACCCTCTTTACACGTGGCATGCAACTTCTTCAAATCCAAACCGTCAAAATAGTTTATATTAATTTGGATGTGAAAACTGCAAAAAAAATAAATTGAGTTGATGATCTGAACTGACATGATTTCGTCCATTAAATGAGTGGTTAAGATGAAAAGTTGTAAATGGGCCAACACTGGATGAAGAAAACAATAGGAAGTTAGGATTATATATGAATCATGAAGATACATCAATTTGGGAGGTTTTGTAGTGATGCGATTGGGCCCACTATTTGACCATCGAGTGACACGTGAACGGCATCAATTTGCAGATGTATGGATCCATGTTTTGATCCGCTGTAAAGCTTTGTGAGCTAAGATGAACGTATTAAACGATGTGTGCATGACATCCAATCCGTCCATCATGTAAGAACCATCAGTTTATCTATTTTAACAAATAATCTGGACCATACAAGGCTCAATTAGGACACACCGCAGGGAACATTTGGGATGGGAATGCCCACCATTGAAAACCTTCCCCAATATATGTGGGGCCCTGTGTTTTTTATATACCATCTGATCCATTCAGAAGATGTTTCCAAGATGATAAATAGACAATCGAGAAATATGACCGTTCTAATACTCAGGTGGGGCCCACCACGCGATTTTAGAGGTTTTCCTCATGATTTCATATGTTATGGCCCACCTGAGTTCTGGATCGGTCTTGATTTTTGGATGCCCAGAAGTTATGGTGGGCCCCACACATTGCATTATAGCGGACCCATAATGATTTCGAAAGCAACTAATCTCAGCCCTCCATATGAAAGTTTGGGACTGAGAAGTGAGGATAGAAGGGTGTGCCGCTTCGAGAATTGAAATGTCCGAGATATCAGTTACAAGGCAATATCTCACGTGACATTGATCAGGCGCACGTGATCCTATCATTGACTGACACGTGGTCACTTCTAGAAGCACAACGTGGCACCTGATCTGATCGACATGTGGGGCCGGAGATCTCTAGTGTAGGATTTTTGCGCGTACAACCGTGCCCAGATTGTTCTACAAAATAACGACAAGGACCTAAATGGTTGTGGATAGGCATATAAATCAATCCAGGCCGTACAATAGACTGATGATCACAGATTAATAACCAGACTGATTGGCCAATCCCAGCCAGCTGATTTCACATCTGACCATTTTCATTTTCACCCGTCCATTGATGACTATGATGGACGGAGAAGATAATCTAATCACTCTAGATCCAAGGCTCAAGAGGACTGCCTCATTTTTAAGCTTATGTATGCATTATACATTCAAATTGTCCATTTATTTCTCAGCTTGTTTTAGGTCGTGGTCCGTAAAATGAAGCAGATGCGATTCTCGACCACCGTTTTATGGTTTGTGGTCCACCTGAAATTTGCGTCTGCTTAATTTTAGTGACGGTGCCATAAAATAAGCGGGAAAACACACACATATATATTATATATATAAGCATACTTCAAGGTTACACCCACACCGGATTAGTGGTAGACTGAGTGCAGATAACCCCGTCTCAACACTGAGTTCAAGTACAAATCCCAACGTCTATGAATGTTTGTACTAACCACCCCCTGAAACAAAAAAAAAAAAAAATGAAAATCTTGTTATGTGAACTGGCATCATGAAGAAATCACATATCACCTTGAGGAATATGGAGTTTGGGATGGCCCAGAGCTCAAATTCATAAGGGAAGAGACTAATTGGATCAGGATCTCACTTGATGAGTGGCTAGGATCCCACTTAATATGTTGGGCGGATAAAATATATCCATCAGGGTGGGCCCCACATAGATATCTTCGTCATCCAGAACTCAATTGGGACACACCATGTCTTCTAACCATCCATTTACTCACACGTGGTTCTCCTTATGAGTGAAACGGCCTGACTTTTGGACGGGAGCGGATTAGGTGAGACCCGGATCCACCTAGGTGGGTGGGACCCCTGACTTTGGGGCACACGGTGATGCACCACAGGAATCAGTTGTGATTCAATCCTCACCCATAATAGCTTCATGGATTTCACCTGAATGTTTATTTGCCATGCCAAACTGTTGATAAGATCACAAACACAGTAGATGAAGAGACACACAAATATCATCTTGATCTAAAGCTTTTGTGGCCCATAAGAAGTTTTTAATGGTCAATCATCACTGTTTCCTGTACTATGTGCCATCTGGGATCTCGGATTTGGATGTGCTTACTTTTTTGGATCATACCCTAAAATGACATTTCAACAAGGATGGACTGCGTGGATTTAGTCACATACATCACAGTGGGGCCTACAGTCAGGGGCCCACCCACCTCGGTGGATCTCACCTAATCCGCTCCCATTCCAAGGTGGCTGCTGCTCGATGAGTGGATCAGATCTCGTCTACTTGAGGGCAATTACTACCGTTAAAACCTCCCTAGCCCACAGTGGTGTTTATATGCCATCCATACCACTCATAACGTCATTCATATTGAGATGAGCTGAAAACACAAATATTAAACTCATTCAGAACTTCTGTAGCCCAACGAACATTTCAACTGTGGATGTTTAATCCTCACGCTTTTTGCCCACTTGAGAATTGGATCCGAATCATTTTTGGTGTCATATCCGAAAATGAGCTCCTTAAACGGATGGACGATGGCCCCACCTAATTCTCTCCATAAATCTGGCCGTCTCCATAAACCTTATTAATCACTGTTATTGTTTCTATTCGTATGGTCCACCTGAGATTTGGATTATCTTATTATTTGTCGTTATACTCTAAAATGATATGAAAAATAGATGGACTACGTAGATATATCAATAAAAAAAAACCCCAAACGGTTACAGTAACACCCACCAAGCTGTTACGCAGGTAACACCTAACTCGCTCTCATATCGTACAGGCGTACCAAGTAGGCACGAATGTGCGCGACGAGACGTTCATGGATAACGAGCGAATTAGCTGTTACCCGGGTACGTAACAGCTTAGATTCTACAAGAATAGAAACAGTGATGGATAACTATAAAAAGCTTTTTGTGGTCTATAAAGGTTTTGGATAAATTTATCTTTCTAATTTACCTTTAAAACCATCTTATTGACATTATCAATAGGTTGGATTGAAAAAAAAAAAATTAAGAAAACATTACGATGGCTCCTTTACAATTTTTCATCGCTGAAGCACTCAATCACTACTGTTTCCTGTGGCGTGGTCCACCTGAGATTTGGATCTGCATAATTTTTGGAGTACCATTCTTAAAATGTCATAAGGAAATGGATGGACGGCGTGGATATACATAAAATCATCAAGGTGGGCCAAAAGTAGGGGTAACACCCACTAACCTGTTACCCGGAACGACTTTATGAGCATGAGATCCACACCGTCCATCTCATGTTGGGCCTTGATCCAATACTGAGAGAAGGCCTTACCATAGAGAGTAGTGTGAAATCACGCCGAAGACCTCTAAATTAACGTGGCGTGGCACACCTAGGTATTAGAATAGAGTGATTTTTGGACAGTCCCTTTGTCCTATTGTTTTGCGCCAGATGAATGGATTAGATTTCATATGAAAATCAAAGTGGGCCCGAACTTAACTAATGGTGGACGTCCCCATCCCAACTCTTCCGACGGTGTCATACCTGAGTTTTACACCGACCTGATTTTATGTTCGAGAGTGAAGTATAGATCAAACGCCTGATGGACGGTGCGGATTTCATGTTCGTTTTCTTCCACGTGCCGATCGGTTAGCGGTAGACGCGAGTCAGGATATTGCGGTTCTGGGGCGGGATGAGGGGTAATTTCGTAGTTTTTCATTGAAACGGAGGTTTTTTTTGTAACTCCTCTTTCACTTCCTCCTTTTAAATCTCTACGCGACCTTCTCTCTTCACACTGCGATCGCCTGCTTTCGCGAACAGCAAAGAAGAAGAAGAAGCGAAGAAGAAGAAGAAGAAGAAAAGACGAAAATACCCTCTTGAGATCTCTCTATTTCCCATAGGTAGCTATAATCCAGTTTCATTTCCTTTCTTCTTTTACCAGAGTGGCATTTACGTAGTTTTCCATTGAAAATCTGTATTTTTTTTTTCCTTTTTTGGGTACACCTTGAACGGTATATAAAAAAAAAGGTTCAAATCCGTTTTCAGAATGAAGGTATTATTTCCATATGTTTTCGTAATTTTTTATTTAATCTTTTATTCTTAATGACTTTAATATTCCAATTTTCAGCAATTATGGCTTTTTTTTTTAATTGTTTGATCATATATTTGAATTCTAATTACTACTATATAAATTTCAACACACACAGAGACAGACTCATTTTAAAAATTTTCAATTTCTGTTTTTGTTTTTTAAATTTTGATGGAGGTTTTTTTTTCTCATATAAATTCCAGCTAAAAAAATTTCACTGATGTTATCATTTGATTTTTTATATATATATTAATAAATTGTTTAAAAATACTTCTGGAGAAAATCATTTTCTATATGCCTAAAATGAGTTGATCTCATTGTAGTTAACGGTTATTATATATTAGAGATCATGATCTCTAATACATGATTGCTGTTAACTTGAACTCATTCTGTGTTGGAGATGAAGATTTCTAATACATAATTATTGCTAACTAAAATGACATCAACTCATTTTGAGGCATCTATCAAACAGGTCTAAGAGTGGCCTTTGATCAAAGTGAATTCTGTTTTTTTAACTAATTGCTGAAAAGATTTGATCTATTGGATTTTAGCTGGTCATCATGTGGATGGGTAATTGCCTGAAGATCGGAGCAATTGGATGATCCTAACCTTTTTGAATTGTCCTGTTGCGCAGCACCAATATGATGGTTTCTATAGTCTGATTTTTTTTTTTTTGGGCTACAGATGGGCCAAATAACTGGTACTGATCACTGGTATATATGCAAGGTGTAAGTGTCAAGGTGCACACAATGCAAGATATTTAATAATGGTAACAGTAGACATAACAAACAGCCGGCCGTTGTGGTCATGTACGGTCAAAATAATTTTCAGAGAAAGGAAATATATGTGCCCCATATTGGATCATTATGGGCCCATTAACGGCCGTTGCGGCCATTATGGACCACTTTTTTCAGAATTGCCATTGCAACCCCATATCACTTAATGGCACCACTGTTAAATACCATGGCGCAATGTGCATTATGGTTGCGTATATCTTCCGTGCAAAATCTATGTAGATAATGTAGAATTCTGTCGTCTGGCTCTTTGGTTCCACAATGTAGTGTCCTGTGGTTTAACAGGAACAATGACTTGTGGCAACTTAAGACTATTTTTTGTTTGGAATGACTGGAACACTCTCTCCTTGTAAAGGCTTTCCTCCATAAAGGCCATAGCCCTTTCTTTCATAAAAGTTGGTTTGCTGTTTTCACTGCAAGCATTTCCTCGTAACGGCTTCTTCTTCTTCTTCTTCTTCTTCTTCTTCTTCTTTTTTATAATTTTTAGAAGGTCCCAACCATCGATTGTCTAATTATCTTGTCCCCTCTTTAAACCATACATAATCCCATCACACAAACATGATTAGGGGAATCTAATTTCAGCATGAGAAAGTCTTTCTCCACCCTTTTTATGATTTCATGCAACCAAACAGCTCCAATGATATAGTTGTGAATGTGAGGCTTGGTTTGCCCTCTCGGTGCTATTTTTAATTGATTGATTGGTTTTATTTAAGGCGTTTTTGGATTCATTCAAAATGTGAACTGAAGAAACATCGTTTCCATGAAAATAATGTTTCCGTTGTTTCTTTTTGTGAATTTCCTGAAAACGCTT
Organism: Liriodendron chinense; assembly: GCA_003013855.2. Taxonomy (NCBI): domain Eukaryota; kingdom Viridiplantae; phylum Streptophyta; class Magnoliopsida; order Magnoliales; family Magnoliaceae; genus Liriodendron; species Liriodendron chinense. The sequence continues at coordinate 2,148,193 of ML058501.1, read as the reverse complement.
CCATTTCCGGGAAAGTTATTTTCATGTCCTTGCCCATACTAAAGAAATGCAATTTGCAGGAATTTAAGAAAATGGAGAGGAAACAATCCATCTCTCTACAAAGTGCCCCACATGTTAGCCACATGTGCAACCAACCATCTTCAAGTGCCCCCACATGTGCCACAATCCACCATCAGTGCTTGTGCCACCTTCCATCTTCAAGTAAAATTTAATAAAGAAAGACCACCGCTTTGCCAATAATATATTTGAAAATGGAGGAAAATTTTCAAGGTAATCTTGTTGACAAATAACTTTTCTTCTCCCACAGTTTCTTGAAAACAGCAATATCCCGGTAAATACCATTTCCTCATTTTTTTTTCCATGGATCCAAATGAGCTAATGAAACACGATGGTTAGAGCAATGTAGATGGCATTCATGTTGTTATTAATAGGTTCCTCACTGTGTTAACATTTTTTGAATATGATAAAAATCATGTGAAGTAAGCTTAAGGGTGTGTTTAGATGTACCCAAATTGCAAGCAGAAAGGGATATTTTGGTGGAAAAGATGGTATTCCATTTCCTTGTGTGTTTGTGGCAGCCATGAATTTTTGGAATTGCATTACACAGGATCCATTGTCCTCCTTTTCTGGCCCAAATCAATATCCAGAGCATTTCAGGTTGGTCAATGGTCATGAATCATGATACATTGATATGTAGAAAAGTGTCCCTCCCACCTGTAAAAGCCCAAGGCATCCACAGTATCGATGATATCCAGATATTCATAAATGCATGGAGTTAATAGTATTGACGGTATACAATACTGATACTATTAGGGACTTGATAGATACTTGGTGGATGTGGCTTAACCATATCATTACTATTCTATTCATTCCATTACTTTCTAAACTCTTAATGATTTCCTCATGGTATTGATGTACTAATGGGCTATCCATATCTGTATCCATCATTGTCATCATCGCATCATAGCCTTGTTCCAGCTATTTCCTGGATTTCAGGAAATGCAAAATCCTATTTTCACTTCCAGCATCGTGTCCATATCGGTATACAGGAATTATAGATATTAGTGCTTCATTTCTTTTGCTGACCTTTTTTTTTCCCTTTTTTTTTTTTTCGTTCTTTTCTTCTTATTCTTCTTTTTCTTTCACAAAAGCTGACTTGTTAGTGGTTCCTTTTTCTATCAAGATGTTTTTACATGCATTGATTCAGCCACAAACTGGCATTAATCCTTGGTATTTATGGATGACCCCAAAAAGGTGGGAAAAGTGGGACAATCTTCTCTACGGATGATGCTAGAAAGGCGCAACAAGCGGGTGATTTTCATCCAAATTAATATCAATTACTTTTCAAGTAGGAACTCAAATGAAATGGATATTGGCGTGGGGCAGGAAATGCGGGAAAACCATCCCTCATAATGCTGCTGCCCCAAATACTTGGTATAATGGACGATTTATCTGTTCTACCTGCGATTTTGGGTACCCCCAAATGTACCTTTGAGCATAGCCATGTTTTTGTTATTTCATTTCTTAGAAATAGGTTATTCTGTCCTTGTTTGTTTCATCTTTTCTGAACCTTGCAAAGAAAGGTTGAGAGAACAAACTGTTATGTAGCTTCATTGAAGAGAACAATGAAGTCTATATGCAAATAAAAACTACAACAAGGAACTAAACTACTCTTAAATATGACAAAGAAAGCTACCCTTATGTACAACATCATATAACCCCATTCATGTAACATTTTTGAGATCGTTAATCATTTGATCCTTAACAAGCTTGCAAAGTTGTTGATAAGCATTCATTGCTAAATTAGGATGGGCTGCTATAGAGATGAAGTTTGTACGTCGTTTCAGCGTATAATAGATCAGTGGAAATATTCATGAGAACCAATCAAATCTATTGGGTTTGTTCCTATGCGAATACTATATAGTGACATCAATTCACATATTTGTTTTCCTTTCCCTTTTGTTTTTATCTATCACTCTATTACTTCCCATTTGCTGACACTTGACAATGAGGATTGATTTCCATGTTATGCAGATGCACAAATTATGTAATTGTCATAATTTGCTGTCCTGTATGCTTAGGGCTAGAAGGATTTTATTTGCCTTTAGTTCTCCCAATCTCAAGAGAATAGTCATGCATGTGCGATACATGTGGAGCGAGGATGGGATATAGAGAGAAAAGGGAGATAGATTCGGAGGGAAGAGGAAAAAAGGAGACAGGTGGATGGAAAGGTAGGGATACAGGCAAGTGTGTGTTACACACACACACACACACACACGGGGGGGGGGGGGGGGGGGGGGGGGGGGGGGGAGAGAGAGAGAGAGAGAGAGAGAGAGAGAGAGGAACAATGGTTGACCTATCCTCACTGTTTCCCTGTGGCCTACTTTAGTCCCTAATCTTTCTAATTTTTTAGGCTAACGTCCTAACATGAGCCGACACAATAGATGTATGGAGTGGATGTCACAAATTCATCGGGGTGGGCCCCACAAAGCCTTTGTCTCATAGTTTCCCTAATTAAACGCTTAGTGCATTTAATTAGGGAAGAGGAGAGGTTGGTGCAGGCTAAATAGGTTAAAAGAATTGAAAGGAAGCGGGTACAAATTGTGTGGTAAAATCACCACCGATTCCCTACCAAGCAGACACATTTTTATGACAGATGTACCCTCAACCAATGTTGCGAAGACTAATTGTGAGGGGAGAAATGTCCAAAGCTACTGACGCTATATATGGTAGAGATTTTATATGCTTGATCATTGTTATTTCTTGATTTCCCAACTATAGTCTTTTCATGATTCTTATTTGGTTCATGACTCGTTTCAAATCCATTTGTGTGTTGAAACTGATTTTGTTGTTATAGGCCTTTCATGAATAGCTTATCATTGTGGCAGCTATAGTTCTCTTCCATGTTGTTTTAGTTCATATCTATAACTTTACTTAAATGGAAGGTGGTCTGGTGTCTCTTGTATTCCATTTCTTTGTGCATGCATAGACTTATCATTCTTAATTTTGACCTTTTATTTCAGAATTATATTTGGTGAACATCTCAAAACATGCATCTGTGAATTTATAACTCTGCGTCATGGGGGACAGTGAGGGAAGCCATACGAGCTTGCCATGGCTTCAAAGCTTGGCTAAAGACTATGGCTTATTCTTTGGAAAAGATTTTGGGATATATGGGGTTGTGGGTGCAATTATCCTTGGCCTTGTTCTACCTTTATTGCTTTCCTTGATATTAGTGGGGAAGAAAAAGGTTAAGCAAAGAGGAGTGCCAGTAGATGTTGGTGGAGAGGCAGGTATTACTATGCGCAACCACAGATTTTCTAAATTGATCGAAGTTCCCTGGGAAGGGGCCACGACTATGGCAGCTCTTTTTGAGCAATCTTGCACGAAGCATGCTCGGGATCGGTTTCTTGGATCACGGAAGCTCATTAACAGGGAAGTATTGACAGCTAAAGATGGGAGGAAATTTGAGAAGCTTCATATGGGGGAGTACGAATGGCAAACATACAGGGAAGCATTTGATCGTGCTTGCAATTTTGCTTCTGGTCTAGTGAAATTGGGTGTCAGTGCAGATAGCCGTGCTGCAATTTTTTCTGAGTCGAGAGCAGAATGGCTCCTTGCCTTTCAGGTGGTTTTCCCAATCTCTCATTTATGCATTTGCATTTGCTGCTCATCTCTGTTGTCCAGTTGGCTTGCTTATATGGGAAATGATCACACAACCAGTATGCTAACTTCCACATAGGCCTTCTCTTTCCAATCAATGTGACACTTGTGTAGAACATCTGACTCGTGAAAAAGGCAGAACCACACCATGCGATCACGCCCTTCCACATAGGCCTTCTCTTTCCAATCAATGTGACACTTGTGTAGAACATCTGACTCGTGAAAAAAGGTGGAACTACACCATGCGATCACCTGTGACAGGCTGGTCTACTTGTAGTGCGGGCCACACAAGCACACCATGAGATCACCTAGGACAAAAATCAGGCTGGCCTATTTATACTGTGGGCACACTGTCAAATTCAATGGACATCTGATAGTCTAGCTCAACGTACAGGTGTGGCCCACCTAATGAATGGATTGGCGTGATTTTATGGCCGGTGAGCTTCATGTTTGGCCTATTCTTTTGCATGACTCAGACATCCTACATACATGACACAGTGGGAAGGACAGGGCTGTACATGAAAGCAGACGTACAGTGCTTGTTCTCTCTCTCTCTCTCTCTCTCTCTCTACACACACACACACACACACACACACACACACACACACACACACAGAGAGAGAGAGAGAGAGAGAGAGAGAGAGAGAGAGAGAGAGAGAGAGGTCCTAGCATCAATTTTTTACTTCTGATCTGTAGGGTATCAGTGACCTGCTGATGTGTGACTTGTCCGATATATGATAATTTTGGACCCTTTATTGTAAACCATTTTGAGCCATTAAGTTCAATGCTTTTGTACACGAATCACCTTTTTAGAGTTTGAAGCCTGACAATGTTCAATGGAGCTCTAGGATGATCTTTTTTTATATATATGAAATTAAGGATTTTTTTTAATGCCAAGTAACTCTCTTTTGTCCTTGGTTTCTTGTTTTAGGGTTGCTTCCGTCAAAATATTACAGTTGTGACCATCTATGCTTCTCTAGGCGAGGATGCTCTCATCCACTCACTTAATGAGGTGGGAATGTTTCTATCCATTATCCCATTTACAGATGATCTAAACTATGCCAGTCCTCCAAGTCATCTAAACAAGCCTGTGATTTTGTTGATTTTCTCAAGAAAAATGCATCATTGGACTGTTGTTACTGGGGTCATGGCCCATCTGATTCATAGCCTTTCCTGTGTGACAGACACAAGTATCAACTCTGATCTGCGATTCAAAGCAATTGAAAAAAATAGAAGCAATTACCTCAAGCCTGGAAAGTATCAAGCACATTGTTTACTTTGAAGATGATGGAACTCCAATCGATTCTGATTTCTCCACCAGTACGAGCAAGTGGACTGTATCATCTTTCTCTCAGGTTGAAAGGCTTGGGAAAGAAACTCCTGCTCATCCAAGGCTCCCTGCCAAGAATGATACTGCTGTCATTATGTATACAAGTGGCAGTACTGGGCTTCCTAAGGTTAGCTTTGCCCTTCTCTTCATGCATCCTTACAGATGGACCAGCAGATTTCATTACACAGATCTCAATCATTGCATTTCAGTCACCTCACTCAAAACTGCAAACACTATCGTAGTAAGAAAGAATGAGGACATGCACATAACTGAACATGTGAGGAGATATATTTTCTTCATTGAGCTTTTTTACAGTCTGAAGAACTGCAGTGGTCCTTCTTGTGCAAGGGAGAAAATCCCCAAAATCTCCCTTGTCGGGCAACTCTTACATTCCAATTTGCCAGTTCATTGTGAATCATTGGTTGCTGTCTATTTGCGGGTCACTTGATGGGGGAAATATTGGAACATGGCTGTCCGCCAGATGAATGGACTAGGTTACTGAAAGTTATGTCCTGCTGCTACCGTTTATTGTTTGAGCAGAAAAACATTGTTTCTCTGGATCAAGCATCTCATATAATACCTCCTGAACATGCATGCATGCTATATTTGGCATTATTATGTTTGTGTGAACATGGAAATGCACATACAACATGAGCGTTATTTCTATGTCATCTCCATATTGAGTCCGACAGTAACTCGGTTGATTCACAAGCTTTCATAAACATGTATATAAACTTGTTTGTTCATTTTCTTGGACACCCACACAAAATCGGACCCTTGGAAAAATGTGCTATAGAGTCTTTGTTTCTCTGTAATTTTTAAGCCTATGAAGGCGTGTTCGTGACTCAAGCTGAATTCCCTCCTCGTATTTCTCTAATTCGGTTTTACATGTTTGATACTGTAGGGAGTCATGATGACTCATGCAAACATTGTGGCAACTGCAGCTGCAGTTATGACGATCATTCCCAAAATAGGCAGAAGTGATGTTTACTTGGCGTATCTGCCCCTAGCTCATGTTTTTGAACTGGCAGCCGAGGTCTCTGTACAAGAATTCATTCTTCTATGATATTATGGAAATATAAGTTAATTATTCCCATATTAGTTCTATTCAAATGAATTTTTTGTTTTTCCAGTCTGTGATGTTATCTGCAGGCTGCTCAATAGGTTATGGTTCTGCACTGACTTTAACTGATACATCAAACAAGATCAAGAAAGGAACCAAGGGAGATGCTTCTATGTTAAAACCAACCCTTTTGGCGGCTGTTCCAGCTATATTAGATCGTATTCGAGATGGTGTGTTGAAAAAGGTCTGAACTAGATTACCACAAACATAAAGGCGGTCACATTTTGTTTTATGCTACTATTTCATGCATATGATTTACTGCATTGAGATGTTATACGCTTTCCTTTTCTCCATACTTATTTCTTAATCTGTAGGTTGAGGAGAAGGGCGGGATATCCAAGAAGCTCTTTAATATTGGCTATAGACGCAAAGTTGCAGCTATTGAAGGAAGCTGGCTTGGGGCGTGGGGACTAGAAGGAATTTTCTGGGATGCTATCCTTTTTAAAAAGATGCGCAATCTTCTTGGAGGCCATATTCGTTTCATGCTTTGTGGTGGAGCTCCTCTATCTAGTGATACACAACGATTCATCAATATCTGCATGGGGTAATTTTCATCTTTTTCATCATCATCCTTAGTTACCCATAAATGTTTATAATTAGTTAGACTTTATAGTGTGATTATTGGGCTCTCTGTTCAATCATTCTAGAGTGAACATGGTGACTCCGATAAATTTTGTAACAACAGAATTTCCCTATCACTGTCAACAATAAGGGATTTTAGCTCAAAGAAGGTTTGGTACTATGAATGCGGTAGGAACAAGTTTGTGTGGATCAGTAGCCCCTGCTTTGGACCATTGGCAATTTATTCTCGTGTATTGGATTGCCACTATTTGGAGTTTTAAGTCCATAAAATTGTTGGGGCAAAAAGAAAACTAGAAATGATGAATAAAATCTATCTTGAAATCCCACCCAAACAACTAAAAAATAAAGCAGATCTAAGATCTTAATCAAGTATCATCGTAGATTTTATATGAAGGAAATGAAAACTTGGAATTTATTAACATTCTCCAAACATACAGGGTACTGTCAATAATCCCATTGGTACTGAAACCATTAAACCTGTTAACTTATTGGCTACTGTAGGAAGATTTGAAATAAGTGAAGAAGTACAATTCGGGTGATATTTCCAAAGGAGTTGCAAATGAATCCCCTCGTTCACCAATCATTGACGGTTCTTAAACCACTAGGCCTATGCTACATGCAACAGTATTAGGATGACAACTGGAGAAATATATAAAAGATTTTTTTTTTAAATGTACTATTTGAAAGTAAAAAAGAAAAAGGCAAAAAGAAGAAGAAGACATAGCACGGGTTCAGTAAAATCCTTGTCAGAGAAATTAACAAAAAAGGTAATAATTAATGAAGATAATAATATGAACCATTGAATGAAATCCTTCGCAGAGAAATAAAAGAAAACAGCACAGGTTCAATGAAACCCTGGTCAGAGAAATGAAACAAATAAAACCAGGTAAATTTAATGAAGATGATAATATAAACAATGAGAATGCTCAATCATGAATATCATGAATTGAAGAAACAAATGGACACCATTTGTAGCGTTGATGCACATGATTGACTTGAATCAGTGACAAGGACTGAGCTAAGATACCTCCCAATGTCACTTGGACTCACAATCCAGAGAGATTGCTTGTTTCTTTAAATTTCCCATCAGTTCTTTTCCTTCATTGAAGCAATTCCTTGAAGTTCTCATGTGATTTTGTTATGATATTTCATCAGGGCTCCGATAGGTCAAGGATATGGTTTGACTGAGACATGTGCCGGTGCAGCCTTTTCCGAATGGGATGACCCACTTGTTGGACGTGTGGGTCCGCCTGTTCCTTGTTCCTACATCAAGGTATCTCATCTTTCATTTGAAAGGTGCTTCATATGTTGGAGATCAATATGGATTTAGCAAATAATAAACTGCATTCACTCTCTTAAAGAATATTACATTCTCCTTTGATTGTTTTGGATGCATTTAAAGGGAATATGTAGGCGAATAACCTAGATGAAAAATTTGCAGAATAATTTAGGGAAATTAGACAACTTTTTTTGTGCATGGGACCAGTCACTATAACTTTCCTAGTGAGTCTGTGTATGTTGACCTAGAATAACTTTGATCTTGACATTGTCTTAATACTGCTCGACCTGCATACCATACCTATTCCAATATGCATATGTAGGTAGAGTAGAATGCGGTAGCTACATATGGTTGAGTTACCCTTATAATGAGACTATTTTTCATTTTAGGTAGCAAGTTGAGGTCTCGTGAAGTTTCTCTATGCAATGTGATGCTGTAGTTCTTTTGCTTCTACAACTTTTTTGCTTTTCTTTCTTCTTTGAATAATTTCATCCTGCATTGATATGTCTGTTTGCAATTGGTACTACCCATGCCGTTACCGACAAGATTCGCTACTACTACTGCTGTTGCTACTTGGATTCCCCATATAAGCATATAGATCTATGGTGACTGGGATCTTCTGATCCAACATATCCTTTGACGCAGGATGCCCTATTTTATGATGCATGCTCATGAACGTAATTAAACAGCGGAAATAATGGAAATAATAATCTAAAATTCAGAATTTAATCATCATAAACTAAGAAAATTCACAAAGAGCTTGCAATGGATCAGGCCATTCGTCACAACCACGAAGTTTTGGATTTCAAATATAGCTAGGGTTGGATCCAGCGAGGGATGGAACCTCCCGATCTTGCATGGCCATAACCCAATCAATCAATGAGAATCTCTAATCCAGAAGATCAAATGATTTCGGATTAGGGATTTTGAAAATCTGAAAATTTAGGGTTTATGCTCAAATTCAGATTTTGGAATTGAAAGTAATGAAGCAAGTGGATTAAGAATGATAGAAGTACCTGGAAGAGGTTTAGAGGGGCACAAGAAGCAAATAGAAGAAAGGAGGATCAAGGAAGAAGAAGAAGCACCATGAGAGAGAGAGAGAAGGAGAGAGGCACCAAAAGGCTTTTCATTAATCAATAATCAAAGTTAATCTCCTTTTTAAGGTTAAGCCCTCTTAAATAACCAATAAGAAAACATGAAAATATCAAAATACCCCTAAAAATTAAACAAAAACGGAACTTAAACTAAATTGCGCAAAAGGTCGGGCACTCGGTCGGGCGCCTGATCGGGCACCCGAAGATGTCCAAAAACGTCCGGAGAGTTTCAAGCGCCAGAGAGGCTAAGGATCGGGCGCCCAAAGATAGTGGTCGGTGCCCGAAGACAGTGAGAACTGTCCAGCAAGCTTCAGGTCTTCTTCATCCTACATACGTGTCCTTCCAATGTGGGGCCTTCTATGTGTCAACCCACATGTGTAGGGGCTTCAGTGCTCCTCAATAATCGCTTAACCACAAGGAAGACATTTGTGGTGTGCGCTTTCTTCGCTGATATACCTTAAATGATCTTGTGTCCTCATCATCCTTCTTATTGGCTGACATCTTTTTAAGGCTAATCTTTGTCAATTGAAATTTGAGTTCACTTTCTGCCCTAACGAGGGCCTTTTTTTTTTTTTTTTCTTTTTTCTGAAGCATAAAGTTTATTAAAAGGCTCGAGGGCCGAAAAATGTGAAAAACAAGGAAAGCAAAAAAACTAGAGATACAACAACCTGACCCCGGTCAGGGATCCCATTCCCTCAACAAGGAAAACGTCTTAAACACAATAAAATCTGAAGAGGATTTTCTATACAGACTCTAGTTAGCACCTATTGCAGGGTTTTTTTTTTTTTCCCTTTCTTTCTTTCTTTTTCTTTTTGTTTTTTGTTTTTTGTTTTTTTTAACTTCTATCCAAGGTGTTTTGTAACGGTAACAGTGGTCGTAATGGCCACCACCATTACGTAACTGTCATTACGAGGGCCATAACGACCATGACAATCTCCTTTTTTTTTAATTGAAAAAAGGAAAAACCTTTATCGGCCCTGCAATAGACCGTTACAGGGCCGTTACAGCCTTTACGAGGGGCATAACAGGCCTTTACGGGGTTGCAAGGGCCTTTACAAGTCATTTTTCTGTAACGGGTGTTACGGCCTTTATGACCTCATAACGTGTAACAGTTGCCACCGTTACCTTTATGTCATGGCCTTTTCGGCACACCATGCTTCTCTCTCATATTTGAGCAATTAGGTCTAGGTGTCCATGTTTTTCTAAAAGCAGTGACAATTTCGTTTTCACTTGTTGTTTGAAAGTAATTTCTGTGGTGAGTCCCAATGCTCACATTCTGAGTTTTCTTCACTCAGGGAAGTTAATTTTTTCTTTTGGTGTAATGTTACCACTTTCAAAGAGATATGACTGAACTGGTCTCTAGATAATCAATCCTAATAATGATATAATTTGAGTTAAATGGTTATCTTATTTCCATTTTTATTTCCTTTCCTCCATTTTTGTTTTGTTTGATGTGTACCGTAGCAAGTTTTATTTTCAAAGAAGATCATTTCCTTGTTGAAGATCCAACCATTACATGAGAATGTAACTTCATTTCCTCTATCAAAATATCAAGCAAATTAAATTTGTGAACTATGATTTACTCTGTTGTTTTTCTTTTGATAGTATGCACCTCTTCTTTTTATTTGGATTTATAAAACCAACCTTGAATGTCTGAGACAAGGCTGATGATGATGATGTTTCATCTGAACTTACAGCTTGTATCTTGGGAAGAAGGCGGGTATCTGACATCTGACAAACCAATGCCTCGAGGAGAGGTTGTCATTGGAGGATTCAGTGTGACTCCGGGGTACTTCAAAAACGAAGCAAAAACAAATGAGGTGTACAAAGTAAGACCTCTTAAGCTTGCTCTGTACCAGGCTCAATACCCATTACCTGCTTCATGATTCTGTAATCTTTATATGATCCAGGTGGATGAGAGGGGAACTCGATGGTTTTATACTGGCGACATAGGACAGTTTCACCCTGATGGGTGTCTCGAGATCATCGATAGAAAGAAGGACATTGTGAAACTCCAGCATGGGGAGTACATTTCTCTTGGAAAGGTATATGAAGATAGTCACCTTTTTTTTTTTTTTTCTTTTTTTAAGAATACTGATATGATGGAAGCCATTGCTCCCTCCATCCTACATGAAATAAATGGACAGTCAAAGGAGATTGATCAAAGGTCCCAATACAATGCATGTGTACCCTGCCAGATGGGCATCTTCATGGTGGTCTCACCTGATGAACTTTTTATATCTCATGCTAAGCGGCTTTGAATCGATTTTTTTTTTTTTTTTTTTTTTTTTAAATCTCCGGTCGCAGGTTGAGGCAGTGCTGATGACGAGCAACTATGTGGAGAACATCATGGTCTATGCAGATCCATTCCAAAATTATTGCGTGGCCTTGGTAGTCCCCTCACATCAGGTCCTTGAAAATTGGGCTCAAGGAGCTGGGATTGAGTACAAAGATTTTCCAGATTTATGCCAGAAGAAGGAAGCCATTGGTGAAGTCCAGCAATCACTTTCGAAGGTTAGTATGCAGAAGGCATCTAGCATGCATTTCTTCGTCTATGGCATTGCAGACCTCTTTTCTTCTCTTCTCTTAATCATTGGCTGGGTTCTTTTTGCATCAAAAAATTAGCCTTAGCTATTTGAAGAGTCGCCATTTTTGGGATTTTCAAACCCTAGGCTTCCGATTCTTTGATGCGCATGTAAAATTTCTGGTCGTAGACACCCAACGTTGTTCCAAGAATGCAAGAGATTCAGAGAAATTTTCGGAAATGAAAACATGTTACTTCATTTTATAACCATACTTGGGTTTTCCAATTGAGCAAGCTGGATGTATGCTAACTTAGCATGCGTCGCCATCTAACCTGACAAAAGTGTCATTGTGCATATATCCAATACATGTATATGGTGGGCCACAACATGAAGATCTCCTGGCAGAAGATCATGCTAATGCACTCATTGGGCACACCCCACACTTAAAATCAGAGGATGGGCGATGATGACTGAATGTACAGGTGTGGCCCAGCTAACGAGTGGATTGGATTGATTTTCAACCCACGTGATCTTCACTGTGGAAAACATCATTTGCATGAAGCAAATATCCTGTGAAAGTGACATTTCGGCAGGAAAGACGGGAGCTGCAAAGGATGCACTTCTGCAAAGTGCGTTTTCACATAAGTGGTTTTCACTTCACGCCTGCTCTTTTGGTTGACTTGGCAAAAACCAATCTGATTGGTTTTTGTCGAGTTGGCTTCTTAGCTTCTATTTTGCCAAGCAGGGATGAGACAGGGTTTGTGAAAATGCATCCAAATGCAAAATGCGAACTGGGGTTCGGGCCGTTCGGCTGAAAACATCGTTCAGGTGTCAAATGCCGCTTTTTGAGGGTGCATCCAAACAGGCCCGAAGCACATTCTTGTTAAGAAAGATATGGTTGCGTGCTAAATTAGCATACATCTTACTGTTGGGTGATCAGTTCTCTTCCAAAATATGAGAAAAATGTAGAGTGTTTGTAGATTTCTACATGCGCATGGTTGGAATCTGCTGCATGGGAGTTTTGAGCCTTTTTATTTGTGGTGTGCAGGTAGCAAAAGCTGTGAAGCTTGACAAGTTCGAAACTCCAGCTAAGATCAAGTTAATGCCGGATCCATGGACGCCAGAATCGGGATTAGTTACAGCCGCCCTCAAGTTGAAGAGGGAGCAGTTGAAGAGCAAGTTCAAAGATGAGCTCCAAAAGCTCTACGAATGACAGAAGGAAAAGGTCACTGCATTTCCTACCCTCATTTCTACCTAGTCCATGTTAAATAAATGTTTTGGTATTAGATTCGCCGGGACGCATATTGCTGAAAGTTGTTAGATGGGTCAACATTGGTTTTATGGAACCCATCAATCCCCTTCTGCTGAAGTGGGCTGTTTGAAGGTAGATGAGAATTTTGATATGAAAATGAAAACAAAAGTTGATGCTAATGAGGACCGTCTATTGTTGGTGGGGACCCACCACGGCCTTAAAATTTTCAGGCTCATGCTAACTTGTGCGTGTGGTGTAGATGGGTATACATGGCTTGGCTCATCATGTTTCGACCTCATTGAGCTGGTAATTCATAGGCTTGCAAGAGTACAGGGTGTGTGACAATTTGTTGAACGGCCTAATTTGTCGGTCCACCTGATGAACAGTTTGGATCTTATATGTAGGTAGGTCTGAATGCACTTGCAACATTTAGACCAACCTAGTTTTGTGTGTGAAATGCTCACACACTAGTTAGTAAGTCCAACTGGTTGATGTGTGGGCCCATCATAGTGTTTGTATGACATCTCGGCCATCCAGCAGGGTTTGGACTTTCTGCCGCACAATAAAATGGAATGTTCTGAAAATCTGGTTGATCCAACCATTAGATGTGCCCCACACGAATGTGGAGTCGTACAGGGTTTTCTATGTTGTGGCCCACCTGATAGTTGGATCCATTGACTTTTGGGGTGTCCCATTTTCATGATAGAACAACCTTGTTGGATGGGATACAATCTTACTAGCTGGGAGCACCTCTCTCTCTCTCTCTCTCTCTCTCTCTCTCTCTCTCTCTCTATATATATATATATATATATATGTGTGTGTGTGTGTGTGTGTGTGTGTGTGTGCGTGCGTGCACCCCTATTAGTCATACCACAATCTTAAGTCGGAGTTGATACCAAGACCTCAATCTTGGTGTGTGTAGGGGGATGCTCACCCGAGCACCATTTCTGGTGATCACTTTTTGAAAGCTCATCACAAGTGATGTGAGCCTTGAATCTGAACTATCCATGTGATGCAGCACCCCCAAAACACCTCAAGGGCCCAACTTTTACCTTGATCCAGAACTTTGGTGGGCCATGGAAAAAGGAAATAGTTCTTCTCCCTTGATTTGCTTCTCTCTCTCTCTCTGCCATGGCCCACCATAGCTTTGGATCAAGTTGAAAGTTGGGCCCATTAGGTTTTTTGGGGTGCCGCATCACGTGGACGGTTCAAATTCAGGACTCACATCATGTGTGATGAGCTCTCAAAAAGTGCCCACAAGTTCTCGTGAGGATTGGTGCGCAAGCATTCCTCTCTCTCTCTCTCTCTCTCTCTCTCTCTCTCTCTCTCTCTCTCTCTCTCTCTCTATATATATATATATATATATATATATATATATATATATATGAAAAGGTTCTATCAGGTCCCCTCTAGGTTATGGGATGTCAAAAAATAAACTGTATGCAGGAACTCTGGTGGGCACATAATATGAAACCAGGTAAAATTATGCCTAAATCATCTAAAAGCACTTGGTAGGGCCGCTTGAATGTTGGAATGACCTGAAATTTGGTGTGACCCCTAGTCAAAGTGAGACACAATTGATGGGTTAGATGTCTAAATCACATCTCCATGGGCTTTATAAACAATCAAGAAGGTTCCAGTGGGTGGGTATCCACTTTCAACTATTGTTTATGGTGGCCTACCTAGGGGTGGGCAGCCACTTTCAACTATTGTCTATGGTGGCCTACCTAAGTCATGGATTGGCCTAATTTTTAGGCCCATGGTACAGCATGGAAGAGTGCATCTAATTAATATTGGGGATGCCTGACACAGATTACAGTGGGGCCCATAGAGCTTGACCTCATGAGAAGCTCCCATGAAATCAATCTTATAAAACCTTTCCCTGTGTATGCATGTATGTAACGGAACGACTGATTCCTTTGCTTTTTTGCGTACTGTTTGACTACATTTTCCCTCTTATACACCCCCTATTATAGTTCCGCTTTATTTCTTACTCTATTATTTGACTTATTTGTAAGCAATAATCTAAAGCTAAATCCTGATAATTCCAAATCCCACTTGTAAGGGCAAGGTAGGGTACCTCCCACCTTCTCCATAACCAATGCCCTTACTCGAAACATGCTAATGTAGGTCATGCAGAGTTATTCAAATCCAAATTGCATATCTCGACTCCTAGGTTATTGTGGTTCTATGACGTCTAATATGCCGTAGATTCCAAGATTTTTGTTAGTGGTGACGATTAACATTTTCATCCTCTTACTGCATTCCTTCTGTTGCGTTCCGCCACTCTATCACACACACACACACACAAACACACACACAAAATCTTATGTGCCCTTGATGCAAAACCTTCGATATTAATTAGGTGGGCCCCACTTTGTAGAGGCCCCTAAACAAATGTGAGGTTTATTCTATTCAACAATGGGACTATAAATGAATTTCGAGCAATGGACTGTTAAAAAAAAAAAAAAAAAAACAATGGCTCACATTCAGCGCCATGGGTTATCCACTTGAGGAGTAGATCCACAGAATTTTTGGGCCAAGGCATTCGCATGGTGGACCTAGAGAGATGTGGCAATGTGATGATGGACTGGTAGGTACATATAGTTACCCAATAAGATGATCTCCAGCCATCAATGGCCTTCAAAGGAACAAAAGAAACCAGATGGTTAACCTTCAGCATTCAAAGTAGTGAAACAGGCACTAAGTACTCAACACTAACATAATTCGGGTTGGATCGTGTTGCTAAATTAACACAAAATCCAACATATTATTGTCAAATGATATCGTTAAACTAATACCTGTAAATACCAAAATAAAACTCGGAATATAAAGTAAAGTTTTTTAAACTAAAAATTCAATAATGTTTAAATAGGTTATTGGAAAGACATCAGACCACTTACATGCATGGATGGTTCCAATCATGAGCAATATTAGAGTTCACAACAAAGATGGTTCGAATCGTAAACTCTATTTTCCATGCATGCAACATGTATATTAGTCATATGCAAGGCATATAAGGTTGGGTTTGGATTGGGGTGGGTTGTCCTAAGCCTTAACCCCGACCGGACCCGACCCCACCTAGGTCTAGTTGAGGATTTTTCATCCCAGGCTAATCGTGTTCGGGTTGACCCAAGTGAAGTTGCCCCCCACCCCATTAGACCCTATTATATGGATATTGTGTTGCCCAAAATAATTTAATAAGTACCTATATATGCTAAATTGAACTTATCCAGACCTGAAAGGATGCAAAAGGATTTGAGTCCCATTGGGTTGAAGAAGCATAGAATAAAGCAATCTCTTTAGAGCCCATTTGGTAGTAAATAAAGGTAAATGGGAAATGGAATTAGAGGCAAATGACTTAGTCAATTGTGTTTGGATAAAAGTTAATAAAATTCATTTGAAATCAAAATATTCCATTTGGATGGGAGTAAATGGGAGGAATTAGAATGCATTGGAATTTTTCAGTATATTCACGGGAACATATATGATATCTCAAATCGGCCTTAATATCCCAAATTAGTGTAAAAATAGGATATTTAGCAGAATGATTGTGATAAGCCCATTAAAATATATATTTCAACCAAAAATGAGGAAATTTCAAGCCTCCAGTGGGCCACAAATGTAAGGATCACAAACAAGCAACTTAGATGGCTAGCCTTTGGGTGGTTTGGATCATATTGCCGTTATTTTAGTAATGCAGCCAATAATTGAATTGTTTGATGTGTAGCCAATAATTGAATTGTTTGGAGTATCATCAGTGTGCTACATGTATGGTGAACATGTGTGTAGTGGCACCTTTGTTTACCCGTGCAGCTCTCCAAGGGAGCTCAAAAAGGCATTTCACCCCATTTACTTCAAAATCCTTTCTTGCAAATAGAATTTCATTTACAGGCCCATTTACTCCCATTTCATTTTATTTTCATGCATTTACTTCCATCCAAACACACCTCAAACGCCATGTACCTTCATTTACTCCCAATTCTCCCCATTTACCTCCATTTACTCCCATCCAAACCGCCCATAAAATTTGTGCCACTCTAGATGAATCTCTGAGTGTGCCACGCATTTGCCTCCAAGATACAATAGCCTGGTACAAAACCCACAATCAACTTTAAAATTGTATTGGCATCTTCACAAAGCTACAGGGAATGGAACCCTCTACAAGCTTTCTTACTTTGGTGATTTCCAATGTGAGGCTAAATATTCCCACAAGAAAAAACCAAACCTTAAAACATAACACAAGGGCCTTTTATTTTTGAAATACAATAATGTGGTATGGTTCCACAATATACTCTACAATGGTGAAGGGTAACAGTTTATATGGACCATGGATCTCTATCCAGCAACCATCCTGCTACGCTCAGTGCTTGGTGGGTCATGAATATTTACATGGTCAGGCCCATCAAATATATGGATTATATTCCATCCACTTTTGCCACTTTGACACATGCATACGCACACTGATACCTGCACATGCACTTGCATACCCACATGCATACACGCATGCGCCCATACATGCATACACCAACCAGGTGTGAAAAGGTGAGACCCGAACCCGACCGAATTTCTTAGCGGTTTCAAAAAGTTGGACCTGGACCCATTCAGAACATTGAATACAGTGGGTCGGCGTACCCATTGACCTCCCATCCTACACCCACCAAGAAAATGCTACTTGTGATTATATGCATAGCAAACACCATGCAACGAACTCACAAAGATCCAAAGGGATTACTAAGGACCTGTTCAAAGAACTTGAAATAGCTAAGTTGAAAATGTAAACATCTTTTATAAATGATTCCTTGTATAAATCGATCATGTGTGGTAGAAATCAAACCCCCAAGTAGACAAACAACCACAAACTTGCTCTCCATCATAGCCTACACAACATTACATAGTGATATCATATCATTTCGACAAACAACTTACAAAACATCAAAAAAATTTAAAACGATAGTGTTTCGTCAGAAACAATGTTTTATTTGGCCTGAGGATTGTGTTTCAACAGTTGAGGTTTAGGTCGACTCAAAGAGTACCAACACCCAGGCCCTTATGAGGAGGGTGCCTTGGGGTCCTGTCGGTCAGGTCCACCTATGGGTTCAGGTACCTATCATGTCATAGGTCCTAGCTCTAGATGGGATTTGACCTGGGTTCTCTGTAAGTCTCACTTGTAAAGTTAGATTGATAAATATATATAAAAAAAGAGCCTCGACAAAATGTTGGACCCAAGTGTGTAGACCACCATTCATGCGGGTCAGCCCCATTGTTTTAATGGCCTGTGAATCACCAATTTTTTTCTTTTTTCTTTTTTTTTTTTTTTAAATTACCGCCTCATCCAGCATGAGATAACCAATGGCTCAGGTGCCCCCATGAATATAGGGCACTTGTATGGGCAATCCTCGTTAAAATGGTGGAAGTGCAGCCTCCATGTGGGTTTTCTGTCAGATCTTTGACTACTTTTCACAGTTGGATGGTAATATCCACAAGCTCAAAAGCTTTTTCAATCACCTTTGGCTTCCCCAAGTGGACTGAAAGCCATTTAAATCCTCCCTTAATTCGAACTGGGATGATTCTGTTCTCATTCACCAATAATCCATGCAGGAACAAGAACCTCCTTTGAAATGGTGGAAACGCTTGCTGTCTCGAACAATAATATCTCTCTCATAGATCTTCGACAGCATTTTCGTCACTGAATGGCAGTCGCTGCACACTCGAAGGTTCTTCACAATCCGAATCGGTGTCCCAACATCAGTACAAATCAACCCAAATGCAATTGCCAATCTCTCACTATGATAAGAGAGTTGGAGCTCCTTATCCTCCTCATCCAAATCATACAACACATTCCTTGTGTCCACAAAGTGCCCAGCCATTCTCAATCTCATGTCCATCTCTTCCACCTTGTTGTAGATTTCTCTAGCCCGAGGATGCTGTCTATCCCCCACTACAAACTCGTGTACCAATCCATCAACCTCGATCGAACTACAACCAGGCCGCATTTGGACTCCCCTCTCCTTCATCAACCTCCTCACATGCTTAGCATCATCCCACCTTTTGGCCAATGCATATATGTTCGACAAGAGCACGTATCGCCCTGCACGGTCAGGTTCGAATTCTATAACCCTCTCACCAACAGGTGTGCCTAGCACTATGTTCCCGTGGACCCTGCAACCACCCAGAAGTGCTCCCCAGACACATGCATCCGGTTCCACAGGCATGCTCTCGATGAGCTCTGTTGCATCTTCTAGAAGCCCAGCTCGTGAGAGCATATCGACCATGCACCCGTAGTGCTCCAACATGGGGTTAATGGCAAAGACATCTGTCATGGCTTCAAAGAAAACCCTGCCCTCATTCACCATTCCACCATGGCTAAATGCACCCAAGAGCCCTAGAAATGTGACCCCATCAGGTCTCAACCCCACCCTCAACATCTTTGAGAAAAGCCCTAAAGCACCTCTTCCATGCCCATACAATGCAAATCCTCCCATCATAGCATTCCAAGACAAGACATTCTTACAGTTTAGCCCTTCGAAAACATCTACTGATGCACGTATATCACCACATTTTGCATACATGTCCACCAAAGCAGTCCCTAAATTCACACGCAATTCAGCCCCAAATCTCCTCTCGACATACAGATGGGCCCACCTCCCCAAATCCAAGGCCCCCAAATGAGCACAAGCGGAAAGAACACTCACCAACACACTCTCATTAGCCTTCATGCCCTCACCTTGCATAACATTGAAAACACACAAGCCCTCCTTAAACTTCCCATTCTGAACATACCCTGAAACCATAGCACTCCATGCAACAACATCCCTTTCCGGCATTTCATCAAAAATCTGCCTCGCCATCTCCAAGTCACCCACTTTTGAATACCCATTAACCAAAGCAGTCCAAACCACCACATTTTCTCTTGCAGACGCTTCATCAAACAGTTTCTGCGCACAACCCATATCGCTGAAACTCGAATACATATGAATCAAAGAGCTACGCAGAAACTGATCAGAATCAAAACCTGCCTTTAAAATATGGGAATGCAATTGGGTTCCTTCCGAAGCGGCAAATAAATGCGCACACACACCAATCAAAGAAGGGAATGTGAAATTATTGGGTTTTCGTCCATCGCCCAACATCCGAAGGTAGAAATGGATAGCTAGAACCGGTGTATCAGATTTGGAGTAGGCCTGGATGATTGAATTGTAATGAAATGGAAGCGGATTTTCAATCTGGTCGAAGATTAGAAGGGAATGTTCAAGGTCAGATGATTGTAAGATTCTTGAAACGATCAGGCTGTTGGGTGAGATTCCGTGGGTGATGGTTTGTGCATGGATTTGTTTGGTTTGAGATGGGGTTTTGGATATTTTGAGGAGATGAAGAAATGGTGGGAGGACTGGGTTTTGGCAGGAAGGGGTGTTTGGATGATAGGCATTGGGATTTGGTTGGATGAAGAAATGTGAAGAGCTTTTGAAATGGCATGTTCTTGATTGGAAAATGGCGGGAAATGTATAACGGTTCAAAACAGATCTCATCTGAACATTTTACTAGACATAGGGAGAGCGAGCTTTTAAAAACTGCTAACAATAATAACAGAGTAAATATATAACGGTACATGTGGCTGCTGTACACGAGCTCGAGCGGAGCTTTGCCTGTTCGAGCTAGGCTTCTTCAATGACCACCTGGCTCTTATTCGGCTCAGCTCAGCCTTCAACCTGGACTGACAAGATGGAGCTGGCTTGACCGAGCTTTCAAGCCCATTTCAAGCTGAGTTGGAGCCTGTAAAACAAAAACAAAAAAAAACAAAAAACCAAGCCAAAAGGTCAAAAGCCCAACTTAAAACTGTTTAAAATCTAAGCCAAAAGGAAGCCCATTGACAATCCCCACTTGCTTTTACAGAGAGTTTCACCTCTCATTTCTTTGCTCTCTTCTAACGTGGTACTAAACAACATACCTAGTGGAGTCGAGTTC
Source organism: Liriodendron chinense (assembly GCA_003013855.2). NCBI lineage: Eukaryota > Viridiplantae > Streptophyta > Magnoliopsida > Magnoliales > Magnoliaceae > Liriodendron > Liriodendron chinense. Next base: position 2,127,380 of record ML058501.1, on the reverse strand, counting down.
CAACTAAGTCAACCAAGCTGAGCCGAGCGAGCCAAATCAAGCTAGGCTCGAAATGAACTCATTCCGTGCATGGAAAAAAAGGCTCGGCGTGGTTCAGAGCCAGCATTTGAATCGAGCTAAGCTAACTGAGCCAGCTTGACTCATGTACAGCTCTACATGTGGGGCCCATCTTTCAGTGATCCAGATCGTTCTTCTGGTGGATCTTGAGGGGTTTTGCATCAGACATCCCCGTTTGGATGATATTATCTGTATTCATGGTGATTTTTTTTCCGTCAAATATAGGCCAAAGATCAGACGGCTGGATTTACCGATTAGTCTAAGACTTTTTGGCCAGATAAATGGATGATGAAGCGCATAGATCAACGGCGTGGATTTCCAAAATATGGCCACTGGTATCGTTGCTGGACGAGCATAAAAAACCCATCACTGAAATGGTTCTGTTCAAGGCAACTCACCACAATACACATGGCTACACCATCAGTGAAACTGGACCGTCCATCTAACTAGGACTCATCACCACCATACTCATTGGTATGCAATAGGTGAATCTGGACCGTCCATCTGTATATGAATGACTGAAAGACGGTCCCACCAATTAACAGCCTCTTTCATATATCTCTCCTCGGTTTGAGGGCAGCAATCCAGACGAGGCCCACCAGATTAGGGGTGGCAATGGCCACTTTGGAGCAGACCTGGACCTACTAACTTAGCTTGTGGGCCATGGTTGGGCTCAGGCTATTTGAGCCCAACCCAGCCTAACTTCAACATGGACATGGTCCCATGTTACAAATATGAGAAATGCTTAGTGCTCTAGGAGTGCGATAACTTATAGTGCTATCATGTGCCTCCATCTATTATAGAATCAGTCGGGGAGGCTCAAAAGGCGGTGGTTTACCCTTGGCAGATGTCAGCAGTTTGAGTCCACCTATCTTGGCCGATACAAAGCAATAGGACAGCACCCAATTTTTTCAATTCGGTAGTTCGATTGATGTTGACAAAATCCTTCAATTTAGCATAAGCTTAGGATGGCATAGCCTTAGCGTTAATGGCGAAGTTCAATCGAGGAAAGGCTTATGGCGGATACTTACACACTCAGAGACGAAGAAGGCCGTAGTAATCAACGAAATGCTTGGGGGAGTTGAAAATAAGCATAGATCCAGAGATTCTTGAATAGGTCAACCTTTTGAACTGCTACTGAATCCATGGGCAGGCAAAAGACAACCTGACAAACTTAAATATCTTAGTAGCTAGAGGAAATGAAAGCAAAAGCAATTCCCATAATAGCAGCGAGCTGAATTGGGAGTAGGCCTAAACTGTGAAAACAGGGTTGTGGTAGAGCAATACAAGCGTCAGGTTGCTAGGCGAAGCAATGGAGTGATGCACCCTAAATGGCTAGAGTCCAAGCGAAGCAGTGGAGTGATGCACGCTAAATGGCTAGAGTCCAGTAGCTGTAAGCATTACTAAGTTACGCTCTAACCCAAATAGCATGGGGCATGTGGAATCCCGTGTGAATCAGCAACGCCACTGAGATGGGCAACCACCAGTCGACCTAGATTTCAAGCGAACCAAACCGTTTGGGTGCTTTGCACCAGTTTGGTTTTTTTCAAACATAGCTCCAACCCATGAGAAAACCAATCAAACTTTTGATATAAACAGTAAATGCATATAACCAACAAAAAATGGAATGAAGTGATTTTTTTTTTATTTGTTGTTCTACTTGTCATTATAAGCTTGTGATGGGTTTAGAAAACAAATTAACTTGTGGTTTCCTTGGTACTTGGATACATGCACACCGGCCATTCAATTGGCATAAATTGGGAAAAAGGAGAACCGCTGGATGTGTTTTATTACTGGTGTGGCATCTGCAGCCCATTGACCTGTGACCAGATCAGGTGACCCTCCAACTGTACATGTATCTTCATGCATGTTTTTGTTTTTCAGGCTTCTGCTGCCTATTTAGGATTTCTCCTCACCCTTCAGTTCACTACATTCTCAGCTCCCTGCAAAGTAAAAGAAACGAGGGGGAAAATGAATTTGTTCGAATGAAGAATAGAAGAGTTGTAAATGAGAGATGTGAAATGAGGCCCAACTCTGATAATCTCTGGGAGATCTGAGCTGTTCCCAAGGCATTCCCCACCATGTAGATGTCCTAGGAAAAATATCAGACTTGTCTGCTTGTCTGGTGGGCCACATGCATTGAACCTTGGTCAAGTTTTTAGCTATCCATTGCTTATGAACATGTAACCCACCTGATGTGTAGATTGACCATTCTTTTGGGCCCAGGGAATCACATGGTGGGGGGTAATAATGAGTGGCTTGGATTTTCTTGCATGTGTGCCACATTGGCATGTGTAACCTGGAAGTTTGCAGCAAGTGCACTCACAAGTGCTGTTAGCAGGGCATATTTTACTTTACAGAGAGACGATTAGGTGAGACCCAGACCTCACCCTAGACGGTGCGGCCCTTACCGTGGAGCCCACCTTGATGTATGTATTACATATCCACTCCGTCCATCAGTTTTTTCAGATCATTTTAGGGGCAGTAACCCAAACATGAAGCAGATCCAATTATAAGGTGGACCATACCATAAGAAACAGTGGTGATTGACCGTCCTGCCATTAAAAACTTCTTAGGGCGCACCCTAATGTTTCCGTAGTGTTTATTTACCATCCAATCTGTTGATAAGGTCACATAAGCCCGGATGAAGGTAAAAAAAAAAAAATTATCCGCTTGATCCAAAACTTTAGTGGCCCATTAATGGTCAATCAACACTATTTCCTATGGTATGGTCGACTTCATAATTGGATCTATTTCTTTTTTCAGTTAATGTCATAAAATAATCTGGAAAAATGGATGGACTGTCTAGATACGTAATATATATATCAAGGTGGGCCCCACGGTAAGGACCGCACCGTCTTGGGTGAGGCCAAGGTCTCACCTAATCCACTCTCTACTTTACAATACCCGGGCAAGAGAATGGTGAGTCATTCTCACGGAAGCATCCACCGCACGTGCAATGAGTCTAGATGCATCCCAACCATCCAAATTGTGTGAATGGAGCAAGTGAAAAGTACACTTACAGAATGGTCCCATCTATCTGGCTTGCCGTCAAATGGATGGTTAAAACAAAAAAAAAATCTCAACTTGTCCAAATTCAATGGACGAACTGACAGTTGTATATTGTCCCAACAATATGACTTTTGGCAATTGCTCCATCCAATAAGTACAACAATTTGAACGGTCAAGGTTGAGCAAGGTTTTTGAACTTGGTTTTGGACTGCGACTCCTAGAAACAGACCAAGTTGTATCACTGATACCAACACGAATAGCTTGACACAAAATGAGAATGGTCCACCTAGTCCATATTGGTCCTGATCCAATCCATATCGGTCTTACTCAGTCTGTATCAGATCACCCCTTCCTGAGTCAGAATGAGTAGGACCGAGTCTGGACTGGGTCGCCCAATTTTAAAATATAGGTGGTCAGACTTGGACCGGTTCCCACCGAAATCAATACGACTAGGGTGATACCGAGTTGTATCAAACTATATTTAAAACCATAGGTTGAGGCATATCCCACATGTATGGTGAATGTGTACACAAGTATGACTGACTCATTATACTCTTAGAGTTTCAGATATAAGTCCGAGAGGGGAAGGATATGCATACCGCTGAAAGAGGCGGCCGCAAAATGAGATACAAAGCAGGCCCCAAAAATGGAACCAGCTGCCAGAGGGAGAAGCCAAGAACCTTTATCAAACCTGCAAAGAAAAATATGCATCTATATTCATACATAGACATTAGATTTTCTTCTTTTCCAATTTCATGGAAAATCTCATCATCACCATATCCTTGTCCGAGCTATTTGGGGTAGGTTTAGGGGTGGCAATGGGCTGAGTTTGACATGGGCCAGGGTAGGCCCAAACCCAGCCCCGACTCTTAAGACCCAAAGCCCAAGCCTGAGCCTCAATAAGGTTGGGCCTGGGTCTGACCCAGCTCAAAAATTGATAAAATCCTTAATTCCGGTTGAATGAATTGAGCCCAAGCCCGACCCTAAAATTGATGAGGTCATGCATGCAAGTTCCAAGCATGGCCCAAAGCTGGATCAGGCTACTTGGGTGGGCTACCCAGCCCATTGCCACCCTTAGAAATGCTCCAATTTGAAGGAGAATATTGTTGCTAAATTGCACAAACAAATTTAGTTTAAAGCTCTCACCATTTCCGGGCAGTCATATCATTGTACACCCAAAACGGAGCGAACACAGACAGCAATGAAAAATCTATGGATGTGATATGGATCTGTAATAAAGAAAAGTGATGTAAATTTCCAAGCAAAATTCTACTACATTTTACTAAGTTATGCCAGCACTTTTTAGTAGTAAGAAGCCTATGTGCACAGCCATGAAACCATGTCAAATTAAAACAAATGTGGTAGAATGGTCAAGGCTGTGGCCCATCATATGCTATCTATGAGCAGTCCACTAGGTCAGCCACACTCTGTAGATTCCCTAGCCCGAGAACCTGGCAGGTTTACTCATAGGTGGGCCACAGTGCATAAAACAAATGAAAGGCTGGAAATACTTGCTTTGTCTATCGTTTGGTTTCATACATTTTGGTGCACTCAAAATTAATGTTGGTGACTTGATGCTGCTTCAAGATGTAAACCCAGCTTAGCTGGTGTAATTTGGGATTGGAATGGTTCTCGTCTTTACACTGCTCTAGTATGTTGGCTGAAATTCAAACTTTGATTCATGGAATTAGATATTTCATTGCATTGAGCTCGATATTCCGCACTTTGCTATTGAGAGAAATTCAGAAGCTTTGCATGACATGATTTTAAGGGGTCAAGGGATAAACAGTTTGGCAGACTTATCATTGGTGGAAGGCTGTTAATCCAGAAGCAGTTGGAATTTTTTATTTCATTCATTCATGTACATAGAAAAGCAAATAAAGTTGCCAGCACTTTAGCAAATTTGGGCTGTGACATGGGATCTAATTCGTTCTTTTGTCAGAGCAATAGCTTGCTTGTATTTGTCAAATTGAAATTATTTTTAGATATCCGTTGTTGATTTTGATTTTTTTTTCTCCAGTCACATATTTGGAGCTTTTCTAAGTGCACACGCGTGTGCAATAAAACTCGTGTACATTGCCACCCATTTGCCAGCATGGCACATACATGAGAGATCAAATCCATCCATCATGTTTGTCCAACCTTGGACACGTTTTCCCAAAAATAAAATCTGGTCCAATCATCATGTTGGCCCCAATATTGGAAACAGGTGGAAGGATTAGAAAACTTCGAGCAGTTTTCCAGAGCCCTACATTTATTTTGCAAACAGTGGCCCACCCGACCAGTGGATCAACGTGATTCTTGGGCTAGGGCATCAATATAGTGGGATTTTGTGATGTATGGATTGGACCTCAGATCTATCATGCCATGATGGCACATTTGTGGCATCTACATCAGCTTTATTGCACAGGTGTGTGGCTTACCAGAGCCCTTTTATTTGTAAGTAAAACTATATTGTGTATGGTTAGTGTCTGCAGTGGAGTGACCCACATGATCCTACACCTAGCTTACCATGTATTGGAGGTAGTAGTGAACCATGTACCCATTCCTGTAACACATACAAGAGAAGCCCACTGATATGGGTAACCTTCGTAAGAAAGGACATGCTTTTGAATTATTTGAGTTGGCATTAATTAAAATGTTTTTCAACATCACTACATAACTATGGACATTTCAATGTGAAAGGTTTTCCGAGGCTCCTGTGCCGCACAACTTGTGTTTACACTAAAATAAGTCTACATGATGCACCTGCACACACCACTGCAGCACCAAACTGGCATGTCTGCTGAATGTCTGAGCCATGCATCATTTGGACTCAACCAAACAGACAACCTGGCCCACAAATCATGTGGTCCATTAATCAGGTGGGCCCAACATGTACCAAAAAAATAAGGAAAGGTCATGAAAAATTGTCAACAGCACATCCAATATCCATATACATGCCTGCCTGATGAGCAGACTGACCTGATTATTGAGCTGGGTCATCTAAATGGTGAGGTCCACCTGAGACGTCTTTGATGTCTGATGCACATGATCGGGCAGGCTCAATAGCAATACATTTCCTGGCATTGTACAGAAAATGCATTTGAGTTACTTACAAACTTGCTTTCTCTGAAGTACTGGTAGAATTCCTTCCACACATCGCCATCAGCCAGACCTGCATACCCAATGATGCCTAAACCTGCAGCAATCAATATCTGATGCACAATGGAGTTACTTATATTTTTCATCAAGAAAAGCAACTGATTTTAAATAACGAGGCCAATTCTTTCCCCATAAGGCAACAAATGGGTATTGATTCGTTGTGACACTAACACACTAGTAATTGTATGGTTGGGAAACAGACTGTCCATCTGGTGGGTCACCACAGATGCACTCAGCATATGAAGCATGCCAAACACATTAACCTATCTGTCAGATGTGTGACCGAGTAATCATACATCTTTCGATGGTCAAAGTCCATACACTAGTTAGGACTCTCAATTCATGTGCTCCATACCGCATGCCATCAACAGCAAGGCCACCAGATGTACTGTCCAAATTAATAAAGTGCTGTAAGGAAAGGAACCAACTTCCAACTAGCTACTTACACATGCATTTTGCAACCTGGGAGTGATATAGGAGCCAGTAGAACCATGTCATAAAACCAACCCTCGGCATGGAAATGAGTAAACCACACCATCTATCTACTGGGCCCCACAACCAATGGGAATTGGTACACAAAACACCCCAATAAGATGATTCAATCATTGTCCTTTAAACTGCCACTAGAAAACAGATATGGTTAACAGTGAACATCCAATGAGGAAATGGTGTAAAAAGGTCAAAGCTACAACGTTCACCAGGTGTGGTTATTGAACTGGGTGTCACTGACAATGAGGATCACCAGATAGATGGTCCAGATTAATACCTCCCCATGCCATGTGTACTGGGTGAGATGGCTCTAGTCTACTACATGCCACATCTACTCGCTCTACCATATCATTTCCTGTGCCTTGTAGCTTATTGTATATTTTTATCTAAAAGAAACTAACTTCAAGTGTAACTACTTCATACCCCGGCAGTTACTTTAGATTCAAGAATGTTCAGAGGCCATCTCCCAAGTTCAGCTTCATTGAGTGCAGGGGGTGGCGGCCTCCAAAGAACAAAATACGGAATGAGAGCATATGCGCCGCCGAAGCATGAAAGGACAAGAAACGGCCATACAGGGATTTTGCTCCTTGAGCTGCAGTTGTAGGGTTATTGAAGTCATCAGATATAATCAATTCATTAGTGTTAACGTACAATCACTTGGAGATGTTATATGTATGATAGTAGATGAACACACACGCGCGCGCGCGCGCACACACACACACAAACAATGATTGAAAGCTAAAATCACTACATTTTTGTACTGCAAAGGTTTTTAAACCATCGCCTCAACTTTCGAGGAATCTGTACTAACAGAGTATATGAATATGATTATAATTGATTCTAGTTGTTCCAAGATCTGTCCATGCACCAGACATAATTCTAAAACTCAGTGACTCCACTCGAAACTCAGTCAAGTCAACTCGATGTGATTTCGAGCTGAATTATCATGAACTTGCTGTGAGCTAAACTCGGTCAAGCCTCAGCTAGACTTGTTTGATTCAACCTGACTCGAGCCAAGTCACCCGCTGAGTGATTGCATTTCATTATAATAAAATATAAAGGTACAGAGTGTGAGATTCGAACCCTAGAACTTCTCTAGAGGGTCAAGCAACTCTCCCAACAACCATGCACTTCATCTACGATGACTTATGTCAATTATGATTTTCATAGCTTACTAAATACATGCTTAAACATTCTTATGAGTTTAATAGTTAAATATTGAGTCAAGTCTTCGAGTCAGCCCGACCCGGTTGGACATCAGGTCAAGCTTTCGGGTTTTTGAACTGTGGCGGTAGATACGAGAATCAATCTGGCATCGACACATGATCGCCACCTACATACTCAGCCACATTTCTGCAGTTTCTATAAATCTGGAGAGATTAGCCTTCCAGAACTGCCGCTCAAGCTCAATTACATTTGCAGTCAGAGAGGTTCTGCTGCCATTTATGGTACTGTTACTGCCCATGCGTTGTAGCAACTGCTCCCAAAGTGTGCATAAGTTTGTTGAGCTTCTAAGTGTTCTTTTCCTGATATAGTATTATCTTTTCTTGAGACCGAGTTCCCTGTTTGCCTGTTCGGAACTTCGTTTGTAAATGCAGGGCCCATGGTTGGTCTATCCAACCATTAAGTCAGACAGTCCCCATCATGGACGGACCATTCTCCCAAAATCTCCCAAATTAGAAGACCCTAGCCATCGAATATTTGGTCTTTCCTCCATTAAATGTGGTTTGTTCGTGCATTTCTTTTCAACCATGTATTTGAGTGCCAAAAAACGGAAGGTTAGAGTTGACCAATTGAGAGGATAGTCTGGGAATGGTGCATCCATGATGGGGGCCGTCAGATCAATGGTTTGGATAGACCAACCATGGACCCCTTCCTAATGAATAGGAAACTTGAACTTTGACAACTTTAGAATGTGCTGCAGCTTTTGGGAGATACTCAGACTTGATTCTGTTTCATTAGCAAGTCATTGATCCCATTCAAACTTGGATGTGATAATTAGTGTCAGGAGCAGGAAAACAAAGAACACCGATCTTGATATCATTGTGAGTAGTTTTCACAGAACAGGTGAAGCTCAGTGTGGCCAGCTATGCATCAGGCAACTGTCTTTCCTCCAATCTGACCTCAATCAAGGGCCAATCAAGCCCATCTATTGGAGGATTTGGAAACATGGAAACAGATTTTGTGGACTACAGTGTTTGTCATTTTCTTTCACTTAACTCCTGAGGTAATCATCTTTTCCTACAGGAGATGCGTTCCAGTGGTACCGGTACCACCGTAAGCTTACAGTGGTACTGGACAGACGTGGGGCCCATGTTGTCCATTTATCACATCCAACCCATCCATCGGGTGCATTTATCACATCCAACCCATCCATTGGATGAATTCCCTCAGGTTGACTCCAAGGCCAGAATCTGCTCGATCCAAACTCTGGTGGGCAGAACAAGGTGGGAGGGGACCCCTACCATTGATTCTCACTGCGGCCTACCTGGCGCCTGTGTTGCAGAACATTCTGAAGCTTGTTCTGACCCTTCATCCATGGAAGATGAAGGTTCTGGACGGCCTGGATTTTGCATACAAAACATGGTGGGGGGCCCATGTAAATCAAGGGTAGGCATTCCCTCTCAACTTGTCCCCTATTCTGTGGCCCACCTGGGTTTTCATTTGGGCTGATTCTGGACCCTGCAGGTAACATGAGGTGACTCATCTGAAATACCAATTGGATGTCCTAAATACATCATGTGGGCCCCACTGCTGGCCAATTCCACCATAGTGCACCCCTTCCTACAGATTGGTCATAACCCAAAAAACAAGCCCAGCTGACTATGATAACCATTCTAGCAGAGGACCTTTGTGAAAGAAATATTTATAAAAGAAATCAACCAAAGATTCCTTGAATTGTCCACTTTTCTTATAAAATCTTACACCCCAAGGGCTATGATTGTCTGATTGGTCTAAATTTTGGGATATGGCCCATCCAAGATCAGGCCAACCTGGTGATTGGCTCAGATCTCATACACATTTCCTTATGTACGAAAATTAAGTTACTAGCACTTTAAGTGAAAGAACACAACGAACACACTAGGTTTTCTCAGAATATCAAGCTACCATTCATTGAGATTAGAAATACAAAATGTGATTTGAAATGCATTGAGACTTGAGATTAAGATCAATACTGTGATGGTACTTTTCCTTAATCCTTATGTTCGAATGAGACTGAAATTGGAAAATAACTTGAAAATTAGTTTAATCTTTGATAATTACCTTCTACCACTTGGAAGAAGCAGCATGCTATATACCAAGGGCCACAGACCCATGATGTACCACAGCGAGACGAGCACTTCATTCATATGGAACCCATCGTCTCCTTTCAAATTCAGCAACTTTTGCAAGAAATACATGTCCCTAAACTGGCAAGTTTCAGAAATTCATTGGAAAGAATTCAAGGAAAAAAAAAAGAGTAAAATTGCAAACCACAATTTCACATTTCATAAAAAAGAAGATGAGCAATAGAATAGCAAAATACGTCCATTATCTAGTGCACGGCGGATATCCTATGAAATTAGATATTTTAATAAATTAGAAAATAACATTATCTCTACCTGGGACATTTGGCATATTGGCTAGGTTCTTAACAAAGGCTGATAATGTCAACAGCTTGGATTGAGTACATGAAAGGGATTTCTTTTTACTTGGAGCCATGATCATTCAGTAAAGGTGGGGCCCACCCAAATTGCACTGATCCAGACTGTCCATCAAGTGGGCCCCACTGTGGATAGGCAATGCAGCAGAGCATGTCCCATCGGACAATCCCATCCATACAATTATTGGACTACCTATGAATTATTAAAAAGAAAAATTAGCCAAAGGTCCACATGCAATGTAAACAAAGTCCAGTGATTTGACAGATGGGATTGTTCAACGAATGAGATTTTCAATTGTTCACCCAACCACAGTGCGGCACACCAAATGAACGGTCTCCATCACTTATAGATGGGCCCACCAGTATGTAAAGCTCGGCGAAACTAATCCCACCCGTAATTCAGCCTAACCATTTCATAATACCTCTATCAACAATCCCAAATCAACAAATACACAGAAAATTCAGTTCTCAGCAGAATAAAAGCCTTTCCACATTGATTTTCACATTATCCATTTCTGCCCTTCTCCTCAACTGAAATTTACCAGGGAGCCGAAGCACATACCGGAGTCTGGTCCGGCGTGAGCGCGAAAACGTAGTAGATGAGTCCAGCCCACAACGCAAAGAGCAGGATCGACGTCGTCCAGTCGCTGCTATTGCCGCCATTTCCATCGCCAGCTCTGTTTCCTTCCGCTGGAAATCCTGTTTCTGGAATTGGGTCTTTTGGGTTCTGGCTGTTTAAGGAACTTTGGCAGATTTGGAGGGCAATTCTCGTAGATAATGGGGAGAATGGAGGAGTGAGCTTGCAGGGTTTGAGGGGTAGTTTTGGACTTTGAGCTTTGGGTGGGGATAGGGATGGGATTTTGGGGATTGTAGGCGGTTTGGGTGGGAAATGGAAGGAGGGGAAATTGCAGGAGATGAGAGCCATGATGGGAAGAATGGAGGGGAGTGAGATGAAGTGGGGTTTGGAGTTCTGAGATTTTAATGGCTGAGATGAAATGGTGATGTGCGTGGCACACACCACCAACCTCGGTGGTGTGTTGACGTCACCAAGTTCTGTGTGCCCCCACCATGATGTATTTATTCATTTGTTGGGAGCGAATTAGCTGTTACCCTGGTAACACCTTAGTGGGTGTTACCCCTACCGTGTGTAGAGCTGCACACGAGCCGAGCTCTCTAAAAGCTCGCTCAGCTTGGCTCGTATAAGCTCGGCTTGGCTTGACTCGTCGACCAATTCGACCAAGCTCAAGCTGAACTTTGGAAGCTTGTTTGAAAACGAGCCAAGCTCGAGCAAGAGAGAACTTGGCTCGAAGCTTCTAGCTCGAGAAAAGCTCGATCGGCTTGAGCTCGTTTAATATATATATATATATATATATATATATATATATATATATATATATATATATATATATATATATATATATTAAAATTAAAAACCTTAAGACCCAACCCGACCCCACTCTCTCTTTTCGTTTCCCCCTCTCTCCAAAATACAAAACCCTCCCAGCCCACCGCGCTCCCTCCTCCCTGCCCGATTTTCCAGCCGGAGTTCAGCCGTCCGCCCGTCCCTCTCTCTCTCTCTCTCTCCGGCTTCCTTCCTCCACCCCTCTCTGGCTTAAGCTTTCTTCCTCCACCCTCCACTCCAGCGGGCAGCTGAACGCCCGAGTCAGAAGACCGCACACGGCACGGCCGCACCTCACCCGAGCGACCAAGCATTTGCAAGGCCCGCACGGCCGCACCACACTTCACCCGGCATTTGCCCCAGCGGGGCAGCGAGCGACCAGGTAGGGTTCGTTTTAATTTTTTTTCTTATTTAAGTTTTTTTTTTTTTTTTTGAAATGGAGATTGGAGAATGATATTGGGGTTTTTTTGAGTAGGGTAGGTCGGTGGGTCGGGTAGGGTTGGGCTGAGTCAATGGGTTGGGTCGAGTGGGTCGGGTAGGGTTGGGCTGAGTCAGTGGGTTGAGTCGAGTGGGTCAGGTAGGGTTGGGCTGAGTCAGTGGGTTGGGTCAAGTGGGTCAGGGTAGGGTTGGGCTAAGTGCAGTTGGTTGGGTCGAGTGGGTCGGGTAGGGTTGGGCTGAGTGAGTGGGTTGAGTCAATGGGTCGAGTAGGGTTGGGCTGAGTGAGTGGGTTGAGTCAGTGGGTCGGGTAGGGTTGGGCTGAGTCAGTGGGTTGAGTCGAGTGAGTCGGGTAGGGTTGGGCTGAGCGAGTGGGTTGGGTCAGGTAGGGTTGGGCTGAGTCAGTGGGTCAAGTGGGTTGGGTCGAGTGGGTAGTGTAGGGTTGAGTTAGTGGGTTGGGTTGGGTTGGGTTGGGTTGGGTATTGATTTATGAATTGTTTATAATTGTTTAAATAGTTGTGATTTACTGATTTGTGAATTGTTCATAATTGTTTAAATTTGTCAATTGGTTATATTTGTTTAAATAGTTGTAAATTGTTTCCTATTGTTTAAATGATTATAATTTGTTGGGAATTGTTTATAATTGTTTAAATAGTTATGAATTGTTACCTAATTAGTTACCTATTTAAACTTAGTTGCCTATTTAATTTATAAATTTATCCACCCGTTTAAGAATGCATGTAGAACTACATTGTATTATTCTAGAACTATAACTCTCGTTATAGTTATTAGTTAATAATGTTTGTGCTATATGTATTCTTAAATTGTCCAAATCAATTGACAGTTCGGTAGTATATCATGTACTTAAGTTGCTTGCACGTTTTACATGTACTTGAAAATTCGATACGTCTCCTAATTTATTCTCCGAATATATGGTTCTATATTGATTGAATGCCTCGTCTGCGAATAACAGATAATGTTGATGGCACCAAATCAATATAGAATTTTGCATATATTTGGAAAATTAGGGGAGATGCTACCGAATTTTCGACTCGCATATAAATCGTGTGAGTACAGTACATGATATATTACTGAATGGGATAAAAAGTGGAACTAAATTCATAGAGACCCTGAGACATTAGAAGTTTAGCCTTTAGGAAATGTCCATATACAAATTAGAATGACATTGTTTTCTATTTTTCTAATTATAGATGACTAGTGAGGAGGTACCAAGTACCGTTGGTGCGTCGGCCACGTCTCCTCTACATGTAGAGGGAGATGATGAAAATGCCGGGTCTGCTCCGACTGGATCAACGGTTAAAGTAAAGAAAAGATCAGCTATTTGGGATGATTTTGACGAAGAGACGAAAGGTGATGAAATGAAAGTGATATGTAGGCATTGTAAGGCAGCGTTCAAAAAACATAAAGGCTCGGCAACAACACATTATGCTAGACATCTTTCACAGTGTCCCAAGCGACCAAGAACCGCGAAAGGAGGCCAGCAAATGCTCTCATTTTCTCCGTCCATAGGTGATTCTCAAGCAAGTATTACGACGCATAAATTTGAGAAAGAGAAGGTTAAAGAGTTGATTGCTCGGTTAATTATAGTTGAAGAAAAACCCTTCAGATTCGTTAAGAACAAGTCATTCTGCGAATTATGCAGATACCTTAATCCTAAGGTTGAAAAGATGTCACGCATGACGGTGAGGAGAGAATGTATGAAGATGTATGAAGTTGAAAAAGCAAAATTAAAAGAAGTGTTGAAATCAGTATCACGTATAAGTTTGACGTCAGATTTGTGGACGGCGTCGAATCAGAGGAAGGGGTACATGTCACTGACCGCACATTATGTAGATGCAGAATGAAAGATGTGTAAGTCAATCATAAACTTCTGTCATCTTCCTCCCCCTCATAATGGCTGGGCAATTTCAGACCGCATTTATAATTGCCTTTTGGAATGGGGCATCGATGATAAGATTTCTGCCATAACATTAGACAATGCATCCGCAAATGATAGTGTCATTTTTCACTTGCGAAATCAATTCAAGACGACCGAGAAGTTATTCTTTGATGGAAGAATATTCCAGGTTCGATGCTGTGCACATATTCTAAATATAATTGTGCAAGAAGGGCTTAAATTAATTGACTCCACGATTGAGAATATAAGAGAGAGTATTAATTTTATAAGGGGGTCGCCTTCTAGACTTTGTATCTGGAATGAGATACTACACCGTTTGAATGTTAAGTCGCAGAAATCATTGAAATTAGATGTATGCACGCGATGGAATTCGACATTTGAAATGTTGAATTCTGCTATGGAGTTGAAAATTGCTTTTCCCGAATACAAGGCGCGTGAAAAATCATACACCTGGTGCCCTACAGAAAATGATTGGATACGAGCAGGGCAAGTTCACAACTTTCTGAAGGTTTTTTATGAATTGATGAAGATTTTTTCTGGAAATAAATACCCTACAACAAATCTATTTCTTCCATCACTTTGGAAGATTAAAGAAAGCCTAAATAGATTTACCACCATAGGTCTGGATTTTTTATAGGCGATGGCTGAAGGCATGGAAGAAAAGTTTGACAAGTACTGGACTGAATGTCATCTGTTAATGGCGATGGCCGCTGTTCTTGACCCTCGAGGTAAGATTGCGATGCTTAGTTTCATGTTCAAGAAGATTTTTTCGGCTGAAAAAGCAGCAGTAGAAACCGCATGTGTTCGTGAAGTAGTCGTGGAATTGTACAACATATATGTTGCTAAAATGACAAAAGGACAAGATACAGATCAAGCTAAACAACCTCAAGCTGGTTGTAGCTCAAGTGCAGTTGGTTCTGATCCGTTCGATGAATTTTTATCGGCGTATGAGGAAGAAAAATTATCTGAGAATACCACCAAGTCAGAAATAGATTCATACCTCAGTGAATCTATTGTGAAGGTCGGGACCCAAGAAGTTGATGTATTAGATTGGTGGAAGGCAAGAAGTCTTGAAGGAAAATACCCTATCCTGTCGATGATGGCACGTGATATCTTATCTATTCCGATTACAACAGTGGCATCAGAATCAGCATTTAGCACGGGAAGTAAGGTTGTCAGCAAACATCGAAGCTCTCTTACATAAAAAACAATTGAAGCACTCATCTGTACACAAGATTGGTTGCGTCCGGTTTGGGGCGGTAGCAGTTTTGACGTTAATGATGAAGAGGAGGACATCGTCGAGGGTCTAGGAGAGATTATTCCTCCATCTGTTTAAAGGAGGTTCACTTTTCAAATTTCATATTATCTTTTAAAATGTTGAACAATTTTGTTTAAAGGTTGTGGATTGTGATTCATAGATGATATTATGGATTATATTATGAGTTTTGAATTTACTGAATTACTATTCTTCTAAATTCTAAACATATGTCATTCATATAATGTTTTCATTCATGTCATTAAATTTGTGTAATTCTATTTTTAGATTTACTATTTTTATTATTCAAAACATTTCTCTTACAACATTAAGGTGTGCAGCAATGTCTTCAGATGATCCATCCACCGACATCTGGAATTATGGTTTCCAAGTCCACTCTCCAGACTCTGGAAGAATGAAAATTCAATGCAATTTGTATGGGGCCAGATTTGTAAACAAAACAAATCGGCTTAGACTACACTTATCATGTCGGGGGGGAGATGCAAAACCGTGTCCTAAAGCATCTCGGGAGGTGCAAGAATTATTTCAAGCTCTCATAGACTTCCAATAGGAAGTCTTCTACCGAATCTCCAAGACCGAATACAACTAGTCATAAGATATACCATGACAGGCCCGTTGTAATCGATGAAGAATCTGAAATAGAGAAAGTGAAGAAAATCAGTAGGGAAGAGGAAGAGGAAAGGGAGGCTAGAATGAGGGCTATGGAGGCAGAGCAAATACAAATTGCCTTGAAGTTAAGTAAACAAGAGGCAAATGCGTCTAGATATCAACGATGTACTTCTTCTCGACAACATGACGCTAAAGCAGGGTCGAGCACAGGAAGCAAGAAGTCATCGAAGTTTGTATCTAGACTCGCCTCGTTCTATAAGATATTGGGTATTAAGTATAGATCAGCTCATAAAAAAAGTTTAAAAGAACTAGCTGAATCTATACAAGAACATGATGGAAAAGTCTCCCCACCTTCTGATTCAGGTGAGGTTAATGAGCAACTTGGAGAAGATACCAACTCAGGCACGGATGGATCTGATGGAGGGGATGATTATTATAGACATAGGCATTCATCCTATGGAGTATTTTAAGATATTAAGGTTTGTGCTTTGACTTTGTAGTCTACAAGTAGTTAAATACAATCAGTAGTCACTAACTTTTAGTATATTTGTAATTGTTTTAGTTTGTACTTATACGCTCATATAAAAAAAAGAAAAAAAAAAAAAGACAAAGCTCGGCTTGGCTCGGCTTGGCTCGATGAGCTCGATCGGCTTGGCTCGAACAAAGCTCGATCGGCACGACCAGCAAGCCAAGCTCGAGCGGCTGTTTTGAGCTCGATGCTCAAGCCAAGCCAAGCTCAAGCTCAGTGGGCCACTGATCAAGCCAAGCTCAAGCTTTGTAAAGCTCGGCTCGAGCTCGGCTCAGTGTGCAGCTCTAACCGTGTGGGACCTACCTTGATGTATTTTTTGTATATCCATGCCGTCCATCTGTTGTTATGCCTAATTTTAGGACGAGATCCAAACTTATAAGAATATCCAAATCTCAGGTGGACCATACCAATAGAAAGAGTGATGAATAATCATTAAAAGCATTTTGCGGGCACAAAAGTTTTAAATCAAGCTGATATTTAAAATTTCCCTTCATCCAAACCTTCTTGACATTATGAAGAGCTTGGATTGCAAATAAACATTAAACAAACCTTATGATGGGCTCTTTGGGATTTTAATGGTGAGCGCACAATCAGCACTGTTTCCAGTGGTATGGTCTACGTGAGATTTGGATTTACATAATTTTTCGAAGAACACCCTAAAATGGGATGGAGAAACGGATGGATAGCATGGATATACCAAATACTATCCATGTGGGCCACACGGTGGGGGGTAACACCCACCTAAGCTCTTCCCAAGGTAACAAATAATTCGCTCCCGTATTTGTTATATCCACACGGTCCACCCAATTTTAGGAGGCGTTTGGCATCTCTACAAATAAGAGTTTATTGGCTTATTTCTAAAAAAATAACTAATGAAGTGCTTATTATTTTAGAAAGTAACAAATAAGCTCCAATTTAATAAGTTGGTGAGGGGTTACTTTATGAAACGCAGCTTAGTTGGCATAAGTGGATAAACATTTTGAGCTAATTTTTTTACAAGTTTACCTTTAAACTTTTTAAGTAATTCTCATCTTACCTTATTCTCTTCTCTTTACAATTTGTTCAAGAAAGGCCCACATGATGAACAACCCATAGTGAAGGTGGGCCCCACATGATAAATCACCCATATCAAAGGTGAGCCCACATAATGCACGGTCACATCAAAGGTGAGCCCCACATGATGGATGGCTTGCTTCAAAGTGTGGCCCCACATGATGAATGATCCACATCAAGCAAGCCCTTCCTAATGATGGTCCACATCAAAGGTGAGACCCATACAATGGATGGTGGACATTGAATGTGAGACCACATGATGGAAGATTGACATTAAAGGTGGGCCCACATGATGAATGACCCCATATTGAAAGTTGAGCCCCACATGATGGGCTGAAGGCCCATAGCAAAGGTGGGACCTACATGATGGATGGTAGACATCAAAGGTGGGTCCCACATAATGGACTATCCACATCAAGTGGGCCCCACATGATAGATGGTTCACAACAAATATGGGCCCACACGATGGATGTTCCACATCAAATGTAGGACCCACCTGATGGATGGTGGACATTGGTGAGACCACATGATGGAAGGTTGACATGAAAGATGGGCCTATATGATTGAATGACCCATATTAAAGGTTGGGCCCCACATGATGGACGGTCCACAGCCAAGGTGGGACCTACGTGATGGATGGTGGACATCAAAGGTGGGTCCCACATGATAAACTATCTACATCAAGTGGGCCCCACATGATAGTGGTCCACAACAAAGGTGGTACCCACATGATGAATGGTGGACATCAAAGATGGGCCCCTTATGATGAATGACTCATATTAAAATGGGGCCTCACATCAAGGTGGGCCCACGTAATGAAAGGTTCGCATCAAAGGTGGCCCCACATGATAGATGACCTGCATCAAAGTATGGCCCAACATGACAGAACGTGCGCATCAAGCTGGGTCCCATTTAATGGACAACCCACGTAAAGGTAGTACCCACGTGATGGATGACGGTCATTGAAGGTGGGCCCACATGATGGTTAGTTGATTTCAAAGATGGGCTCACATGATGAACGACACATAATGAAGGTGGGGCCCACACAATGAATGGTCCACATCAAGGTGGGCTCACATAATGGATGGAGTGGACTTCACATGATGGATGGCCCACATAAAAGCATGGCCCCTCATAAATCATAATGAACAATTCACAGCAAGTGGGCCCCACCTAATGGACGGTCCACATCCAAGGTCTCTCATGATAGATGACCCATATCCAAAGTGGGACGTATGATGGATGATCCACATAGAAGGTGAACCCCACATGATGAATGGTGGATATCAAAAGTGGGCCCCACATGATGGATAATCCACTTCAAAGGTAGGGCCCACACTATGGACATGTCAATTGTGGAGTCCACGAAATGGGTGATGGGTAGTAGACATTGAGGGGCCTCACATAAAGAACAATTAGGAATGATGTTGGGCCCCACATGATGGACGATCTACCAAAACAATCATTTGGATTGCTCTTATATTAAATTTGTTGTAATATTTAAAAACGACATCAACTACCCTTAAAAAAATAAACTCTAATTTAAAAGTTTTACCAAACATACTTATTTTATATTAGAGCTTTTTTTTTTTTTTTTTTTTTTTTGGAGATTTTACCAAAAGAGCTTATTTAAAACTAGAGCTAGAAAAAAGGACTTATTGAAGTAGCTCTTATTCAAAAAGCTCTTATTGAATTTGAGTAGAGATGCCAGACGAGTCCTTAGAGATCATATTATTAGATGAAACAAAAAATGAGGCAGATCCAACTCTAAGTGGATCATACCACAAAAAGCACTAGGGATTGAACGTCTATCATTGAAAACTACTTGGCAGTCATGGAAGTTTTAGATCAATCTGATATTTGTTTTTTCACTTCATCAAGGTCTGTGTTACCTTATGAATAGATTGGAAGGCTAATAAACATTATGGTGGGCTCTAGGAAGGTTTCAACGGTGGAAATCATTGTCCTGGTTGGTTTCTGTAGTATGGTACACTTGAGCCTTAGATCTACATAATTTTTGGGTTCATACGCTAAAACGATTTCGTAGGATGAATGGATGGTGTAGATATAATGCATAAATCATAGTGGCCCCATATGACTTGGTGACGTCAACACACTACTAGGGTTGTAAATGGGTCAGTGGGCTCGATCGTACTCATTTGTTAAATGGTATGAGTCTAGGTTTAAGAACATAATTCGGATTTGATTTCTTTTATATTAGGCCCGACCTGAACCCATTTAGTAAATGGGTAGGTTTGGTCTATATTGTAAGGGACCCATTCAGGCCAGGACCGTTAAACTTGGTAAAAATGCTTGCATACCAAATCCAAACCCATATCTATTAGACCCAACCCATTTATAAATGGGTCGCGTGGATCTCCGTCTACTAGACTCATTTATAAATGGGTCTGATGCTGTTAATTCAGACCCGTCCTAGACCTGCCCATTTAGTAGAATGGTCTGGGTCTAAAATTTGGACCCAGGCTCACTAGTAAATAGGTGGGTCAAGTTTTAACACAATATGCATTATACAATACACCTTAAGTTCTTACGCTCAATCATCTTTCTTATTGACTTAAGCATCGAATGATCTTTCATCGACACGATTGACACCCTTTCATGATTCTCTCTTCTGTGATCTCAAGTCCTACAATCAACATCGTTCATCTCCACGTACTCATCGGGCAACAGAAATCTACCGTTGATCCTTGATCAACACACATTATCCAATTTTAGACGTTAACCATCATCAAAATAAAGTGATTAAATTGTGGAAATAGTGGCTAAGTTGGCCCCAAAATAAAATCAGTTGAGAAATCCTAATCTCTGATTTGCAGACACTTGTTTGATGAAATAAGACTAGATTTTTCACTTCTGCCTGCCCAATAAATGTCCATTAATTCCAAACTCAAATAAGTATAATTTTTCGTCCATGATATATTTAAATTGAGACCCATGATCTGCACAGTTCAATTTGAATAACTTGTATGGTTATAAGTTGCCTAGGCATCATCCATCACACTGCACCAAGAGAATCAAAGTTTTATTATTTTTATTTTTTAGAGCACAAGTAGAGTTGTCAACGGTCAGACTTGAGGTGGGTCTCGCTGGATTTTGAACTGTTTCAGACCGGTCTATTCAAAATTCTGAAGGGGAGCCCAGTAGGTGTTACCCGGGTAACACTTATAGAGCCCACCTTGTTGATCTATTGTATATCTACACTGTCCGTACGTTTTTTTCAGCTCATTTTAGGACGTGGTCTAGAAACTTAAAAATCAAATATAAATCTCAGGTTAACCATACCACAGTGGTGATTAAGTGACTCACCATTAAAAAAAAGGTCAGGTTTTTGTAATTTTTATTTACCATCCAACCCCGTTGACAATGCCAAGGAGACTCAGTAGAAGGGAAAATATAAATATCAGCTTGAGTTCTGTAGCTAACAAAAAGTTTTTAATAGTTATTCATCACTATTTCTAGTGGTGTGGTCCACCTAAGATTTGGATCTTCTTCAGGTTTGGGATCGCGCCATAAAATGAAACAATGGACGGTGTGGATGTACACCAAACACATCAAGGTTGGCCCCACACGGTTTGGGTTGTTGGAAGAAGAGGTTGAAAACAACTGACAGATATTAAAAAAATAAAATTAAAAGAAATGTAATGAACTTATTGATTTGAAGAACACTAAGTCGAGGCGTGACGAGTCACTGGGCTTGAAACCAAATCTGCCCTCCTTGGACAGCTTTCCAAATGCAACAGGAGTCACAGACAGTTGGCCTCCAGGATACAACGACTATCACCCTAGTCCCGGCTGTGCACTCGCCGTACAGGGCTCGAACCAGCAAGTATACCGCAAACTCGAGATGCAGTGACTCAGTGAGTCAGAAAAATCAAAACAGAGTCCAGAGCTTTAGTAAAGTTGAGAGAGAAGATGATTTTCGAATTTTTTTAAAACGGATTAATCAGATCTATATATAGACTTGATTAGGTGCTTAATGCACCGTTTTGAATTGGGTTAGGTCCGTTGGATTTAAACCCAACTGATGCGACCATCCGAACAGACGCTTCTCTGGACATTTAAAACAAAAGACCGTTGGTGCAAGTACACTTTCAGTGTCCGTTGGAGTAAAAGGAAGGTGCGCAAGTATACTCACAGTAGACCCAGACCCAGACCCGGACCCGGACCCGAGCCCGAGCCCGGCACCGGCACCGGCACCGGCGACGGTGCGGCCAGGCTCGGCTCGGCTCGGCTCGGCCGGCCGGCCGGCGGGCACGCGCGCGCGTGTGGTTTTTGGCATAATATGGTTCAATGTGCATAGCCCCCCACAAACCACAAAATTCACTTGCCCCCTGAGGGCCTAGCCCATGTGCAAAACCTCTACTTTTATACTTGCTTTTTTCCTTGGTTCTTTCTGATGTGGGACAAAGAAAATGCACAAACTCCAAAATCAAACTTGTAGAGGGAAACCATTTTCAAAGGAAAATTTGAAATAAATATTTTAAAATTCTTTTTTTTTAAATACAACAATCCCCCATATGTTTCAAATTTCAAAACATTTCGAGTTTAGAGTAGAACAGTTGTGTAATAGTGTTGATGTCTATCGGACTTTAATCAACATTTAGAGTAAGCAAGACAGGTTTACAGAAATTAGGTGACTATCGGTCTTTAACCTAACCCTTTAACGTAAACGACCATACATGCCACTCATACAACTATTCCGATACTGCTGGTTCTGCGGTTTGGTGCGTTTCGGCCATGCACCGTTACCTGGATTTTCATGAGCGCTCTAGAGAATAGCCTAATATCTCATAGGAAGCGGCCTTAACTTCTACACTCATATAGGTGAATTCCATCAAGTGTACACAGCAAAATGATACACCACCAATTTTGGTTATGGATTCATTAAGAGTTCAGACTCATCCTCCCAAACATTGCTGTTTGCACTGCGTACATCTCAGGAAGGGGTAACTCATTGCAGTGCTTCACAGTCTCCTAGTGTCTTGTTGTTTACCCATTGAACCTATCGCATGGGATCTCCACTTATATAGGTTGGGTTGCCGACACTGGTAGCTCATAATGTTAGGCTCAACTCCATTCCCTTCGATGTTTCTATGACTAACCCTTTGGATAGTCCTTTGGTTAGAGGATCTGCCAGATTCTTTTCCGATCGTACGAAATCAATAGTAATAACACCATCAGTCAGCAGGTGTCTAACAATATTATGTCGAAGTCTGATATGTCTACTTTTACCATTGTAGATCTTACTATTAGCCCTGGCTATAGCTGCCTGGCAATCACAATGAATAGATACAGTCGATATAGGCTTTGGCCAAATAGGTATATCTGCCAAGAGATTTCTTAGCCACTCAGCTTCTGAACCTGCTTTTTCTAATGTAATGAATTCCGACTCCATTGTCGATCTAGCAATGCACGTTTGTTTTGTAGAATTTCAAGATACTACTCCTCCACCAATTGTGAATACATATCCACTTGTGGATTTAGTTTCATAAGAGTCAGTTATCCAATTGGCATCAGTATATCCTTCTAATACTGGTGGATAACCTGTATAACATATACCATATGTAACAGTACCTTTTAAATATCTTAATATTCTATTTAAAGCATTCCAGTGATCATAACTAGGGTTATGTGTATATCTACTCAGTCTATTTACAGCAAAAGCAATATCTGGTCTTGTACAGTTCATCAGATACATTAAACTACCAATCACTTGAGAATAAGCATGTTGAGATATACTACTTCCTGTATTCTTCTTGAGTTGCACAGAATGATCATATGGTGTATTGGCACATAAGCAATCGAAGTGTTCAAACTTCTTTAATATCTTTTCAACATAATGTGACTGAGATAATGTAATATTATTATCTTTCCTGATTACCTGAATACCTAAGATCATACTTGCTTCTCCTAAATCTTTCATATCAAAATTAGAAGACAGGAGTTGTTTAGTATTATTCACAAGTTTTATATTGGTTTCAAAGATTAGCATATCATCTACATATAGACATATAATGACACCTTCATTATCAGAAAATTTACTGTAAACACATCTATCTACATCATTTACAATATAACCATTTGATTTTAAGATATTATCAAACTTTTTATTCCACTGTTTAGGGGCTTGTTTTAAACTATACAAGGACTTAACAAGTTTACATACTTTGTTTTCTTGTCCTATCATTTTATATCCCTCAGGTTGTTCCATATAGATTTCTTCTTCTAACTCACCGTTTAGAAATGCTGTCTTAACATCCATTTGGTGAATCACTAACTTATAAATAGATGCAATAGCTATTAATACTCTAATTGATGTAATTCTGGTTACAGGTGAATATGTGTCAAAATAATCATATCCTTCATTCTGTCTAAAACCCTTTGCTACTAACCTGGCTTTGAACTTATCTATAGTTCCATCAGGTCTAAGTTTCTTCTTAAAAATCCATTTACAGCCTATAGGTTTGCTTCCAGGAGGAAGATCTACTAGTTCCCATGTGTTGTTAGATATTATTGAATGTAATTCATCTTTTATAGCTTCCTTCCAAAAGGTAGCGTCTGAAGAATTTATAGCTTCTAAGTATGTTACAGGGTCATCTTCTAATAGGAATGTAAAAAACCCATCTCCCATATTAGTTTCTTTTCTAGCTCTTTTACTTCTTCTTGGTTCTTGATTTATTTCATTAGAAGCATTAGGTTCTTCCACTATTTCATTAGTAGTTTCTATAGTTCTACTAGTTAAGTTCATATCCAAAGTATTATTATCTTTTGTTCCTTCCAAACATGATTTAAAAGGAAAGACATGTTCAAAAAACTCTGCGTCTCTGGCTTCTATAATAGTGTTTGGATCTAAAACATTATTCTTTGATTTTAGAACTAGGAATCTATATACAGCACTATGTTGTGCATAACCTATAAAGATACAGTCTGATGTTTTTGGACCTATCTTGGTTTTCTTGTTTTCAGGTAATCCTACCTTAGCAAGACACCCCCACACTTTTAGATATTTGTAACTAGGAGTATGACCTTTCCATTGTTCATATGGTGTCTTTCCAGACACATTATAAGGTATTCTATTTTGGACATAACAGGCTGATAGGATAGCTTCCCCCCACATGTTGAGAGGCAAACTTGAACTATTTAACATTGCGTTCATCATATCTTTTAGAGTTCTATTCTTACGTTCTGCTATTCCATTTTGTTCTGGTGTATAAGGTGCAGTGATTTCATGAATTATGCCATACTTTTCACAAAACTCCTTAAACTTTGTTGACACATATTCTCCACCTTTGTCTGATCTAAGCCTTTTAATTTTTCTACTTAATTGATTTTCAACTTCAGTCTTGTATTTGATAAAGGCTTCAAATGCATCATCTTTATTTCTAAGAAGGTAAATTATGGTATACCTAGAACAATCATCTACAAAAGTTATATAATATCTTTTACCACCTCTAGACATGTGATTTTTGAAATCACCTAGATCACTATGAATTAACTCTAGTAATTCAGAATTTCTAACTATAGATTTGAAAGGTTTCTTATGGAATTTTGATTCTACACAAACCTCACATTTTCCTATATTTTCTTCTGATATATTAGGTAATAAACCTAACCTATTCATTCTTTTTATAGATGCTACATTAACATGACCTAATCTACTATGCCACAAAGAAGTAGACTCAACAATATAAGCAGAACTGGATGACATCTTATTATTATCAACGTTTACAATATAAAGACCATCATTACAATAACCCTTCCCAATGAAGGTACCATTCCTAGCCATTACAAGCTTGTCTGAATCAAATATAAGTTTAACACCAGCCTTGTTGAGGAGCGAACCAGAGATCAAGTTTCGTCGAATATTAGGTACATGTAGGACACTGTTCAACATTAACGTCTTTTCCGACGTAAGCTTAACTATCTTTCCTTTTCCAGCAACCGGAGAGGTCCGAGCATTTCCCATGAAGACTTGTTCATCATCCCTTATTTCTTGATAAGAGGTAAACATGCTACGGTCCTTACAAACATGCCGAGTTGCCCCGGTATCCAGTATCCATTCCGGGTTGTGTACAAGGAAGACTTCGGTCAGAACCGCAACAACCGTATCAGCTTCTGTTTCAGCAAGATTAACTTGTGGCTTATTGTTCTTTTTCTTTAGCCTACATACGTTTGCATAATGTCCTGGTTTTCCACAAAAATGACAATTGCCTTTCTTTTTGAACTGTTTGTTTGGCTTCTTTTTGAGCCGACACTCATTAGCATAGTGTCCAAACTTTTTACAATTGTGACATTGTATTTTACTTTTGTCCTTTTTTTCTTGACCTGATTCGATTAGGTTAGCCTTTGAAACAGACTCATTGGCATCACCAATTTGATCTCTGATCCTATTTGCCTCCTCTATACGTATGTGTACAATTGTATTTTCCAAAGAGACGCCATTCTTTTTGTGTTTCATTTTATTTTTGTAATCTTTCCAAGAAGGAGGTAATTTCTCAATTAACGCTCCAGAAAGAAACACATCGTCTAACTTTATTCCTTCAATTGTTAATTCATGAGTCAGATTTTGATAATCATGAATTTGATTTGTGATAGGTTTATCATCTGTCATATTGAAGTGAAGGAAGTTCGATATTGCATGTTTTTTAGATCCAACGTCTTCAAGAACATACTTCTTTTGAAGTGCATTCCATATCTTCTTCGCAGAATCATACAAAACATAAACATCATACAGTTCATTTGACAAGGTATTCAGAATGTAATGTTTACAATTATTGGCATCTTGAACTTCAGTTTGGTTGGCTGGGTCAACTATAAATGTATCAGATAAGATGTAAAAGACTTTTAAGGTTTGTAAAGCAAAAGAGATTTTCTGTTTCCATCGTTTATAATTCTGTATAGAGAAGGGTTCAATCTTGGACAGTTCAGTAGTAGGATTAACTATGATAGTAGCCATGTGTGCTTCACTTTGGTTTGAAGAGAAAAGAGTAAAATTCTGTTCCGAATTAAGTTTGGAACAGACAGCACAAGAGGAACTGTTATCTGTTCCGAGTTGAAATTGGAACAGACAACAGAAGATCACAGAAATAAAATCTGTCTGTTGTTTTCAACTGGGATTTGGTTTCAAGATTGTTGGAAGAAGAGGTTGAAAATAACTGACAGATATTAAAAAAATAAAATTAAAAGAAATGTAATGAACTTATTGATTTGAAGAACACTGAGTCGAGGCGTGACGAGTCACTGGGCTTGAAACCAAATCTGCCCTCCTTGGACCGCTTTCAAATGCAACAGGAGTCACGGACAGTTGGCCTCCAGGATACAACGACTATCACCCTAGTCCCGGCTGTGCACTCGCCGTACAGGGCTCGAATCAGCAAGTATACCGCAAACTCGAGATGCAGTGACTCAGTGAGTCAGAAAAATCAAAACAGAGTCCAGAGCTTTAGTAAAGTTGAGAGAGAAGATGATTTTTCGAATTTTTTTAAACTAATTAATCAGATCTATATATAGACTTGATTAGGTGCTTAATGCACCGTTTTGAATTGGTTTTGAATTGGGTTAGGTCCGTTGGATTTAAACCCAACTGATGCGACCATCCGAACAGACATTTAAAACAAAAGACCGTTGGTGCAAGTACACTTTCAGTGTCCGTTGGAGCAAAAGGAAGGTGCGCAAGTATACTCACTAGTAGACCCAGACCCAGACCCAGACCCGAGACCGGCACCGGCTCGGTCGGTCCGGCGGGCGCGCGCGTACGCGCGTGTGGTTTTTGGCATAATATGGTTCAATGTACATAGCCCTCCACAAACCACAAAATTCACTTGCCCCCTCCTATGTGCAAAACCTCTACTTTTATACTTGCTTTTTTCCTTGGTTCTTTTCGATGTGGGACAAAGAAAATGCACAAACTCCAAAAACAAACTTGTGGAGGGAAACCATTTTCAAAGGAAAATTTGAAATAAATATTTTAAAATTCTTTTTTTTTTTTTTAAAATACAACATGGGTAACATCCACTCATGTGTTACTCGGGTAACAGCTAATCAGCACCCTTCGTAATGGGATTCATTTCATAGGGTAATGATCCCGACCCTCCATTTTATAGGCCTTTATCATTATAAATCATAAAATGTTTGCTGGACGCAAACGACAGTCCATATCAATCTGCGGGTACAGATGCAACTGACAATGGATCATTTCCACTTGTGAAAACTACAAGCAAGACTATCGTTGATTAGCAAGTGAACCAACACACAATCTGAAACGTCCATTTGTTGGGCCCCCTCTATTGATTAGGATGGCCCAAAATTCAAATGATCTGGATAATCTCAAAGGTCAAATGCAAATAGATCGATCTTAAGGCTATATACAATGAACAGTGGGGCCCAGCAGTGATAAGGACATAGGATGGCCGCCTCAATCAAGACGTACCACATGGAAAAAATGGTGCCAGTCTACTGGTCGACGGATTGTGTCCGACCCCTGGTCGGAAATTTAAGCGTCCGACCGGATCCGTGTAGGGGCCACCTTGATGTATCTGTTTATCCACGCCGTCCATTATTTTTCTAAGATAATGGGGGATATGCTCCCAAATATGAGTCAGATCCAAAGCTTCATTGGAACACACCAAATGGTGAGCTTGGTTGCAATAAATGCACGTTAAATGCACAAAGCATCAATTGGATATGCCTCATGTTTTGGACCCTACCCTCTCATGATATGAGAAAAGGAATGGACGGCATGGATGAACAGAGACATCAAGGTAGACCCCCGCACAGATCTGGTCGGACGCTTAAAGGTTCGACCCCTGGTCGGACACAATCAGCGTCCCCCTGAATGTACGGAAACGGAGACGTGGCGGACGCTGAGCGAGAGCGCAGTCCTCGAGCACCGTGTTTGTACGAACGGTTCAAAGAAGATTAAAGCTCTATGATCCCACAATGATGTATTTAGTACATCTAAACCGTCCATTCATTTTGCGAGAGCAATTTTGTGCATGATACTTAAAATGAGTCATATCCAAAATTCAATTGGACCACACCAATAAAGACAGTGGGGAGAATGATTCTCACCGTTAAAACATACCCAGGGTTCACCATGATGTTTATTTGTCATCCAAACTGTTCATAAGGTCACACGGACCTGGATGAAGGGTACAGATAAATATCAGACTGATCCAAACCTTCTGGGACCTCCAAAAAGGTTTCAATGGTATACGTTCAATCTCCCACTGCTTTCTGCAGTGTGCTCCACTGGATCTTTGGATCTGTCGTATTTTTTGGGTCAAGCCTTATAATGATCCCAAAAGATGGACGGACGGTTTGGATATAAAAAGTACCTCATGGTGGGACCCACTGATCCTTGGAGCTTGTGTAATGCCTGCACACGAGCAAAAAAAGTTCCATACTCTGGCAGAGTGCGACGCTTCATATGCCTGCACTTGGAAGCTGTACACGTGGCACTTATCTAACACAAATTAAACTGTCCAATTTGCGCAGCTTAATCCTTACAGTTCGATTGGTGGAAATCTTATGAAGGGTTAAAAATAGTCATTGGTCAATGGTCTCAATTCATCTCAGAAATATCCAGTAATCAGAGATCAGAACCATTCACTCAATCGTATTTTAAGGCTATGATCTATCTAAACTGGTATCCACGATTTGGACGGTTTGATTTTAGTTAATTATATACGAAGTGTATTTTTGAGTGCGCACGTATGAATAATCATATGGTTCCAGATATCAAATTTCCAATACAGTATGTAAGGTAAACTTTGATACTCTGGTAGAGTGTGATGGATGATACGCAGGCACTATGAAATAGTACTTTTGGAATAAAAAAATTCAAATCAGAGACGACGTAATGTTGATATATGTACGCAGACAATTTCTCACTGTGCGCGCATATTAAAGGCCATACACTATCAGAGTATAAATAAAATAACTCAAAAATCTTGCACAGATCCTTGAGCGCGACTTGGCGGCGACTCCGGATCCAGTGATGTGGGTGGGACCTGACCGTAGGGCCCACCTCGATGTATGCGTTGTATATATAAGCCGTCTATCCATTTCTACTTATCATTTAATGGAATACACATAAAAATGAATAAAATCCTAAATCTCAGGTGTACCACACTGAAGGAAACAGTGATCATGAAGCACCAACCGTTAAAAATTTCCTAAGGTGGACCGTCATGTTTATTTGCCGTCCAACAGTTGATAAGGTCCAAAAATAAAGCAGATTCAAATCTCAGGTGGCACCACACATGAAACAGTGATCATTTAGCACCCACCATTGAAAACTTCCTTAGCCTACGTAGTGAGCAGATCTAAGGCTCATGTGCACCACACGGTGGAGATTGCACGTCCACCGTTAAAAGATTTTTGGGAGGCACAAAAGGATATTTGTGTTTTTCCTTCATCTAGATCTACGTGACTTTATCATCACGGTGGGCCCTGAGAAGGTTTCAATGGTGGGTATCATCATCATCGCCGCTTCTTGTGGTGTAGTCATTTTGAGCCTTCGATCTGCCTCATTTTTCGTCTCGTTCCATAAATTTTTATGGAAAAATGGATGGATGGATGGTGTGGATAAAACCTGTACATCAAGATGGCCCCACAGACCCTGAACCTAGGGCCCACCTGGATGTATTCCATGTATATCCATACCGTCCACTTGGTTTTTCATCTTATTTTAAGGATAGGATCCCAAAAATGAAGCAGATGAAGATTTTAGGTGGACCACACCACAGGAAACAATGCCTACCATTAAAAACTTACCGGCTTCCACCGTAATGTTTATTGACCATCCAATCTGTTGATATGGTCACGTAGACTGGGATGAAAGGTAAAAACAAATATCAGGTTGATAGAAAACTTTCGTGGCCCACAAAAGGTTTTTAATGGTCATTAACCACTGTTTTTTATGGTGTGGTCCACATGAAATTTTCATAGGCTTCATTTTTGGTAACATGGCCTAAAATAAGCTGGAAAGGCAGATGAACGACATGGATATACAATTCATTGTATAAATCGAGGTGGGCCCGGACAGTCGGGGTCCCACCCACATCGCTGGGTCCGGGGTCTCGCCCAAGTTGCACCCGCTCGGCTCCTGCCCTTTACAACGGCTGAAGATTTCAACTCTCTCTCTCTCTCTCTCTCTCTCTCTCTCTCTGTGAGAAGTAGAAATGGAGGCAGCTTCGTCTTCCATTATTTCCCCTCGCAGGATTTCATTTCTTAACATTTCAGCTCTCAAATGCAGACAGACTTCCATGCCCAGAAACTCAATTCCAGCAGCGAATTTCATGGAGAAAGGGCCAAAGAGGGCTTCTCTCGGCTGTATTCGAGCTCAAAAGGTCTGTTATTCCACCCCCAATTCACCAATAGCCTGTTTGGATTATGCTAATGTCCTTTGATGTTTAGTAAAATCCGTAATTTTTACAATAAATCACTGTTGGGAGCTTGAGATACGAGCCATCCTATCGATATATCGATCGGATTTCATCTGAATACGGAGTTGTTTACAGGCGGGATTTGGTGGTAAAACGAAATCACCGTTTTAAACACCTGTAATCTAAGGTTTGACAAGGGTCCTTCAGGGGTCGTTTGGATAGGTTGTAAATTATTTACTAGTAAATGACTCAAGTGCTAGTAAATGATTTACTACCTTCTGTTTGGATGTAAGTAGTAAATGATTTACTAGTAAATGATTTACCTTGTTTGGATAGCCTGTAAATGGGTTATATCCTGTAATTGTATATTCACACTTGAAAAGCAATTTAGCTTATAACATTCAAATTACATGTTGGAATTTCCTTCCATGTGGATCATTGGGTCAAGCCCATGCCACTAAAGCATTTTGTTAATCCTCAAAAAAAAATTGAGTAGTATGTGAGCCATACAAGTGGGCCCATGAATTCAAATGCTATTGTCAAAGGCGGTTTTCGAAATCGTTGGTTCGGTGGAGAGCCGGTGCAGGAAGGGTGCTTGAAGCTTCGAAGATCACCAAAGGGAGGCAGGGAGGGAGGGAGATTGCAGAGAGGGAGAGGGAGAGAGAGCCGTTGGAAGTGATTTCAGAACAGGTGCGAATATGCTTTTAAAGCAGAAATTTGAAAATAGAGCCATTGCCATCTTGCCCATTTACTAGTAAATGAAATCTCACCTATTTGGTAGTAAATGGGAGACGGGTTTTGCTAGTAAATGATTTACTAGCAAATGGGAGCATCCAAACAGAAAAAATGGCCATTTACTAGTAAATCATTTACCACCTATCCAAACGACCCCTTAGTGATGCTATACAATTTCCCGATTCCTCGTTTCCACTCCTGTTGTTACTAAAATTGCACTCTATATACTCTGTATTGATCTGACTACTTTTAAATCCTTTAGGTTCTAAAGCAACCCTCCATGAATCTAGCATTGTGATTGCGTCCTCACATTATCAATAAAAAATTATGTCATCTACAAACAATATACACCGTGAGATCTCTTCCTGCAAATGCCTTAACTCTTGCGTAAGCAATGCGAAAAGGCATGGGCTCAACGCTGACCCTTGGTGCAAGCCTAAAGTAATGTATTACTCACATTTGTTACTGCTGCCTCATATATTTCTTTAAGCATGCCAATATATCCTCTTGAAACTCCCTTTCATTCCCAACACACACTACATTAACTCTCCAGGGACCCTATCATAAGCTTTCTCCAAGTCCATAAAGATCACGTGGAGATCCTTCTCCTCTCCCTATATTTCTTCATCAATTGTCTAAGTAGGAAAATAACTTCAGTGGTAGATCTCTTTGGGGGATTCAGACTGTGCTTCTGAAATAGGAAGTTCTTGTACATGGAAGTCATGTGGGGGTGGGGCTTATTGCGATGTTTGTGAGAAATCCACTATGACCATCAGCTTTGAAAGCTCACGATAGGACATGATTCGAAAAATGAGGCAACTTTGAAAATCAGGCAGGCTATGCATCAAGAAACAGTGAGGATTGAATGCCTACCATTGGAAACTTATTAGGGAACGCAAAAGTTTTGGATCATGATGATATTTGTGTTTTCAGTTTGTCTTGGTGGGAATAACCTTATGAATGGTTTAGATGGCATATAAACATTATTGTGGGTTGGGCTCTGACAAGGTTTCAATGGTGGGCATTTTCGTTCTCTCTCTCTTTCTTCTTATGTGGCTCACTTGAGTTTTCAATTTGCCTCATTTTTGGACTCATGTCCTATTTTGAGCTTGTGAAATCGATGGACAGAGTGGATTTCTCACGGACATTGCGGTGGGAACCATATAGTTTCTGCCTAAAGGACCTTGTTGGCGGGACTCACAAGCAATTCGCGTTCAGGATTGTGGGCCCACTTGATCTGCCAAAGGAGAGAGAGAGAGAGAGAGAGAGAGAGAGAGAGAGAGAGAGAGAGAGAGAGAGAGAGAGAGAGAGAGAGAGATTGTAGTTAGAAAATGGTCACAAAAGGACAAAAATCAACAAAGACCCATATTCCCTGATTCTATTAGATGCTTCTAAACGTTTGGTGGTTGGACTTCTTGAGGATTTTCATCAAGTAAGCTATGTAATTGATCAAATAGTTAGGATGATCCAATTGATACAAATTTATGGTTGCGGTCTAATCAGAGGTGGCTTATGATTGAATGGTTCAAATTTGATATTCATTTCACATTTGATGAATATATCTACCCCATTATTTATGCTTATGCTTATCAATCGAGACTATTTAACTGATTTGCTACCTCTTGGATGACCTACTTTTCTCAACCGTCATCAACATAATAATCCTTTTAACTATCTATTTGATCGTCATTAATTAGATGGTTGGGGAAGCTTGATCTGTCCTTTTTCCTATTGAATGTGATCCATTTCTCTACCTTAATGTTCCTTTGGATCTTTGTATTTAAAGTTTTAAGTTATGGTATTTTATGTTCACGTTATGGATGGTACGACATACATAGATTATTAACCTACACAAACTTCAAAGAAGAGAATTAGTGACATTCAAAATGAAGGTAATAAATTAAATGATCCAAATTATGTAGGGGACGATGATGCCGGTAATTGTGCTGGTAACAATAAGGGTGATCTTCTGGATAAAAATGAATGGAATATTGGGCATGCACCTAGCTTGGGTGTGGGAGAGAATTGTGATAGAGGTGGAGTTAAGCCTTCTCATGCAACTGGTGCAAGGAGTGTGGATGATGCTAAAGTGCATGGGCAGTTATCCGATTTCACTGTTATGTCAGATGGCAGTTATTTAATTACTTCTTCAGATGGGAGTGGGTGGAATAATGATGACAATCTTTATGATGACTTTATGAATGTGGATGACCCTCCATTGGTCGTTGGATAAACTTTTACCAATGTAGTACAGTTTCGAGCTATTTTGAGATTATGTAGTAAAGCAATCCATTGACTTTCAATACAAATCTAATGATAAGAGATATGTAAGCTGATTTTGTAGGTTATTAGAGTGCCCGTGGATAATAAATGCTTCGGTTCTTCCAAACAAATAACCTTCAAGATAAGAAACTTTATTCATGAGCACGATACTTGGCGTCGTGAGGAAATCAGATGGCTATATGCATTTGGATCATTTTAAAGATTATAAATCATTTATGAATTGATCTAGACTTGATGTTTAGACTTGAAAAAACTAGACCAAGTTACATGATTTGACTCAACTTGGTAGATTGCAGAGTGAATGTTCGAGTTTTATATAGTTAAACATTTGCCATGTATAGCATACATGTAGGTGAATCTAGGTTGTCCTTGTCATCGGCCACATTAACCCAATAATTATATGGTTGGACATTCTTCATACACATGGCATACATGTTGGCCAATATAGGGTGTCCAAGTCATGGGCCCCATTATGGGCATGAATCCAGTAATGCACTGATTAAAGGATCTTAGACATTTTGTACATAGCTATAAAATTGGCACTTGAAAAAAGAACTGTCAACAGTTCAAATTCGGAGGCTAAAATTGAAATGCTAGGTTTGTCTAACCAATTCGATTTCGAGCCATGGGGTCATGATTTGTGTAGGCTGTTGTACAACTATGACTAAATGTATGGTAACTGTGTGTATGAGTGGGATCTTGAACACTCGGCTATAGAGTGGCGTAATGCTTCAAGAACACATTCACAAAGAGCTGATCCAATATCCTTGAGAAGTAGTAAATCATAGACATATTTACCATCAGAGATAAAAATCTGATTGAGTGGTGTATTGGGATGGAAGATTGTGAAAAGGGTTTTGATGGTAGGATGGTGGCAAAGCATGTGTGCTACCTGATCCTGGATGAATGATAATGCTCTGCCAGAGTATAGTGGATCGTTCACCCACCCACCATAGAAGTGATTCATATTTACGTCATTCTAAACGTCTCAAAATCACATCAATTAGAAATCCTGATTTTCCACTTTTGCTCAATGAATCTCTACCTTTTGAACTGCCATTTGACAGCTGTCCTTCGGACTGGATCCAGCAATCAGCTAATTTTGGAGTTGTGCCTGTCCATAGTGGGTCCCCTTGAATTACATGTATCCACATGTATGGTGGATGTGAGTGTGATGCACAACCTTGCCTGAGTATCAATTATTTCTCTTAAGTTCGTTACTCACTTAAAGTTTCTCTCCAATGGATGCTATCAGTAAAAGCTGAGCTATCAGGAACAAGGTTTTTAGACTCAGCGATTCGCATCGACTCGTTTGGTTTTGAGTCGAGTTGCAAATCGCTTGAGTCGGGGGTGAATTCGGGGGGGAGCGGGTAGTATTGAATCCGAGTCTTATTTATAACCATGATCAGGATCCTTTTTTTTTTTTTTTCGTGGGCTGTGAACAACTAAGCACAATGATTCCCCAAAAATGATTGTGCTCATTTAGTTAGCGTTTATCTCTACTGCTAAATGATGTTTGGCAAGGTTTATCAAGCCTAATTAATGCATTTGTTGTTTGGGGAAGCGGATAAAATTGGGCCTGCATTAAGTGGGCCAGCATTATCCTGCTTTTTCTGCCCCAACTTTTGGCTGAGATAAGATTAGGAGGTCACATTTTAATCTCAACCATGGTTTGGAGGCAATGCATCATGTTTTTATGAACTATGAAAGGCACTGTAAAACATGTGAATAATGATAAAACCATGATGATCATATATAGTATTTGATGTTTATAACAGATTATGATTGATTTTTGCAGTCTGACTCCAAGGATGCGTCTGCTATACTTTCAACAATGAGTGATTCTGATGTGAATCCTATTGAAATTAAGGAGTGGGAATTTGGGAGAATGCAAGAAGAAATAGCTGCTAGCCAGGGAATTAGAATTAGAAGGCGGCCACCAACGGGACCTCCTTTGCACTATGTAGGCCCTTTCGAGTTCCGCTTACAGAATGAAGGCAACACTCCTCGCAACATTCTAGAGGAAATAGTATGGAACAAGGACGTGGAAGTTTCAAAGGCACTTTCAAACCCTGATCTCTCTCTCTCTCTCTCTCTCTCTCTCTCTCTCTCTCTCTTATTACTCCTGGGTTTCTTTTTTTTTTTTTTTTTCTTTTCTTGTAATATTGTTGTGTTTTTTGTGTCCCAGTTAAAAGAGAGAAAGCCTTTGTTGTCATTGAAAAAAGCTCTTGAGGATGCCCCTCCTGCAAGAGATTTTGTTGGAACTTTGAAGGCAGCCCATTTGCGAACTGGTATGCCAGCTTTAATTGCTGAAGTGAAGAAGGCTTCTCCAAGCAGAGGAGTGTTGCGAGAGGATTTTGATCCGGTAACTTTGCTACTCTGGCAATATCTTCCCTATCTTGTCATATCTACGTCAGGCCTTGTCTGGGAAAGATTGCATAATCACATTGCACCCTATTTAAATGGTGACAACTTCAACTTCCAAAGAGGTTTTTTATTGGAAAGGATGGAAACCAGATTCAAATTGAGTCGAATAGAGAAAGTCTGTAAAACCTGCTCAAAATGGCAAGTGAGCTTAATGCGGCAAAGAGCTGAATTGAGCTCAATGGTCATTCGGGTCAATGCAGATGTAGTAACTTCAAATGCTACCTAAGGTTATTTGCTCTTGTTTGCCATCTAAAACTGTTTCTCCATTAAATGTTTTCTGAGCCATCTGGATTAGACATTTGTTTTTGTGTGTGAGTCTGTGAGTAACCATCATAATAGAGGATAGCATTAAATCAACACACGAACTGTTTCTTAGTGGAAAGTTGATCTTGAGATACATTTAGAGATTGCAGTGCATTTGCCCGTGACAAAATTACCATGGGATGAAATTGCTTGCTGGGGAGACTCTAAAATGCTTTTTGCCTTCTGGTGTCATGTCGCCCTCTGAACACGCATTACGAGGGTGGCCTTTATTCGTTGTCTGATTAGACTATGGGGGCACAGGTCCAATTCAATTGGCCATGGACAAATGATCTGATTGGCCTGTTGGACCCACAGGGTCAATTGGAGGGCTAAAACAATGGACTGATTGGACTATGGAGGTCAACGACTCCAACCGACAGTTTTTTATGAGCTATATACAAACTGTATACGTAAGAAAGGCCTTTTGTACAACCGTACAGGCCTAGAAGCCCGTACAGTTACTAATACATGGGAGTTTGAGACTTTTGAGTGGTATTTGAACTCTTTTGTTAGGATTTCCTTGCTTGTTTCTTTCCTCATTTTATTTCAAGCTTTTATAGGATTAGTTTGATTTAGTTTAGGAAAGTTTAATTGGGTCCATGTTGTTTACATATTGGTCTCTTTTGCTGTTAAGGACTTGGATAATTGCTATAGCCTATATAGACCCATACATATGGAACTTTGGAGATGCCATGGAATATTTTTGATTCAATAAAAATTTTCCCCCACCTTGAGCATAGAAATTCCTTCTAGAGGTGTGATTCTTTCGAAACCCTTGTGGTGAGACTCCTCTAGGCTCTATTGGTGCTGAGGCTCCACTTTTCTATCCTTTTCCTTTATTTTATCTAATTTCCTGCTATAATTGAGAAGTTCATGAAGATTGGAGCATTGGAAGGTGGAGATGGACCTTCAAATTAGTAAGAAGACCCTCTTTTTCCATTAGATTCAGTTCCATCTCGATTGCTTTGTCAGGACTGCCATCCTGCTTTTGTCTCCTTGGGCACTTGGGCAGTGCCCCAAAGTGAATTTTGCAGTATTTTTAGTATCTAAAAATAATAAACAACCTATTTGATCAGGGTGAAGGTTTAAGGGGATATAAAACCTTAAAGTGGGTTTCTGTAGAACTTTTTACTCTTTTTATTTTTATTTTTTTATTTACACATAGTGAGGTTCTCCTCTTGTGGATGTAGTTACGCCACGACAAACCATGATGATATACAATCTTGAAAGTGATTCTTTACATCCCTTTTTTGGAATGTTCTCTTTCATCATGTGATCATTGGTTTAGGTTTGGAATTGTTTCACAACAGGTTCAAATAGCTCAAGCTTATGAAAAAGGTGGAGCAGCATGCCTTAGTGTTTTGACAGATGAAAAATACTTCCAGGTAGACATTGTTTGCTTGCTTTGATTGCTACATTCCATTGACTAACTTGAAGAACTCAATAGTTTGATTGAGATCCGAACCATTCAGTATATACCATTTTATTCATCCATTTTTCTAAATAATTCAGGGAAGCTTTGGAAATCTGGAGGCAATACGCAATGCAGGAGTAAAGGTCTGCTTTCTTAAATATACATCTGTACTGCCCGTATTATACTCGTTAGGTTGAGGCAGGGCTGGGCTAGCACCGTCCCGGATCGAGTCCAACTGGTTTCCGGCTAGGTTAGGCTGAGTCTTGAGGCAAGTTAGGTTATAGGACCCAAGCCTGAGTTTTGGCCCGAGTAGCTAATTGGGATGGTCCTGTGGTGCTTGCATCTGCCTAAAGGCCCAACAAGTAGGCTTGAGCAAGCCCGGGTTATTCGGTTGATGGCCACACTGGCCAGAGCCTGATTGCTTAGCTCACAGGCAGGTGGTGCCTAGACAGTCTGCTCATGGGCTGGACCTGGACATGCTTTCTCCCAGCCCAGCCCAGCCCAGCTCAGCTCAGCTCAGTTGCAAAACTAATACTCATCATCTATAGACTATAGTTCTGATTTAATGGGTCTAAATTCCATTTCAATTTACGTTTTGTTTGTGTTTCCTATGACCTTACTTGAGTGAGAAAAATGCAGTGCCCTCTTCTTTGCAAAGAATTCATCATTGATGCATGGCAAATCTTCTATGCTCGAACAAAAGGTGCTGATGCAATCCTGTTGATTGCTGCTGTGTTGCCTGATCTTGACATCAAATACATGACTAAGATCTGCAAAATACTTGGCCTGGCAACGCTAGTTGAGGTTTGTAAAAACATTTTCTTGTGTTTTACATAGTTATGCATGCTGAAATGCTTTGGGAAATGTTTTGGTGCATGCCACTTCATGGTTGCTGGGCTCCCAAGCTCCATTTTGATGCGTTTGGTGTTTGGGGTGGTGTGGAAAATGCCATTCACATTAAGTGGGGTGGCATTTTCTCATCTTGACATTTTCCCATCTTTCCCATTCCAAATCTTGTCTGAGATAAGACTGAATTGCCTATTCATATCCCAATGAAGATCCATTGTCGGCCTTGGGAACCAGGAAACTCAAAGTTACCCTAAAACTTTACTCTTGCCTTTTATTTTTTTATTTTTTTTTCCCATCGATCCAAAGGAATTTTGGGGCTGTTTGATATGAGGGAAAACAAAGGAAAGGAAAATGGAGCACTTTTCTTACACCGGAACATTTCACTATGTTTGGTTTGGAAAGAAAATAGAACATACCATCATTGTCCCTTTCCATAGTCAAATTCTTATGCACAAGAAATGAGGTGAACTATGTGAGTGAAATATGAGATTTCCACTTGCTATTTAAACAACACCCCTAAATTTTAAATCCATAGGAACCCATGTTTGGATAGTTCTATGTCATCCTTGACTAATCATTACACTTTTCTTTTCTCTTCCTTTGTTTTCCCTCCTATCAAACATCTCCTTATAGAAAATGCCCAAAGGGCGAAAGCATAAAAATCTAATCAAACATCTCCTTATAGAAAATGCCCAAAGGATGAACGCATAAAAATCCATTGTAATACTGCATTGATTTCACGAGGCTAGTCCTTTTCAGTTTACACTCAAGCTACACCCCCATCCTTTGGGACAGTGGTAGACTGAGTGAAGATAACCTCGTCTCAACATTGAGGTCTAGGTATTGAATCCCAATGTGGGGGTGGCTAACATTGCAAGGTGACTAACAATGTGGGTGTGTGTACTATACTCCCCCCCCCCCCCCCCCCCCCCCCCCCCCCCCCAAAAAAAAAGAAAAAAGAAAAAAAAGAAAAAAAGAAAGAAATAAAAAAATAAAAAAATATACACACTCAAGCTTGCTTCTTCTTCTTCTTTCTCTCTCTTTTATTTTTATTTTTAAGGACTTCCTTATTTAACTTGGGTTCCACCTTGTCCAGTCCTGTCTTCTTGATTGAGTCTTTATTTGGGCGATTCTCTCCCTGTAATTTTTTTCTTCTTTTAGTTGATTGGCTTTTAGATTAAATAAGCATGTTGATCATGTGAGTCATTGATGATTCTAACCACGAGATGTTGCTTTGAACTAAAAATTCTCTTTCTCGAGTCATTGTTTCTCTCTCTTATTTGTTATGGTTTCTGGTTGAAGAATAATGCTCCATTGCAAAACCACACTAATGAAGTGCTTTGGTTCTTTATTTATTTTCTCAAGGTTCACAATGAGAGAGAAATGGATCGTGTATTGGGAATAGATGGAATCCAACTCATTGGTATAAATAACCGTGACCTTGGTAAGTCAATGTATGCCCAGTTGTAATTTGTAATTAGTAAAATCTTCTTGCTTGCTGCCTTTGTAGAGACTGTTGCCTTGGAGTTCATCGTCCTTTTGTTGTTCTGGTTTACCTCCCTTTTGGATAGTCCCATATGCATGGTTTAAAAAGTTGACTCTGGTTTGGTGGAGAACGAAGCAAGTTTCCTGATACTGCGTATCATGGGACAGAGTCAGAACTACTTGTACGGATTTTGTCCCAGGGCGAGTTGCACTTCATAACTGACTAATCGAGTTTTGGCTCCTCCATATATGGTTAGCTATTTTGGGAGGTTATTTGTTGCCCTTTG
Source organism: Liriodendron chinense (assembly GCA_003013855.2). Classification (NCBI taxonomy): domain Eukaryota; kingdom Viridiplantae; phylum Streptophyta; class Magnoliopsida; order Magnoliales; family Magnoliaceae; genus Liriodendron; species Liriodendron chinense. The sequence goes on along the minus strand of ML058501.1, from coordinate 2,086,624 downwards.
ATGTGGGGTTTCATTAATTAGTTTTGGAAGTCTTTCATGAATACCTCCACTTGTGCCACCCCAGACTATGCGAGGCTTTGTTGACATAACCAACAATATTTTCCATAGAATTGGATTTTCAACAAATATCCATACTACTACTATTATTATTATTATTATTATTATTATTATTATTATTATTATTATTGTTATTATTATTATTATTTGATAGTGGAATTATGATAATTTTACAAGGCCTGTTTTCCCTATGTCAACGATAGGGCATGGATTATGTTTACACTCCTAGACTCATCAAGAGCAGGTGCAAATCCATAGCTTGCCTAGTATTTTCACTTTCCAAAAGCCAATGTTGCTAAGCTTATATTCACCTCTACATGCATCCACACATGCCAACTTGGATATCTGAGCTGTCCATGAAGTGGGGCCCACTGTGTAGATGACCTGGTCCAAAATCAGACTGGTCTAGTAATTAGGTGGGCCACATTTGTATGTTGAATGTTGTTGGCAAAACTGTCCATTCTTTTCATGCATGCATGGTCATGATCTCCTGATGAGTTGGCCAGTGTGATTCTTGTGCCATGTCATTAAATGACAGGGCCTGTCTTCCAGGTGTGGCCAGGAGTAGAGGTGCATGGCACATATGTCCCACACATGTGCTAGGCGTGGTGGTGTGTAGAGGTGAATGTGGCTAGATACGCTCCCAAAGCATGTGAATGCAAATTGAATTGCATCCCTCCCTTGATGAGAGCCTTGGATACCTTCATCTTTCTAGGAGGAGGTGAGGGGTATGTTAAAAAGTTCACCACATACATATATGTAAGAGCTTTTGTAATTGAGCCAATAACAAACCTAAATGAGGCAATGATATTAACTGACAGCTGTCACACATCTGCAGAAACATTCAAAGTTGATACCAGCAACACAAAGAAGCTTCTTGAGGGAGAGCGTGGCCAAGCTATCCGTGAAAGAGACATAATTGTAAGTGGCGTTTATGCCTCTGTCCAAGAATTAAACTTTTGCCTACTGAAATCGTAGATGTCAAGGTCATCAATATCCTATTCAAGATACTAAGTACACAGGGTAGATGATGATGATAGTTCACCTCCACTTTTTGTCTGTCTCATTAAGTACAGCAATCCATACCGTCCTAATCATTGGCCACCTTGTGGAGGGAGTGTGGCCTGAAATTCAACAAGCCATATGATGTTAACTATCTGATTTTATTTATCAGAATTGAATGGCTGGCCATCCTAAACTGTCATCTGTTAGCCAGCAATTGGATGGTTAGGATCTTTCGATGAGTGTGATTTTCGGGCTATGACCAGTCCATGATGGGCCCTGCAATTTGGATGGTCTGGATTTGCGTCTGTGAGTGAGACCCCACAACTTAGAAAATGGTAGTGAAGTACCATTGTAGTGTTATCCCAAATCCCAAGTACATGAGCATTTATTTTGATTACCAAATGATGATTAGCTTTTTGTAGGTGTACAGTTTCCCTAGGCCCCTGGTTCTACACATTTAGACCCGTAATTTGGTGATCCATACTGCCAGCTCATGTCTCCCATTGCGGATGGGCGATGCTTCAGAAATCTACCTAATAGGAAGATCCTAACCCTTTTGGCGGTGGCCTACAAATAGACAGCTAAGAAATAAATATAGCAATGGCCCCACATTCAATGTAAAAAAGGATAAAGAATGAAAAGTTACGAACTTCTATTGTGTTAGAATTTTTGGGGTATCCCCCATCCATTAGATCAACATTTTGGATCAGCAAACAATGGGTCCCATTTGTCTTCAGCATCATCTAAGCCTTATCCCAGCTGACTGGGGTTGGCTACATGGATCCTTTTCCGCAATTCCACTCTATCAAGGGCCATAACTTCAGTTAGATCATAGGTCATTAAGTCTTTTCTTACTACCTCCACTCACATTTTTAGGCCTACCCCTTGCCCGTTGAGAGCCTTCAACTTGTATGAACTCACTCCTTTTAACTAGCGTAGTTCTTGGTCTCCGTTGCACATGACCAAACTATCTAATATTACTTTCCCTTATCTTCTAATCTATTGGTGCTACTCCTAAATTCCCTCGAATGCATCCATCCATTTCTAGTTCTATCCTTGTCTTGCCACTCATCTATCTCAACATCCTCATTTAAGCTACACTCATCCTATGGAAATTTGTTCCTTAGCTGCCCAACAATCTGTCTTGTAAAGCATGGCTGGTCTTATAGCCATCCATTTCCCTTTCAGTTTGAGTGGTACATGACAACCATATAAAAATCTAGTGGCACATCTCAATGTCTTCCACCCCGCTTGAATTCTATGGGCAACATCCTCCTTACCCTATCCACTCATGAATTATTGACCCATTTCTAAAGTGGTCATTTTAGGAAACTTCTTAGTTAGCAATCTTTACTACTTCCTTGTTCTCACTCCTATTGTTACCAAAGCTGCACTCCATATACTCTGTTTTAGTCCGACGTACTTTAAATCTTTTAGATTATAAAGCACCTCTTCATAAATCTAGCTTTGTGTTTATGCCCTCCGTCGTCTTGTCAATCAAAACTTTCTATAAACAACATACAATATGAGATCTCTTCTAGCAAACTCGTTACATTTTTCCTTAACCAATGTGAGAGTTATGGACTCAATGACGACCCTTGGTGCAAGCCTACCGTAATTGGGAACTCACTTGTTTCTCCACTACTGATCCTCACATTTGTTGTCGCTCCCTCTTACACATCCTTAATCATGTCAAGATATCCTCTCGAAACTCCTCTATCCTAAGACCTAACAGATTAATTGTCTAGGGGCCCTATTGTAAGCTTTCTCTTAGGCAATAAAATCCATGAGGAGGTCCTTCCTCCTCTCCCTATATTTCTCCATCAATTGTTTAAGTAAGAAAATAGCTTCAGTGGTAGACCTCCCTGTCATGAAACCAAACTAATTTTCCAATACTTCGTCTCATGCCTTAGTCTTTGCCCAATCACTTTTTTTCAAAGTTTTATAATATGGCTCATACGTTTAATCCTAAGATAGTTAGCTCAGCTCTGTATGTTTTGTTTTTTCTTATAAATAGGTACCATGGTACACTTCTTCCATTTGTTTGGCATTTCTTCAATCTGAGAATATTATTGAACAACTTTGTTGGCCAAAACAACCCATTATCTCCCATACACTTCCAAACCTCTATTGGTATACCATCTAGTTCAACAGCCTTTCCCGTTTCCATCTTTCTTAAAGCTTCTTTCACTTTAGATATCCTAATCCTAGGGTATCCATGGACTTCGACGTTGTTTAAGTTTGTGATTCCCTTCATCTCTATGCTTTTAGAGTGATTGTCATTTAATAAGCTATGAAAATAGCTTTTTCACCTTTCATTGATCTCATTGTCCTTGAATCATACCCTCTGTTCATCGCTCTTAATGCATCTAACATGATCTAGATCCCTATTCTTCCTCTCTCATTTTTTACAAATTTGAAGACATTTTTCTCACTTTCTCTTGTCCCCACTCTATTGTAAAGATCATCATAAGCCTTGTGTTTAGCCTCATCTACTGCTTTATTAGCAATCTTTTTGGTATTTCTATATTGTGGAAGATTTTCATTATTTCTAGTCCCTTGCCAGGTATTGAAACATGCATGTTTCTCATTAATAGCTTTTTTTACATCGTCATTCCACCACCAAGTTTCCTTGTATGATTTGCTTTTCCCTCTAGATACTCCTAAAGCATATGGCACTTAACCATCTAATTTCACATAACGTTTTACTTCCTCCTCGACATTTCACTTGTTCCATCAATTTATCTCTGAAGAACATTGTTCTCTCCCTTTTAAATTCCACCACCTAGTTTTTGGACAATTATTAATTTCATTCCCTTTCTTCCATCTTGTAGTGTAATTATGTAGACATCCATAACTATTAACCCTTGTTGCATGGTTAAACTCTCTCCAAGTATCACCTTGCAGTCCTTACATATCGATTGTTCTGTCTTCCTAACTAGAAAGAAATCTATTTGGCTTGTGTATGATCCACTTTTGAAAGTTTTTAAATGTGTATATCTCTTCTTAAAGTATGTGTTTGCTTGAGCTAAATTATATCCCACAGCCTAATCAAGGAATAGCTTCCCCATCTCATTTCTTCTCCCAAAACCATATCGTTCATGTACCCTCTCACATCCTCTACTTTCTTTTCCTACATGACCATTTAAGTTTTCTCCTACACATATTCTCTCTCTGTTCGAAATTTCTTGCATTAGTCCATCCATATCCTCCTAGAATTGTCTATTGATTTTATCCTCTAACCCTACGTGCAAGGCTGCGATGCATATGCACTAACAATACTGATTATCTCTTCTCCCAACACAATTTTTATGAATAAAATCCTATCACTTACTCTTTTAACATCTACAACTTTATCCTTTAAATCTTTATTTAGCACTATCTCTACCCATTTCTTTTATTGTGCTTTCCTATACAACAAAGCTTATATCTATCAATTTCTCTAGTTTTGGCCCCTTTCGACTTGGTCTCCTGAGCAAAAGATATGCTTAACTCTCCTTTGTTGTATCATATCTACTAACTCCATACTCTTACCTGTTAGTGTTCTTATATTTCATGCAGCAATATGAATTGTATTCTCCTGTACTAGATTCTTTACTTGCACACATCTAAAGTGGGGTGGGAATTCTTGCCTACTTCTCACAACAACTGGGTGCTATTGTAGTGCATCGTGTCCGGGAGACACCCTAGCTAACCTTTACCCATTTCTCATTGCACCCAGGTTCCGATGCAACACGTCACTTACAAGAAATGCCCTAGCATGAATTTGGATTGTCATATTTTTCGGATTCATGTTGGAAGTTTTGTCATAAGTTTGATGTTGGCTGCCAACCTAATGCAACCCTCCTTTTTTTCTGGGCCGGGAATCGGCAATGAGAGCATAGAACTCCCACATGTGCAATGTAATAGACTATTACATAAGTTGATCACAATCAAGCGCTATCAAATAGTCAATTATGTAGGTTGATTACAATCAACAAGTTGATGGGTCCCATATGTATGGATTTGAAATCCTCAACAAGCTGTACATTTGGCTAAGGTTCTGTTATCTTTGAATATAATGACTGGCTAATGCTTTTAATATCTTTTTCTACCAATTTCAAGACGATGGGCTTTTAGTGTAGAGTCGTGCCTTCCCTTTTTCCCCCATCAGTAGCATGCAGTAACTTCATACGGGGCACCAAATCTGTCTTTCTTTATTTCTCAGGTGGTTGGGGAATCTGGGCTCTTTACACCTAATGACATTGCTTATGTTCAAGAAGCTGGAGTCAAAGCGGTAAGCATTATGATTTCCATGGTTTCTACATATCGATTAAGTTGGTATTTTTTGTTTGTTTTTATATTCAGAGTTGCTTTTTGGCTTTTCAGACGTGTTGTAGACACTAGTGTTTTAAAGCTCTGTTGCATGCTAGAGAACTGTGAGCTTAAGCCTGTGTTTGGATGCTCAATTGAATTGTATTGCGATAATTCAATTCAAGAAAGTGGAAATGACCAAAGTGGGGCTAGACCCATGTAATTTATAATATGAATATGATCAAATGGCCCCAAATAGGATGGAACTGTAATATGAGTGAAGATATGGCCGACTGATATGAGTTAGCCGACTGATTCACATGAGAAAAGTCAGCCTATGGTCTGAGTGAAGGTATGGCCCTTGATAGTGGAATGGCGGAATAGAATTCATGTTGCCGACCTCAAGTAATTGGGTTGAGGCTTAGATGATGATGATGAAGATAGTTGAGCTTAAGTCTAAGGCTTCTCCAATCATGTCCTGCAAGTTCTAGGGAGCCTGCTTACTTTTGTCCATTGAATCGTGTTCCGTGAGTCCCCTTCTATGATTAGCAGCAGAGGTTAAGAGCAGCAGCAATCTTGGATAAGAGTGGCTGCTTAGAGAAATTTGAATCCAAGGCACCTTCTGGGCCTGAAAATTCCAACATGACCTCACCTCTGCCATTCATTATAATCCCCCAACGCCAGCTGGGCCTTTTTTTTTTTTTTTTGAAAGATGAAATAAATTTATTGAAAGCGCCACAAAGGCTAAAACACAACAACTACCGCCTGGCAATTACAAGCTGCTACTAAGGCCGGGGGCTTTAATAAAATTACCCTAAGAAATAACATCTAAACTATCCCCTTCAAAAACAGCTGCCTTCGATTTTCTTTTATCCCTTAAGGTTCAACTATTCCTTTCACGCCAAAGAGCCCAAATAACTGCCATCAAAGCTACGCCCCACTCCATTCTCCCTATGCTCCCACCTCCTTCCTGGAGAGATGCAAGGAGAAGCTCATCAATTGAACCTGGCATTTACCCAAGAGACCCTGGATTACCCATCCATTTTTGCCATTGCCCGTGTTTAATTGAATTATTGCAATTTAGTTCAGCTGAGCTTCCAAACATATCCTAGGCCTTTGCCCTTGTCAACTGGCTTCCCTCTATCTATATGCGGGTTGAGTTGACCGGGCAAACTTGGTTTCTCTAAAATCTGAAATTAGTCGAGTATTTATCAAAGAAAGAAAGAACAGAAAAGAAAGAAAGAAAAAGAAAAAAACTCTAATCAGTGCCTTGAAAACTAGATTTGTGCAACCAGATAACCTGTTTATGTTTGTGTATTCCTGTACATACCATCCCAATAGGCAAACAACTCATGCACCATCCTGCACAAGGTATTCTGTAATGGTAACGGTGGTTATAACGGCCACCACTAATACCTTTACGATACTGGTCATAATGGCCGTTAAGGTCTTCTTTTATTGAAAAAAAACCTGAAAACCTATTTCTGCCACGTAACGTTGAAAAAAAAATAAAATCCAAGAAACCTATATCTGCCCCGTAACAGACCATTACAGGGTGCCTTTTATGGCCTTTACAGGGGGGGTGTAACGGGTTGTTAATGGCGGTTACAGGTTATATTTTTTTTCCATAACAGCTGTTACGGCCGTTACGACCCCATAATGTGTAACAGTTGCCACCGTTACCTTTACGTAACGGCCTTTATGGCACACCATGATCCTGCATGCATATGTGCTTTCACATGCAGATGGATGCATGTATGCACATTCATATTAAATATTTGCATGTTTCTTAATGTTATCAATAATATGGTCATGGGGTAAATCTAGGTTTACTTGAAACTCGTCGGGCCAGGACTTTGGAGTCCAAGTCAACTCGGAATTCGGCACAAGATTCAGCCAATACTTTCAAGGCAAAAATGATATTTGTAGTCCCGTTTTTTAATTTTATGGAAACTTCATCGAGTTTCTGAGTGCTTTTGAGGACTCAGCCGAGATTAACTAGTAGCCATTCTTTTTATTTCGTTGTTATTCTTTCCTTTGGCAATGTTATGATTTTCTAGTACTTGATTTACTCGGGTTTCATGAAATTGAAGTTATCCGTTTGCTCACCCTAGCCTGGCAAGTTTTCTGCTCCATCTTAGCTTTAACCCACAAGGTCACATTCAACAGCTGGTCCCTAGCCTGGGTAAAGGAGGGTTGATGTCAGGCGGCCAGCTGGTCGCCAACCTTTGTCAAGCAATCATGGAAGTCTGCCCCAAATAGCTTGGACATGGCTAGGATGCTGATGAGAAAGAATGTCAGTTGGAAAATACATGTCCCAGATGCTAATCAGAAACGATAGTTGTCAATTGGAAAATACCGAAGGAAACCCACATCACAATTTAATAATAACAATAAAAAGATGACGCTTCCCAAAAGTGAGATACAGTGGGGTCCAAACACATGATGCCAACTGTTTTTGTTGAATGTGGGCTGACCCCACTTGGTCATCTAGCCTTTGTGAGCAGGATCGCACCTCAGCTCTGTCAGTTGTAAGGAGGATCTCCCCTCCATTTCATCTTCTTCCTTGATCATTGTTGTTGTCGTTGTTATCATTGTTATTTACCTTTGAATCATTTACTTTCATCACATGTCATTTATGCTTATGATTCTGAGATGGAAAACTACTGTCCGTGTCTTTGCAGGTTTTGGTCGGGGAATCGCTTGTGAAACAGAGTGATCCCACAAAAGGAATTGAAGGACTTTTTGGTAAAGACATTTCTGTTTGACCTTAAAAATCGATTATCATTAAATTTTTTTTGTTCAAGATGAGTTTACCTCATACGAATAAATCCGGCACATTATTATGTATTTTTAACTCATATTAAAAGCCAGTAATTTTTAGAATTAAAGTTCTGCGACTAACATCATTCCCAAATTGCATGGGGTCTGCATAGGAGATTGAAATGCACTGATTGGATGATCCTATGCAATTGGTGGGCCATCAAATGGATGATCAGAAAGAAATGCTCTGGCAATCCAAATTAGGGTCAGCATTGTCCGATCCGTCCGATCCGTATACATGTGTTTGTATATGAGAATTGCAAATTAATGGGTAACACCAAACAAAATCTGAAGAATCATGATATACATTATAGAAAAAGTGCTAGAAGATTGGAAAGAAATGGACTATGAAAGTAAGTTATAGTAGGCCCTTGTTGGAGAGCCTTTAAACGATGTGTGCAGATAGGGTGCTCAGACCGGTCAGGCGACCAGTTTGACGTTGTGGCCCAGATGCATGTGAAGGCTGGAACTTTTTATGTGGTGCCCCCGACCGGTCTGCAGGGGGCTTCCACCGGTCGGGCGACCGGTCGGTGGTGAGACAGCAAGCAGAGTCCATTTAGGATTCTTCCCTGGACGTTTTTTTGTGTTGGGCGACCGGTCGGCTGACTGGTCGAGCGCCCACGCAGGTTTCTAGCGCAAGACGCGGGATTGTGTAAGAGGTTGCTAATTTGGGTTTTCTACCTATTTAAAGGGTTGTAATCCGTGTTTAGCTGGTATCCTAAGGTGTTCAAGGTTTCCTAATCGTATTAGGAAGAGGGGAGGTGTGTGTGAGAGAGAACTTATGGTTTTCTCTGTTTATTCCTTGCTTGTGGGCTGTCAATCTCTGTAATCTTCTGATATTCATAGTGGATCGCTTTGTGCCGTGGTTTTTTTACCCATTGAGGGGTTTTTCCACGTAAAATTGGATTCTCTTGTGGTGAATGCTTGTGTGTGATTGATTTCATTGTGTTTCTCGTTTGATCTCGCATTACTCTGCGCGTTTCGGCTTCCGCTGCCAGTTTTCCCAACAAGTGGTATCAGAGCTATCGTTGGGGTGGAGTGAAATTCGGATCTGAGGTGAGGAGATGGGATCAGGCGCAAGGTTCGAGTTAGAGAAGTTCTTCGGGAAAAATAACTTTGAGCTATGGAAGGTGAATGTTGAATCCTTCCTGGTTTATCAAGGGCTTGACGAAGCTCTTAGAAAGCGACCCGAGGCTATGAAAGATGATGAGTGAACGATGCTCGACAAGAAGGCTAAAACCTCAATCCTGTTAAACCTTATGGATGATGTTCTCTATCATGTCATAAAGGGGAAGGCTGCGGCTGAAACGATGGCGAAGCTAGAAAAAGTTTATGCCAAGAAATCTCTAGAGAATCGCATGTATTGGAAACTCACTGATGTCTTCATCCCCTGGGACTCCATTCAGAATAGATCTAGGGGTTTTGCCTTTGTGTGGTTCCAATACGAGGCCGATGCCGGAGCAGCTATTGGTTTTTCCAATGGGAAGATGATTGATGGCAGAGCAATATCGGTTTCTTTGGCCAACCTGAAGAAAGATGGGGGGCCAGTCCATTTGCATTCTTCCATCCCTGGTGCTAAAGTAGCGGAGCCAATCGCATCAAATCTTATCCAGGGTTTTAAGAATGGAAGCAGGTCTATTTCCTACCTCCAGGCGACACAAGGGGCGAGCCAATGGGAAGAGTTGCAGGTCCAGAGCGGCCTCCCCCCCCACTCATCTCTACCTGGATTAGAAGAAATTACTTTCAAAGCTGATGCGAGAGAAGTCGTGGAGGAGTGATCAAAACTGATGCTCGCACTGGTGGGATATGCGAGGTCAGATTCGGTGTCTATCATCTGTTTGGCAAAATGTCTGAAACAAACCAGTTATGTGTCATCTGCCTTTGATATCGCCCGAATAAGCAGGGATCGTTTTCTTTTCATTTTCAAAGAAAAAATGGAATTCCTCTCCTTCGGTGCTGACAAGCAGATGCAGAAAACCATGGGATTAGCGAGAGTTGAGTCCTGGTCACCGAATTCATATGCTTCCATCGAGGGTGTATGGATTCGGCTATATGGAATTCCCCAGGATACTTGGCTGGAATAAGTTTTTGTGGGCTTGGGTAAGACGTTTGGTACAGTGCTGGATGTCGACAGGTGTTCGTTAGTAGGCTTAGTCCAGCTCATGGCAAGGGTTAAGGTGGCTCTTCTACCGGGAGTGGATATGAGTAAGGTTAGGAGGCTGATGGTGGCGGGAAAGGTGGTCCCTGTGTGGGTTGTCCTGGAACTCTCAGAGATAGACAGAGTAGCTAACGGGCAGCTTCCTCATGACCCGGGAATTCCTGGAATAACAACTAGACAGTGGGTAGAAAAGGTGTTCCATCAGACTGTTGCGAATGATGCACCCATCAGATATTTGTCAGAGGAGCCCCCAGATGCCGGTAAGCAGAACGCTTAGGACGATGGACAGGGAGACCAAACTGAAAACCAAGCAGGTCCTCCATCATGCGATATGCCAGTCGATGGCCAATGCGTCGCTCTGGGGCCTCAGATTGCTAGTCAGGCAATGAAGGAGGCTCTCCTAGCCGATCCTCCGAGTTCGCAGAGGGGAATGCTTTTGAATGAAACTAGTTCGACAATGAACACCCTGGAGCAAGTGTTTGATATCGAGAGGGGATCACAGAGGGCTCGGGAAGGAGCAGATGCCAGGGTTGGTTTAGCCACTCCGGTGGATAGAAATGTTCCTAGGGAGAAGACTATTTTATTGTCTTCGGCAGCAGGGGCAGGGCTCCCGGGAGATCGGGAGAAGTTACCTAGAGAGCCCCATAGCATGGGGCAAGGTGGGGTCAGAAGGTCCTCTTATAGTTAGGACTTCAGAGGGGATGGAGGGCATTGTGGGATGCACAATGATGGCCCCTTCTACCTTGAGGAGGAGAGCTCTATTTGAGGGATGCTCCCCTCTATCTCCTACGGCCTCCGATTGGAGCCGTAGCCCAACCGACAGATCCTCTCTAGGTTCCTCACCGCTCACACGGGTTGATTGCACCCCTCTTCAGCCAGATAGTATCTAGAGGGAAAGGGGAGAGGGTTCGAGAGGGATAGCATTAAACATTGATCTATCTTTGTTTTTCGATGCAGAGTGCCAGACGAGGGGACTGGGGGTCAAGGGTGGGAGTGATGGAGGGCAGCGTGAGCAGTCCTCCAGATTTCCTCCTCGGTAGAGCAGCTTTGGTTAGATAAAGAACCTCCCGTCAACGTGCTTTTGTTAGAGACAGATCAGGTTTCGGATAGGGTGCAGAGCAAAATCATCAGGCCAGAAAATAGCCTGTCGACAGTGGAAGATCACCATCAGAAATCAGGATATAGAGTTACATTGGGGGAAGCTGTATTGCTGTGGCAGGATAGCGGAATTCCGAAAAAGGTCTCGAAGAGGACAGCGGTTCGCTTGGCTATCGAGGAAGGGACAGAAAAATTGAGAAGATAGGAGAGAAGGGCTGGGGCTACCATCAATGGTTTTGATGGATAACATTCTGGTGTGGAATGTCCGGGGGGGGGGGGGGGGAAATGCTCCCACAATTGCAAAGGTTAAAAGGTACGTCAGGAAGTATAAGCCGATCATGGTGGCTTTGCTAGAACCGAAGATTAAGGAGGAAAAAAGAACATCCACTGGTCTCAAGCTGGGTTTCCACTCCTCCCTCTCAAATTTGTAAGAGGGGGGAAAATCTGGGTATTCCTCAATGCCCCCCCTGGTGGTCACCAACCTGGGAGCTTCTCATAAGATTCTTTTGTTGGGTGTGTCAGCTCAGGGGAACAACACCCAGGTTTGGGTCTCTGTGATTTACGCAAAATGCTCGAGAATTCTAAGACGTAGGCTCTGGGAAGATATGTTCACCCTCTCCTCCAATGTTATGGGGCCTTGGGTGGTCTGTGGGGATTTCAACGTAGTCACTTCATTTGCGTAAAGATTGGGCAGCAGGTAGGCTGATCTGGCAATCTCAAAGGATTTTGTTGAGGCCATCCAGCGGGTGGGGCTTTTTGATGCAGGTTTTTTCGGCAGCAGATTCACGTGGTGTAATAACCAGGCTGGATCTTTGAGAGTGTGGGCCAGGTTGGATAGGGCCCTGTGCAATCTGGAGTGGGTGCAAAAATTCCCTCTGTTTCGGGTTAGCCATCTCCCGAGGCACAGATTTGACCATGCGCCTCTATTACTGGGTTGCCCCAATGTCATCTCCTCAGGCCTGAAGCCATTCCGTTTCCAGAGATTGTGGATGTTGGAGAAGTCCTTCAGGGATGCAGTTATCGCAGCCTGGACTGAGGATGGTTGTGACCAGCCCATGTTCAATTTGGTGATTAAGATGAAGAACCTGAAACTGGCATTAAAAAAGTGGAATAAGGATAGCTTTGAGAATGTGTTCCTGCAGGTCAAAAAGGATGAACAAGAGGTGCTCAGACTGGAGGATCTAACAGTTGTTGATCCTGATGGAGGAATAGTAGCAGCGCTCAGAGTAGCCAAGGAGGTGCTAGCTCAGTGGGAGCTGAAGGAGGAAGTATTTTGGAAACAAAAGTCGCATGTCGACTGGCTTAAAGAAGGTGACAGAAATACCAAGTTTTTCCATGCTTCGACCAATGCTCGCGTAAGAAAAGCTTTCATTTCAGAGATCAAGCTGCCTTGTGGGGATAGGACCTCAGATCCTTTGAGGATTAAAGAGGGTGCAGTTGAATTCTTTAAGGCCCAATTCTCCTCTACTGCTACCCTTTCTGTGGGAAATTCTCTTGATGTTATTCCTTCATTAATCTCGGCAGAGGATAATCAGATGTTGTTAGCCCCTCTGTCCCCCGAAGAGGTTAAAAATGCAGCTTTCGCTATTCCCTCCGATGGGGCTGCAGGCCCGAATGGTTTCACGGGTGCTTTCTTCAAAGGTTGCTGGGATATCATTAGTTCAGATATCATGCGGGCAGTCAATTTCTTATTCAAGGGAGGTGAAATCCCAAGATCCTTCTCAGCCTCTCTCATTTGCCTTATCCCTAAAGTTCTCTCTCCCTCAGAGTTTTCTAATTTCAGACCTATAAGACTATGTAATTGTATTTATAAAATTTTCTCTTAGGCGATTGCAGTAAGGCTGAACATGTTGCTGCCCAAGATTATTTCGAAGGAGCAGGGTGCCTTCGTCCAGGGTAGGTCGCTGGCGGAAAGCATCGTCATTACGCAAGAGCTATATTGCGATTTGGACAACAAAGTTAGGGGGCTAACATCATCTTAAAACTAGATTTGGAGAAAGCTTATGATAGGAATAGATTGGAGTTTCCTGAAAAAAGTGTTGGCTAAGTTTGGGTTTTGCGACAGTTGGGTGAATCTGGTGGCCAAGTGCTAGGGAAACAGCTGGTTTTCTGTCCTAGTTAATGGAGAGGCTTGTGGTTTCTTCTCTTCTTCTCGTGGGCTGCGTCAAGGGTATCCGATTTCCCCGAGCCTCTTCATCATCACAGTAGAAGCATTTAGCCATGGCATGCAGAATCTGATAGCGAGAGGTGAGGTCCTCCCTTACAAGACGCGCAGGAGATGTTCAGTCATCTCCCATTTGCTCTTCGCAGACGACGTGTTGTTATTTTCTAACGGGAGGAAGTGATCCATGAGGAAGCTGTGCAATTTTTAGAATCCTTCCAAGGGGTCTCGGTGCAGCGCGTGAACTTCAACAAAAGTGCTTTGTTCTGTTCGAAAAATCTGCCGGTGAGGAGATTGAGATTGATCGAAGAATCCTTGGGAGTAAGCAGATCTTATGGGACTTTGAAATACGTTGGAGTTTTGATTTTCAAAGGGAAAGCAAAAAGATGTCATTTCCAGCCCTTTGTGATAGAGTGGTGAAGCGAATGGAAGGATGGTCGAACAGGATCCTCTCGCAAGTTGGTAGAGCAACCTTGATAAGGTATGTTCTATCATCCATCCCTGTTCACTCAATGGCAGTGGCGGTGATTCCGTCTCAATGTTTGCTTCAGATGAAGAAAAGTATGGCCAATTTCTTTTGGGGTTGGAAAGGGGATAGGAAACAAGCCCACTGGATTAGCTGGAAGAAAATCTCGCTACCACTGGAAGAAGGGGGATTGGGTATTAGAAGGCTGCGCGATGTTATGTGTAGTTTGAGACTCAAGATGGAATGGACCCTGAGGTATGAGGCCGATAAAAGCATTTGGGCGGCATTTATGTTAGCAAAGTATGGTGTTTCGTTCGCCTCCAATGGGGTCTGGGGTAGTGCAGCATCCCCGTTCTGGAAAGCAGTTGTCAAGCTGCTGCCATGTGTTGATCGGAACTCCAGATGGTTAATTAATTGGTAAAGGGGAATGCAGTGTTTGGTCAGTGAACTGGTCGGGGCAAGGATTGTTGGCATCTATGATACCGGGTGGCATTCCTGAAAGTATAGCGGAATTGAAGGTGCAGGACATTGTGGACTCCAACGGGCTGATGAGGGAGGCGGAAGCAGTGGCTCTCATCCCCTGTGATGTTATTTAGAAGATTTGAGTCGGAAGGCATCAGAACTTCGAACAGGGATGACTGTCCCATTTGGTCGCTGGACAGGTTTGAAAAATTCACGGTCAAGTCGGCTTGGAGGTTGAACAGGCATCCAGGACTCCCAAAGCGTGGGCCAAATGGATTTAGCACGTTAACATTCCCCCCAAATGCAGTCTGTTTGTGTGGAAGAACCTGATGGGCGGCGCCCCTACGGATGATAGGATAAGGAGCAGAGGCATCTCTCTACCTTGGAAATGTAGCTGCTACTCTGATTCCAGTTCAGAAGAATCTATCGTCCAACTCTTCTCCGCGGGGGAGCTGGCTCAAGAGGTATGGAAGAAGATCAGTAGCTAGTTTGGCTTCGCTTTTCGGACAGAACTGTCAGTGGAGAGGGTGTTCAACAAGTGGTGGGGAGAAGCTTCATACAAAAACCTGATTTTGCTGTTAAGAGGGCTAGTGCCGGTGTTTGCCCTATGGAAAATTTGGAGGGAAAGAAACAAGGTAAGGTTTGAGGGGGTTAGGAAAGAGGCATCCAGAGTGCTTTACAAGGTTATCTGTTGGATGGCTTGGGCCAGCAGGCACGTGAGGTCCGGGAACCGCACGAACAGGAAGGTGCAACAATTTTGTCAGGAGTTGGGCATCCCTGATCCCAGGCCCCGCTTTGCCTATCTGTTGATTCAGGTCTGGAATAAACCCCTGCTTGGATGGGTTAAAATTAATGTAGACGGATCAGCCCGCGGGTGTCCTGGGCCGGCAGGTGGAGGCAGAGTTTGTAGGGATGACAAAGGCTGCTTTCTTTTTGCCTTCTCCAGAGGGTTCGGATCAGCTTCGAGTGCAAGAGCGGAGGTTCGAGCACTGGTGGAAGGTCTAACTTTGCGTGTCGAGAGGGATTTACCCAGGATTGTGGTGGAAAGTGACTCCAAATCAACGGTGGAGGCACTAACTAGCGGGACTTCCCGTGAATGGAGGATGTGGTTCTGGCAGGTGATCTTCGATGATTTGATGGGTAGGGCTCAAGTTAAGGTGAGGTTTGCGCCAAGAGAATCCAATCAGGTGGCGGATGGTCTTGCGCGGTTGGGTAGCGATTACCAATCCAATCGCGTCTTTGTGGAAGTGAATGATCTACCGACAGTAATAAGGGTAAGTTGTTTTTAGACAGAGTGGGGCTGGGTACAGCTTTGGAGAGATTAGTGGGTTAGTTGTATATGCTTAGTGTGGTTGTTTGGCCGGCAGCTTGGCGGTTTTTTTTGTCCAAGGGCCGGCCAGGCTTGTTTGTGTATCTTTGGAGATATATATGAAATCTAATTCTTAAAAAAAAATCCAGGTGGGCACTATGAAAAGATAGACCTATCCAGGCTTGACCAGAGAAAAAAAAAAAAAAAACCAGCCTGACTGCTGGCCAACACAGCAAAAGCATTTTTAACTATTGGATTGCCTTGATCATCTAATTTTTAACTGTTGGCCATTTTATTCTTTAACCACCACCAATTAGATAGCTTGAAACATTTTTGTGTGATAAACGGGATGGACAGTGTGGATAAACAGATACATCACAGTGGGCCGCACTCAGATATAGTACCCCCAACAGAACTTAGCTAGAGACAGAGCTGGCTCGTTGGGGCCCACCGTGATGTATATGTTTTATCCATGCCATTCATCAATTTTGAGAGATCATTTTAGGGCATGGGCCCAAAAAGGAGGCAGATTGAAGGCTTAAATGGATTCACTACAGGAAGCAATGGAGATTGAATTCCTACCACTGAAAACTTCCCAGGCCCACCATGATGTTTATCTACCATCAGACCTGTTCATAAGTTCAGGTAGACCTGTTTGAAGGTAAAACATAAATATCAGGTTGATCCAAAACTTCTGTACCGCTCAAACCTGTGGAAAGCAGTAGTGTCAATTCAATGCCACCTGATGAATGGCTGGCATCTAATGGTCGTGTGCGATGCTTACACGCAGGTGGTGAATGCATGAAATCTCTTATACACGCG
The DNA here is from genome assembly GCA_003013855.2 of Liriodendron chinense. Lineage (NCBI taxonomy): Eukaryota > Viridiplantae > Streptophyta > Magnoliopsida > Magnoliales > Magnoliaceae > Liriodendron > Liriodendron chinense. The sequence continues at coordinate 2,069,970 of ML058501.1, read as the reverse complement.
TGTGCCCTTAGCAGAGCTCTAAGATAAATCCGCTGGGAAATGTTTATTAATCCCACACGCACCTCGACATGCAGGAACACGTGTATGATATCTGACCTTTCTATAAAGTTGGAAATGATGATCAGATCTTCTGCCAAAAAAGTTAAATAATCTAACTTTTCAGGTGGGCCACAATGTACAAATTAAATTGAATTATTAATTACTTTTTTCTAGCCATTCATTTGTTTTGATATTCTTTTGACCAAATGAGGTGTGAAATGGCCACAAGTTTAGAGAAGAAGATCTAAACAGTGCAGTAAATCTGATGGAAATCTCAGATCTTACACACTGTATCATATTCTGACATATGAGCATGCGTGTGGATGTGAAGTGCCACGACACTCGTGTGCAATGAAATGAGTAAGAGGTTTGCTCCAATACTGCTCGACGTATTGCAATACGGTACTTTGGGGACTTTATTCTATGAACATAGGTCATCTTTTAATGATCCAAACCGTTTATATTACAGGTCTCACCCTGTATCGTGGAAAACTAACAAATGAAAGCTTGCAGTAGATTATCTCACCCTCCGGTAATTTGGCTCTTTTAATATGAACTTGAACGGTCTCCGTAACCTTTGTGAAATCAAACAATATAAATATTTAATGCCAGAGTTGTTTTTGGGTATCACTCATCCAATGAATTCTTGTTAAACAAACGGTATGGATCATTGAAAATAACCCAAATCCAACGGCTAGAGTCCGGACGTGTCTTATTGGAATGGATGGGTAGATATGTTCGAGCAAACTATAGCAGATATATTGAACCCAGAGAGAGAGAGAGAGATGGGAAGAGCTGAGTATGGCCGTTTGTTTGAGACCAAGGAAGCAACGGGCAGGATTGCATACAAGACGGATGCAATTTCGATATTTGTGGGAGTTTTCTTTGTACGGGTGGAGCTACCAACATCCCAGTAGAAAGGGAAGGTGGTGGGCTTGGTTTGGGATGTTTGGAGTGGAAATCTGGTTTGATTTGTATTGGATTTGTAAGACTCCATTAGGTGGGCTGCACATGATCATCAGTTTAGATCATGACCATTGAATTATTCAGATTGAGCGATTTAGTGGGCTCTACTATAATTGTGATCATTACAAATAGGTTTGGGGCGAGATGTTTGAACCGCGGTCCTTATTTGCGGTTATTAAGCCGGATATAGCAAACTTACGGTATGGAGATCCTAGAGGAGAGAAGTGTGATGGATAAGCTTCTCTGGCCCTCTTTCCTATAAATATATGTCTTAGTCCCCCTCATCAACACATGAGAGAAAATCCTAGTAGCATTGAGAAGTTCTCTTAAAGGTGTAAGGTGCGGAAGACTAAGAGCTCTTCTTGGCAACACGACGGCATTGGGAATGTCTTCCCAATCAGGTATGCCTTTGAGATTATAGTATGGAATCTCCATTGTTGATGCATAGACAAGCCAATATTCCGAAATATGTAAGATTAACAGTTGGTATCAAAGACAAATATGCATTAATCTTTGGGATTTTTTTTAAGTACGGAGGAATTTATATATGCCCAACCCATGCACCATTCATATTTGTGCCAACCCTTGTTGTCATTGTTGGCATCCTAGCCAAGTCGGATTCCGAGACGAGGAATAGGAACTTTAGAACCGTTGCCAGTTTTCCGCCTTATGTCCAACAGCGAACCATTGTTCTTCATCGCCCTATCATCGGCAATGTCGCAAACAGGGGTGAAAACCCCATTTAGTTCGTTTTGCGGCACCACCTTCGGCAGCAATCTGCCATCCATCCATTGTGGTTTCGAACCCATCTGGTATGCAGAGGCTGTGAGTGCAGCCCCATTGCCGACCGCCGCGAAGGGTGTTGGCATGTTAGACAGGCCATTCAGTTCTAGCAAGAGAGGGGATTATGCTGAAAATCGGCAGCCATGGAGGAAGCCCAACCTCTGATTAGTGGCAGAGGCTGCGGTTAATGGGTTTTCCTGGTCGAAGAAGACATGAAAACCATCAATCCACATTCAGATTTAGTAAAAGTCGACTGCACAGTTACCATTGTCAATGGTAGTTTTCTTCCACAGCTGCGGCGCCATCACCGGTCGACTGTCTGGACAGATCCATGACCTTCAGACCTTGTAGCCATCGACGGCGACATTTCGGCGGCCCAACTCCTCTTTTGGTGCTCATTGCAACCATTGAAGGAGGAACCAACCTCTGTCTCTCGTGCAGCAGCTGAAATCTTGCTGTGCTGGTGGCGCTGATGTCGGTGCTGAGGCAGATGGCGGTGGCTAGGGTTTTCGTCAACTCCATTTAGGAAAGGAATTCTGGCAGCGGGTATGGTTGTGGTTGTGGAGGTGTTGCGAAAATGGTAGTTTCCATTTTTGCAGCAGGGGTTTTAGATTTCGGCTTCCTCTGTTTTGGAAAGTGTGCAGCTGGAAGCGTCTCTTGATTGTGGAAATGGGATTAGAAGCCCCTATGGGCTTGTTTTGAACTACTTGAGCCCGTTTTTAGCAATCCTTGGGCTCAGTTTTGGGCTTGTTTAGATAGATCACAGTCCCTATTTTAGGGCCCACTTTAATGAATTTTCTAGTCAGTTGTTAGGCCCTCTTGAATCCCTGAAATAGGATTGTATTTTGGGCCCTGATCTAGGCCTTCTGTATGTTCATTCTAGGCCCAACTTTTGGGGCCTAATGTCTTCGTATTATCGAACATTTAAGGGCCCACTTTAGTTACTTGAGCCCAATATTATCCATAAAAGATGATATTAACCATTGATTTATCTACTTAGCCATCTGTTCAGTATAAGTAAAACAAAATATATTGACAGTTGGAGGGTTTTACTTCGTAGACGGTTCTAATAATTTAATATTAATGATTATCGTTTTGATTTGACCCAAAATGAGGCCATTACTCATATTTTAGGTTGATACCAGAGTTGACCATTAAGTATTAATCCAACTGTCATTTAGTTAAATATGTTTGAGCCTACGGGCGGTCAACATCAATCATATTTTGGCCAAATTAGAGCTCTTAGAGAATGGTCCATTTTGGGCAGGACCATGTAGCAATCCTTGAGTCTGAAAGTGGGGATTGGAGCTATTGTGTTAGCCACCAAAGTAACCTCAATTGGCAAAAATTTCTACTTCTAGACTTCTGTACTTGGAATTCAGTGACCCTCCATTATAGAATTGCATTTAGTTGCGTTCATATCCAGGCAGGCAGTGGTCAGAACAAAGAAGCATCATCGTTTGACTGGATGTGAGCGGGATAAAGTGATTGGTGATGGTGATATAGGTCTGAGAGATTCATTTCACCTAAAAGTGATGGGCGTCTTAGATTTATTTCACCAACATTGGTTAGCTTCATGTTCAGTAGAGCCTCATGTATATTACAATTTTGCTCAAAGGAGGAATCAGTGATGATACGCTGGGCTCTTGCCAAAATTTGATGAATATGGCCCATCATTATTCTGGGTCATTTGATTGAAGGCCCAAATCAATTGAATATATATACATGCATAATGTTTGTGGTTTATATTCATGCATTGTTATATGGGACTTGTTTATTGATGTGAGTTTTATGCTTTGAATGTCCAGCTATGACTGTTTCCAATATTCCAACCCAATTCAATTCCATACCTTTACTTACTGGGTTTAACTATTCAAAATGGAAGTTGTCCGTTGAAATAGTCCTAGGTTGCATGGACTTGGATCTGGCCCTAGAGGAAGTAAAGCCTCCTATTCCATATGACTCAAGTATGGAATTAGAAAAGGCTCATTACAAGGCCTGGACCTAAGTCAAATAAAATGTATCTCAAGATCATAAAGAACTCGATTTCTGAGACCATGCACGGTGTCATGCCCGACACCGAGAAAGCAAAAGAGTTCTTGACTGAAATAAGAAAATGATTTGAGAAATAAGATAAAGCTAAGCTGAGTTCACTTCTACATAAGCTGACTGAAGTCACCTATAACAGTCAAGGAAATATTAGGGAGTACATTGGTGGATTATCTGATGTGGTGGACTAAAATCCGCGCATTGGGCCTTAAGATTGAGGATGAACTCCTGATTTTCTTAGGTTCTAAACTCCCTCTCTCCACAGTTCAGTCAATTCCAAATCAGCTATAACACTTAAAAGAAAAAAAGTGGATATTGAACGACCTAATATCTCAATACGTTCAGGAGGAAGAGAGACTCAGAAGGTCGAGTAAGACACAAAGTGCGCACCTAGTGACATTTGATCAAGGATGAAAAGGTAATAAGAAAAGGAAGCACACTTTAGGAAAACGTTCTACGGGTCCTGCGAGTGGCAATTAGCTTAATTCTGGAAGAATATTAAAGAAGAAAAGGCGGGGTCCTAATGATGGCTGCTTCTTCTGCAAGAAGCCTAGTCATCAGAAGAAGGATTTTGAAGGATTTAAAGAATGACTCGTTTCTAAGGGTAATAACCATATTTTAGTCTGTTTTGAATCAAATTTAGCTGATGTGTCCATAAACTCGTAATGGATAGATTCTGGTGCAACTATTCACATATGTAATTCTATGTAGGATATGCTCTAAAGCCGGACGCCAACTGATGCTGAGAGATCAGTCTATATGGGAAGCAGCATTAGAGTAAACGTGGAAGCTATTGGATTCTGTAGGCTTAAGTTATTGTCAGGACACTTTCTTGATCTAGTAGATATTGTTTGTGTGCCTTCTATAAGACACAATTTGGTTTTCATTTCTTGTTTAGACAAGTATGATTATGAGTTTAAATTTGCAAATAAAAAATTAAGTATTTGCTATGATTCGACTGTGATTGGTTCTAGCATTTAGTTAATAACCTTTATCAGATAGATTTGGATGTTTCGTATGTATACAGCATTAACTCCCCACATGAAAATACTAAAGGCATCAAACAAAGTTTAGACTGTGAAAATTCTTCCATGCTATGGCACAGGCGATTAGACCACATCTCTCGTGAAAGATTGGAAAGGCTTGTGCGAAAAGAAATTCTTCACTCGTTGGACTTCTCAGACTTTGGGATTTGTATTGATTGCATTAAAGGTAAACAGATTAGAATAAGGAAAAAGAGTGTCACTAGGAGCATAGAACTCTTGGAAGTGATTCATACAGACATCCGTAGGATCGTTCCCTACAGCATCCTGGAATAGGGCAGAAGTATTTTATCACTTTTATAGATGACTACTCTCATTATGAGTACTTATACATCATTAACGAAAAATTCGATGTCCTAGATACATTTAAGATCCATAAGGATGAAATCGATAATTAACTCGACAGAAAGATCAAAGTTGTTAGATTCGACCGTGGTGGTGAGTATTACGGAAGGTATTACTAATCTGGGCGTAATCTAGGTCCATTCGCTAGATACCTGCAAGATATAACATCGTCGCCCAGGACACGCAATGTAGGGGTTGGAAATCCATATACTGCAACCCAGAAAGAAAGGCCTTTTTGGGCGTTTGTCCTACAACACTAGAACAGTCATTGGTGCAACATAAGAGATGGGGAGAAGGATAGCTACAAATATTTGTGTCAAGGTATTGTCCCTTGATATATGGGCATGGCAAGATAAAGGTGGGACTTCAAATGGGGTATTGCAACTACAACTTGTGGGCTCTAAATTCCTTCCCTACACTCTACATGTTCCTATCACTTCCCTTTGTCTGGCTGAAGGCATCTCTGTATTCCCAAGGGTATAATCTCTTTATTCCCAAGGGTATAATCTCTCTCTCTCTCTCTCTCTCTCTCTCTCTCTCTCCTCACATGAATGCACGTGCACCGCCATGCATACACAAAAAAAATAGTAAATCAGTTGTCCATGCACATGCACCCCTGTTGTGGACAGTAGGGTGCAACACCCAAGTCTGTGAGGCCCACCGTGTGGTATGTGTGAGATCTACTCACATTCACAAGCTGCGCTTCTCAACGGGTCACACGTGTACTGTGAATGAGATCCACACCCACACCTTTACTCTTTTTGACTTCAAAATAATATATGTTCTGTTTTTTTTTATTATTATTTTTTTTTAACAAAGATGCGCAGAGGCTGCCTATCAAATACCCTATACACAGCCCATCCCAAAAAGAAAACGAACCTAAATTTCCTTTAATAACCCAGTCCTGCTCGGTCTAACATAAGAGAGCCCCGGATGGGAGAAGGGAGATCCGAGGCAGTGACAAAAACTCTATTGCTTTGAGACTCGCTGCCCATGCAGGCCAAACCATCAGCCACTAGGTAAGCTTCCCTACGATTGTATACAATCACCACTTGGGCTTGACGTTTGAGATATGAAGCATGAGCCCTCAGCCCTCTAATACCATAACAGCCATATCGTTGCACTGCCCTTGTTAAGGAAGTCAACGACTACCTTCGAATCACTGTCAACAATAATGTGATAAGAGCCCCACTTCACACACAAGGAAAGCCCATGGGCAATGGCTATAGCTTCAGCACGAATATTAGAACCCCAACCCTTTGTAAAACCGAAAAGAAATCTCCAGTCATAATTTCTACAAACACCCTCACCCCTGACAACCTCGGGTTACCTTTAGCCGAGCCATCTACATTTATTTTCACCCACCCGTGATCAGGCCTAGTCTATTTCACTAGGGAGAAAGAGCCTGATTTTCTTGGGTCCACTTCTCCAATGATCAAGGTATCAAATCCCAACGTGGGGGTGGCTAACATTGGAGGGTGACTAACAGTGTGGGTGTGTACTGACAGTGGGATGTTGTGAAAAGAGGCCTAGGGCCTTCTCTTCAACCATCCGTTTTTCTCATCCAGTCGTTGCCGGCTGCCTGTTGAGGGGAACATCCTAATATTTTGCCCAAGATGAAAAAGTCAGTGGGTGAACCTGATTAACGGCTTGGATCATGCAAATGTGTGCCGCATTGGCACATGCTCATGCATATAGAACTACCAAAACTCGTACTGTGACAAATATCTTCCACAATGGTGCACCAAAGCTAACATACGATTTGAACAATCCCATGGCCACAGATCTCCAGCCCATGGTCCGTACCCTTTGCGTACGTGTTCATTGCCAAGTACGGATATAGCATATGCAACTCGATCTGCTCTGGACCAGCTCTTATATCATCAGCACCGTAGATATCATCCTCAAGCTACTGGGTCTCGCAGAGTCGGCATTCGCCATCACGGCGAAAGTAGCTGACAAAGAAGTCCTTAGGAGGTATGATCAAGAGATAATGGAGTTTGGGTCCACTTCTCCAATGTTCACCATCATAGCTACACATGCAATGGTCAACCTGATTTTCTTGGTGGGTGCAATCAAGATGATGGCAATGGATGCTGAAATCAGTGATGTTGAGCCGTTGATCCTCCTTGCATTAACTGAGTTACCTTCGAACCTGACATCATTTCCGGCGAGCCAGATTTCCCAAGATTTCCGGCGAACCTGACATCATTTCGACGTCATCAGGATGCCTCTTGATTGCGTTCCCTCATCCACAGGAATCACCTGGAGCAACAACTTCCAGGCAAAAACAGAAATCTTTGGGGGGATGGCTCTCGTTGGCGCGCACAGGAAGGTATAAATTCCATGTGACCATGTGTGGAGAGTGTACACCGGATCACCTTTTTCTTAGTTGGCACTGTGGTTGTTTCCGGCTAACCTAGGGATAATCCACATGTTGTACTTGCGTGCATGCATAATATACATTCACCAATGATGCGAGTGCATGGTGTGGTCATGCGGAGATCATATGCATGTTGTGGATCATAGGAGGAAGATTGCATGATCCATAGTAACATAGTGGTTTATTGATATGACTGCCACAACAACATTATGGTTGACATTGTGGACAATGAAAATTATAGGTTATTATATTGGGTCCTAGACCATTGGGTAAAATTCTTTGAACCTTGAGGGGTACCATCAAGCCTCATCATCAGGCGGATGCCATTGGTCACCTAGTGTCGAAGGCCATTTTAAGCTTGACTCTTGCCAATATGGTCGTGTGGGAAGACGTTCAGCCATGATTAGTTGAAGATTGCAGAGTGAATGTGGTTTAGCTTGAACAACAACCGAAATGGGTCTACTACTGGTGTGTCAGGTGGGTTTTGGCATGGCCATTGGCCCCCACCAACATAACAGGTATATTATCCAACGAGCTTTGGGCTTTGTGTGGGTATCGACTCTGATTATTTTAAGTTGATAGTTGTATTGAGACGTGGATTTAGAAATGAGGATTTGCATGCTTGCATACACCCATCATTTTCTTGTATCACATCTCTTTCATTCCGTCCTATCCACTAGACTTTATGTGGCATTGCACTATTCATCATTGCCTCCTATCCGCCAGACTTTGAAGGAAGTCCGATTGAGGATTCCCAAAAGCTCTGTGGATTTGAAGTAGTTATCCTGTGAGGAAGATGGTGATCGACCTCACCTTGTCTACACTTGTGTTACTTTTCGGGTGAAATATGTAGGGATTCTGGTAATAATACAACTACTTGGGCCAACTTCTACCGAGTATGATAAGAGGACTAGAATGTATGGGCAACCTATGTACATGTTGTATTGTATCACAATGTGTCACACCAGTTTGAGATCCAAGCTGTGTATCACAATGTGTCTCACCATCTACTGAGTTTGATAAGAGGACTAGATCCAAGCTGTGCATTAGTTGGGTCCAAACCATGTTGATCATTTTATCCAACAATCAGGTTGGTTCATAGGTCTATGATCTATGGACTCACTGAGATGGGGTTTAACTGATCAATAGTATCTTACTCCAAACATGCCACATGTACACTTTTCAATCAAAGACTAGTTTTCTATAACACTATGATCTACAAACTGGATAGTAAAAGCATGAAATGTGAGTACACCAATATGTAGATGGATACATATGACATAATAGCATAAATACCAACCTCCTTCTGTTGCGCTTCAAAGTTCTTGTGTTCTTCCACCCTTCTCTCAAGTCCAATCCTCTTAATATCGATGCAAAAGATTACATGCCTCCCATGGAAAAATCAACAAAAGCATCCTATCAATGAATTCAATATATTCTCTCTTTCCCTTTGTCCAAAGTGCTAGAGTCCAGAAAAGTATTCCCATTCCCACTCCATATCCAACTCCAAACCCAATCCAAACAGATTCCCAATCGTATTTGCTTTCCGATTGTGTCGAAGGGATTGAAGCTTCAGTCTCTTCACATTTCTTTATTAGTGGAGGGCCACAGAGTCCCAAATTTCCTAGAAAGGATTCATTTGTGAATGTATTGAATTGTTGACCTTGCGGTATTTTTCCTACAAGGAGGTTTTGGGAAAGGTTCAACACTGCAAGGAACGTTAACTTTGTTAGCTGTAAAGAGATCTCACCAGACAAATTATTGTGCGAGAGATCTAATGATTCAAGCTCCTTTATGTTCCCAAGTGATGCTGGAATTTGACCTGTGTGACAGTTGTAGGACATATTGAGCACATGCAACGACTTTAGATCACCAACTGACTCTGGAATATCCTCATCAAATTGGTTATTTGAGAGGTCTACCACCAGTGAAAGCAGTAAGGACTTTGACCAATTCCATTTCTAGCCCTTTGCTCACTATAGTCACTTTATCTTGATAGTATCCATCACTAGATCCTTTGCTAAGGAACTGAGATTGGGATTTGTCCTCCTCCATCATTGCCTTCCAGCTCTTGAACAAATTTGATGGCAAGCTACCCGTGAAGCTATTGGAAGAGAGGTCAAAGATTTGTAACAACGGAAATGTATAATTTGTTTGAGGGTTTCCAATGGTGCCATGAAATTTATTGGATCTCAAGATGAGAACACGCAATTGGGACAAATTTTCCAACCAAACAGGGAAGGTGTCATGTATTTGATTGTTTCCAATGTTTAACACCTCCAACATCTTGCAGTTGGCCAAAGACCTTGGTACCTGCCCTTCCAACCAATTTCCGTTGAGATCAAGTGTCTCTAGAATGCATCCCTCTTTAAATCTTTGAAGAAAGGTTCCATGAAATTCATTTCCTCCAAGATTTAACACAGTGAGGCTGTCACTGATTTCACCCAAACATGATGGAATCGAACCATTGAAGCGGTTGTTGGACAAATCGAGGACTTGTAAGGAAGTGCGATTGCAAATAAGCGATGAAACTTCTCCACTAAAATTATTGCTCGAAAGTGAAATGAAAAAGGAGGGTAGAAAGATTGGAAGAGAGCCTTCTAGCTTGTTAAAGCTTAGGTCAAGATATGCCAACGAACTTAAGGAACTATGGGGAAATGGTTGCTCGAATCCTTCAAACAAATTGTGGGAAAGATTCAAATAACTCAAACTATCATTTGCAACCTGCCATATCCATTTGGGTATTGCACCATTGATTCTGTTGTTGGAAAGGTCTAGAGCAGTTAATTGTTCTTGGTTTATCAGGATAGTTGGAAATTTGCTGATGTTACAAGAACGCAATCTCAAATTTTGGATATGGGGGAAGGAAATGAAGGTTGAATTGCTCCCTCCATCATCAACTGACAGGCTATTTTCTGAAAGATTGAGGGTTGTGAGGTTCTTGAGGTTTTGGAATAAGCCTAAGTCCACGATGCCACTTAAATTGTTCGATGAAAGGTCGAGGATTATAAGCTTCGTGAGTTCAAAGATCGACTTTGGAATAGGCCCTTCTAAGCTGTTGTCGTCCAAATAGATAATCTCAAGTAGTGAAGAGGATGCGTTCTGGAACTCGCCAAGCTGACCGCTAAATTGGTTATTTCTAAGAAGCAGTATTTGTAATGATGGAAGTGAAAACAATGATGCGGGGATGGTCCCACTAAGAAAATTATTGTGTAAGAGGAGTTCTTTAAGATTTTGAAGCTCATGGCCATGGGAAAAAGGAATTGGACCGCTGAAACCATTGTTTGAAAGATCCAAATAAATGAGGTTGTTGAGGTTGGCAAGAGAGGATGGCAATGGTCCAGATAGGTTGCAATATCCAACGTGGATCATGGTCAGCTGTTTGAGATTACCTAATGATTCCGGTAACTTGCCAGAAAATCCTGTGTTGGATAGTTCCAGCCACTGGAGAGAACTGTTTCGATGGAATTCTGGCAAATAGCCTGTGAGAAGTGGATTGCCATGTAAAATGAGGCTTTGTAGGTTTGGCAGCCGGAGGATACTTTACGGGAAATTTTCCGTGCAATCCACATTCACCGAGACTCAGTGACGTCAAACACGAAAAGTTCCCGATGAAGTTAGGTACCACTGAAGAGAGATTGTTTCCCCTGAGGTCGAGTTCAGATAGGAAACGGAGCTTGGAAAGAGAAGAAAGGATGGGGCCTGAAAGACGACAATAAGACAAGCTCAACTTGCGGAGACTGGGGAGTGCTGAGAATAAGTCGAGGCTCCACTCACTAGCATCCCTAGGGATGTTTACAAGGTCAAGATACAGTTCACTCAGACTCGACAGGTTTTGCAAAAGCTCAAGAGGAACATAGAGATGTTGACTGTAAGATAAATCGAGAGAAACCAAACTGGTACTGAACAGGGATTTTTCCAGTGGGATTTGGCCATAAAAATGCAACCGAGAGAGGTTGAGATGGGTCAAACTGGTGAGCTTGTCAAACCCAGAAGGGATTGGAGAGCGAACGAAGTCATTGCGAGCGAGGTTGAGCCTCTGCAGGCTTTGAAGATGAAAGACGCTTTCAAAATCGAGCAGACCAGATATCTGAAGGTAGCTGAGGTCGAGGCTGATCACATGACCGGTGGCACCATCGCAGGTGATGCCTTCCCAAGAGCAACAATCCCTGTTGTCAGGATTCCAAGAGGAGAGTGTAGTCTTGCTGTACTCAGAGAAGTAAAATCCCTGCTTCAAGTGGAGCAACGCAGAGAAGTGATCTTCAACGCATTGCTGTTGGGTTGACAAGGCCTTATTAGCAAAGATGAAAGAGGAGAATAAAAGGAGGGAAGAGAATAAAAGAAATCTTGATAAAGAAGGGAGAATGGCTTTATTAGTACGAGAGAGGAGGAAGAGATCCATTGAGAGGGGGGATTCGGTGTGGAGGATGTGATAAGCTTGGGACTTGGGAGGAATTATATAGGGAAGGGAGGGGGCTTTCCAGTTCACTACCCAATGAAATGATGCAGGCCTGTCATAGATCAGGACCATTCACCTTTCAGTCATTGCTTGCGTTGGGTTTTTTTTCTTTGTTATTTTGTTTTGTTTTGTTTTGTTTAATTTTTTTGTCTTGTTTTTTTCTGGTAATTAATCAGCAGTCCATACATCATACATGCAATCTCTACGATCTCCAAGTGTAAGGACTTCGTACATCATACTCCATCAGAGTTTCAAATGAGTCAAAAGGCCGTCTGTGACGACCCCAAAGCTCCATCGCCCCACCCATGATGTTTGTGTTTTATCCACGCTGTTCATCCATTTTTCCTGCCCATTTTAGGGTATGATGACAAACATGAGGCAGATCCAAAGATGAAGTCGACTACAACACAGGAAACAGGAAACAGTAGGGATTAATGAACGCTTACCGTTGAAAACTTCTTCGGGCTACAGAAGTTTTGGATCAGCTGATATTTGTGTTCCTTTCATACAGGGTTACGTGACTTTATGAACAGCTTTGATGGAATTTCAGACGGGCCCAAAAAAGTTTTCAACGATAAGCATTCAATCCCCTACTTTTTCCTGTGGTGTGGTTCACTTGACCTTTGGATTTGTCTCAATTGTGTGACCATGCCCTAAACCGAGCTGGGAAAATGGATGGACGGTGTGGATGGAACATATACATCATGGCGGAGCCCATATAGCTTTCACACCAGGTTGCTGGCTGGTGTTATGTACCAGCCAAACAAATGGACGTGTGGGCTACACCAATCAAACCTCGCTACGTCGGTATATTATCAAACCTTGCCACGTCAATGACATATCAAGCATCGCATACGAACATTAGTTAGATCTGAGCCATTCGTCAGGTGGGTTGAATTGGGTTGACGCTGTGGGCACAAAAACTGTGCTGGTCAGCAGGTAAACAGGTCAGCCGGAATTTGCAAAAAGAAATGGACAGATGAGAGTGCTTTAAGTTTTCTCAGCCGTCCAAACTATTCAACATTCTCGAGCGCTACACAAGAGGAACGAGATGGGGTGAAAGTTGGTGAGCCCACGAGATGAACGGCTTGGATGTGGGCACTTACAGAAGGAAATGGCATAAGCCATTGGAGATAAGGCCTACACCTTGTTGAGCTGTGGCAAACTCGTTTTCTAATCTTTCTCAGGCCGGCCAAGGATATTCCTCTCCCATCTTCGCAAATAGATAGAATTTGCCAACAGAACCAGACGGGAGGATGCTACGGTGGATCTCTGCATGTGGAGCACCCACCATGATGTTTGTGGCTTATATCCACGCCGTCCATGAGTTTTTAAAGATCATTTTAAGGCATGATCCAAAAAATTAGAAAGCAGATCTAAATCTCAGGTAGACCATAACACAGGAAACAGTGTCAATTGACCATTAAAAACTTCTTGCCGGCAACAAAAGTCTTGGATCAAGCTGACATTTGTGTGGTCCCTTCATCCAGTTTCCATGCTCAAAAGCTAGGTGGGGCCATTTTAGGAACATGAGCCAAAAAATTAGGGAATTCAACAAGTCAAGTAGGTTACAATGGGAGGCTAGCTAGTGAAGGTCGGCCTAATGGAATCTAGGCTAACAGAGTGGACTTGGTTTTTTGATGGGCGATTGAAATCGGATTGCGAGTAAACTCAGCTGGGCCCACTGTAAATGTGTGTGGTTTATCTACACCGTCCATCCGATTTTCCAGATTATTTAAGGGACTGAAACCAAAATTGAAGCATATCCAAAACTCAGGTGGACCATACCACAAGAAACAGTGGGTATAATAATTTCCACCGTTGAAACCTTTCTAGGGCGTGCAGTGATGTTTATTTGTCATCCAACCTGTTCAAAAGATCACACAGACATTGATGAAGGGAAAAAACAAATATCAGCTTGATCCAAAACTTCCGTAGCCCCCAAGAAATTTTCAATGGTACAGGATCAATTCACATTGTTTCCAGTGGTGTGGTCCACTTAAGCTTTTTACATGCTTAGTTTTTTGTCTCCAACCATAAAATTATCTGTCAAAATGGATTAACGGAGTGGATGAAATACATAAATTAGGGTGGACCCCTCAGGGTCTACTCAGTACGCAATCCGCTTCCCATGGTGGACTCATTCAGCACTTGTCTAGTTTTTTTTTTTGTTATTCTGTTTTTGTTTTTCTTGCTTGTAATCAGCCGTCCATGCAAAATCTTGATGATATCCGAGTGCCAGCACTTCGTCCATCATGCGGTTTCGAATGATTCAAAATGCAACTTTCCCTCAGACACGGTTTAGGCTAGCTGGTGTCAAAGCTGTGGGCCCCAGGAAACTGTTGAGATTGAACGATTACTGTTGAAAACTTGTCGGGCCATGGGAGTTTTGGATCAAGCTGATATTTGTGTTTTCTCTTCATCCAGGGTTATGGGACTTTATGATCAGGTAAGAAGTCTTCTGCTATAATCATTGAATTCGCCACGGTTTGCCATGGTGTTGTACACTTGAGATTTGGATTTGCCTCAATTTTGAGTTTATTCCCTGAAATGTGAGTGGGCTCATGCCCTAAATAACCCTAGTGTTTCCATAACATGTAATAAACGTCCAACATGTTGATAAAGTCACTCAAACCGGGATGAAAGAAAATCAACTTGGTCCAAAAATTTTGTAGCCCACGATAAGTTTTTAATGGTTAATCACTATTGTTCTGTATAGTGTGATCCAACTGAGATATGGACCTGCTTAATTTTTGGGCCAATGCACTAAAATTTGCAGGAAAAATGGATGAACAGAATGAATACACAAAACATATATCAAGGTGGGCTCCAAGGTGATGGCCGCACCATCTTGGGTGACGCCGGGGTCCACCTGCTTTAGGGAAGCGGATTAGCTGTTACCCAGCTGTTACCTTAGCTGTGTGGGGCCCACCTTGATGTATTTGTTGTATATCCATGCCTTTTGTCTGCTTTTCCATCTCATTTTAGGACACAATTCCAAGCCTTTAGTAGATCCAAATCTCATGTGGACCATACCACTAGAAACCGTGATGAATGAACATTAAAAAAAAAATTATGGGCCACAAAAGTTTTGGATCAAGCTGATGTTTGTATTTTACTTTCATCCAGATCTTCTTGACATTATTAACAGGTTGGATTGCAAATAAACATTACGAAAACGTAAGGTTGGATTTTGTAGGGGTGAGCCACTCAATCACTACTGCTTCCCGTGGTGTGGTCCACCTGAAATTTGGATGTTCTCGTCCTAAAATGGACTGTAGAAACGGATGGACGGAGTGGATGTACAAAACATCATCGAGGTGGGCCCCACGGTAAGGGTAACACCTAATCCTCTCCTCCGCTTCCGTCCAGTTCGGTCAAGTAGTTGTGGGCTAGACCAATCAAACCTCGCCACGTCGGGCCTTGTTAAGTTCGATGCCACACGCGTGTGGGATTAATAAACCGCCCAACGGATGTATATGGGATTAATCCCACACGTGTGTGGGATTAATAAACCGACCAAAAATGAACGGGATCCAAGACTCAAGTGGGCTGAAACGTGACGATTGAACTTCTACAGTTGGAAATATTCGTGGGCCACTGAAGTTTCGAATCAGGACAATATTCATGTTTTCAGTTGATCTCAGTAGGAATTACATTATGAACGGTATGGATGGCATATAAACATCCCTGTGGACCCATAGAGATTTCAACGGTAGAAATTCCTCTACCCATCTTTTGCTTTATTGTGGCCCACTTGAGTCTTGGATTCCGTTCATTTTGGGTCCCGACATCTAAAATGATCTCAAAAAATGGTTGGACAGCGTAGATTTTTCACAAACATCATGGTAGGCCCCACCTAAAGTCTGAGCGTCCGCGTCCCTCCGCATCATACATGAGAATCCGCAGGAGATTCTAATAACTCAAAAGGCAGTTTTCTCCTCAGAGGATTGCGTACCGAGTAACGCTGTGATTTATGTATTTTATCGGCTATGTCCCTCCATTCCAGGAGATATTTTTAGGGCCTTAACCAAAAAATAAATCATATCCAAACCTCAAGTAGAACACACCACATGAAATAGTGTGAATTGAACACCTACCGTTGGAAGCTTCTTAGAGACCATTGAAGTTTTGGATCAAGATAATGTTTTTGTTTTCCCTTTATCCATGTCTTTATAACCTTGTAAACAGGTTTGATGACAAATAAAGATTACTATGTTAAAAACTTCTTCCCCTCATAATTAGTGCCTCTGAGGAAGAACGAGAACTCACGTCACCACTTTTCTTTCTCATCGCCTTCAACTGGAGGGCTAAGATAATGGTCTTAATGTTGATAGTCTTTCTTCTTACGTACAAAGAGTCTATGAACGACTTATATGAATATGGAATAGAATTTAACAGGATGCATATTTGATCTTCATCCTTCATCGGCTCATCTATCTCTACGAATTTGCAAACCAGCCGATTGAATGTGCTTGAGTGGTCCTCCACATCCGCCCCCTCCACTATCCTCAAGGTGAACAATTGCATCAATAGATACATGCAGTCTTTAAAGATTCCTTAGCATAGGCCTTCTCTAACTTCATCATTATATCAGCCGCATTCTTCTCCTTCATGACATTATAGAGGACATCATCCGTAAGGCACAACATGATCGAGGTTTTGGCCTTTTTGTCGAGCTTCGTCCACTCATCCTCTTTCATAGCCTCAGGTCGCTTTCGAAGAGCTTCGTCAAGCCCTTACTGAACTAGGAGGGATTCAATCTTCATCTTCCATAGTTTGAAGTTATTTTTGTCGGAGAACTTCTCTACTTCGAACCTCGTGCTTAATCCTATGTTCTCATCTTAGATCTGAATTTTACTCTACCCCAACTTTATCTCTAATACCACTTGTTGGGAATAAAACGCCGGCAACGGAAGCAAAAGCCGAATAATATTATAACAGAATATTGTGATCAAACGAGAAACACAATGCAACCAATCATACAAGCATTCAACCACAAGAGACAATCTAATTTTACGTGGAAAAACCCCTCAACAGATAAAAAACCATGGCACAAAGCGATCCACTATGATCCAGAAGATTACAGAGATTGACAGCCCACAACCAAGAAAAACCCAGAGAAAACCCAAGTTCTCTCTCTCTCTCTCTCTCTCTCTCTCTCTCTCTCTCCTCTCTTACTAATACACTTAGGAAACCTTGGACATCGTAGGATTTCTTTTAATCTCGGTTACAACCCGTTTATATAGGCAACAAACCAAAATTAGAAACTACTTTCTCAAATTTGTGTATTTGCGTAAGAAAACGTGTACACAGCCGACCGGTCGAACTCCATGGCTGACCAGTTAGACCACACAAAAACAGTCCAGAGAGAAACTACTAAATCGTCACGCCAGCCTCAACAACTAATCGGTCGTGACCAATCGCCCCCCCCCCCTGTACAACTGGTCATGATCGATCATGACAGTCCAGGGACCCTGTCAGTGTATAGTTTGAAGGCCCTTCCAACATTATGGCGGCAGCTTATCCTATCCGCCACTCTATCAGTTAATAATGACCAAAATAGGAATTTATTAACCAAAATAGGAATCTTGCCACATGTGGCGGGAAGATTTATCCACCACTACATAACTTAATAATGACCCAAAGCCAGATTGTACCAACTAGTGGGTTTAGAAATGACGACCTAGTGGTAGATATACTCATCTGCCACTACAAGCCAACATAATGGCGGTGCAGGAAAGAAAAGGTGGTAAGCTTTACAGTTGCGGATAACATATTCGCCACTAATCTGCTTGTGGACCCTCGCCGATTTTCCGCGCTCCCACACGACGACGTTCTTCTCCCTTCCCCTTTCCTTTCGGAAAAGAAGGAGATGAGGAATGCGTGAGTGCGAAATCGCCGTTTGTGCCACTGGCTTGCCTCGTTCTCGAGGGCTTTGTTTGGTTGTCGTGTTAAGCTGGATATGTTTAAGTGAGTTTATATAAGACCAGAGTCGCCACTAGCCAATTACTTCGAATCTACAGTCGGCTAGACCCCGTAGAAACGTTAGAGAAGGGGATCCGAAGATTCCTTCCCCCAAAATGACTCCTATTGATCTGCGGTAAGAGATTCAAGGTAAGGGATCACGGTTACAGGGTGGGAAGAGGTTAAGCACCCCACACACTGCCCGTACCGAAGTATGGTCTCTACTTCACAGAATCGATCGGATACTTGAAAGTCTAGTTTAATCCTCGTATATTCTCATGGATGACATGATGCATGAATGCGGGTCTGAACAGTAAGAGTTTCTGATGGGCAGGTTCCAACAACGGGCAAGCCCAGAGCGTACGCTCGAACTGACAGGTGCTTTATGCGAGATGATGCATGCTGTGTGCTTGAATATTCAAAGTGTCTATAGTGATATGTACGTGAATGCAGGTCTGAACAGTAAGAGTTTCTGATGGGCAGGTTCCAACAACGGGCAAGCCCAGAGCATACGCTCGAACTGACAGGTGCTTTATGCGAGATGCATGCGGTGTGTTTGAATAATCAAAGTGTTTGCAGTGAAGCAGGGGGGTTGGAAAAAAAGTAAATGTTGCACTTATGCTAGATGCAAATGAGATGATGCTGGAAAAGAGTAGCTGGGTGGACGGAGGTGTCGCAAGGATTGGCTTTGAATGGCTGGATCAAGATTTGGATGGCTTGGGAGGCTTGGACCAGTGGTCAGGCTGAGCTGGACCAGGGCTAGACTCTCCTCACTCGGGCTCTCCTTGGTGGAAAAATGGGCTAAGGGGTGGAGAAGGACTCGGACCGCACCCGGACTGGCTGGACTTGAAGGGATGTTGAAATGAGAAGGGGAGGGGGGTATTTATAGCAGCGAGCAGTGGCAGAGCTCGTAATTTATCTCGGGCGGCCTGCCATGGGCAGCCCGTACGGCCGCTCCTCGGTTTCCAGCGAGTACGGTCGCTCCCTCGGGGCTGCTGTTTGACTCGTTGGGTCGACTCAGTGAGTTGACTCAGCGGGTCGACTCGGTGATTTGACTCGACGGGTTGACTCGGTGTTTTGACTCGACGGGTTGACTCAGCGGGTTAACTCAGCGGGTTGCCTCAGTGAGTTAACTCAGCGGGTTGACTCAGTGAGTTTGACTTTTTTGGGATTTTTTGACTGGCTTTTCTTATGGGGGGTTTTTCAGGGTGGTGTTTAGGATTGGGTTGACTGGGTTCAGGCTTGATCTGGGCTATGGAATGGGGCTTACAAGGGTGAGTTTGGCTGAGTTTGGACTTGGAATTTAGGGGTATGGTCCTCCATTCAACCAGCTATCTCTACCAACAGTG
Organism: Liriodendron chinense; assembly: GCA_003013855.2. Taxonomy (NCBI): domain Eukaryota; kingdom Viridiplantae; phylum Streptophyta; class Magnoliopsida; order Magnoliales; family Magnoliaceae; genus Liriodendron; species Liriodendron chinense. The sequence continues at coordinate 2,050,587 of ML058501.1, read as the reverse complement.
TAGCCGAAGGTGGGGTGTCTACAGATGCCCCTCTTTGGCAGAGGTTGCATGCAACCGAATGCCAAAGCGAGTGGACACCCCACTTCTGACCCGGTCATTCATAAATCATGTTCTGAAATCTTTGCTTGCTTTTGCATCTGTGTCAGTTGATCGTTTGGAAACCGATCACTCGCACATACCGCGGGAGTTTGGAGAAAACGTTGCGATTGTCCCTGCATGCGCTGCAACCTGGGTACCCAATCGCAACCCTTCCATTCCCGATCGGTACTAACATCAGAAAGGTACAACAGAGCCTCTGCGTCGACAGTCTTACGAGGATGCTGACCCTGAGACTGATTGTGTGATGTTTGATGTTTTCCCAGATCACTTCAGGAGTACTTGTTTCGCTTGACTGTCAAAGTGGTTAGACGCCCTGCGTCAGATAGTCTTACGGGATTCTACTACGCCGACTTGGACTTAGTCAAGGTACTTCAGGCATCCACGCCTAGGTATGTGCGGGTGGGTTTTTTCCACCTGATCTACTGGCTTCGATGCTTGGTTTGCAATTCATTCTTTCCTTGATTGTGGTCTGGAATCTTTGTTATCCTTTGTATCTGAGTCAGTTGATTGTTTGGAAGTTGATAACTCGCACATACCGCGAGAGTTTGGAGAAAACGTTGCGATTGTCCCTGCATGCGCTGCAACCTGGGTACCCAATCGCAACCCTTCCATTCCCGATCGGTACTAACATCGGAAAGGTACAGTAGAGCCTCTGCGTCCGCTAGTCTTACGAGGATACTGACCCTGAGACTGATTGTGTGATGTTTGATGTTTTCCCAGATCACTCCAGGAGTACTTGTTTCGCTTGACTGTCAAAGTGGTTAGACGCCCTGCGTCAGATAGTCTTACGGGATTCTACTACGCCGACTTGGACTCAGTCAAGGTACTTCAGGCATCCACGCCTAGGTATCTGCGGGTGAACTCTTTCCACCCAATCTGCTGATTTTGATACTTGGGTTACAATTCATCGTTTCCACCTGTTCAAATGGTTTCTGTGACCGAGCCTTTTGGCTTTCATCTTTTTGTATCTTGGCATATGGTATGACCGCACTGACACTGGAGTTCAGTTCGACCGTACTTTGAGTGCATTGGATCCGATGGTCTCGGGGGAAACCACGAGACATCGGATCTTATTTGATTTTTGCGTTGGCTCCTACCCAGAGATATGGAAGATCTCCTGGTGTTTTGGAGACAGAACGCTCTACTGGAAAAATATTTTTTGGATTTTTGAAAAGGCACCCATTCTGGGGAGTGATACTCCGTGGGGTTTTTATTTGCAAATAGAAATATTTTTTGTCTTTTTGAAATGGGAATCTGGTTTGCACTCGCCTCCACTAGGGATGCCTGTGGGGCTTTTGGCTAACCGACTTTTATTTTGAAAGCAGGTAAACATGATGATGGATGCAATGGATGCTGATGCATGGAGATGCATGATGAATGCATGGCTTGGCTCATTCTCTTCTCGTTTGATGATTTTTCTTTTGTTGTGGGTGCAGAGAACTTTGAGCTTATTGCTTGCAGGGTTGTGTCCCCTGGGGATTTTCTTTTTGATATGGAGGTTTGGACAGCGGGTTGGTCAAGATCCCGACCCGTGGTCGATCAGGTCCATCATCCCAAGATGCTGTTTCTTTACTAATGAGAATGTACGAGGATATCATTCGACTTCAAGATGTTCTTCTGGGCATACATGTGATTGAGATGATGTTTGGTTGCCCGTTTTGGTCAAGATTCCAATTTGCAGGCGATTGGATCCGTCATCCCATACTGTGAAGTGAGCGGAGTTCAAGACTCCTGAATTGTAGTGCTGGGGATACTAATTTTTGTGATTTTTTGTAAATATGTGGTCCGAGTCTTCAACTGAGTGGTTAGGATAGAGATCGGTTTATTGAAAACACAGGAAATATTTTTTGTGATTTTTGAAATATTTTTGATGAAAGCAAGAGAAATATTTTTGGTGATTTTTGAGAATATTTTGATTGAAAGCAAGGGAAATATTTTTTGTGATTTTTGAGAATATTTTGATTTGAAAGCAAAGGAAATATTTTTGGTGATTTTTGAGAATATTTTGATTTGAAAGCAAAGGAAATATTTTTGTGATTTTTGAAAATATTTAGTTGAAAGCAAGGGAAATATTTTTTGTGATTTTTGAAAAGGTGATTTTGCAATTTTTTTTGTATTTTTGTGATTTTTATGAAATGCAGGGAAAAGTATGGAATTTTCATCCACTTCCAGCTTCTACTGCTGGTAAGGTACCCGATCCATTTTACGTCAGCGAGCAAGACGAGTCTCACACAGTTAAATGCCGTAGTTTTACATCTTCGGATGAGGAGATTTTTAGAATTTTCAGTCAACACACCCACAAAGTTGCCTGTTCCTCATGTGCAATGCACATAGACCGCGTATCGTCCGACGGACTCCTTCGGCCACAAGATGAGCCACATCCTCACATTTCCCTTAGTCAATCCAGTTTGGGGTCTTACGTTGCTCACAATTCCGTGAGGGTGAGCTTCACCTCCCAACAGCCTTAATCCCCTTCATGAGTTCTAGGAACAGGGAACATCCGTCAGCTTCAACAGCGACTTCCAAATCAAGGTTGTCTATCACGGTGCGTTCAACACGAACAGGATTGCGGAGTTCTGCCCGCCTCAGCCCTTACCTGTTTAGAAGATTCCAGACACCCGTACGATCAAGTGTCAGCCATGTCTGGAACAGGTTAGGAAAGAAAGCCCCCGAGAAGTTAATCCCAGTGTAGTTTTAGGTCTTCGGACCACTGGGGATGAATTTGTGCAGTTGAAATTTTTGGTGAATCATTTTTTTTTTATTTTTTGGAAAAGGTTCCAGACTTCAGCTCGAACGATCGAGATTGATGCTGGTTTTTGTGGAAAGCTTTAAAATATTTTTGGTATTTTTGAGATGATCCGGGTTATCGAATCCTTGATCCTAGCGGTTGAGGCCGATGTCGGTTTTTATTGGAAGCAAGAAAGGGTCCCCCGAGAAATTAATCCCAGTGTAGTTTAAGGTCTTCGGACAAAAAATATGTACATGCTGAAAATACATTCTTTTTTGTGATTTTTCGAAAGCTGTTCCAGGTCATAAAATCTCAATTTTGAACGGTCAGGATTGACACTGGTTTTTATTGGAAATCTCTCGGGATTTTGTTCCCGACGTAATTTAAGGTCTTCGGACAAAAAACTGTACAAAAGGGGGCAAACACATTTTTTTTTTGTTTTTGGAAAATGTCCGGAGTCAGCGGATCTTGATCAAGACCGATACCGGCTTTTATTGAAAATCCCTCGGGATATTGATCCCGACGTAGTTTAAGGTCTTTGGACCCAAAAACTTTAAAAGAGGGGCTGGTGATATATTTTTTGTTTTTCGAAATGATCCAGATCATCTGATGTTGGTCTTAAAGACTGGGATTGATGCTGGTTTTTATTAAAATCCCTCGGGATGTTGATCCCGACGTAGTTTAAGGTCTTCGGACCAGTATTGCACAAAACAGGAAAGACATTTTTTTTTATTTTTTGTTTTTTTGAAAGTACTCGGTGTCGTCGGATCTTAATTCGAGCGATCAAGACCGATACCGGCTTTTATTGAAAATCTCTCGGGATGTCGATCCCGACGTAGTTTAAGGTCTTCGGACCAAAAAACTTTAAAAGAGGGGCTTGTGATATATTTTTTGTTTTTCGAAATGATCCAGATCATCCGATGTTGGTCTTAAAGACTGGGATCGATGCTGGTTTTTATTAAAATCCCTCGGGATGTTGATCCCGACGTAGTTTAAGGTCTTCGGACCAAAATCTGTACAAAACAGGAAAGACATTTTTTTTAAAGTACTCGGTGTCGTCGGATCTTAATTCGAGCGATCAAGACCGATACCGGCTTTTATTGAAAATCTCTCGGGATGTCGATCCCGACGTAGTTTAAGGTCTTCGGACCAAAATATGTATAAGAGAGCAGCAATCCAGGTTGGAGACTACGGGAATTCTTCTTGGAATGGTTCGGATTATCAGGTCATACACTTAGATGGTTAAGATCACTGTTTGACCAAGTCAAATCTTTCTTTCTTTTTCTTGAAAATTCCATGGAACTTTTCCACATCATCAAGCCAATTTCCCACCCCTTTCTCATGAGATGAGATTTTGGTGAGATTTCTTCCTTTTTTCTCATCATTTTCTTCCATCATTTCATTCTTTCATGGAGGTACAAGATTCACTTGCAACCACCCTTCCCAAGGAGGAGTTCTTCCCAAGGAGAGGGGGAGGGAAGTCGTTTCATGTAGGTAGGGGTTAGGACGGCCTCCCATGGGCCGCCCGGACGGTCTTAGACCCCTGGTCTCTTCAGTGGGCTGGGTAAAAGGGTGCCCTCCCCTTTTCTATATAATATGGGGCACTCTTGCCCCCCTCAACGTGCAATCTCTCTCTTCTCTCTCTCATACTCTCTCTTTTTTCAAGTTTTCTTTCTCTTCTTTGGTGGTCCTTTGCTTCTCTCAAGTGGTGGCCCTTAGAGACATTTTGGGACAGCAAGGTGGTCCCTCTTTGGTGAGTGGTAAAGGTATGAACCACTCCCTTTCTCTTTCTTGTTCTTTTCCTTCTTCATTGTCTCTTCTCATGGCTCTTTTCTTTTTCCATGTAATTATTCCAAAAGGGTGAGGGTGGGCCCAAGTGTTTTTGGCCATTTTCTAGATCTCAAGTCTCTTTCAAAGGTGGTGCATGGAGAGGGACATTGCAAGCTCTCCACTTCATTTTTCCTTTCCTCTTTTCACACTCCCTTCATGTGCATGTAAAGGGTGATTTTGCCATGTCATCAAGTGTTCATGGCAAAATACTCTATCTTTTTCATGGGAGTTGGGCTTCTCTTCATATGTATCAAATGGGCTCAAAGTGAAGTCATGGCCCTTGGTGTATTTGATGGGCCCAATGCTTCATTTTGGGCTCCCTCTTACTTCCTTTCTCTTGTCATTTCCCTTGGAACTCTCTTTTCTTTTTCATCTTCTTTCCAAGACTTGGGCCCATGGTCATGGTAGGGCCCATCTCAAGTTTTGAGCTCATGGGGCTCACTTTGGGTGACCCCATCTTTCTTCACATGTGTATGGATCAAGGTGGCTAGCCCATTTTTCATTTGGATCTCAAGTGGGCTAGATTTCCTAGTTGGGCTTATATGGACAAGTAGCCCAACTCTTCTATTATTTCTCGATTATGATGTACACCCTTGTACAAGGCGCAGTGGGCTTCTTGGAGTTTTTCATGTGGATGGGCTTTTGGGCCTTCATTGAAACTTGGGCACTTCTTTGAACCATGTGTGCCCCACTACAGTTTGTTCATGTAGGATTTTTCTTTTCATGCTTTTTCTTTGATGGATGGAGGACTTGAGCTACTTGACCATCTACAAGTCCCATGAGTGAGTTGTTCCCACAATCTCACTAAGTTCAAATGGTTTTCTTTGTGGTAGGAATGTGGTTCTCAAGAGTTTCCCTCTAATGTTATCAATCTCAAATGGATGATCCTCAAGTGAGCTATCCATACAATCATAGCTCCTTGATCTTTTCTTTGGGGCTTGGTGGGTCATCCACCATCATTCTCAAGTATGAGTGATTTCTTCTTCAATTTGTGAGAAAGAATGGCACCCATAAGTTGCCCATTTTTGTCCCATGCTTTGGGACATTTTGGATTTTGATCTTCAAGTGGGCTATGTATACCATTCTTATCCATTTTCATGATGGTTGGGTGACTCATCAAGCCATGCTCTTTTGGGCTCAAATGGTCTCCCTCTTGGTGAAAAGTTGGTGCACATAAGTTGCCCAAACTTGTCCTCACATGGGCATTTCCAACTTTGACTCCTCATGTGGGCTATGTGCATCAAAATTTTTACCATTGGCCTCTTTGATTCCATATGTTTGTGGGTGGACCGCCATGTTGTATTCTCATGGTCAAAACTTTCATCAAGATGAGGCACATAAGGTTGCCCATGGTTAACCCATGAATGGGTCCTCATGTTCTTCAAAGTGGGCTATGTGCTCTCTCCAATCAATTGAGATGAGGCATTTGGGTTGCTCTTGGGGGCCCACTTCCTTTCTATTCCCCACTTGTCCATGCACATGTGTAAAAAGATGGAAACATCTTAAGTGAGAATCATGGCCTTGGCATAAAAGTGGATCAATCTTTTGGCCACATATGGACTTTGAAGAGGGATTTCTCATGTGAAGTAGGATTCTCATCCTTTGTTGATCTCATGGCACTTGAGTGCATGTGTTGTCCAAAATGTGTCCTTGGATGATAGACTTTTCTTGCCTAAGGCATGCCATGCAACATTCTTTAAGGTGGGCCTTACTTTTTCCAATGGGCCAAACACATATCCTAAGTGACACATGGAGTTGGACTTTAGATTTTGCATTTGAATGTGAGTCCAATCCCATGGATTTCTTGGATGATAATTTTGATTTTAACGGGTAATGGATAGGGACTTACCTTGCCAAGCTTGTAGGATTCAATGGCGGATGGTACCAGAGGTCACCGAGTGATTGATGAAGATGATCCTGCCTTCATCGTCCGCCGAGGGGACCACATGTGTTCCTTAGCTATGGAGCATCAACCTCTTCCCGCTATCAAGGGTCAAGGTACCAGGGATCGCTGGGACTACTGGGTGAAGGATCCACAACCCTTGCTTGAACGAGTACTGGATGGTACTCCTTTTGCTGGCCTCCTCACCTTACGTTTCCATAATAACGATGCTAACCGCATGATGCTTGCGGCCCTTTGCGAGAGGTGGTGGGATGAGACCCACACCTTCCAGCTCCCTTGTGGTGAATGGGGAATAACCCCCTTGGACATTTATATGTAAATAGGCTTCCCGTTTCATGGAACAGTTGTTCCTCAAGTCAGCTCTCTATCTCCCCTCACTTCCACCGACTGGCTACGGCTTGTCGGTGACGTCCCACCCGAGGGTGAATTCCAAGGCCATCAAGTAAAGATGCGATGGTTCTACAACACTTTTGCCTCCATCATCCCCACCACCGAGCGAGAGGCCCTCCACAAAACCCGGGCCATGATCACTTATGCCTTTGGGTCCTTCCTCTTCTGCCATGCGAATGAGAGGGTTGATCCCAAATTTCTTCGTTTAGTCGAGGATCTTCATCATCCCTATAACTGGAATGGGGCTATTTTGACCCATATCTTTCAAGGTTTGGACAAGACCTGTCGGCATAGCCGGTCCTTCACAGGCTTTTGGCCTGTCATTGAGGTATCTCTTCTTTCACCTTTCTTGAAGGGCTTTCGCCTTCTTTCTTTCTCTGATCATTAGACGTGCTTTTGTCCAGACCTGCTTTTATGACCATTTTTCCCATCTCGCGCCGAGGACGCGGGATGATATTGAGCCCTCTCAGTATCGCCACATGTACTGGCGCCAGCAAAACCGTCAGCGGAACTCCCGAGTTCCCGGGGACAATTGGCGTTCTGACATAGACGGGTTGACCGTTGAGGACGTAAGTATCTTGCTTTCCCTACCCCTCGTGCCGTACCGTAACTGATTGTGGTGACCTCATTTGCTGCAGCTCGCTCGGATGCCGTATGCCAGTTTCCCTCTCTATTATACCCCTCAGCGTGTGGAGGTATACGATGCTTCATGTCTCCGTATTATGCTTTCTGACGCTGAATCTTTTCAGTGGTATTTGGGGGAGAGATTGCTTCGGCAAGTCACTGGGGTGGCTCGGGTCCCTTGTTCTGCACCTCCTCCAGCTGCTCGGATGCCAGTTGATGAGAGAGTTGAGGCTCTTGTGGGCCAGCCTGGACTTCGTTTCACCATCCCGGATCGTGATTATGATGAGTGGTATATGCTGTTCGGCCAGGGGCCTCTGCTTCCTTCGCTTTATGTTCCCGGTGGTCGTCGCAGGTATGCTGGAGGTTCGGTGACTGCTCCTTTGATGGATCTTTATCGTCGGGAGCGGGACGCGAGGAGGGACGATGATGATTATGTTGGCGACTTGTAGCCTGCTTGGGTACTCTGCTTTGTATGGCCTTGTACTTTTGCTTTTATCTTCTTTTGTATCAAGCTCTTTTGAATGAATATATAATCTTCGACTTGTCTCAAGTTCTTTGATGATGTCTGGACGCTTTGACTTTTGACTTGTTCCTTCATGATTTGAGACTTCTTAGCTGCATGGATGATGACTTGAACGGTCCAGATTGCTTGTTTAGGCCTTGTGGGCCCACTTGATGATTAGATCTTGGATTTTGTCCCTTCTTTTTGATGATCGAACCTTTGATCTTGCTGCTCCATGACTTGTGTAAGCTTTTCAATGGTTTGGATCCTGGTGATCTAGCCCTTGAATGGTTCAGATTGATAGATTCGACCCTGTGGTCCCACTTGAGACCTTAGCTTTACTTTGGGGCACCTCTTTTGATGATTTGTAAGACTAAAAAGACTTCTCATGGTGTGGATGATGGCTTGAACGTCTCAGATCGCTTGATTTGGCTTTGTGGGCCCACTTGATGATTAGATCTTGGATTCTGGCCCTTCTTTTGATGATCTGCCCTTTGATCTTGTTGTTTGGTGGCTCATGTAGGTCCCTCAATGGTTTAGATCATGATGATCTGATCTTTGAATGGCTTGGATTGCTTGTGGCCCCCACTTGATCACCTTTCCTTCTCTTTGACTTGATCAGCCATGCTCTGGCCGCATTGCTTCGTGATTGGACCGGTGGGGCACCTTTTATATGATCTTGATCAGCCTCAGTCGAAATCTGGAGTGGACCGGAGCCTTGGGCGGCCCATGGAGCGCCATCTGCTGACGTGGACTGTCAGCTTCACCTACCAAGAACCCTGGAGCCAATCCCGCGGAGAGAGAGGATCTGCGTCCGTACGGGCGGCCCAGGGCAGGCCGCCCAAGGCTCGCCTCTTGAGCGGCCTGGGCTGGCTCTGGTTCGGACATTCCCTGCTGTCCCCTTCTCCTGTCCCCCACATTCTCTGTACTGAGCTATTCGATTCAGCCATGAATCTTCTTTTCTCCTTGTCTTTTCTCTTCATTTTGTCTTCTTCCCATTTTGTCCTTTCTTGGGCAGCTTTGGATGATGATTTATGGGCCATAGTGGGAGAGGTTGGTGGGTCCCATGTTGCAGCAATTGATGAGGGCTTTAAAGATGGTGAGGTGCCTTTGATTGATGGTGGGGATGGAGCATTGAATAGGGGTATTGATGATGAATTAGGGGTGGTTGTTGGGAGAGCTTTGAATGGCTCTATTAATGGTGGAATGGCTGTAATTCCAGGTTTGGATAGGCCTTTGATTGTGGGAGAAATGGATGGCATGGATGAGATGGGAGGATGGGACATAGGTGAGGCTATGCATCCCTTGAACGTGGGCCGCATGGATGATGTGATTGATGGAGGTGATGGGACCATGATGGACATAGATGGGCTGATCTCATGCTTGGATGGGATGGATGGTTCAGATGATACCTTTGACGGTTTGGATGCTCTTGATGAGGGCCGAGATGTGCGGTATACTTGTTTGGGTGGACTTGATGTGATCATTGATGATGTCCCCCTGATGATGGACGGTGTAGATGCCTCGATGATCCCTTTGATCGGCCAGGATGATGTTTGGATTCATGATTTCCTATTGGAGAGGGCCGCAGGTCCAGATCTGACCGTTGATTCTTCGATTGGGGTAGCCGGAACCCTTCTGGATGGTTCAGATGCTTTCTTTGACGATCAGATTGGTCAGGATGCCACGATGTGCGGTGTGATCTTTACTGGTAGCCCTTTTGATGGGGAGTATCGTCCTTCTCCTGATCGTCGGTCTTTTGCGCACTCTGTTCATGAGGTGGGCGAGTCTTCCCATGCGGCTGAGGTTATGACAGTTTCAGATAGTGATGCGACTATATCAGACATAGCCGTTACTGAGGGCAGGTTAGGGGCTGTCGAGTCTGCAGAGGTTCCAGCTTTTCCTTCTCCTTCGCCCGTTGACCTTCCGATCCTTGATGAGTCATCATTGATTTCTGGGCCTTTTGTGCTGGAGGGGGTACCAGTGAGGACTTGTCAGCTGCTTCCTCGTTCTTCCTGCTCGCCACGACTGCTTGCTTGGCTTGATAGTTTGTCAGCTTATGAGATTCAGGATTTGGAGTCCTATGGCTTCGGCAGTCTGATCCATATGGCTAGAGTTGATATTGACTGGAGGATGCTCGGAGCTGCCTTGATTGACTGGGTCCCTTCGTTGAACTTGTTTGCATTCAACGATATGGAGATGGGGCCTTCTTTGGAGGAGCTTGCACGCTTGACAGGCCTGCCCTGGGATTATGCTCAGTATTTTTCGCCGAAGACGTCGCCGAAGACTGCCACACCACAGAACTGGTTCGGGATCCCCTATCTTGTTCGACCTGCAGCCAGTGGCCAGGATGCTGTAGTGTTCTCCTTGGACTTGCTGTATGATCTTTTTTTGGGTCCTCGGGGTGTGGTTGGTTCTACCTTTGCTCGGAATGCACTGATGTTTTGTTTGATAGCTGAGGTGCTGTTCTCGGGATGGCGCAAGTCCCAGACTCCTCTGCTTTTTGAGGTGATGAGCCGAGCTATCCGATGGCAGGGGATCATTTCTCTTATTTTGGCCGAGCTGTTTAATGGGCTGACCGACTGCGCCCTGGGCCGCACTCGTGTCCTTCGCGGCTGCTGTGCCTTTCTTCAGGTATCTTTTCTACACCTTTTTCCTCTTGCTTTGTTAGGAATTGCTCTGCTCTAGCTGAACTTATTTTCCTTTTTGTGATCAGGTCTGGCTATGGGAGCGTCTTTCGATGACTGTTCCTGTACCTTTTCCTGACACTCGTTGCCCAGACCTTATGCGACACATTATAGAGTTTCTTCCTCATACAGCTAGGATGAGCGAGCCCTTGTATCGCAGGATGTTTGCTGAACTTCGTGACTGGAACGTTCGTTGGGAGTCATCTTGGCTTTCACTTCCTCCAGTGCTTTGCGATGCACACCGCCTTCCTTTGATGTTGGTAGGCTTTCGATCTTACTTTTCTTACCATCCCATCCGGTTCCTGCGGCAGTTTGGGTATGAGTAGGATGTTCCTCTTTTCTCTTTCACGGGTATCGGGCGTCGAGCACTTCCATCCAGATCCTCTGACTTTAGGACCCGGATTGATTGTTCTTGGGCGAGTTACTTGACTACTGATTTGCTGGGTTTTGAGCTGCGGACTTTTCTGATGGCGACCGCCCCATATCAGTACTAGGTTGCTGAGCAGTCTTTGTACCGACGTATCCCTTGCTGGCACCAGACTGCTGATGAGGATGAGCATGATATCCTTGGAGATGCTGGCTCTTCATCTGGTTCATATGAACCTTTTGAGGAGCGCCCATTCATTGATCCTTGCTTCCTTTTGGCCACTCATGGCCATCTGCTGTCTGAGATCTCTGCACTTCGTTATCATTGTGAGATGATGTCGAGGAGATTGGCTGCTGATCAGAGATTGTCTGATGAGGAGACAGCGATCCGTACCCTTGAGCGCGATGAGGGGCATTACCTGCGTATGGAGGTGAGCAGGTTGAGAGCGAGACTATCTTTTTATGAGTTAGAGGACTCACCCGATGTGGCCGAGGAGGAGGGTAGAGATTGATTGTGTTGGCCACCTGCACATTCCTTTTTTGCATATATGATTGATGATGATGCATTTTTTTGTATTTTTTTGAAAAAGATGATATGACATGTGTAAAAGAAATATGATGCATTTAATTGAAAAGAAAACTGTTTGAAAATCTACTGTGCCATGAGTTGTCTTGTGAGTGTGTGTCTGGATTTTGTGTCGGGATATAGGAATCAGAACTGGGGCTCGGCCAATGCTTTGACCGATGTCTCGAGATTTGACTTGCTTAATCCTTTGGTTCCCTAGAGGTGTAGGCAATAGAAACTGTTGCTTCTTGAGATTGTCAGAATTTGTAGAGTTCTTCGCTCATGACTGTACTTCCTCTCGTTCTTGCACTTTCACTGCTTGAACCGATCTAGATCGTCTGACTTCTTGGTACCTGCACTTTTAATTTTTTTTTTCTTTTTCTTTTTGAGCCATTTTTGCCTGCAGTGCTCTTTCGAGTTTTCACCATAGCCGGCTTTTTCCCGTCATTTTTGCCCGTGGCGCCCTTTCGGGTTTTCACCACGTCCTGGGTGTTTGATCTTGCTTGCCCCTTGGCAGCTATGCTGTTTTTACCCTCAGCGTCCTTTCGGGTTTTCACCAAGTCCGCTGTATGCCCACTGTTTTTACTCGGAGCGCCCTTTCGGGTTTTCACTCCGCCCTCTTTGTTTAGGCACACATTTTTTTTTCTTTTTTTTTTGTTTTTTTTCTTTCTGGATCTCTGGATAACTGCGGCGGCTAGAGGTCGGGAATCCGTCGTTGCCGGCCGATGGCAGTCTTTCAGCCCTTATCCTGAGCTACGATAATAGAGCTGTCGGTCTTTGCTAAAGACCCCTCTGAGATGAATGGATGGATGACTGTGTTTCTTCTTAGACTGATTTTTTTTCTTTGGGTGCCTTGCTTTGGCTTCCCTTTTTCTTTCTCTTTCTTTCTCTTTTTTTTTCTTTTATATTCTTTTTCTCTCCCTTTTTTTTTGTCTTTTCCTTTTGAATCCCTCTTTTTTTTGTATGTTTCTCTTTTTGAATCCCCTTATTTGAAACACTTGTTGGTGGACGGAAATGATTTCTCAGAGGTCTTAGCTTTGACCTCTTGACTTCAGCTCTATTAAAGTAACTCTTGGTAAGGTCAGAATAACTTACCCGTGAAAGATCTTCACATTGTCGGCGTTGGTTGGCTCAGGAAGATCCACCCCTCTCATGCTGGTGAGTCTGAGGGCGCCTCTGGGAAGTACTTCTCTGATGATCAGTGGCCCGTCCCACGAGGGTTTGAACTTTCCTCTGGGATCTGGAAGGTGCGACGGTAGAATCTTCTTCATGATCATGTCGCCTACCTTGAAACTTCTTTTTCGGACTCTCTTGTTGTAAGCCCGAGCGATCCTTTCTTGATAGCACTGTGAATGACTTAGTGCACGCATGCGCTTTTCATCTGCTAGCTACAACTGATCGAACCTGGCCCGTTGCCATTCTCCTTCTTCAATTCTGCTTTTTAATAACACCCGTAGTGATGGTATTTCCACCTCGACTGGCAAAATTGCCTCCATTCCATAGGTAAGCTCGAAAGGAGTAACGCCCGCAGCAGACTGTACAGACATTCGATAGGCCCAAAGTGCATATGGGAGCATATCTGACCAATCTCGATAGGTCACGACCATCTTCTCGAGTATCCTGACGATTGTCTTGTTTGCGGCTTCTACCCCACCATTCATCTGAGGACGGTAGGGGCTTGATCGATGACGTTGGATCTTGAATTTGCTGAGGAAGTCATCCATCTTCTTGTTGACGAACGGGGTCCCATTATCTGTGATGATAGCATTGGGGATTCATACCGGCATATGATGTTGTTCTTCATGAATTTGATCACCTGAGATGCTGCAATCGTGGTGTAGGAGGCTGCCTCTACCCACTTGGTGAAGTAGTCGACTGCCACAAGTATGTACTCATGACCGTTTGATGCTTTGGGACTGATCTTGCCGATGATGTCGAGTCCCTACATGGAGAAGGGCCAGGGGGTGGTCAGATTGTATAACTCTGATGATGGGGCATGGATTTGATTCGCATGCTCCTGACACTTGAAGCATTTTCTGACGTGCTGGCAACAGTCTGTTTCCATGGTGAGCCAATAGTAGCCGAGTCGTAGAATCTTCTTTGCCATCATGTGCCCATTCATGTGTGGGCCACAGATTCCTTCGTGTATTTCTTTCATGATCTTTGTAGCTTTTGTTTCATCGACGCATCGAAGGAGGATGTGATTATAGGATCGCTTGTAAAGAACTTCGCCACTGATGGTGAACTGGCCGGCCAAACGCTGAATGGTTCGGCGATTTGTTGCTGTTGCTGACTCTGGATACCCCTGGGTTTCGAGATATTGCTTGATGTTGGCATACCAGGGTTTATTAGGGACAGCTTCGGCTTCTTCTATTTGCAGGCAAAAAGCAGGTTCATCTTGAATTTCGACTGTGAGCTCCCATTCTGAAGCTCCTTTCGGGATCTCGAGCATTGATGCAAGCGTGGCGAGAGCATCTGCAAACTGGTTCTTGGCTCTGGGCATGTATGAGAAGGTGATTTCCTTGAATTCTTCAATCAGATTGTCAAGATACACATGATATGGTATCAACTTCTCGTCTTTGGTCTTCCATTCGCCATTGGTCTGATTGATGATAAGCTGTGAGTCTCCGAACACTCGTAGCTTCTTGACGCCCAAGATTATGGCTTCCCTTAAGCCAGCGATGCATGCTTCATACTCTGCCATGTTGTTGGTGCACTCGAATGCTATGCGCCTTGAGATAGGAATAGGGACATCATCTGGAGAGTAGAGAATTGCTCCAATACCACTCCCTTTAGAGTTTGCTGCGCCGTCGAAGAATAGCGTCCACTCATCTCTTTTCTTCTTTTCTTCTTCTTCAATAAGCAAGAGATCTTCATCAGGAAAGAACGTCTTGAGCGGCTGATAGTCCAAGAGGGAGTGGGTGGCAAGATGATCGGCGAGGGCCTGTCCCTTGATCACCTTCTGAGTGACATAGGTGATGTCGAACTCAGACAAGAGTAGCTGCCATTTAGCTATTCTCCCAGTGAGTGCCGGTTTCTCGAACAGGTACTTGAGCGGATCCATGCGAGCGAGGAGGAGAATAGGGAATGCAATCATGTATTGACGGAGTCGCTGAGTTGCCCAGACTAGGGCGAGGCAAGTCTTCTCGATCGGGGAATACCTGGTCTCGTAGTCGGTGAACTTTCGGCTCAAATAGTATATTGCTTGTTCCTTCTTCCCGGTCTCGTCGTGCTGGCCGAGGACACAGCCAATGGCTTCTGCTGCTACCGAGATGTATAACAATAGTGGTCGTCCAGGAGTGGGCGGCACTAGGACTGGAGGATTCATGAGATATCTCTTGATGCGATCAAAGGCAACTTGGCAATCATCATTCCATTCTTTTGGAACATTCTTCCGGAGGAGCTTGAAAATAGGTTCACAAATAGGTGTGAGCTGTGCGATGAAGCGACTGATGTATTGAATTCTGCCGAGGAAGCCACAGATTTCTTTCTCTGTTCTAGGAGGGGGCATCTCGATGATTGCTCTGGTTTTGGTCTCGTTGACCCTGATGCCGTCCTTGCTCACCATAAAGCCGAAGAGTTTGCCTCCCATTGCACCGAAGACACATTTCTGTGGGTTGAGGCGGAGCTTGTACTTCTCTAATCTGTTGAATAGCTTCTTCAGATCTTCAAAGTGTCCTTCAATTGTGCGAGATTTGATGATCATGTCGTCCACATATACTTCAAGTTCTTTGTTCATCATGTCATGGAATAATGCTGTCATTGCTTGCTGATATGTTGCTCCTGCGTTCTTCAGACCGAACGGCATCACCCTGTAACAGAAGGTTCCCCAGGGAGTGATGAATGATGTCTTCTCGCGATCTTCGACGGCCATCTTGATCTGATTGTAACCTGAAAACCCGTCCATGAATGAAAAGATTTTGTATCCAACAGTATTGTCGACCAGAGTGTCGATGTGTGGCAAAGGGAAGTCGTCTTTGGGACTGGCCTTGTTGAGATCTCGGAAGTCGATGCACATTCGAACCTTGCCGTCTTTCTTTGGTACTGGTACGATGTTGGCAAGCCATTCAGGGTAGTTGGAGACTACCAAGAATCCCGCATTGTATTGCTTGATGACTTCATCTCGGACTTTCAGAGCCCATTCTGGCTTCATTCTTCGAAGTTTCTGCTTCATTGGCTTCATATCTGCCTTGGTTGGCAGATGATGTACAACGAGCTCTTCATCGAGCCTCGGCATGTCTTCATATGAGAACGCGAAGTTGGGCAATCTTGGAGTTAGGAACTCTATCATTTTCTGTTTCATCTCAGGTGGCAACGATTTTCCAATGCGTACTTCCTTAGGGATCTCAGGTGTCCCCAAGTTTACTATCTCGAAATCATCGGCTACAACATTGGCTTTAGATTCAAACTTTTTGAGGAGATCCTCTAGTTCGGGAGCTGGATCATCATCTTCCTCATCCCGAGCTTCATCCAGTCCCATGAGCTCGAAGTCTAATTCGATGTCGAAATCATATGATTCGACTTCAAACTCATGCGACTCTTTAGACGAACTTGGCACATTACTGAATGAAGGAAAAGAAATGTTTTTTGGTTTTTGAGATTTTTCTGAAATTGAAATGCTAGATGTTTTTGTCTTTTGAAAGTTTTTGATTTTTTTGGGTTTTTGAAATTCATGGGACTTTGAACAAGTGGGCATTGCAGACCATGATTGAGCCCAACTTGTTCCAAAGTTCCGGTTGCTGCTTAAACAGGCGTTTTTTTGGAAGCCAGAGCCCTCAGATGGCTCTTTGGCTGATTCAAAAGTTAGGGGAACGGATGACCATTCAGGATCCCACACTTCCTCCCCTGAAGAGGTGGGGGTTGATGATTTGGGCGAAGAGTCACGGTCTGGCCCAATGACCATGATTTCTTGCTGGTCGGGTTCGAGATCTGAGTCGTACTCAGTCCCTCCCGGATCACTTACTTCGCATTGCAGTTCGTCTGGTTCCACGGCTAGCCACAAGTTTAGAATCTGGACATCAGACCAATCTAGGGCTGGCCATTTCCCTTTCTTGGTCCAATGGATGGGCTGCTTCTACCCCTGGCTGGTGATTGATGATGTTAACTTTGTAGAGATGGGCAAGTCGTGCCCCTTGCTGATTGATGCTGAGATGGGCAAGTTGTGCCCCTGGCTGGCTGGAATTGAAGCGGGCAGGTTGTGCCCCTGGTTGATTGATGCTGAAGTGGGCAGGTTGGGAGCAGGTGTCAGAGTAACCTGATCCTGAAGCTGCTATATTTGACTTCCTTCTTCATCTCCTTCTTTTTCTTCTTCTTCTGGAGGCTTAGATGGTTCGAGAATCTGATCTCATCGAATGGGGGGCCACGTGGCCCAAACTAGGCTCATCGGGAGGCCTTTGTGTAGTGCAGTCGGTTGATTCCCTCCTGGATCTTTGCAAGGTTCTCCTGGCTTGACGAACTGGATGGGTGAGCACCGAAATTTCTTCCTCCTTTTGTCTATGAAGGTTGACCTGTATCCGAGTCCCCATTTGCGTTGGTTATATATCAGCGGTACCTTTCTGGACTTGAAGTGATTCTTCATTCGGTATTTGAGGCTCAGATGCTCTGCCAGTGAAAAGACACGGTCCACCCTTATCAGTTCTGGATTAGCGATAGAGTTCACAGTCTCGAATTCGAAACTGTGAAACGGGATGTCTTCTTCAGAGTGCTGTATATCAATGACCGGGATGTCTGGTTCAGTGGCAGCAGCATTGGAAGGAATGATGAGCTCCTTCTCTGCATGGATAGAGATCACTTGATTTCCACAGATGTACTTCACTCGTTGATGCAGGGTTGATGGCACAACTCCAATCTTGTGCAGCCACGGTCGTCCAAGCAACATGTTGAAAGAGGCTGATATATCCAGGATTTGGAATGTGATGGTAGAGATTTTCGGACCTATCTGTACCTCTATGTCGACTTCCCCTTCTACTGATCGACGGGTGTTGTCGAATGCTCTGACGCATATGGTGCTGGGTCGGAATGAAGAAGGACTGATTCCCAGACGTTCTGCAGTCTTGAGTGGGCAGACATTTAAGCTTGAGCCATTATCGACAAGGACCAATGGGACGCAGAGGTCCTTGTATCGTAAGGCTATGTTGAGGGATCGCCCATGATCGCGCCCTTCTGGTGGCAACTCATTATCTGTGAAGGTGATGGCGCGCGGAGCCAGGAGTTGTCCAATCATCAAAGCTATCATTTCTTGTGCCGTATCAGAGGAGACGTGAGCATCGTTCAAGGTCTTGGCAAACATTTCTCGGTGTATGCGAGATGTGCAGAGTAGCTCCCATACTGAGATTTGAGCAGGGATCGACTTTAGCTGAGTCGCCACATCGTATGCGGCTTCATTTTTGTTGCCGAGGCCTGAAAGGGCGCCTTTGGGATCTCCTCTGTTCTGATTATCTCTTCGGATGCAACGCCCATTGGGATTCATGTTCCCCACTTCCGCACATTCTGGATAGTGCCATGGAACCTCTTTGTAGTTTTCCTCCCTTTTGCCTTCTAGGACGACCGGCTCTTGCAACGGTGCTGGTGTGGGTACCAGATCTTCCGCGTATGGAGCTTTTGCCTTGAGAACTACATTGTTGCCTGTGCTGAAGGGGTAATATCGAGGCTTGTCTTCATAGATCACATAAGGTCGTGGTCCTGGCTTGACTGTTCCTGGGGCAGGAGGCTCCCATGGAATGAATACTGGTCCTCTTGATATGGCAGGAGGTTTCTCTGTTCGTCCCAGCTGTCGTAGTGTGATTGACACGCCTCCGAGATTTGCCCCTTGCAATATGACTGTCTCAATTGGAGGAGCTCCTTCCAAGACAACGGGCTCTTGCTGTTGATGAGTATAATCCTTCTATTGCGGATTGGATTGTTCTGGAGTTGCCCCTTGCAAGATGAAAGGTTCGTATGTGGGCTCAATGTATGATTGTGCTCCTTCCAGGACGACTGGTTCCCAACATGAGAGGCCGTAAGATGCCCCTTGCACAACTGGCACATCATATGGGAGTGCTCCTTCGAGTACTACTGGCTCGAGGACTGGAGGAGGAAAAGGACTTGCCCCTTGCATGATCGGAGGAGGACTTGTCGACCCATAAGTGTAAGCATGAATGGACTGGATAGGGGAGAAGAAGCGATCGAGATGGTCTCCTTCTTCTATACTATTGACTGCAGGGCCACGAGACGAACTGGGGTCCGTCGGATGTTGAGGCAGAGGATTCTAAAGGATGTTGGTGGAAGCTGCTGGAGAAGTTCCAGGGACCGAGATGACGATCTTGCAGTCATCAATTAGGTCTTGTATAGCATTCTTCAAAGTATAGCATCGATCAGTGGCGTGGCCACGCCCTTGATGGTAGGCACAATACTCATTTTCTAGGTAATTCGATAGCAGAGGATGAGGAGGAGGCCTAGGTGCCATTAGAGTAAGTAATTGCTTCTGCACCAGAGTAGCCATGACTTGACTGAGTGGATGAGAGAGGGGAGTAAATTTCCTGGACTCCCTGTAGTTTTGCCTATTTTGATATGAGTATTGACCGTTTCCTCTGAACTGCTGCTGTTGTCGAGGTGGTTGTGGCTGAGGATTCGGTTGTGGCTGATACCGCTGAGGCTGATGTTGAACTTGATTCTGCTGATACTGTTGACGTCCCTGTGGGGGAGCACGTTGATTTCCTTGAGCAGTGGTGTTGATGTTGTTTACCTCTGTTGGGCGGGGAGGAGAACCATTGCGGTTTCCATTCCCGTGCCCGATAGGTCTTCCTTCCACTCTGTTCCTCTTGACTGGAGTGGCTTAATGAGGCCATGGGGAGATCGTCCCGGCCCGGACCTGCTTCGACTTGCTCTTCAGCACGGATCAATTGTGAGAAATTCGCATATGGATGCGAGATGAGATATCCGGATATGCCTGGATATGTTGAATGAACAATCATGGAGATTTGCTCTTCGTCGTCAATGGGTGTCCGCATTCTGGCTGCCATAGCTCGCCAATGTCCCACATAAGCTGATAGTGTTTCATCACTCCTTTGTCTGAGAGCCGCAAGGTCGGCTTTTCTGGGTGCCATGTTGAGATTGTATGCGAATCTGTCGACGAAAGCCTGGGAAAGCTGTTCCCACGTCCTGATGCGGTGGCAGTCCAGTGAAGTGTACCAATCTAGGGCATCGCCCGTCAGAGATTTTTGGAACAAACGAATGAGGGCCCCTTCATTTCCTGAGATTGCACTCAGCTCTCCACAGAAGGCCTTGAGATGTGCTGTGGGACAACCGCTGCCGTCGTATCTTTTGAATTTTGGTACCTCAAAGTTTTGAGGTACTTGAGCATCTGGGAAAGGACATAAGTCTCTGAACTTGGTCGAAGGTAAGTCGATTCCTTGCTGTCCCTGAAGCTGATTTTGCAAGATCTGGAACTGCTCCGGCAACTCGTCCAGTCCTGAGTGATCTGTTCGAGCGACTGGTGCCTCCTGGAGTAAGGCACGTTCTTCTTCGGCATAGTGGTCGATGTCTTCGACCCTATGGGCTTGCTGAAAAGCAACCGCGGGTTGCTGAAATTGGTTTGATGACTGAACTGGATTCTGATGAACTTGTGCTTGAAAGGATTGTGACTGAACTGGAGATTGTGCTGAAGGTTGAACTGAAGATTGCTGGAAATTAACTGGATTTTGCTGAATTGAAGATTGCTGGAAATTAACTGGATTTTGCTGAATTGAAGATTGCTGGAAATTAACTGGATTTTGCTGAATTGAAGATTGCTGGAAATTAACTGGAATCCCATCGGTGGGGATGTGCTGGAATTGAAAGTGCTCCTGTTTGCAGGAGGCTGAGATGCTGGGAAGTGACCCCCTTGTTGGGTATTCGCCACTGTCCGCTGATTGATGTGGGCTTGACACTGACCCCCATTGTGGGCATTCGCCAGTGCTGTCCCTGTTGCTGGAAATTGAATTGAAATCCCATCGGCGGGGATGTGCTGGAATTGAAAAGGTGTCCCATCGGCGGGGACATGCTGAGATCTACTGAGACTGTTGTTTGCAAGATTGACTGGAAGCTGACCGGAAGTCCCTGCGACGGGAGCGCTCTGAGATGGCCCTGTCGTTGCAGGAAGGTACTGAGGAAGATGCCCCGTAACGAAGGGCTGAGATGGCTGCTGTCGGTAATCTTGGGCAGACTCCGATGGTTGCGCTTGATTCGAATTGGAGGCCGGAAGGACCCGGCATGGCTGCTGAGATTGCTGAACTGGGCCAACCTGATTGTTGGCTGTTGCGGTGGCTTGTGCTTGCATGAATTGCAAGAGCATTTCTTGCATTGCTCTCACTCCTTGTGCCAATTCCTGTATGATTGGCGTATTATCAATGGGCTGTTGCGCTGGAGGTTGCGCTTCGGTCATCTGAAGAGCAGGGAAGAGACGAGTTTCTTCTTCGTGGTCGGACATGGCTTGTTGAGCCCGAGTGCGGATTATGCTGCGGAAGGGAAGTTGTCTCCGCGTACGTTGAGCCCGAGGAGGCGCAATGGTGAGGACTATACTCTACTCTTTTTGGGTTTTGGGATTTTCTATTTTTTTTTTGGTTTTGGGATCTTCTATATATATTTTTTTATTTTGTTCTGGGTAGAATGCTATGCAGATGAGATTGTATGAGGATTAGTGG
The DNA here is from genome assembly GCA_003013855.2 of Liriodendron chinense. Lineage (NCBI taxonomy): Eukaryota > Viridiplantae > Streptophyta > Magnoliopsida > Magnoliales > Magnoliaceae > Liriodendron > Liriodendron chinense. The sequence continues at coordinate 2,029,234 of ML058501.1, read as the reverse complement.
CTTTCAAGTACGGGAAGGATTCTGTTTTTCAAGTCGGATCACGACTAGTGGGACTAGCTCATCCCCAGCAGAGTCGCCATTCTGTGGACCCTCGCCGATTTTTCGCGCTCCCACACGACGACGTTCTTCTCCCTTCCCCTTTCCTTTCGGAAAAGAAGGAGATGAGGAATGCGTGAGTGCGAAATCGCCGTTTGTGCCACTGGCTTGCCTCGTTCTCGAGGGCTTTGTTTGGTTGTCGTGTTAAGCTGGATACGTTTAAGTGAGTTTATATAAGACCAGAGTCGCCACTAGCCAATTACTTCGAATCTATAGTCGGCTAGATCCCGTAGAAACGTTAGAGAAGGGGATCCGAAGATTCCTTCCCCCAAAATGACTCCTATTGATCTGCGGTAAGAGATTCAAGGTAAGGGATCACGGTTACAGGGTGGGAAGAGGTTAAGCACCCCACACACTGCCCGTACCGAAGTACGGTCTCTACTTCACAGAATCGATCGGATACTTGAAAGTCTAGTTTAATCCTCGTATATTCTCATGGATGACATGATGCATGAATGCGGGTCTGAACAGTAAGAGTTTCTGATGGGCAGGTTCCAACAACGGGCAAGCCCAGAGCGTACGCTCGAACTGACAGGTGCTTTATGCGAGATGATGCATGCTGTGTGCTTGAATATTCAAAGTGTCTATAGTGATATGTACGTGAATGCAGGTCTGAACAGTAAGAGTTTCTGATGGGCAGGTTCCAACAACGGGCAAGCCCAGAGCATACGCTCGAACTGACAGGTGCTTTATGCGAGATGCATGCGGTGTGTTTGAATAATCAAAGTGTTTGCAGTGAAGCAGGGGGGTTGGAAGAAAAGTAAATGTTGCACTTATGCTAGATGCAAATGAGATGATGCTGGAAAAGAGTAGCTGGGTGGACGGAGGTGTCGCAAGGATTGGCTTTGAATGGCTGGATCAAGATTTGGATGGCTTGGGAGGCTTGGACCAGTGGTCAGGCTGAGCTGGACCAGGGCTAGACTCTCCTCACTCGGGCTCTCCTTGGTGGAAAAATGGGCTAAGGGGTGGAGAAGGACTCGGACCGCACACGGACTGGCTGGACTTGAAGGGATGTTGAAATGAGAAGGGGAGGGGGGTATTTATAGCAGCGAGCAGTGGCAGAGCTCGTAATTTATCTCGGGCGGCCTGCCATGGGCCGCCATACGGCCGCTCCTCGGTTTCCAGCGAGTACGGTCGCTCCCTCGGGGCTGCTGTTTGACTCGCTGGGTCGACTCAGTGAGTTGACTCAGCGGGTCGACTCGGTGATTTGACTCGACGGGTTGACTCGGTGTTTTGACTCGACGGGTTGACTCAGCGGGTTGACTCAGCGGGTTAACTCAGTGAGTTAACTCAGCGGGTTGACTCAGTGAGTTTGACTTTTTTGGGATTTTTTGACTGGCTTTTCTTATGGGGGGTTTTTCAGGGTGGTGTTTAGGATTGGGTTGATTGGGTTCAGGCTTGATCTGGGCTATGGAATGGGGCTTACAAGGGTGAGTTTGGCTGAGTTTGGACTTGGGATTTAGGGGTATGGTCCTCCATTCAACTAGCTATCTCTACCAACAGTGTAGCCGAAGGTGGGGTGTCTACACTGCCGCTATAAAAAATATTGCCTTAATAGTGGTGGTGGTAAGAAGGTATATAATGGCAGAAGATACTATCCACCGCCATTTACTGTCGCTATAGGTTTGGAATAGTCACTATAGTGGCATAAATTCGGAATCCGCCATTATATATTCTTTATTATGATAGAATATTCTATTGCTACTGGTAATTGCCTCTATAGGTCACTTTTCCTGTAGTGCGTGTTGTCCACAAGAGTTGGAATTTTAAGGCATTACATAAACACTTACCTTCCACTTTGATATCATGCCAAACAACCACTTGCTCTAAAAGCTCAAGCTTGGCAGAGACATTAACACTCACCTCAGCAATCTGTTGTTCTAAGTAGGATCTCCCTTCCATTTCATACTTTTCTTCCTTAATCATTGTTGTCACCATCATTATAGTTAGTATTTATCTTTTCAATTGTTTACTCTTATAATATGTCATTTATGCTCATGATTTTGAAATTGAAAATTTGTTGTCGCTGTCTTTGTAGGTTCTGGTTAGTGAATTGCTTGTGAAACGGAAAGAACCCACAAATTGAATTGTAAGGACTTTCGGGTGAAGACATTTCTAGTTGATCTTAAAATTCGATTATCATTATTTTTTGTTTAAGACGAGTTTACCTGATATGAATAAGTCCGAAACATTATTGTGTATTTTTAACTCATATTAAAAGCAAGTAATTTTCAAAATTACAGTTCTGCAACTCACATCATTCTCAAATTGCGTGAAGTCTGCATATGAGATTGAAATGCAATGATTATCCTAACTATGCAATTGGTGGCTATCAAATGGATGATCAGAAATAAATGGTCTGCAATCTAACTTATGGTCAGATCTAGTATACATGCATTTGTATAGGAGAATTAAAATTAATTGGTAACATTAAAAAAATCTGAAGAATTGCAATATACATTGGAAAAAAGTACCAAAAAATTGGGGAAAAAAAGAATATATCAAAGTAAGTTATAGTAGGCTCATTAATAATCTATTTTCTTATTAAGTTCTAGATCACTAGGGTCTGATGTGGACCGTCAAGATTATTTATGCTAAGATAGGTCCAAATATGGACCTATCTTAACTATGCAATTGGGACGCCAAAATAGCATTTTTGCGACGAACCAAGTCCGTCGCAAATTGACATTAGCGACGGACTTGGTTCGTCGCATGGTCCGTCGCAGTTTACTATGGGGCAAATTTTAAACGACGGATTATGTTCGTCGCTTTTAAACGACGAATTACGCCCGTCGCAAAATTATGTAAAGCGACGGATTTAGCGACGGACATTGGTCCGTCGTACAAAATTGTTGCCACGTATATTGGTCCGTCGTTAAATTTATGGGCGATAGTGTGATCGCATTTATTTAGGAATTTTAGCGACGGGTTTGGTCCGTCGCTAAATTTTCTGAACGCACACCTAATGTTTGAATTTATTTTTGAATCTATTGCACCTGATAGTCATCCAAATTATTTAAAACAAAAAAAAAAAAATTAAAACCTAACAAATCATAATTATATCATAAATGAAACTTAAAAGTCCTTACATTTCTAGTGAAAAATAATATTAATATTTTTTACAAATCTACACATTGAAGTGAACCATTCTCCATAGAATGAGCAACTAGGCTTTATTTTGTTCCCAATATTGAAACTAATCTCTTGACCATACGTGAAGGTAGCCTTCATTTCTAATCTTTCCTTTATAGCTACTTCCACCTCATACGTTAGCAAATCCATCAACTGGCCTGCAAAATCCAGAATATAAAACATAAAGAGTATCAGTATTATAATGTATGAACAAAAAAGGAAAAACAACAACAAAAGACAATGAAGCACCACCTACTCGTAAGAAATGCTAGGTGACAAGCTTGATAACTATTATATATGCATGATGAAGCTTCAGTACTGGGATGAAATCGGAAACCTGGAGGCAATTCCATTTGATCCTCTTTGGATAGAGCATTCACAAACAAAGCTAGCAAGCAGGGAAATTTTTAGTTAGCAGAGTCGAAGTAAGAGCGTGGACTGATCTGAAAATAAAAATAGGGTGTGGCCCCTATTCCAAGGCCCACCAGCAGGACCACATCGTACTTCTTGTAGTCTTGTGCTGGGGTGCCGTACGGGCCGTCGATCAAGACCCTTGGGAAGCTGTCCACAGGAATTTAAAAAATAAGTAAATAATAGGAGAACCCATGAGTCCTTATGGTGGTTCAGACCATAGTTTAAAAACATGAGAGCTTGACTCAGACTAGAAACCCAGTTTGGGTTGGATGAGTTGAGTCAAGTTATTTTTGGAGTTTTGAGTCTTTTGAACGAGTCATGGTGGAATTGAGTTTTTCATCCCTTGTTAAAATCTGGTCGACTCGGCTCGACTCATTTTTTAAACATTGGTAATATTATAAGGTAATTTGGGATGACACTTTGATGCGTGGGTTGCTCTGAAATAATAAATTAATTGGAACTGTTCATCCAGTGGGACCCACTTTGTAAATTGGACCGTTGACAATCCTAACCATTACTTACCCCGGTGCTAATTAGCGAAAATTTCGGCTGTCTTAAGTGGACCACTGAATGATGGACTTGGATAAAAATGGAGACCAAGATGGACTACTAATTAAGGTGGTTTGCAGACTATTAGAATATATAAACCAAGGAAGAAAATGTCTTACATTGGGCTGTTCCCTCCTTTCATGTCAGCTCTTAGTAGTCCGCTTTTCCCATTTGTTGGAGGCTGACAAACCTAAAAAACAAACGCATTGAAGTTATGATAAGTAGGAAGAGATTAATTAAGTGAAATAATCATAATTAAGATAGTGATTAGTTAAAACATATACCTCAGAGAATACAGATTTGAGCTGTCGGGTCCAATCTCCGAGCGTACGGAAGTGAACGCTTAGATAATCGTCTTAAGGGGCCGAAGTAATCGAGAAGGGAAGCCTGTATTTAATTATAAAAAGATTAGAATTATGCAATTTCGAATATCGAAGCCATCCATTAGGTGGTGGTGACCATGTAGATGCTCTCCCAAAAATAAATGTATTCCATTCAAAAGGTGGACCACCATTTCAGAAATAGATGTACGGTTAAACAAACTTCACCAAAAAAAAAAAATTGGCCATAAATTTGTTTTGTAAACTATCACCCAACTGACGGGTGGACCAAGTTGATTCTTGGGCATGAGCATCCAAATGATGGTAGGCATATGATAAATTGAATAGATATAGTACCAATGTGCCAGGCTGGCACATGAGGTGGCATGTGCTTTAGCAACCTTGAGCACGTGTGGGGGTAGCATAGCTCATCATACCTTTCTGTCTCCATTTCCCATAAGGGAGCAAGAAGCCGCTACTAGTACTACCACTATACAGCTACCCTAATTGTAGATACAAGTTGATCCCCAAACACACATCCAGCAAAACTGCCTCATATACTCAAAATAGCTCTTTAAAGCAAACAAAAGAATCATAAACAAGAGTATCTTACCTTGGTCATCGAGATCAAAGGCCTCGTTGTAGATGTAATCATATGAGAGATAAAAGAAATAAATAATCCAGATGGAATGCTCCTCAGTTACGAGGCCCAGCTCCAAAGTGAAATCTCTTTGCATGCTTGTCATTGAAGGCATATTCCAATGGCAGAGGCTCCAGTGGAGAATCTACGCAACAGACCAATAAATTAGGAAAGTATGATGAAATAGAGACGCCGGCCCATAACATGATAGATTGCTTGATGAATTTTATGTTGAGACTATCTGCTTACCCATGTGACAACACACAAATGGGTAAACTCATCGGGAAGAAGCTGCCCTCTATACTAAAATTTCAGCCATGCGACCATAACCTACAGACTTCAGAGTAGCACTGTTTAAGTCAGAAAAATTATGAGACAAATGAACCATATTGATTTAAAAGGAAATCTTTTCTCCTTAAATGTAAAGTATTATTATAAATTACTTATGCATTTCTCCTTCAAAATATGCACCAATAGCCCATAGTGGGAGATGGTTTCAACATAATGCAGGTGGGGCAATGGACACACATTATTGGTGTACCAATCAGATTTAGATAGCATTCACAACACTAACAAAAAAAAAAAAAAAAACATCATGTGGTGATACTATAAGATTGGTAGAAATATGTGCATGATTTTAAATAATCCTACAAAAGCTTGAAAATGCAAAGAACTGTAAATCCAACCAAAATAGAGATGAGCATGTGTGGTCCTTCCTCTAGATGTCAGCCCATGAAATAAGTGGGGTACAGGTGGACTGCACCAAAACAATAAACCGGATACAATTAACAAGTTCTGAATGGAGAATCGTATCCATATTAAGTCATATATCCCAATTCCCATTACATGTTCATTTCAATATCCATCCATCATTGGCATCAAAGCTTTAGTAGAAATTGCATTAGCAACTAAGAAATGATAGTTAACAGAAAGGCATGGTGAGCCATTATCTTAGATTTCTAAAGCATTGAATAGGAAAAGCTCAATACAATCAGAAAATAAATGTCTTCTTGGGGACTGGCATTACAGGAGAACGCGAAACAAAACGTAGTTTTATTTTGGATAAAGGAAACCTAAAATTTGGATACAGAAAACTAATGAGGAGATATGGATTTCTGGTTAACATCTCTGTAGGTAATCAAGATAATTATAACTTGTACCTCAGAGAAAGTGGTTCTCTGAATAGCCCAGTAAAATAGAAAATCAGGCTACCACAACTTCCGACAAATAAGACACAATCACTCAAGAAATCCACCTAACTAACCGAAGAAAAAAAAAAAGCCTCAAAAAACAAAGATAGCATATGAAATTAATGGATGATAGAAATCAGATCATTTTCACCTGTGGTGGTTCCATGGGATAATGCTCATGAAGACTTGTAGTTAGTAGGATTCGTTTGAGTAGAGAGTCCTTGGAGCACCATTGAATTCCATAATCCGTCTTAAATATAAGAAATATATATAATGAGAAAAATTCAAACGTAAAAAAAAAGAAAAAGAAAATAGTAAAGTAGAGGTAAAAATCAGGTGGTTAATCGGACCACTTGAAATTGTAGTCCATAGTGGGGCTCATCACCATCACTTGAACCAATATTTACAAAATCCAATATTCAAAAGTTACCCAATCTGTAGAAAAAGTCTCTTTGCATTTTAACAAACAACTCCTCTGCATGTTTTTCTATACTAAGAGTTGAGACAAAAAAAATCCATCACCAGTCCCTAGCTTCAGAAACCCCAACAGTTTGAAGATCTGGCACACCAAAACCCATCGTTGGCACCAATCTCAACCCGACCCACCACCAGGTCCGGCAGTACCGCACCAAACCCTATCCGCAGCCTCTAAATCCAACTCCGGTCGCAAGACCCAAATCCCTAACCCTTTTCTCGTTGCAAACCCAGCTCCCACCCCTGCCATCTTCACTCTCCCCTTGTAGTTGCCGCCGCTGCCATCTCTATTTCACCATCACCGAACCCAAACTCTTGTTGCTGCATCTCCAGCCCACCATCTCCAATCTTCGGAAACCCATTTACTTGATACGGATTTCATGTTTGTTGAAAATCATCTCCAATCTCCACAAATCCCTTTACTCGACAGAGTGAAATTTAATTTACGCAAAACGTACGCCTAGAATCCAAAATGATATGGATATAAGAGGAGGGAGAGAGAGAGAGAGAGAGGTGAATCGCGTTTGCTATGGTTTTGAGAGAGAGGTTCTGTTTTTTGCACGGGGGAAGGGGATACAAAAGCTTGTAGAGCGGAAGAATATTGATCTTCACGCATTCTGAAGGGATATTGGTCTCATAATCTATAATTATCCATCCACGCCCAACAACTCGATGATATTTTGTATATCCATGCCGTCCATCTGTTTCTACAGCCCATTTTAGGATAACTTTCCAAAAATTATATAGATCCAAATTTCAAGTGGACCATAACACTAGAAATAGTGTGATTGAGTGCCCCACCATTAAAAATTCCAAAGAGCCCATCGTAAGGTTTTTGTAATGTTTATTTGCAATCCAAGCTCTTGATAATGTCAATAAAGTCTTGAAGAAGGGAAAATATAAAGATCAGATTGATCTAAAACTTTTGTGGCCCACAAAACATTTTTAATGGTTATACATCACTGTTTCTAGTGATACGGTCCGCCTAAGATTTGGATCTTCTTAGGATTTTGGATCACATCCTAAAATGATATGAAAAAAGAGATAGACGGTGTTGATATATAAAAACTACAACAAGATGGGCCCCACACGGTTAGGGTAACACCCACGAGGTCAACAAGTTGCAGCGCAATTTGGACCTAAAAATTTGGCCTAATTTGGAAATCTAATCCATTCACTCTATTATATTCATCAATAATTTTGATTTGACTGGTCACTTGCCCTGATCAAGTTTAAGATGAGAAAGATACTAAATAGATAAAATTGATCAATGATGGGCCATATCTTGTAACCTAACCATTAGATTTGAGTGAAATTTAATTTAAACATCTAAAGTCATTTACTTTTCAATTTGGACCAATCAGATTGTCCAAAATTTGTCTAGCTCTAGACAAACTGATTGTGCACATTTAAAGAATCTTTTATACGGATATGATTTGGGCTTAATTTTGTTTTCAATAATAATTACCACGTTCTAAACATATCTGACCATTCAGATCAAGTTTAGGATGACTTGATCATAGAATTTGATCAATCTCATCATTATAAATTTTCCTTACAATTAATTAACATCATTATATTAGGGCCTTCATTTTTTGCACCAATGAACATGTATGCATAAACCAATCTGATAACCAGTTAACTGAATGAGTGTAATTTTTCATTTTCAACTATCCAATAAATGTCCACTAATAAATTTGGCCCACTCATTTCAAATTTCTCGCTTTTATTTAAACCACAATTTTTTCCAACTTTTTTTTCAAAATTGATAAAATCTCTTCTTCTTTTTTTTTTTTTTTTTTATCAAATATCTCAACTTTTATTTTTTTTCAAAATATGAAATCTTAATTTTATTTTAAATCTCAAATCGTCATTTCCTTTTCAAATCTAATTTTTTTTTGAACTTTTTCAAACTTTTTCAAACTTATCAGTTTTATTCAAACTTCTCAACATTTAAAAAATACTGATTCTTTTTTTTAAAACACTAATTTCTTTATGCCAATTTCTTTTCCAAATTGTCAATTTTATAAAAATATAATTTCTTTTCAAAAATTAATTTTTTTAAGCTTATCAATTTTATTCAAACGTCTCAATTATTTTTTTCAAAATAACCTTTTTTGTCTAAAAATGTTACTTTTTTTTTTTTTTCTAAAATCCTAATTATTTTTTAAATCTCAATTCTTTTTTTATCAAACATTGTCGATTTCTTTCCAACTTCTCAACCTTTTTTTCGAAATCACAAATTTTTTTAAAACTTATTAATTTTTATTTTCAAATTAATTTTTTTTTATCAAAATCTCCATTTTTTTTACATCACATTTTTTTCTTCAAAATTTCAATTTTATTTCAAACTTCTCTAACTTTTCAAAATGTCAATTTTTTTAAAGCTTCTCGATTTCTTTTCAAAATATCATTTTTTTTAATAAAACTTCTTAATTTTTTTTGAAATACAAAATCTTAATTTCTTTATAAAAATTTCAATTTTTTTACAAACTTATCAATTTTATTCGAACTTCTCAACTTTTTTCAAATGGCCATTTTTTTTTTAAATCTCAATTTTTTGAATCTTATTATTTTTCTAAATCTCAATTTTACTAAAAAATTGTTAATTTATTTTCAAGCCTCTCAACTTTTTTTGTTTGAAAATCACAATTTTTTTTTTTAACTTCACAATTTTCTTTTTCAAAATGTTTAATTTTGTGAAAATTTGAAAAGAAATTTCAAACATATTAATTTTATTCAAATTTCTCAATTTTGTTTTTAAAATCTCTTAAATATCAAATTTTTTAATTTTTAAAAAATATCAGTTTTTTTTCAGTATCTCATTTTTCTTAAATTTTATTTTCCAACGGACCTTATTTGGCGTTTAGCGACGGACCAACGCCGTCGTTAAATAGCGACGGGTTAAGTCCGTTGGAAATTAAAATCTTGCGACGGACTATGTCCGTCGGTAAATCCCGCGACGAAATCCCGCCTAAATTTCTCAAAAGCGACGGAATATTTTCGAATACGACGGACAAGATTCGTCGTTAAAGCAAGGAATTTTGGCGACGGTCAATGTTCGTCGCAAAATCCGTCGCAAATTTGCCTTTTTGACATAGTGTATCCAAATACAAATTGCCCCATTTATGTGATGAGGCCCACCGTGAATAGCTTATACTTCTAAAGATTTGGGCAAAGATTTAGGCAGTACTAACCATCCATGAAAGGCATGGAAAACAGTTGGTTATTGAGAAAAACCAAATTAAATAAGGATTGGATCATCTAAGCCATACGATATGTGCATGGTAGCCTATGAAATGTGTTATGGACTTCTGCAATTTTCTTGCAGTAGCCTATGGAATGTGTTATATACTTAGCAGACAGTCATTGATTGTTGTTCAAACACCCAATGTGAATAGGAACACTATATATAACTTACAATTTTCCCACAGCAGTTTATTATTTCACACACACATGCCTAGAAATTTCTTTAATTAATCAAGAGAAACAGTGGGCTGGTATGACTCGGAATCTGATTATCCCAACCCAAGCCCATCCCTTATAAGCAGCTGATCAGTTGGGGTGTGCAGCAGGGCGACAGACTCAGAAGGGTTCAAGAGAAGGGCAAAGTTCACATTCAAGTGGTCAGAAGTCCATTAATCAGTTGTCAACGATAATGGAATTAGTGATTTTAGATATGGGATATGGCCCATCTTCTGATTGGTAGCTTGCCTTTGAGGATATCTGATCATATCATAAATAACACACGAATACAGTTTGGATCGACATCCATTGTATATGGGGTGTAGGCCAAGTATAATTCAGAGAATCAGATCTGATGACTCTAAATAGTGAGTCCCATCAGTTAGAAATAACAATTACACTGAAATGTTGCCTTACCTTGTCAAAACGAAAATAATCAACGGTTTGATTCAACGAATATATTTTTATAGATCAGATATTAGGGTCATTCAACGAATCTTATTTTTGGTTTATGACTTATTAGAGAGTATGATTCATGAAACTGACGGTCCAATTTGAGTTATATATATGCAACATATAAGAATTTTCAAGTGACTGCACATCGTCTATGATACTCCGCCAGAGTTTCGAATAAGTCAAAGGTCGACCGCATAGTGTTGTGGGAAATTCTATCCATTTATAGAGTTGGCTGGGCTGAATTATTGGCCGCCTGAGCAGAGTTACAATACGAGTTTTCCACATCTCACCAACCTTATCCATCCATCAACGGGCATAGATGGCAACTAATCTGGACCGTCTGAACCTTGAATCTAATTATTTATGGATCATAGATCAAAGATCTCACTAGATTAGGGTTCTTAACCGTCTAATTTCGGTCCTCATTATCACCAAACATTTTCCTCTAAACAAGCCTTTTGATGGCCACTGATGGGTTGGGATCGTTGGCCGAGATAAAAAAAATCAATGCTTTTCTCATCTGTCCATTTCATTGGTAAATTGGGGCTCACCACAGCTTAAATTCAATGCGACCCATCTGATGAACGGCTCGGATCTAATGTTCACGTGTGGACGCGTGTGCGCTTAGCTGAGCTCCAGATACATCTGCCGGGAGGTTTATTAATCCCACACGCGTGTGGGGTAGAGCTGTGCATGTCCACATGCACGAACAATTGCGAATAGGAAATGCATGTATGATATCTGAAGTGACGTCACCAACTTCTATGTGCCCACCATGATGTATGTATGTATTGTATCTACACTGTCCATCAATTTGGAGAGATCATTTTAGGTTATGAGCCAAAGAATGAGGCAGATCCAAAGCTTTAAGTGGACCTCACCAAAGAAAACAGTGGGGATTGATCTCCTACCATTAAAAACTTCTTGGGGTCATAAAAAGTTTTCGATCAAGCTGATATTTGTCTTTTCCCTTCTTCCATGTCTTTGTGAATTTATGAACAGGTTGAATCTCAAATAAACATCATGGTGGGCCGTAGGAACGTTTCAACGGTCCACTTGAGCTTTGAATCTGTCTCATTCTTTAGATAATAACCCGAAATGATCTCTCCAAATGGATGGACGGTGTGGATACAATACATACATCACAGTAGCGCTCACAGAAGTTGGTGACGTCACTTCAATAGCCAGATTGCTGCTCAACCTGTAACTGTAAGTAGCTAATCCGCGTCCTACCACACTCGGGTCAAATGAAATGAGCAAAGCAGTTTGCTCCAATACCTCTCGACGTATTGGAATACAATATGCTGGGACTCTAGCATTTGAATATGGGTCATCTTCCAATGATCCAAACCGTTTATATGATAGCTTTCACTTTATACGGTAGAAAATTAACAAACGAAAGCTCTGAATTGGAATATTTCATCCTCGATAGTTTGGTTATTTTACTTTTAACTTGAACGGTCAATATAACCTTTCTACAATCAAAGGAATTAAATTTTCAATTTGAGAGTTATTTTGGGGGATCCCACATCCAAGAAATCCCTATCAAATTAACGGTTTGGATCATTTGAAAGGACCCAAATCCAAAGGCTAGAGTCCTGAAGTATCTAATTGCAATAGATGGGTAGATATGTTCGACCAATATTTTATTGCAGTAGATGGGTTGATAAATTCGAGCAGACCTCATCAACGACACATAGCAGAGAGAGAGAGAGAGAGAGAGATGGGAAGAGATGGGCATGGCCCTTTATTTGAGACCAAGGAAGCAACGGGCAGGATTGCATACAAGATGTATGCAATTTCGATATTTATGGGTGTTTTCTTTGTATGGGTGTATAGAGCTACTCACATACCAGTAGAAGAAGGAAGGTGGGCTTGGTTTGGGATGTTTGGAGTGGAAATCTGGTTTGGTTTGTATTGGATTCTCATACAATCGGTTCGTTGGAAGCCTGTCTACCGCTCCACCTTCAAGGAACGGCTCTCACAAAGGTCAGTTGCCTGTTCTCCTCCTCTTGATTAAAAAGAAGCCTTTTCTAATCGTACACGCATATCTACACGCATAGGTAGTACGTGTTAACTTCGTATGTGTGTGGGAAATCCGATCCGTCTATCAGTTGTATCTCTTGGCGTAGATGATTATTGCTAGATAACATGGTGTGTGGGATAAGGCATGGTTTATTGAACTTTCCAATGGTTCACAATAATCGAGTTACACGTTTGATACTAGTGAAATGTTGGGTCCCATCATCCTAACCGTGAGATCACCTGATTGACGGATTAGATTTCTTCCGTACATTTCATGATGGAAGGTGTGTCTGAGTGTTGATTTGTGAGTGGGGCTTAATTCCATCCCTTTTCTTAGAAGGCGGTTAGGTTCTCTGAGTCGCCACCGGTTTGCTCACCTCTAGCATTTCTAGAACGACAGTAGCTTATGCACTGTACATATGCAAATTTATCCAGATCCATACCGTACAAATTGTGTGGTCCATTGTGGAGGGATCATAACCGGAAATTATGCCAATGGGACGATCCTAACCATCTATTTAGTGGACAATTTGAGATGGATATTAGATAACTTTGTCTGATCATTGGACTCTTGTGAACGAATGTGGGCCATATATATATATATAGAGAGAGAGAGAGAGAGAGAGAGAGAGAGAGAGAGAGAGAGAGAGAGAGAGTAATGGTCATGTGTAACTAATTGTATGTCCAACTAGCTGGAGTTTGGGGCTCACCATGGTGTTTGTATAATATCTTGCTCGTACATTAAGATTATCCCATCAAGAAAATGAGATGACCTAAAAATTAGGTTGATCCAACTATTAGGTGGGGTACACCATAGGAAATCATGAAACAAAACCTATAAACTCCGCATTCACATGGAGCATCACATTTTTATGGTTGTATTGTTTTGATTTTTATAGTGAGATAACAAAATATCATACAGACACCATAGTGGCCCTCACATGCCAACTAGTTGGATGTACAACTAGTTGTGTGTGAGCATATATATATATATATATATATATATATATATATATATATATATATATATATATATATATATATATATATATTGTACTTTTTTGTCCACTTGTAAGACACTGGTTGAATGGTTAGGATTTTCCGATCTATGTGGCTTTTTGACCTTCTAGACTCCACTCAGTGGAAGTAAATTGCCAATGAGTAAACTCCGTGGAGCCCACCATAATCTATTCGTATTATCCAAGCGATCCATCAGTTTTAACAAGTCATTTTAGGGCATGAGCCCAAAATTGAAGCATATCCAAAGCTGAAGTGGACTACACCACAGGAAGCAATGTCAATTGAATGCCTATCATTGAAAACTTCTTGGGTGCCTCAGAAGTTTTGATTGAAGCTGATATTTTTGTTTTCCCTTCATCTATTTATCTGTGACCTTATGAACAGGTTGCATGACAAATAAATTTCACTGTGGGCCCTAGGAAGTTTTAACGGTGGACATCATTATCCCCACTGCTTCTTGTGTTGTAGTCCTGTTGAGCTTTCGATATGTCTCAATATTGGCCCAGCCCTAAAATGATCTGGATAAACAGATGGACGGCGTGGATAAGACATACATCTACAGTGGGCCACACAGTTTTCTCGTACACAATCTGCTTCCCCATTCAAGTTAGAATGGTGATGGCTGCAAACTATACTTATCTCCCAACCACGTCAAAGGTCGAAGCAGGTGGCTTTGATGAATGATATGCACAATGGCAGCCATAGAAACAATCCTATGTTTGGCACCCATCCCCATTTTTCTGTGTGGTGTGGCCGACCTGAGTTATTGGTATAGCTGATTTTTGGCCTTAGGGACCTAACTTCAAAGATAGAACTTGATAGATGGAGTGGATGTGGGCTCCACGAACTCTAGTGTTTTAAGCTCTGCCTAAAACTGGTGCTATTGAGGATTCCAGTCTGAGGTTACAACTCTGTTCTTTTCTTCTTTAGGCATATGTCGACCAGCTTAGGTGTAGAAATGCCTGATTTGTGGGCTAGGACATGGTTATGGTTGCCCCACTTGATGAATGACTGGAATGGTAGGCCCTTCATGAAAACAGTATCTGAAGGACTTCATGAAAACAGAACCTTATTTCATTGACAACGCTGCAAGATTGATAGCTTGTCCAATTACACCCTTGCTGCCAAGATTTCCCATGTAGAAAATCCGTGCATGCAAATGGTAGGCCCCACCTTGAAGATCATCTGGGACAAAACCTAGTCTGGTACGCTCATCAGGTTGGCCACACCATTGGAATAAATGCACAATCAACAGTCTAACTAAACATTAAAAACATAAAGGTTTTTGCCACCTTGTTTTAGGGACCCACCTGATATTTCTGTCAGATGATCATGGTGATGGGGCCTGCCATTTCCATTGCACAGATTTCCTACACATGGGTGGACGGCAAATTATGGTACTTCTGGCTGTGCCTGATCATTTCTCTTCCATAGTTTATTTGGAGTGATCCCATGTGTTAGATAAAACCACGGATAGAAGTGGCCAACTTAATCATCTTAATCTTGATCATTTTTCATTTGTATTTTCCTTCTATTTGTCGAACAGGTATGAAAACGAATTGCCCAGTGTGGATATCTTTGTATGTACAGCGGACCCTGCCATCGAGCCACCAACATTGGTAATCAACACGGTCCTATCGGTAATGGCCTATGATTACCCGCCGGAGAAGCTGAGTGTCTATCTCTCGGATGATGCTGGGTCTAATATCACATTCTATGCTCTTTTAGAAGCGTCCTGCTTTTCGACGCATTGGATCCCATTTTGCAAGAAATTCAATGTTGAACCAAGGTCCCCGGAGGCTTATTTTTCCTCAGCACGTGGCCCATCTGATACTCATCATGCAAAAGAATGGTCGGCGGTTAAGGTAAAATGTACCATGATGTTTTTATTCGAGGAGATCAATCACATATGTTCGAATACTTGATAAGTATCATACGTTCAAGCTGTTTGGGCCCATCAGTGATGTGTAGCGGGAGTCCCAACAACATCTAGTGTGGGATACATACACATATAGACAACCATGTGGATAAATTTATGTATATCTGATAGAATTTTTGATAGATCTCCCATATCTTCTATATATTGCTATCATTCTCAATGGACACAACACAGTTTCCCACCATATAGTCTCTTATGCTTAACATGGTATTAAAGCCATGCTCGATTTCTGCAACATCTTCTTACCCGTTTCCTTTGCTGTTGAGTGCCATCTCTACCACCATCACCTCCATCTTATAGTTTTTCTGCCACAACAATGGAGTTCTTTTCCGTTTGTCTTTTTTTCTTTATCATGACATGGTTATCAATTAGAGGTGTAGTTTACTCATATTTTGTCAAGTGTTGCATGTGTGCCTTGATATGCTTTTGTCAGTTAGTCTCCCCCTCAATTGCTGTGGGTGTAGTTCATTCACCGGTTGTATAGTGTCAATATGTGTATTTGAGAAGATTTTGTATGTAAATGGTCTTTTGGTGGCTCAATGGTTATTGAGTTTGGATGACCCTACTATTTGAAGAGAAGATTCAAAAGATGACAAAAGCTTGATCTACCAACACAAGCAACACTCAAGATCTTGTATCCAACATGTTGTCTTGAGGGGAGTGGTGGTGTATGGTGATCATCATTGTCTTTTCTATGTATGTTTCGTGTTGGGCATGATTAAATATCCATGCTTTGGCTTGATGAAAAGTATTAAGAAAATGGCATATTCATAGACAGCCTTATATGTAGTTATATAGATAGATTCATATATATATATATATATATATATATATATATATATATATATATATATATATATATATATATATATATATATATATATATATATATAAATCTTTTATAGATCTCTATAATCTCTCACATTTTCTTTATACTTTTTTATTCACATTAAAATAAACAAGTTATAGTTTTTACAATAGTCTCTCTTCCTTGACACATATCCACTTAAAGGGCGATCTTCTATTTCATATCCATAGTTTTTTCAAGCCTTGAACAAGTATCTATGAGCATCTGATCAGACGTATTTTAGAAGCATAGGAAATCTAATGGACCCCACTAAATGGGTGGTACAAAAATAGCTCATTGGACTTTTTCTCCAGAAAGCAATCTTGATCTTCCATTTTATAAGATACTGATCGGACTGTCAAAATCGTGTGATAAGCGCTGTTTTTGCAAAGTTGCTGATATCACGTGTCCCTATATGAGAACTGATGCTAGAGTTTCTATATAATTTCTTTTTTGTAATTTGTAGAGTTTGTATGATGAAATGAAAAATCGGGTGGAAACTGCTATGAAGCTGGGGAAGATTCCAGAAGAGATAAAGACAGACCACAAAGGATTTTCCCAGTGGAATTCATACATCTCTTCACGAGATCATCCTACATTTCTTCAGGTACTTGAATCAGGTTAGGTGGTGACTCATGCTCCTTAACAAGTGACACCCATGTTTGGTTATCAAGATCACATTGTGGATGAATTAATATTTTGTTTGCCTACATTAACATACAGCATCTTTCCCACCAACAGAAAATCAATCCGTGAAAAAGGTGGGCCACAACATAAAGATAACCTGGGGTGAAATCCTGGATATTCAACTCATCAGGTGGACTATACCTATACATTGGTTGGACCATCAGCTGCCCATTCGGCGGGCCATATACGTATTTTAAGACTTAACAATGGCTGTCAATTGATTCAGATGGTGATGAGTGGGGATCCTAGTTTCCGCCCCAGGCACCCCACCTTGGTGATTTCCTGCTAACAAATTTGCATACACCACAAAATGCATTTTTGGCTATTTTCTGTATCATGTGTGTGTGCTCTGTTTTTCTTTTTTCCTTCTCAAATAGTGATTGATGGGAGAGATCCGAATGCTGTGGACATTGAAGGGTCTGCACTGCCAACTCTCGTGTACTTGGCACGTGAGAAGAAGCCCCAGCAACCTCACTACTTAAAGCTGGGGCTTTGAATGCACTGGTAATCTTTACATCCTTGCACATGCAAACATATTTGATATTTCATAAACTTCACTTTACACATGAATAAAATCAAGCATGAATATTTGATATTTCTTCTTAAAATGATACGATGGAGCCTGGAATGGGGTAGAGCAGCATGTTCATATTACACTTGGCAGGGTGAATTATCAATCAGATCCAACTATCTACTTTCTGTACATTGGGTGGCAGATTCAAAACGCATCCATAGGATGATACTATCCATCCGACCAGTGACCCTCAATGCGACCATATTAAATAGAAGTAGTTAAATAAGGGTTTTGAGTATTTTTACAAGTAGTGTGCTCCCACCTTTCAGTTAAGAAAAATGGGTTTGAATATTTAAAAAAATGTAAAAGAAATTACCTAAAATGTTACCTTTACTTTTCAAGTACAAAAGTGCTTATAAAGCATTCCATTCAATGCTTTTTTGAAAATGGTCACATTGTGCTCTAGCTTATATGAGCACATAAGGTTGGCCCAATGGGCAAATCGACTAGAAAACTAGTTTAACTGAATGCATATACACAATACTTGCACACAAGGGGGTAGAAATCCAGCCTAGTAGGCTGGAGCAGGTCCTAAATAGAAAAATGGGTTTCATCATTAAAAAAGAAAAAGAAAAAAGAAAAAAAAAAACTTTACGAAAATTATATTCTCTTCCTTTTGCCGAGCGTATAAAAGAGGTAAGAAGATGGTTTTAGTGTTGGGTTTCAGATTGCTTGTGCAAGCTATCAGAATCATATGTTGACTGAGGGTGTGAACTATCTCAAATAGAGAGACCTGCTTTGCACCTCATCCAAGCAAGAAGTAAGATATGCCATTAGCTATGTTGTTGCTCTGACAATCATTGAATCAGGTCCGGCGTTCCATATCTTTATTGATTTATTATTGTTTGAAAAATTCCCCTGCCATAGGAATTAACAAGAAGTACTCCATGTTTTGGAGATGATAATGATGTGCTTTGAAGATGTGCTCTCCAATTTGCGTCCTCTCCAATTTGTTTTGGAGATGTGCTTTAAAACAATTTTCATATTGATCCATCCATCACTCCCCACACACAGGGATTATGTTCCGTTGGCCGGATCATGCTAAAATGTACTAGGCATTTGATGTTGGAAAACCAACCCAATTGCATGGTTATGAGGAAGACAATCAAGGGATTGATACAAGCAATTCAAGGTGAAAACAATATCAAAACACTCGCCATCATCATGTGTGAACTATGGTCAATTGGAATTTTTTTTTTATCATGGTTGATTTGCATTGGTGATGGATCCTCTGTGAGTTTTAGGGGTGGCAATGACCAAATTGTGATTGCTATAGCTTTTATATTCAGGGATTAGGCTCCAAATTACAATTGCCTTTCATTTAATTTGGACTTGAGACCAATGTATTTGTAATCCCAGTGCATCTTACATAATATTAATACTAGTACACAACTTGGGACGGGTTATTCGCTAACCCAGTTAGTTTTAACTTGATCATTACAATCCAAGATACATCATATGGAACTAACATTATTGAAACTTGTTTTAATTTCAATTAAAAATATACCTAATATTTTCACAACTCATATTATCAATCTGCCCACTGTATTTTGTAACTCTTTATGTTTCAACTTGAAGCAAAAGATAGTTATTTCGTGTTGAGGGTATTAGTGCCTTAGCGGCGCTACCCTAGCTTTGGTCATCACTATTTATTCAGATTTCAATTCAATTTAATGGAGCATATCCAGTCACATGTTTATGTTGCAAGTACGCACAAACTCAATGGTATACTCATAAAGTGTCTTCGTTAACATATCATCATTGATCACTTGAAATTGCAGATAAGGGTGTCGTCAGAGATAAGCAATGGGCTGATTGTTCTCAATGTGGACTGTGATATGTACACTAACAATTCGAATGCAGTGAGAGATGCAATGTGTTTTTTTATGGATGAAGAGAAGGGCCATGAGATCAGGTTCGTGCAGTTTCCACCATACTTCAATAACATCACCAAGAATGATATTTATGCTAGTGCCTTGAGAGCAATTAATGAGGTGGGTTTAACTAAAGAGTAATTTTAAGGTTGGATTTTCATGGAATATGAAACCATCTGATGGTTTTTCTCATGTGGGATGTGTGGTTATCAAGTTGGAAGTTGCAGGATTAGATGGTTATGGTGGGCCACTTTATCTTGGCACAGGATGTTTTCACAGGAGGGAGAGCCTATGTGGGAGGAAGTATAGTGAGAAACCCAGGGGAGAATGGAAGAAAAGGATTGAGAGAAAGGTAGTAACAAATGCAGGTGACTTGGAAGAGAAAGCTAGGGCCGTTGCAAGTTGTGCCTATGAAGAGAATACAGAATGGGGAAAAGAGGTCCTCTCTCTCTCTCTCTCTCTCTCTCTCTCTCTCTGCACGTGTTTATTATTCATGTATATGTATGTATATCTGTACACCCATACATATGTATATTCCTAACAAACCTATCTGTTAGGGACTGATCAATTATATTCGAGCTGTGTGGGGCCACATTTGATGTGAATGTTGAATCGAAACCATGCATCTGGTGAGATTCCTCATGTTCATCGCACATACAATGATTCATTCCTATTAAAAACTCAGGTAGGACACACCATACGAGCAATGAAGGGTTTGATGACATATACACAGCACAGTTTACCCCAAATTCCATTTGGAAGTTTCTATGGTGGGAGATGCACCCCCAATGTATCTCATTATTCCCTTTTGTGTAGCCCACCTGAGTCACGGATGAAGCTGTATTTTGGGATCTATGCCTAACATTGGAGGACACTTCTACTGGATGGGGCAGATGGCACCTAGACATCATTGGGCCAAACACAGCTCCAACATATGGTGATTACCATGGGAACGATATCCACACTTCTCCATCCATCCATCAACCAATCGATGCATATATGTAAGTACGAGTGGATGTATGCGTACATTACATCTCATGTGCATCATTTCATGTATGTGTGGATTTGCAGATGGGCTTGAAGTATGGGTGTCCATCAGAGGATTTGATAACAGGACTGGCAATACAATGTAGGGGATGGAAATCCATGTACTGCAATCCAGAAAGAAAAGCATTTTTGGGCGTGAGTCCTACGACACTAGAACAGTCATTGGTGCAACACAAGACATGGGGAGAGGGACAGCTACAGATATTCATGTCAAGGTATTGTCCCTTAATATATGGGCATGGCAAGATAAACCTGGGACTTCAAATGGGGTATTGCAACTACAACTTATGGGCCCTCAATTCATTCCCCACACTCTACTATGTTGTTATCCCTTCCCTTTGCCTTGCTAGAGGCATCTCTTTATTCCCAAGGGTATGATCTCTCTCTCTCTCTCTCTCTCTCTCTCTCTCTCTCTCCACTTCATATGCATGCATGTGCACAGGCATGCATACACACAAAAACAGTCGTCCACGCACATACTGTGAGGTCCTCTAACATTGGTGTTTATGGTGAGATTTTTGGGAATCCTCTACCACCCATATTGTGGGCAGTCAGTTGCAACAGCCGAACCTGTGAGGTCCACCATGTTGTATGTTTGAGATCTACTCACTGTGACAAGGTGTTCTTCTAAATGTTAGGCCCTCCGGGAAAAAAAAATCATCCCACTCCATAACTGCAGTGGGCAGAGAACACTGGAGAGGAGATGCGGACAATTGGTTTGTTTGTGGGGCCAACTATGGTGTTTATATTCCGTCTAACCCGTTCATCAGGTGTGACTCAATAGGATGAATGGTCACTCTGCAAGATCGCTTGACTCCAACGGCAGGTGGGCCACATTGCGTGAACTTAGAACTTTTAAGCATGACATTACATTGTTCCCTGTGGTGTGGCCCATCTGAGTTTTGGATCAGCATGATATTTGGTTTCTACAGTTAATATGAGGGCACGCTCATGATTAATGTAGCAGATTTCGCACACCCCACAGTTTTCGGGTGCTGTACATGATGGATGTTGTGGAGGATTCTAGTCGCACACAAGGATTCAGAAGTCAGATATAAGCTATTCGTTAGGAGGTCCCCTTCACATTTATGCCTTGATCGAAAAATCAGGCCAGTGCATTCTTCAGATGGGTCACACGAGAAATTTGAATCAGGCCGTCCATTTTTTTTTTTTTTTTTTTTTTTTTTTTTTTTAATTCACTCATGGCTGGGAACATCCTGATATTTGTGCCAAGACAAATACTGGGTGAACCTGATTAACGGTTTCAATCAGGTGT
The DNA here is from genome assembly GCA_003013855.2 of Liriodendron chinense. NCBI lineage: Eukaryota > Viridiplantae > Streptophyta > Magnoliopsida > Magnoliales > Magnoliaceae > Liriodendron > Liriodendron chinense. The sequence goes on along the minus strand of ML058501.1, from coordinate 2,007,209 downwards.
TTCACAATGGAACATGTTCCAGCATGTAGACTCACCAAAATTCTTCCATAACATTGGTGCACCGAAACTAACATGCAACTTAAACAATCTCATGGCCACAGATCTCCGGCCCATGGTCCACACCCTTCGCATATGTGTTCATCGCTAAGTATGGATATAGCCTATGCGACTCGATCTGGTTCGGAGACACGATCAAAGGTTGGTGGAACATGCAAAGAATGTGGATACTGCGAAGGACCAGCTCCTATGTCATCAGCACCGTAGATACCACCCTCAAGCTACTGGGCTTGGCTGAGTCAGCATTCACCGTCACGGCAAAAGTAGCTGACAGAGAAGTCCTTAGGAGGTATGATCGAGAGATAATGGAGTTTGGGTCCACTTCTCCAATGTTCACCATCATAGCTACACATGCAATGGTCAACCTGATTTGCTTGGTGGGTGCAATCAAGAGGATGGCCATGGATGCTAAAATCAGAGATGTTGAGCCGTTGATCTTGCAGTTTGTTTTATGTTGGTTGTTAGTGCTGATCAACATGCCCATCTATCAAGGGCTCTTTTTGCGCAAGGATATGGGCCGAATGCCCGGGTCACTTGCATTTACATGCACATTTTTTGCTGTGTTGGCCTGTCTAATACCCATGCATTAGAGTACGTGTAATGTTGTGAAGTTCTTGAGCTAGTTTTCTCCTTCTGCACGCTGACACACGTGCCAATATAGAAATGTGTGTAGGAAATAAGCTTTCCATCAGGTGAGTTAAACTGCAGCATATGTCATGTATCAAAAATCTGTCCATAAAATAAGGGTTCAAAGTTTTGTAAAAAAAATAATAATTCTTGAACATCCCCTTAGACATTTAATTTGTGGCCTGTAAGTGAGCTTTCTTAATAGAGTTGCAAAATAGGTTGGATCGACCCAACTGAGAAATGAACTCAAATCAGTAATTAGTGCATAAAGTTCAAATTTAGTCCAAACGGGATTTGTATTCTCGAAAGAGTAGGTCAACCTGACGTAACCTAAGATTCCGATCCATCTCTTGGAAAATGATATAATTGACCTAAATGGGTGTTGATAGGATTTGGACTTTGATGTCATCATAAAGATCCCAATAAAAGCCCTATTGTTCTGAACATGTGGACCTGTGAGAAAATGTTTGTAAGCAATCACCTAATTTTGATGTGTGAGAGAATTTCAATTTCCTAAATTCTCAATGTCCTAGCTATTTGTGAGAGATTAACTAGGTTAACTAGGGAAATTGAAATTCTCTCACACATTAATTTGTGGTTGCTTGATTAACTAGGGAATAACTGCACCTAATTTTTTAGGAAATAGAAATTCTCTCACACATCAAAATTAGGTGATTGCTAAAACAAAACCCGATATAAACTACAATCCATACCACACAACAAAAAATTCACCCTACAGTTTTTATATAACAAGCTAACAATGATAAGTAAGCATCCAAAAAATCAGATAAATCTAGTACTCAAAAGCATTTAAAAACATAATCATGAAGTTTACGCTAATTAATTTCACAAAGGCCCCTACTTGCCAGAATTGTGGCCAAACCTGCAGCATAAAATTGTTAGGAACAATCACTAGATCTTGAGCCAAGAAACATTAAGCGTATAACTTACTTTTGAACTTGACAGAGCACAATTTCACCACCTCTCCATTAGTTGAGATAACACCATTTTAATATCAACGGTTGGTTGCAAAACCAAAGGTAAAGGAAATAACTGAATTGGTACACGCTCATAGAAAAAGAGAGACCATACTTGAAGAGCACATGCTCATCTTCTCAATTCTGAACCCCAACTAATTTCCCAAAACATTCCTTGTTGAACCATTTCAACAAACAATTAGAATGCATGACATACATGAGATATTTAACAATGAATTTTTCAATTTTTACATGAGGCCATTAGTGACGTAAAATGCTAATATTGTGGTCCATCCATCAAAAATCTAAAAAGGGGGTCCCACTTGTACAAACTGAAAAAAAAAACATAACAATGAAGAGAAATTAAATGAAATAAGTAAATCTCACCAGCTTTCCTTTGGAGATATCCTACATGATTTAACTCGATTTCTAGAATGATGGGACCAAGATAGCCATGAAGGGTCGCGAGGCCCTTTGCCGTTGTAAACCCCAGAGAGAGAGAGAGAGAGAGAGAGAGAGAGAGCGGGGGGGTTTGGGTGCGGCCGGCGGGGGCAAGCCATCCGACACGACAGGAGAGAGAGGTGAGGTGCGGGGGTGGGGTGGCGGAAGCACACAGTGACAGGGGGCGAGAGAGGGAGGTTGGGCGTGGGTTTTTTTCTTTTTCTTTTTTTTTTTTTCATTTTTTCCCCTAGTTAGGTAAAATTCGGTGGCCAGGGCCGTCGAATTTTAGCGCCTGAATTTTGTTTGTCAAAAATACTTCATTTTCAGTGTCGCATCCATATTTTGGGGATTTTACCTATTGTATGTCACTTGTGATTTCTGACTCATGTTCTGTTATACGTCATGTTATACACTCTGCCAAGATCGCATTTTTGCGACGAACCAAGTCCGTCGCAAATTGATATTAGCGACGAACTTGGTCCGTCGCATAGGCCGTCGCAGTTTACTATGTGGCAAATTTTAAACGACGGATTATATTCGTTGATTTTAAACGACGGATTATGCTCGTCACTAAATTATGTAAAGCGACGGATTTAGCGACGGATATTGGTCCGTCGTATAAAATGTTTGCGACGGATATAGGTCCGTCGCTAAATTTATGGGCGACAGCGTGATTGCACTTAGTTAGCGACGGGTTTGGTCCGTCGCTAAATTTTCTGAACGCACACCTATAACATTTGAATTTATTTTTGAATCTATTGCACCCGATAGTCATCCAAATTATTTAAAACAAAAAAAAAAAAAATTAAAACCTAACAAATCATAATTATATCATATATGAAACTTAAAGTCCTTACATTTCTAGTGAAAAATAATATTAATATTGTTACAAATCTACACATTGAAGTGAACCATTCTCCATAGAATGAGCAACTAGGCTTTATTTTGTTCCCAATATTGAAACCAATCTCTTGACCATACGTGAAGCTAGCCGTCATTTCTAATCTTTCCTTTATACCTACTTCCACCTCATACATTAGCAAATCCATCAACTGGCCCACCTGCGAAATCCAGAATATAAAACATAAAGAGTATCAGTATTATAATGTAAGAACAAAAAAGGAAAAACAACAACAAAAGACAATGAAGCACCACCTACTCGTAAGAAATGCTAGGTGACAAGCTTGATAACTATTATATATGTATGATGAAGCTTCAGTACTGGGATGAAATCGGAAACCTGGAGGCAATTCCATTTGATCCTCTTTGGATAGAGCATTCACAAACAAAGCCAGCAAGCAGAGAAATTTTTAGTTAGCAGAGTCAAAGTAAGAAAGAGCGTGGACTGATCTGAAAATAAAAATAGAAATCCAAAACTGATAAGCATATAAATGTAGTCAGCATCACTGAAACCAATCCACAAGCAAGAGAAACGATAGTTACTTGGATTGGAGGTAACTTGGGTCGAAGTCCTCCATACTTTGTCTTCAGCTCTTCCTCCTATAGAATACAAAACTCCTAAAATGATCTGGATCCAAGACTCAAATGAGCCGCACTAAAGGAAAAGGCGGTAGAGAAATTCCTACCATTGAAATCTCCTTGGAGACCTCATTTGGGCCACACCTCATGGACTTGATGGTTTTTTAGATAATTTTATATTATTACCAGTGGTGTGGTGGATTTTTGGATAATTTGATATTATTACCTTCGGCGTGGCCCATATGAGTTTTTAATCAGGATTAACTTCTACGTGTATGGTCCAAGTAATCGTTATTGCCTGATAAACAGAGTGGATCTCACATATATAGCATAGTGTACCTACAGAGGATGGCTATTTTATGCACTGCATAAAAACAAAAGTTTCCTCGCCCTACTATTTTTCTTCCACTTATTAATGTCGACCTAGTGAAGCACTTCATTGTCGAAAATAATTAAAGATATGGTACGGAAAATGAGTTGGATATTTCAAAAACATGCAATCTTAGATTTGAAACGGAGCATATATTAGCTGAAATCAAACCGTTGAGATCATTGGCTTTAGGATAGAAGACAAAGAAGAAGAAAAAAATTACACTGAACTGATTTTCTATCTGTCCGATTGGGGACATCTAACGAATGCTCAAGATGAAAACGAGCCAACAGTGCCTATTCTCAAACAAGTGTCTCCTTTCTCATAGGAGCCAGCCAGCCTGTCAAATATCGTGAGTGAAACATGGGCAGGAATCTAGTCCCAGTTACAGGCTTCCAGCTTAAGATAGGCAGGTGGCTGGCCATGCAATGCATGCAAGTTAGTAATCGTGAGTTAACTAAGGCTTTTGCCAGTGCCATATATATCCACCTAAGCACCAATCCCGTTTTCTATACGGTTTTCCAGCTCATTTTAGGATAGTGATCTCAAAATCTAAGCAGATCTAAATTACACAGCTGAAAACAGTAGTGAATGACCATTAAGAACTTTTAGTGGACCACAAAATTTTTGAATCAAGCCTGTCTTTGTATTTCAATCACCACTGCTTCCTGTGGTATGGTCCATCTGATATTTGGACCTTTTTAATTTTTGGGACCATGTTGAAAAACGGATGGATGAGGTGGATATAGGGCAAATCATACATGAAGAGCATTTTGGTCCACATTGAAGGATCACACATCATTGGAATCAATGGACAACCAAGGTCTGATATTCATCATAGAACCTATCCTCTTGTTTATTTATTTATTTAGTAGTAGTAAGGTTTACCACTGCATTGTCTCTACTAACTCAACCAACAAGCTTGAGATTAGAGCCTTATGCTCTCACTGTACTTAGTTTTCTAGACAAATGGCATGTTGGTCGGAAAGATGGTTTGGTACCACAAGTTATGGAAGTATTGCTTGTAGGCAATTAGTTATTTTTAATCTTCTCATGGTTCTGATACTAGGCTATATATGTTTCGTCTAAAACTACATTTGTCGAAAACAGTTTAATTATATACTATAAGTGTGAATGCATTACCTTGTAACCAGAATAGGAGCAATAGAAAGGACACGCAGCTGAGCCAAGCGAGTCGCTGTAGGCTCCTCTATACCTAACTGCACAATCCATAACCTTCTTTGAAGTCCTTAGCAGCACTTTTGAGTAGTTTGGGTCGACCTTCTAAAAGACCATAGATGCGGCCGCGAGTGCGGCTGTAGTTTCTGCAGCCACTTCAGATCCTGGCTTTATCTGGGGAGACTGAGTAGACGGTCCTGGGAGTGTCCATGTCCTCCGGACGCTCCCAACAATGGTGATCGGCATTGGGGTCGCCTACACCTACATAGAGTTTCCCTGGGGTAGCTGTAGCGGCCTTAAGAAGGTAGTCCATTGCCCAACGGATTGCAGCCCTTGCATTTCCGAGTTCTGGACCCATGCGCCTGCTGTATTCGAGCACACTCCATGATAACATAGTGGACATTATCTTATACAGTTGGGCGTGCTGTGACAAGAAAAAACAGTGGACATCCCACCATTGAAATTTCATGGGGCTGTAATGTTTCGGTATTGTTTATTTTCTATCCAACCTGTTGATAAGGTAAAAATAAGTTGGATGAAGAGGAAAAACAGCTATCACCTTGATCCAAAACTCATGGCCTATAAAAAGGTTTTAATGGTCAATCACCACTGTTTCTGACGGTATGGTCCACCTGAGATTTAGATAAGCTTCATCCCCTAAAATAATCTAAGAGGATAAACGATGGGGGTACCAACTGAACAATAGGATCGTCCCTCAGAAAATATCTTTTGGGAGTGGCACATGGTATCCAACTCACCAGAATCTGAACGAGGGGCCACGGCTCAGTGATCCAGACCGTTGATCCGAGGCCCTACCGTGGAAAGACTATAACCTGAAAATCATTGAAAGATCATGGCCACCAATTTTTGAATTGAATGCAAACCGTTCTTTCATTCCTCTTCTCAGTCATCCACGTGCAGGACAAAATTGAAAGTTTAAGATTTTCCAACAGAGTAGAGAGACACAGAACAGAGAGGATACCTTGCTACAATTTCACTACATGGACTTACCCAGTATCAGTGAATAACTCACCATCTCAAGAGAGGATAGAAAATGTCCAGCCTTTGGACTCAGATTGATTATCAAGTATTGCATGCTAATTTGATGAGATAATATAATATAAAAAAATTTAACTTAGTTATTGATTGTGTAATTTTTGTGTTGGTTAGGTTCGCTACTCTTCTTAGAAAGCAACTAATAGTGCTAACACTTTTTCATGCTATCCCTTCTTATAGGCTTTTCTTCAGCAACCAGATAATTTAGGTAGCCTGAATAATTACTAGAAGAGAAGAAAGAAGAAAAGAAAACGACATCGTAAAGCCTAACGTAGCCACCAAAGAAACCGAAAGGCAGTTACCTCTTTCATTTCCTCTGGAGACGCATACTGTTTTCCTGTGTGATCAAATGCCCCTGTTCGAAGAACATATTCAGTGCTCAAGGCGAGAGAGTTAACCCAATGACCATGCCCCTGAAAAGCATACCAATAACCAATAATGAAATCAACAATCAAATGATCTTCAGTTAAAATAAAGAATGAAATATGTATGACGATATATAATATTAGAATAAGTCAGACTCATTACCTGAGGAAAAAAAAACATATTGAATAGACTGGCAGTATTATATGAGATGCAAGGCAGAATACGAATGTCATGTATTCAAAAGTTGCAGAAAAGAAATGCATTTACCTTGAGTTCCCGAATCAGCTTCCCCTGCGAAGTTTCCCATACCTTGATTGTACAGTCCTGGGAGCTGCATGAGATGCATGGACAGGCATCCATTAGTAGAACATTCAGAAGTATCCTAAGATTGATTGAAGAATCTAGGGAAACAAATATGTTTTTATTGGAATTCGAAGTTACGAACCTTCTTATATTCAAATGTGTATACGAACAACATTAGAATGTATTTATGATCAACGAAGGAACAAGTTTCACCAATCACTAACAATGTCAAAGGGAACCAATCAATCAACCAGCAATCTTATTGGATACAACTTTCTAAAATTTCTAAGATAACAAATGGGTGGGATTACAAGGCACTACAAATGGGTGCAAATAGTGAGTAGACCAGATTTACTTTGGAAAAAGATAACAAAATTGGACCAACATGAGGGATGGATGGGATTTCACACCTACATGCCTTGCTACCACGTGTGGTATGTACATGAGTTGCACTGTACATGCCTGTGCACTTCGCAAAGCTCCAACGTTATACATGTGGTGGCTGACTGCAAGAAATCATGAGAGGTAACCTGATCAAGGAATGTCCCCAGTTTTTTCGTTTGTACAAATGGCTCGGGCATCTTGTTTCCTACATGGCATAATTATGATTGTGAGGCCACAGCACACCCAAAGTGAGGGCTAACTGTTGAACGGCTTGGACATTGCACAAGAAAACTATAGTGGCATGTGTCAAATATCTTTCCACATGCACCATGCATCTTACGGTCCCAGCTAATTCCATGTGGTACGGCAAAAAAGTGAGACTTAAAAACTGTTAGAGCAGAGTATAATGGTTGGTACACGTGACATGCATGCAATCAGAATTTGAACTGTAGGACCCACCATAGAAAGGTCATAGATTCCATAACCCAAGGTTAGTGAACATTTGTTTGACGAATCCGGACCATCGACTCATTGTCACTTTATCCGTCCATTCGGATATGGGCCATGATTTGGACGGTCCGATGGAGCGACATGCAACCAACATATGCAATTCCTCAATGCATCATATGAACCATCTCACTCTACCTGAGAATCAATTTTTTTAGAAATCACTACCCCTACTGTTCGTTATAATTCAGCATCAACCATTTCAAGGTATATTAAATTGCAACAATAATATAAACCAAGTGACTTGTCATTCATCAGAGTTGCATATGCATTTTTTTTTAACCTATTTCAGTATTATGAAGTAGATAATGCCCAAAGATGCATTGTAGATGGAGAAAATTGACAACTAAGTTATTGATCTACATGTGTAGATGGAGAACCAAAGTTGAAATTGACAACTAAAGTTATCAAGTGTTTCACACCATGATAGTCACCTCGAAAGGACCGAACGAAAGCTCTAAGATAGATTTCAACCTCTCTTTCCTCTTCTTTGGCTCCACTAGCAGGAGGTTACCTGTCATTTTCAATAGAAATTATAGACATCACCAAACAAGAGTGGAAAGACTCCTAAGATCTGGAGGCCCAAAAAGGACTACACATGCAAATGGACCACAGTTACCTAATTTCTTGTGCCAAGATTTTAAATTAAGGAAAAATTCAATACTTGCTTTGTAGAATTGTTGCTATTGTTGTTGTTTCTATCCAAACAAAATAAATGGTCATGTCAAGGGAAAACCTTTTTCATTTTCCATTGTTTGGCATGGAATCTTGGTGTCCAAAAGAAACAAAAAGGAATGATCAAAGAGAAAGCCAATAGGTAAGAATTCTAAGAGGAAGTAATACAACATCCAAAAAGAAAATCCAAAACCAAAAAAAAAAAACTGAAAATGGGAAATACAATAACTGAGATATACCAAAATAGGAAAACATAAACAAGAAAGCTACAGTTTAAGGTTCCAGAATTACCCTCCGTTGCATGTAGGGAGAAACGCCAATAATACCCTCACGCATAAAGGATGGTATTACAGATACAACCAATTCAAGATCTGTGGTCCATCAAAGACACGGGTCCCTAATCTTGAACCTTCCAAGTCTTAAATTTCACACATTTATTTCAGGAATTTCATCAAACATGTGCCATGCTTGTTGCTCACTAGATAATGAAATTACACATTTGTTTCAGGAATTTCATCAAACATGTGACATGCTTGTTGTTCATGGAATAATGAAATTACACACATTGTTTCAGAAATTTCATCAAACACGTGACCTGCTTGTTGCTCATTGGAATTTCATCAAACACATTTGAACGAGTCCGTAGTCATTTAAAGAAAAGTAAAATCCTCTACCAGAAGCAACCTTAAGAAAATTTCAACAACCCAATTAGAAAATGGAACATGGACTTATCAAAGTAACAGAGTGCATGCACCTTATTACCTGCAAACACAAATACCGAACATATAACCCAACAATGAAGGATATCCATACCAAAAACCTAATCAAAAGCCTAAACTAAATGCCAATCCATCAAGAAAACCCAAAGCAGAAAGCCTAAATTAAAATCCTAATAAAAATATTAGCCTAAACCAGAAAAAAACTGAAAACGGGAAATACCCTGCTTGTTGCTCATTGGATTTTTGAGAGAGAGAGAGAGAGAGAGAGAGAGAGAGAGAGAGAGAGAGAGAGACAGAGGAGGGGCGGGAGACGGTAGAGAGAGAGGGAATGAGGGATTTGGGGGTTTTTCAGAGTAAGGGGACGAGGAATTGTATTGCACGCTCTCATCGTGCGGAGTAAAATCAGTTGGGCCCACCTAGAATGCATGTGCTTTATCTATTCCGTCCATATGTTTTTCCAGCTCATTTTAGTGGTTGAGCCCGAAATTTAAGCATATCCAAATCTCAAGTGGACCATGCCACAGGGAAACAGTGGGAATAATGATTTCCACCGTTGAAACCTTCCAAGGCCCTACAGTGATGTTTGTTTGTCATCCAACCTGTTCATAAGATCACATGGATATGGATGAAGGGAAAACACAAATATCAGCTTGATCCAAAACTTCTGTGTCCTCCAAGAATTTTTCAATGGTAGACATTCAGTTCACACATTTCTTGTGGTGTGGTCCACTTTAGATTTTGATATGCTTCTTTTTTTGCACCATACCTATAATTTTCTGTTAAGATGGATGGACGGAGTGGATAAAATAAAGTAAATCACTGTGGGCCCCACAAAGTTTACTCCGCACGTGCGGAGTTACCCAGTACGCAGTCTGCTTATTGGGCGGCTGGGGCGTGAATTAGGTGTTACCCGGGAACAGCTTAGTGGGTGGTACCCCCACCGTATGGCCCACATGGATGATATTTTGTATATCCATGCCGTCCATTTGTTTCTACAGCCCATTTTAGGATGACTGTCCAAAAATTATGTAGATCCAAATTTCAAGTGGACCATAACGCTAGAAATAGTGTGACTGAGTGCCCCACCATTAAAAATTCCAAAGAGCCCATCGTAAGATTTTTGTAATGTTTATTTGCAATCCAAGCTCTTGATAATGTCAATAAAGTCTTGATGAAGGGAAACTAGAAAGATCAGATTGATCTAAAACTTTTGTGGCCCACAAAACGTTTTTAATGGTTATACATCACTATTTCTAGTGATATGGTCCACCTAAGATTTGGATCTTCTTAGGATTTTGGATCACATCCTAAAATGATATGAAAAAAAGAGATAGACGGTGTTGATATATAAAAACTACAACAAGATGGGCCCCACACGGTTAGGGTAACACCCACTAAGCTGTTCCTGGGGTAACACCTAATTCGCACCCCTTGGCTATGGGGCGACTCGCCGGTGCTTTGTGGGCCCCTCCATGACGTATGTGTTTTATCCACGCTGTCTAGCCATTTCTTAAGATTGTTTTAGTGCTTGATCCAATAAATGAGTCAAATTTAAATCTCAGGTGGACCACACCACAGGAAAATAATATTGATTGAATGTCCACCATTAAAAACCTCGTAGGGCCCACTATATTAATTATTTGACATCCAACTTCTTGATTAGGTCATACAGACTTGGATGTAGGTAAAAAAAACAAATATCAGCTTGTTCCAAAACTTCCGTGGCCCCCAATAAGTTTTTAACAGTGGGTGTTCAATTAAAATTGTTTCTTGTGATGTGGTCCACTTGAGATTTGGATCTACCTCAAATTTGGGCTCATACCATAAAATGATCTACGAAAATGTATGAATAGAGTGGATGAAACACATTCATCATGGTAGGGCCCACAGAGCACCGATCACTTGGCATTGACGGGTGGCAGGGTCACTAACCAATCCGCATCCGTTATCCCAACGGTATGACCTCAAGTTGATATATTTTATGTATATCTAATCCATCCATCTGTTCTTTTATATCATTTTAGAATGCAATAGCAAATATTAGAAAGATCAAATTCTCAATGGCTAGATTAGAGTTTGGGGTCCAATGACTATACATTTATTAGGTTTTCACGAGGTCAACAAGTTGCAACGCAATTTTGACCTAAAAATTTGGCCTAATTTGGAAATCTAATCCAGTCACTCTATTATATTCATCAATAACTTTGATTTGACTGGTCACTTGCCCTGATCAAGTTTAAGATGAGAAAGATACTAAATAGATAAAATTGATCAATGATGGGCCATATCTTGTAACCTAACCATGAGATTTGAGTGAAATTTAATCTAAACATCTAAAGTCATTTACTTTTCAATTTGGACCAATTAGATTATCCAAAATTTGTCTAACTCTAGACAAACTGATTGTGCACATTTAAAGAGTCTTTTATACGGATATGATTGAGGCTTAATTTTGTTTTCAATAATAATTACCACGTTCTGAACATATCTGACCATTCAGATCAAGTTTAGGATGACTTGATCATAGAATTTGATCAATCTCATCATTATAAGTTTTCCTTGCAATTAATTAACATCATTATATTAGGGCCTTCATTTTTTGCACCAATGAACATGTATGTATGCATAAACCAATCTGATAACCAGTTAACTGAATGAGTGTAATTTTTCATTTTCAACTATCCAATAAATGTCCACCAATAAATTTAGCCCACTCATTTCAAATTTCTCGCTTTCATTTAAATCACAATTTTTTTCCAACTTTTTTTTTTTCAAAACTGATAAAATCTCTCTCTGTTTTTTTTTTTAATCAAATTTCTCAATCTTTTTTTTCAAAATATGAAATCTCAATTTTATTTTAAATCTCAAATCTTCATTTCCTTTTCAAATCTAATTTTTTTTCGAACTTTTTCAAACTTATCAAAAATTTATTTTTTTAATCAAACTTATCAATTTTACTCAAATTTCTCAACATTTAAAAAATACTAGTTCTTTTTTTTGAAACACTAATTTCTTTATGCCAATTTTTTTTCCAAAATGTCAATTTTATAAAAATATAATTTCTTTTCAAAAATTAATTTTTTTAAGCTTATCAATTTTATTCAAACGCCTTAATTTTTTTTTCAAAATGACATTTTTTGTTTAAAAATGTTACTTTTTTTTTTCTTCTAAAATCCTAATTATTTTTTAAATCTCAATTCTTTTTTTTTTAATCTGATTTTTTATCAAACATTGTCGATTTCTTTCCAACTTCTCAACCTTTTTTTTCGAAATCACAATTTTTTTGAAACTTGTTAATTTTTATTTTCAAATTAAATTTTTTTTTATCAAAATCTCCATTTTTTTACATCACATTTTTTTCTTCAAAATTTCAATTTTATTTCAAACTTCTCTAACTTTTCAAAATGTCAATTTTTTAAAGTTTCTCAATTTCTTTTCAAAATATCATTTTTTAATCAAACTTCTTAATTTTTTCGAAATGCAAAATCTTAATTTCTTTATAAAAATTTCAATTTTTTACGAACTTATCAATTTTATTCGAACTTCTTAACTTTTTTCAAATGGCCATTTTTTAAAAAAAATCTCAATTTTACTAAAAAATTGTTAATTTATTTTCAAACCTTTCTAACTTTTTTTGTTTGAAAATCACAAATTGTTTTTTAAATTTCGCACTTTTTTTTTCAAAATGTTTAATTTTGTGAAAATTTGAAAAGAAATTTCAAACATATTAATTTTTAAAACCTCTTAACTTTTTCTTTCAAATTACTAAATCTATTGTTTTACATATCAAATTTTTAAAATTTTAAAAATATCAGTTTTTTTTTTCAGTATCTCATTTTTCTTAAATTTTATTTTATGACTGACCCTTATTTGGTGGATTTTTTGGGGCTGAGATTAGCGACGGCTCAAATTCGTCGTTACATAGCCACGGGCTAAGTCCGTCGGAAATTATAATTTTGCGACGGACTATATTCGCCGGTAAATCCCGCGACGGAATCCCGCCTTAATTTCGCTAAAGCGACGGAATATTTTAAAATACGACTGTTAAGGTTCGTCGTTAAACTAAGCAATTTTGGCGACGGTCAATGTTCGTCGCAAAATCCGTCGCAAATTTGCCTTTTTCACGTAGTGATAACTTTGTGATTTTTGGATTGTAATGCCCCGTTGTATGTCACTTTATGATTTCCAATCTTGATGCCCATTTTATGACAGATTATTACTTTTCGGGTCATTTATAGAATTTACTAAATAGTTTCCAACATACGTCACTTTGTGATTTTTAGGTTATTTTGTAGAACTGATCGGATGATCTCATTGCATATCACTTATAATTTTTGAGTCATGATGTCATCCTACGTCTCTTTTTGATTTCCGAGTCATGATACCACTATACGTTATTTTGTGATTTTTGGATTATCATCCGGTGATTCTTTATACATCTTGGATTCTACCCATATTTGTAGGTGGATGTGCATCCCCTAGTCTAAAGAACAATTCATAAATTCATTGAATGAACAAGATTGTATTTATGAGATGTATATTATGTTATTTGTTTTCCATTGGAAAACTATACTTGACTATCATGATGGGCATGTAAATCTTAGGGGTATTTTTCATTGAGATAGCCACTCATCCTTCAAACTAAATAAAAAAAGTTGATGAAGGTGTAGAGTGATATGATAACATATCGATGGATACATCTAATGCTCGAGAAGACAATGGAGGAAAAAAAAAGTTGATGAAGGTGTAGAGTGATATGATAACATATCGATGGATACATCTAATGCTAGAGAAGACAATGGAGGACATGAGCCTTACTCGTGACCTATCGAGATCTTAATCTCAATCCACTCATTGATAGTTTTTCTTTCAACATTTTAAAGAACTTTTGAGTATTTGGTTTGTTTAAGGCCTTGGGCCAACGTTTAGATTTGTGTGTATTGGTAGATTGAAACTTAACTCAATGTGTGATTTACTTATATTTTGATGCCTACTTTATGAATGTTAATGAGATTGTACAGCATGAGGTGTTTCCCTAAGTTAACACTTGGGATTATGGAGCACGAGTACCAAACTTGGACTACGAAATTCAACACATGGCAGAATACGAGTGTTGAGAGGGTTTAAAGGTTCAAATCAATGAGGTTTGTGATAATAATAAGAGTATGTGGTCTAACATCCATTGAGGTTTGATAAACTGACAAAAATGCATAAGACAACCCATCTACATACCACCATGCATCATAATTTGTCACAACAATTTGAGATACAAGCCATCCATTAGTTAGGTCCCAACCATGTAATTCATTTGGTCCAACAATCAATTTGGTTCGTATAGGATTCTTGATCTATAGGCTCACTGAAGTGGTATTTAATTGATCCACTGTATCTCACTCCAAACATGCCACATGTAAAATTTTCAATCAAAGACTACTTTTTTATTACATTATGGTGTGCAAACAGGCTATAAAAACATAAAATATGCATATAACAATACCTAGTTGGATACATAAGACGTAATACTACAAATACCATCCTCCTTCCCTTGTGCTTCAGTTCTCTTTACTTCTTCCACCCTTCTCCCAAGTCTCTCTCTTATCATCGAAGCACTAGACCAAATGCCTCACATGGAAAAATCAACAAAAGCATTCTATCAATAAATAAAATGTATTCTCTCATTCCCTTTGTCCAAAGTGCTAGAGTCCAAAAAAGAATTCCCATTCCCACTCCATATCCAACTCCAAACCCCATCCAAACTGATCTCCAATCATATTTTCCTTCTAATTGTATCGATGGTAGTAAAACCTTAGCATCTCCACATTTTCTCAGTAGTGGAGGGCCACATAATCCCAAGTTTCCTTGAAAGGATTCACTCGTGAATGTAAGAAATTGTTGACTTTGTGGTATGCTACCCACGAGCTGATTTTGTGAAAGATTCAATACCGCGAGGAATGTTAGCTTCGTAAGCTGCTGAGGAATCTCACCTGTCAAGTTATTTTGCGAAAGATCTAATGACTCAAGATCCCTTAAGTTCCCAAGTGATGATGGAATTCGTCCTGTGAGATGGTTGTAAGATATATTAAGCACAATTAGTGACCGTAGATCTCCAACTGATTTTATAATATCCCCTTGAAATTTGTTATTTGAAAGATCCACTACCGTGAAGGCAATGAGGATCTTTACCAGTTTCATTTCCAGTCCTTTGCTTACTATAGTCACTGTATCTTGATAATAGTACTCATACTTAGATCCTTTGCTTAGGAACTGAGATTGAGATTTTCCCACCTCCATCATTCCCTTCCAGCTCCTGAACAAATTTGATGGCAAGCTGCCCATAAAGCTATTGGAAGAGAGGTCAATGATTTGTAGCAGTGGAAAGGTGTAATTTGTTAGGTTGTATCCAATGGTGCCATGAAATTTATTGGATCTCATGATGAGAATGCGCAACTGAGACAAATTTTCCAACCAAAAAGGGAATGTGTCTTGTATTTGATTGTTTCCGAAGTTTAACACCTCTAGCATCTTGCACTTGGCCAAAGACCTTGGCAGCTGCCCTTCCAATTGATTTTCACTGACATCAAGTGTCTCTAGTTTGCATCCCTCTTTGAACGTTTGAAGGAAGGTGCCATGAAATGCATTTCCTCCAAGATTCAACACAATGAGTGCATCACTAATGTCACCTAAACATGGTGGAATCAAACCATTGAAGCGGTTGTTAGATAGATCAAGGACTTTTAATGAAGTGTAGCTGCAAAAACGCAAGGGAACTTCTCCACCAAGATTATTGCTCGAGAGAGAAAAGAAATAGATGTGGGGTGGAGGGATCAAAATTGAGCCTTTTAGCTTGTTAAAGCCTAGGTCAAGAATTTCCAAGTAACTTAAGGAAAGATCGTGAAATGGTCCTTCTAATCCTTCCAACGCATTGTGAGAGAGATTCAAGTAAGATAAAGTCATATTACCTACCTTCCATATCCATTTGGGTATTTCACCATGGATTTGGTTGTTGGAAAGGTCTAGGATATCTAACTTTTCGTAGTTTCTCAAGATAATTGGAAATTTTCTGATGTTACAAGAACGCAATCTCAAATTCCTGATCTGGGGGAAGGATTTGGAGGTCGAATTGTTTCCTCCATCACTAATTGAGAAGTTGTTACCTGAAAGATCGAGGACCACAAGGTTCTTAAGGTTTCGGAATAAGCCTAGGTCCATGATGCCACTTAAATTGTTTGATGAAAGAGTGAGGCAGTTAAGATTCGAGAGTTCAAAGAATGACCTTGGAAGTGGACCTTGTAAGTTGTTGTTATCCAAGTTGATGGTTTGTAACGGCGAAGAGGGTGTGTGGTGGAACCTGACACCGCTGAAATTGTTCGATGAAAGACTGAGTGTAGGTAAGCTTTGTGAGTTCAAAGATCGACCTTGGAATAAGCCCTTCTAAGTTGTTGTGTTGCAAGTCAATGTCCGCTAATGGTGAAGAGGACACGTTCTGGAACTCACCAAGCTCACCACTAAATTGGTTACCTCTGAGACCCAGCACTTGTAATGATGGCAGAGAAAACAAAGATGATGGGATGGTCCCACTTAGCAAATTATAGTTTACGCGGAGCCATTCAAGATTCCGAAGCTCATGACCATGAGAAGAAGGGAATGGGCCACTGAAACTATTGAATCCAAGAGACAAATAAATGATGCTGCTGAGGTTGGTAAGAGAGGATGGCAATTGTCCAGATAGGTTGCAATATCTGAGGTCGATCCTGGTCAACAGTTTGAGATTACCTAATGATTCCGGTAACTTGCCAGAAAATCCTGTGTCGGATAGATCCAATTGCTGGAGACTATTGTTTGGAGGGAATTCTGGCAAATAGCCCGTGAGAAATGGATTTCGAGATACGTGGAGGATTCGAAGGTTTGGCAGCAAGAAAATGCTCTCAGGAAATTTGCCATGCAATCCACATTCAGTGAGATGTAGTGATGTTAAAGAAGAGAAGTTCCCTATGATGTTGGGTACGACAGTGTAGAGAGAGTTTCTACTGAGGTCGAGTTCAGATAGGAAATGGAGCTTCGAAAGGGAAGAGTGGATGGGGCCCGAAAGACCACAGTCACTCAATCTCAACTTGCGGAGACTCTCTGTGAAGTTGGGCACTGCAGAAGAGAGCTTGTTTTCACTGAGGTCGAGTTCGGATAGGAAACGGAGTTGGGACAGAGAAGAATGAATGGGGCCCGAAAGATGACAATTTCTCAAGCTCAACTTGCGGAGACGAGGGAGTGCTGAGGATAAGGCCAGACCCCACTCGATACCCTGCACTGAGATACTTACAGAGTCGAGATAGAGTTCCCTCAGACTGGACAGGTTTTGGACAAGCACTCCAATATTCGGGTTTTCGAGTTTCATGTCTTTAAAATCGAAGTTCGAAATATTGAAATTTCCATTGTGAGAAAGATCGAGGGAAACCAAACTGGTCAAGCGGGAGATTTCGATTGGGATTTGGCCATACAAGCTCAACCGAGAGAGGTTGAGATGGGTCAAACTGGTAAGCTTGTCAAACCCAGATGGGATTGGAGAGGGATCGAAGTTATTGTCACCGAGGTTGAGCCTCTGCAGGCTTTGAAGACGGAAGAGGCTTTCAGAATCAACCCGACCATAGATAATGAGGCTACTGAGGTCGAGGCTGATCACGTGACCGGTGGCAACATCGCATGTGATGCCTTCCCAAGAGCAGCAATCCGTATTATTAGAACTCCAAGAGGAGAGTGAGGTCTTGCTGAAAAAGAAGTAAAAGCCCTGCTTCAAGTGGAGCAATGCAGAGAAGTGGTCTTCAATGCATGGTTGTTGGGTTGGCAAAGGAAAGACAAAAGAGGAGGAGAAAAGGAGGGAAGAGAATAAGAGAAACCTTACTAATGAAGGGAGAACGGAGAAGAAGATTGGAAATGGAAAGGCTTTATTAGTAAGAGAGATGAGGAAGAGATCCATTTGCTTTGGTTGGGAGGCTTTGTCATGGGGTAGGAAGAGAAAAGCTTAGGAGGTTTTATATGGTTAAGGGAGGGGCTTTGCCCCAATGAAATGGCTCACATGTGTGAGAGATGAGGACCACTCATCAGGCAGTAACCATGCTAAGGTGTTTTTTTTTCTTTGTTATTTTCTTTTTGTTTTTTTTTTTTTTTTTTTTTTTAATAGAAGCAATCTATACGATCTCCAAGTGTCTGCACATCATCCAACATACTAGGCCACAGTTTTGAATAAGTCAGTGCATGGCAATTTTCTCTTTAGGTGGCAAAATGGGTCCATTCGCCGGCGAAATGTTAAGCACTGTATTTTTTTAGAGGATTACAATACGAGTTTGCCACAGCTCAGCAAGCTGTGGTCCTTTATCTACTGTCAATGGCCAAAGTTGACAGCTGAGCTGGACTGTCTGAACCTTGGATCCTATTGTGTCTGAAGCATAGCGTGAAGTTCTAACTGGATTATCCATCTTAACCGTCTAATTTCGTACCTTATGATTGCCAAACGAATTCCTTTTAACCATCTGTTTAATGACCATTGATTGGCTGGGATCCCTGTGATGAACGCACACTGTGATCAATCCATTTCCTATCATATTTCCAATCTAGGCTAACTTCTTCTGTCCTTGATAGACAAAATTCTTATTTCCTTGATTTAAAATAGTTCTTGTGGTGCATGTCGATGAGATCGGGATCCTTCGTCAGTCATGACTTACAGCGTAGAATCACTAGTGTTATAGGCAGATCTGAGCTGACCTGAATCTAAGTAAAAAGACCGATAATGATAATCGATACCGAATGCAGCTTGCTAGATCCTACTCAGTCGACAACCTTTACCGACTACGGAGCGCCGCGCCGTCACTATGTCAAGTACAATCCGAGTGAGACCCAAGCGCTCGGTAAATAATCGACCTCGGCTAGTGATCACTCATCTGTCATGGCCGAACGCTAGTCTCCTTCCTAGTATTCGGCGTTCTCCCATAACCAAGTACTCCCAGCAACGGCATTTGACTCTACTTAGGGGTGTCAATGGGCCGGGTTAGGGCCGGGCCAAGCTTTATCCAAACCTGGCCCGCCTCTCTCAACATATCTCCAAACCCGGCCCAAATCCATGATGGGCTAAAATAGTTTAGCCTAAGCCTAGCCCGAGATACAAATGCGGGGTCCAACCCTAACCCGGCCCTAGCTCAAGCCCGGCCTTTCACATAGAGAGAGAAATTATCCTTTAATCCCATGCCTTTCCATATATGAAAAAATCATTAACAATATAGAGAATAAAAGGAATTTTAGGAGGGAGTGGATTTTTAGGAAAATTTTTGTTTGTAAAATTTAAATTTTAAAAGGATGGTAGATATTTTAATTTAAATTTTAAATTAAAATATATATTCAGGTTATGTCGGGTTGTTGAGCTTTTGAATAGCTAGTCCAAGTCCGGCCCGTTTGAAAAATGGGCTTATACTTTAGGCATAAACCCGACCTGCGGACTTTATACTCTAGTCCAAGCTCGGCCCAAGGCGGGCCAGGCCTGATAGCCCGTCGAGCCAACTTGGTCCATTGAGAACCCTAACTCTACTCAAGTCTAGAGCCAGCAAAATGCCCGATTCTCCCAAGACCGACTGCACCAAAGGGAGTCATCCTCTCTCACGGTCATATCAGAGCCGCGCGCTCATCTATACTCAGTGCCATAGCCGAACTACGCAGTGTTTGGAAGACATTTCTGCAAGACACGTGATATGACTTCCAGAAGCTACCAAGCGAGATATCTGTGATACGCAGAGAATCCCGCAACCTCCTCAGAGTAATCAATGCATCTCGCCAAAATCACGTCCTATCCTCATGGAGATTATATCTCTATGAAATTAGAATCCTAGCATTATACGGTAAGGTTAAGTACTATAAAGAGTCCTTCGTGCTACAGAAAAAGGTACACATCTTCTCTCTTACGCATTACGTAATACATATCCCTATACTCTGCCATTACAAGCTTTTTGCACCATCACTGATTTAAGCATCAGAGGGTCGTCAGCCAAAATTACTGGCGGCCGTCCTAATCTTTGGTGGTAGTGGTTACAGATTCTTTGACCTAGATCGTCCATGTTCATCTGTGGATCAAACGACGAGGGTTCATAGCGGATCCCTGATTAAAATCTCTTAGTTGACTTTTTCTAGCATCAACAACTAGTTATTGTGTACCTGGAGTGAATGCGGATGACCTTTTATAGATAATTATTAGTTGGATAATACTTATCACATTAGGATAAGATAAGGTTGGATAAGATCATCGGATGAGGCCAATGGATGAGGCCGAGGCCTATGAATGAGCTGAGGCCTGTGGATGAGTCGAGGCCTGCAGATGAGCCGATGCCTACAGATGAGCCTACAGACTCGTGTTTGGGCCCGTGGGCCTATGAGTTTTCCTTATGGCCCAAGGTTGGCTCAGATTTACCCATAATAGTATCCCCTCTACTCTCGAGCCTAACTTGTTAGACTCGAGAGTGAAGAGAAATTGTTAAGCTGACCAAACTTTTGATCTTGGTAAGTGTCTACTTTTATTTGGCGATCTGGCTGCTTGTGTGAGTGACCTTGGACTGGTAGTCCTTAGATATGTTGTCGGGTCAGCTCGATGGAGGTGGCTCGTAGGCTTGTGTCTAGTTTGTACTAGCAAACTATGCTTAGCTGTTGCATCACGTCCGTCTAGTAGACTGCATGTGGTTTTTTGCTTCTAGTCTGTCTAGCAGACTGTGTGCGGTTCGTAGGCTTCTAGCCCGTCTAGCAGACTGGCTCAACTGGAGAGCACCACGGATGACGTCACCCTCCATATGGCCAAACAGATTTGTCCACTGGGACTTTTAGTTCTTGGTCGGGAACATCTAACATTCCTCCCTATGGCCTCTTATCCTTTAGGAATAAGGGAGGCCAAGCATCAAATTCATGTGCATGCTTGAAGAAGTCAGTAATCTTTTGCTGTCTAGTAGCTCCTTTGGACGCATGTTAGTCTGGCCGTCAAGGCGATTGATCCTGTCAATCTTACAACTGTTCTCTTGGGCGATTTAGAAATAACATGCGCAGTTTCAGGCATGGTCGGTTGTTGAATATCTTCAATTCCTTCGATGCTGTTGAGTGCTTGGAGTGCATCATCCATGGCTGCATTGGTCATGTTTGCCTGGGTGTTGTTCTTCTTCCAACTCTCTACCACCAAAATCTTCATGTGCTGCTCACGTGGGGAGTTTGCATGTACGGTTGACTGAACTGGTGTACATCTGATGCGAGATGTTGAAGGCGCGAGAGGCTTGGATAGCCCTTAGACATGCTGGATGTACATGTGAGATGGCTGAAAGTCCAGCCATTGATGGAGGTGTTGGAAGATTGGACGGTCCAGATTGTTGGATGCTGAGGTGAACGAGATGCAGCTCCATCAGCGGGCCTATGTGAAGAATGTAAAACGTCCAGCTGCTTGATGGATGATGGAAGTTGATGTAAATTGGAAGGACGGTGGATATCTCTTTGCTTGATGGTATGGTCCACCTCGTCCCTGTACTTAAGAGTTCTTATTACAAGGTCTGGTGCGGATGAATACGAGGACTCCTTATTCTAGATACTTACAATGAATAGTCTGGATCTTGGACTGAAGTTTGATTTCGATTGTGCGTTTGGGGCATCTCGACGAAGAAGATACACCTACCGTCAATAGCATATTCATAGCCAAAGCGTTTTATTCCAATTCGAGGCTGATGAATAGTTTAGATTGACCTGATGGAGTTTCCAGACGCAAGATAAGCTTGAAACAATTTCGATTGTTGAATCCACGGTTGCCGAACGTTGGTACGCGCAGGAGAGCATGGAAATTTTCTGTTTTCTAATTGGCTCTCGTCGTTGATATGTGCTGGAGCATCATAGCCCGTTGGATGGTGGAGGAATGAACGTCTGAGATCAGTTGTGAGTTGCCAAGTTCGGAAATACTCGGAGATAATTAAGAAGAATGGCCTTCTGTAAAGGTATCGTGGATGTGGTTTGGCTCCGTATACAAGGCTTGCGTAGTGGGATTTAGGTGGGGTCCGTTGGTGATGATCTGATGGAATTCAATCTGGTCATTGGGTTTGTAGGGTTGAAATATGACAAGGGCTGAAAACTTAGGTAGATTGGGAGATTAGGTGGGCTCCACATGACGTTACTGTGCACAAGATTTCAAGGGTTGGGGTTCTGAAAGGGTCCGGTTAAGATGAACGGCTTGGATTTAATAGATGTGACGAGCGTGATAGGTTGACGGTAAGTCAGGAAGGTGCGTCGGTTATTGAGTTTCAAACGTAGAAGGAATGAGGAAAGCCGAAAAATCGGGTTGGCTTGGTCTTAAGTTTACCTGCGGATATGGAGTCTTGCACAAAAGCTAGGTGGGTCCATTACAAGGTATGATGAGAAAATCCAAGTCGTCGATCAGTTTTGCGAGATTCAAATGGTTTGAGAACTCAAATACTAAGCAGGTCTTGGACTCTAGTGGGCCGCATGACAGGAAACAATGAAAAAGTTTTGGACGATCAAAGTTTTCCAGGAGCTTAGATCAAATGGACGGTCAAGAACATGGGTCCCATCACTACAGTTGGTTTGGATGTTGGTGGTGGTGCATGTGCTGGCTCTTGAATGAAGAAGAAGAAGAATGAGGGGATGAGGTCAGCGTTGTTCAAACAGAGTTGGCTGTAGTTTCTCTATCTATTTTTTTACTGAATTGGCAGTGGGGCCTGCTGGAGCTGGACCTGGGCCAATCCACCCCATCCATTTCATTCTTAAGATCAAGTTAGGACATGGCACGAAAATGAGGCAGATCTCATGATCAGTTTGGTACACGACTTTAATTCAATACTGCCTATCATATAGAGATAGATGAGTAGACTGTGGTCATAAACCGCACCTTGGAAAATATCATCCGTTATATATAAGGGGACAAACCAAAGTAGTGAGAATTGGCCCTAGCTGAAGCGGAGTTTGCTTTCAACAACATGGTAAACCACTCGACTAGGAAGTCTCTATTACATATTATCTATGGGCGAGTGCCTAGCCACATGCTTAATTTGGTCCACTGCCCCAGCTTCCGGGCATGAGTATTGCAGCTGAACACATTGTAAATCGGATCATGGATATTCATGAGGACGTTAGAAAGAAGCTACATGCTTCAAACGAGAAATACAAGAAGTCGACAAGCATTGACGCGCTAAGGTGTTTGAAGTAGGTGATTAAATGATGGCCCATCTACGTAAAGAGCGATTTCCTATTGGGACTTACAACAAATTAAAGCACAAGAAGATTGAACCAGTATCGATTATTTGCAAGATGAATGACAATGCGTACATTGTTGATCTTCTAAATGACAGAGATTTTGAGGACTTTCTATGTTGCGGATCTGTACGAGTATCATGAACCAAAGATGGATGAGAACTCGAGGTTGAGTTCCTTTGAAGTAGAGGAGACTGATGTCGAGTGGGCTGTAGAAAATTTGATGGCCAAGATGGACCAGAGGAAGCCCGATCGGAGTAGGAAGTGATTCAGGCCGTCAGGACTGTAAAACAGTCGTATCTCGCAATCCGGGATGAATTTCGGGATATATAATATATGATTTTGTTGTAGCTCAAGCTAGTAAAGCCAACCAACCCTGCCATGCTAGGTTTCCCATGCTGGATTTGTGAGATTCGACTAAATCGATAGTCATTAGTCTAGTTTTCTTTTGTTTATACTACAACTAGTAAGTTTTAGTTGGCTTATAACTTTTGATCCGTTGAGATTTAGGAGTTGTGGGGACAACATGAAAAGGGCTTAGAAAACTTAGGAGAACAACGTGGTTGGGCCAGATTGGAAACTTTCTATTTTTGGCCGAAAATCAAGAAGTCTAGTAGGAATGGGAGACACCTTTACTATTTATAGCAAGTTGCATTTTTTACGAGTTTTAGTTTGAGCACGAGTATGATACTTAGTACTCTCTCAGGGTGGGTTTCCATCTCTCTTCCCCTTTTTCTTCCCTTTCACTTTGTCTTTCTTCTATAGATGGTGATGGCGTCTGCTGACTTGGAATACCGCTACTTTGTTGGAGGGCTCGCATGGCCACCGACGACCACTCTCTCAAAAGGGCTTTCAGCTCATTCGGAGAAGTTATCAAATTCAAGATTATTAGCGACCGTGAGACGGGGAGATCGAGGGGCTTTGGAATCGTCACCTTCAGCAACGAACAGTCGATGAGATATGCCATTGAAGGGATGAACGGATAGAACCTTGATGGAAGGAGCATCACTGTCAATGAGGCCCAATCCAGGGGAAGCGGCGGCGGCGGCAATGGTGGCGGCGGAGGTTTCCGTAGCAGTGGGCGTCGTAGCAGTGACAACTATGGAGGGGGTTATAGTCATAGTGGCGGTGACGGTCAGGATCGTGGTTATGGTGGGTCAGATGGAGGATCTCGTTACCATGGTGGTGGTGCTTCAGTTGGCAACCGGAGGAACTAATCATTGCCAGAGTGGCGGTGATGCTCTATATGGCAACTGGAGGAACTAAGTAGCAGTAGTATTAGTACTAGTTATGGCTGGGTTATCTTTATCTTATGTTAAATGGTGTGTGAAAGGGGATGAGTTATCTCCTGTTATGGTTTTGATCTTGTCGTGTTATGGTTTTTTTTTTTTTTTTTTTTTTTTTTTTTTAATCTCTGTTATGGTTTTTGATCTCTCAAGAACTACAATTAGTAATAGTAAAAAAAAAATTAAAAAAAATGAGTATGATACTTATTCCCAGGGTTTAGTTTTCTATTTAAAGCATTATAAGTACGTTTTTTATTATTCAACCTATTACTACGAATTTTCTAGGAATTATTTCCTATATTCTTATCTTTTCATCGTAGATTCGAGGAAGTCTGGTTGAGGATTCCCGAAAGCCTTTTAGATTCAAGGTGTTTATCCAGTAAGGAAGATGGTGCTTGACCTTACCACATCCTCCGTGTGTCAAAATCTCAGGTCTTGTGTACATGAGTAATGTTGGCACATGTGATGCTATGTACATAGGTAGGGATGTGAATGCATGCAAGCTTAACCAATTTCTTTGCTTTAGTTTTTGTTTTGTACCAACTGTCGGTAGTGTTTGTACATTCATTGGGATGTGAAGACCCTATCCATAGTGAGATGGGAAAAACCTTACAAAGGGTGGATTAAGATTAATGTCGATGGATCTTCTAAAGGCAACCCGGGATTGTCGGGAGGGATTGGCATTGGTAGAGGAAGCAACGGGGAGTTTCTTTTTTCTTTTGCTAATGGCTATGGGCTAGGCACTAATGTGCGAGCGGAGGCACAAGCCCTCGTGGAGGGGCTGTCGCTTGGTATTGACCTTAGATACACTAAAATTGTTGTAGAAACTGACTCTAAAACCTTTGTAGATATGGTCAAGTCGAAGAAACCTTCTAATTAGCATCTCTGGTACTAGCGGGAGCGCACTGCTTCCCTTAGGAGCATGGCTGAAGTGAAGATTCAACACACCCCCGGGGAAATGAATAGCGTCTTTGATGCTCTAGCAAGATTAGGGAATGAATGTCATGCTAGAAAGGACTTTCGTCGAGTCTCGGAGTTACCTAGGATTGCTAGAGGTGCTGTCTGTTTAGACCATATGGGTTTGGGGAATGTGAGGGAGGTCTCTCTTAGGTTATAGTTATATGATAGGATGCCCGTTGCTGTTTTTTCATTGGGGATTCCGAATGTCTCTCCCTTCGCTGTATAACCTCTTTTGCTTGATAATAAAATCCTTTAAAAAAAAAAGTATTGTGGCTCATTATGATGTCTTCATGCTATCTACTTTGTCTGTCAATTGTATTGCCTCATTTAAGGATGTGAACCAAAAACCAGACAAATCGAAAACATAAGTGGGCCACAACACAGGAAACGTTGTGATTGGTGGACCTAATTGATACACCATGGTGCAAGTTTTTTCTTATTATCCAACAATGACAGGGCATTCTAAGAAACCATGGTGCTACATTCTAAGAAACCTGGTATTCTGGTAGTCAGAATATAAGAATCCCAGGCCTCCCAACGACTTCTAATTGATACACCATGCTACAGAATTCTAGTCTTCTCAGTAATTTCTGATGCAGGGGATGCAGATTATTCTGCAACTCCTTAGGGGTCAGCACACTCTCCCATCCCGTTCCCGGCGGCAGTTACTTATCCTAGGCCCTATTGATTCAGACCAACCTAAGTTACAATCCCAGGAAGCAGGTGTTCCTTCTCAGCAACTGAGCTTCCATAACAGCTCGTCAGGATTCTAGAGCATTCGCAGCTCCATCATGTAGAGAATCTAGACCATCTTTTATGTAGGAGTGATGGCTTCTGAGGTACGAGATTATTTCTCTTGTTTTTATATGCATGTTCAGCCTAATCAAACAATAGCCCAGAGAAATGTTTTGTGAACAAGTAGGGCCACCTCTTTGTCGAGATTTAAAATTTTGAGGGGATTGGCCCCGGTGTTTGTTGTTTAGGAAATTTGGTTGATGCGCTCGCAGGTTTAAAGGAAAGGGTGTATTGAGTGAAGTTTTGATTGGTAGTATTTGTAGATGGTTGTATGGAATGGGTAAAACATTACTTGAGAAAGGAAAAGAAACTGTCCGAGGGGGTCCCTGTTCAGTCTCTAGGTCTTTCCTATCTTGAGCAAAGGAAGAGAAACTGCACCTTATCAAATTGTTCAAGCCAGGGCGGAACTGGCTCAAGCTCAATGTAGATGGGTTAGCCAGGGACAATTCTGAGGATGGTGGTGGAGGAATTTAAAGGAACCAAAGGGCCTTTTTTTTTTTTGCATTCCATAACTCTTACAGTAGGGTTTCTAATACTGTAGCAAAAGCTCAGGCCCTTAAAGATGGCTTGGAGTGTTGCGCAACAAGCCAACAACGTTGGTGAACTGAGATCGAATCTCTGATATCACTCACAAACAATAAACAAGAAGAAATAATGAAAAGAAATAGAAATCCAAACAAACCAACAAACAATAAGATAAATTTTACGTGGAAAAACTCCAACAAGGGTAAAAAACCACGGATGCAACTTCCACTATGCAATAAGACAAAGTTTACAATGTAATCTCACCTTCTTCTATGGTTCCCATCCACAAAGATGACCCTTTTGCAGACCTCTCTCTCTCTCTCTCTCTCTCTCCTTGGACATATAGAGGCCCTAATCTCATACCCTAATCACGATTTAGAAGCACTTAAGTAGAGCTTCGCAAGAATTAGAGCCGAAATAGGAAACTGCGTATGAGCAGTCCACATACCGTCGGGTGCCTAACCAGACACTGCTGGGCTCCTGATAAGGGCGAAAAATTTCTAGAGAGATTTTGAGAAAATTCCTCGAATTTCGGCCACCTGACCCAGCATGGTCGAGCATCTGATTTGGGCTCTGGGCACCCGGTGACCTCATGTCGGGCGCCTAATCATCTTTGAAACAGTCTAGAGACAATCTGCTTCCTCTGGGTGAATTTCGGTCACCCGACCCTTATTGGTCGGGCACTCGATGACTCCCAAGCTGCTCTTCTAGTGCTGGCTTCACACCTCAACAATCTCCCACTCAGAGACAGATCACCAAAGATCCCTTTGTTTTCTACATTCGGAGTGCACCACCTTTCCGTCTTCACGCCTGAAAATCAATCGAAGCTGAACAAAATTTCATCTTCTCCAGTGTGACCGCCTTGGTCATCATATATATCTACATGATTCTCACTTGTATGGATCTTCTTCAGAACAATCGATTCATCTTTCAACAACAAACGTATGAAGTGATACCTGATATCAATGTGCTTGGTCCTCGAATGAAAGGCTGAGTTCTTAGCCAAGTATATTGCACTCTTACTGTCACTGTATAGCTTGCAATCTACTTGCTTCTTACTCGACTCTTCCATAAAACCTTGCATCCATAACATATCCTTGCACGCTTCTATAGCTACAACATACTCCACTTCCGTTATATTGATGGATACTATCTTCTGCAACTGAGAGACCCAACTCACTGTAGCACTACGCAGAGTAAAGACATACCCTGTAGTGCTCCTTCTGCTGTCAACATCTCCTGCCAGATCCAAATCAACATAGCCTTGTAACTTGATTTCTGATCCTCCATAATATAACCCTACCTCCACAGTACCTATTAGGTACTTGAGGATCCACTTCACAGCTTCACAATGTTCCTTCTCGAGATTGTTCATGAACCTGCTAACAACTTCCACTGCATGAGCAATATCTGGCCTCATACTCACTATAGCATATGTGAGGCTCCCTACAGCTGACGTGTATGGAACTTTGGCCATATAGTCTTGTTCCTCCTACGTCTTCTCACATTACTGCTTAGAAAGCTTGAAGTGATTTGCTAATGGAGTGCTAACTAGCTTAGCACCTCCCATATTAAATCGATCAAGTATTTTAGCAATGTACTCTGTCTGTGACAACACCAATTTCTTGCTTTCCCTATCACGCTTTATCCTCATGCCTAGGATTTGTTTTCCAGCTCTCAAATCCTTCATGGCAAACTCTCTAGACAACCGTCTTTTGAGATCTGAGATGTCCTTCATGCTTGAACCAGCTACAAACATATCATTAATATACAAAAGAAGGATGATGTACGACGTATCAAACTTCTTCAAATAGTAAAAGTGGTTTGCATGACATCTCCTGAACGTTTCCCAACATGAAACTGTCGAACTTCTTATACCATTACCTTGGGGCATGCTTCAGAACATATAAGCTTTTTCTCAACCTACACACCTTGTTTTCCTTTCCTAGTTATATGTATCCTATCGGCTGATGCATATATATCTCTTCTTCAAGATCTCCATGAAGAAAGGACGTCTTAACATATAACTACTCTAGATATAAGCCCTCTGTAGCCACTATACTCAAGACCATGCGCATCGTAAACATCTTTACCACCGGTAAAAATATCTCAGTGAAGTCGATACTTGTCTTTTGTTGGAACCCTTTTACTACCAATCTGGCCTTGTACTGCTTCGTACCGTCGTGCTCCTCTTTTAGCCTATAAACCCACTTGTTATGAAGAGCTTTCTTCCCCTTGGGTAGAGTAACGAGATTGCATGTATGATTGGACTCAATAGAGTCCATCTCCTCATCATAGCGTGCTCCCACGTAACCCGGGTATCCAACTGTAACGCCTCTTCAAAACATTCCAGTTCACCATTATTTGTTAGCAGTAGATAATGTAAAGAGGGTGAGTATCGGACCTTGGGTCTCATCTCCTGAGTAGACTTCCTCAAAATTGGTGTTTGCGGCTCTGCCTCATCATGCTCTTATACATGTTCACCCTGTGGCACTGTAACACCTGTGTCTGGTAACTCTTTAGATTCTGCATATTCCTTCTCATTGGCATCATTTTGTTTCTGATGCAAACTGTCTTTATGCATCACTTTCTTATTGAATACTACGTCCTTGCTTCTGATGATTTTTTGGTTCTCTACATCCCAAAATCGGTAACCAAAATAATGTTGCATGTAGCCAATAAACGTGCACCTCTTAGACTTCGCGTCCATCTTGTTCCTGTGCTTTACATCAATGTGAACATATGAAGTGCAGCCGAACAACTTGATATGTGCAAGGCTTACTTCTTTTTTAGTCTACGCCTCCTTTGGTAAACCTTCATCCAATGGTACTGAGGGACCTCTGTTAATAAGATAAACGGCAGTACTCACAGCATCTGCCCAAAATGTCCTGGGCAACCATGCATGCAACCTCACGCTCCTGACACGCTCAAGGATAATCCTGTTAATGCGCTCAGTCACATCGTTCTGTTGCAGTGTCCCTGAAATCATTTTCTGATGTTTGATTCCCTATGCTGCACAATACTCCTCAAATCTCTTATTATAATATTCTCCCCAATTATTAGATTTGAGGCATTTTACTTTTTACTTGTCTCATTTTCTACCAGAACCTTTCACTTCTTAGATATATCAAATACCTCAGATTTATGCTTTAAGAAGCAAACCCACAGTTGCCTACTAGTATCATCAATAAAAGAGACAAAATAACATGATCCACCAAGAGATGATACCCGTGCCGGTCCCCACATGTTAGTGTGTACAAGCTCCAGTAGATGCATCTTTAGAGCACGTCTTATCTTCTTGAAGCTCACCCTCTTCTGCTTGCCGTACACACAGTCCTCGCAGAAGTCCAAGACAGTAGACTTTAAGCCCGGTAGCTTCCTCTTTCACAACAACACCTTCATCTTTTTTTTCAATCCTATGGCTCGGCCTCTGATGCCATAACTGCACATTCACTCCAATTGATGCGACTGCGAGTGAACTATATGAACCGAAAATTACGTACAAAGTATATTCCTTCTTGCCTCGAGCTATCACCAAGGCACCCATTCGTGACCTTCCATGAATCTCCTGTGAATGTCGTCACATGTCCAGTATCGGCGAGCTGCCCCACTGAGATCAAGTTTCTTCTCAGGTTTGGAACATGTCGAACATCCTTCAACTTCAAGACTGTCCCATCTTTCTGACTTATCTGAACATCTCCCTTGCCAACAATACTACACGGCTCATCGTCACCAAAGTAAACTCTCCCGAAGTCACCAAATACATAATCACGAAGAACGTCTTTCGACAAAGTGGTATAAAACGAAACACTCGAGTCTATAACCCAAGACTCATTCTGCGCATCAAGAGACAAGATCAACACTTCCGTATCACTCTCCTCTGATAGATTCACCAAATCCTTCTCACCTTGAGAGCTTTCTTCTTGCTTTTTAAACACTCTGCAATCATGCTTCATATGCCCATTTTTCCGCAATGCCAACACCCATCATTGCCTTTCGGCCCTTTGGACTTCTTCCTTGACTTAGAACGTCCATGTTTATTGCTTCCTCTATTTGACGATCTTTCTCATTCTTCAACGTTTAGAGCATTCCCAAATTTTCCTGAAATTCCCAATGCTTTCCTTCTAGATTCTTTGCTGAGAATTAGACTCACAACATCATCAAATTTCAACTTTGTAGATCCTATAGAATTGCTCACGGCTACCACCAAACTATCGCAACTGTCTAGCAAATTAGACAAGATCAACGATGCCCTGACCTCATTATTAAACGTGGTACAAATGGATTCCAACTGGCTCATGACTGTATTGAACTCATTTAGATGCTCGGCCACGCTCCCACCGTCCGACATCTTCATGTTGAATAGCTGCTTCATAAGATGAATCTTGTTAAACGCTGAGGGTTTCTCATACATCGTTGTCAGTGCACGCATCAAGTTTTTTTGTGTTCTTCTCCTTGGATATATTGAAGGTAACACTCTTTGATAAAGAGAGTCGAATCGTCGCCAACGCCTTCCGATACATAAGAGTCCATTTTTCATCGGACATGTTCTCCGATTTCATCTCTTTTCCTTATAGAAAAATATAGAGGTCCTTCTAACACAGGTAGTCTTTCATTTGCATCTTCCAGAAGACGAAGTTTGATCTATCAAAATTCTCAATCCGTATCTTCTCATCTTCCGTCATTACTCCCACTTAAACCAAACCAATGGCTTTGATATCAGTTGTTGCGTAGCAAGCCAACAACACCGGTGAACCGAGATAGAATCTCCGACATCACCCATAAATGATAAACATGAAGAAATAATGAAGAGAAATGAAAATCCAAACAAACCAACAAATCACAAGATAAATTTTATGTGGAAAAACCCCAACAAGGGTAAAAAACCATGGATGTAACTTCCACTATGGAATAAGACAAAGTTTAAAATGTAATCTCACCTTCTTCTATGCTTCCCATGAACAAAGATGACCCTTTTGCAAACCTCTCTCTCTCTCTCTCTCTCTCTCTCTCTCTCTCCTTGGACTTATAAAGACCCTAATCACGATTTGGAAGTACTTAAGTAGTGCTTCGCAATAATTAGAACCAAAATAGGAAACTGCATATGAGCAGTCCGTGCATCGTCGGGCGCCTGACCAGACACTGTCGGGCACCCAATCTGGGCTCCGGGCACCTGGTGACCTCACGTTGGGTGCCCCATCATTTCTAAAACAATCCAAAGATAATCTCCTTCCTCCAGGGAATTTCGATCGCCCAACCTTGACTAGTCGGCACCTGATGACCCCCAGGCTGCTCTTTTAGTGCTGGCTCCACACCTCAACATGGAGGTGTAAAATTTTAGGGTTGTCTAACATCATTGTTGAAACTGACTCTAGTTTAATTGTGAAGGCAAGTTCTAATATCTAAGCAACCATTTCGTTCTCTACCTGGTATCGCTTGGGCTCCCTTATCAACCTACGACGTTCCGTGATTTTCAAGATTACACATATTTTGTGTGAATGAAATGTAGTAGCAGATGCTCTAAATAAATGGGTAGTCGCCCAACTTAGAATATTATAATAAATCGGAGATCCCTAGTGCAATCAAAGGCTTGCTTTCCATTGTTTAAGATCAATCCCTTCCTGTCGGCTCCTAGAAGGGATTTCTCATCCAGAGCAGCTTCGTTTTTCCCCCTCGGTTTGGTCAGGCAGCTACCCAAAACAAGTTCAATTGAAATCGTCAAGTGGACCCCTCCCCAGGAAGGTTGGGTCAAACTCAACGTTGATGGCTCCGCAAGGGAAAACCTGGGCCTGTCGGGGGGTGGCGGTATATGCAGGGATAGAGTAGGCAACTTTCGTTTTGCCTTCTCGTCAGGGTATGGTGTTGGATCCAATATGCGCACCGAGGCAAGAGCGGTGGTGGAGTGCCTGTCATTGTGCGCCTGATTGGGCCTTGCTCAGGTAGAAGTTAGCAGTGATTCTAAGGTTGTAGTGGAGCTTCTAAATGCTAGGAAGCCTAAGTCGTGGACCTCTTGGTACTGGTGGGCCAGGGTTAGATCCTTTAGACATCGGATGACAATCATGATTGCCCATATGAAGAGGAAGGCAAACTTCATTGCAGACGACCATGCCAAGTCATTATACCAAAATTGTAAAAAAAAACGACGAATCAAGTCCGTCGCATCGTCACACATTTTTTTGCCCGTCGTTAATTTTAAACGACGAACTAAATTCGTCGATAAATTACGACGGATATAGTCCCTCGTTCGATGAATTGTTCGATATTAATAACGACGGATTAAGTCCGTCGGTAATCTTTTTGGAATAGTAGCGACAAATTTAGTCCATCGTTCAACGACGGATTTAGCGACAGATTCCAACTAGTGCGGTAGTATGTCCCAAACAAACCGTATGTTTGGAGATGTAAAAGAGTTACCCCAAGTGGTTAGGGGTCATCTCTTCCTTGATAAGGTGGGTTTGGGCTGCCCTCATTATGGAAGGAGTGACAGTAAGCCTTCGAAGTGTCTAACAGAATGGGCCAGCATTCCTGTTATAGCTGGGCGTGCACGTTTTAGGTTCTATTTTTTCTCTGTTGGATAGCCAAAATTTAGGTTCTATAATATAGGAAGGCTGGATATTGTAAGGTGTACATTGTTGTGGCCTAGGAATATGATAGGCATGCCCTGTGTTTTAGGTCAGGGATGCCCGAAAGTTGTAATTTGTTGTTTCATTCAATGAAAAAAAAAGATTCTGAAAAAAAAAAGGCTTTCTTTCCATGGACAATTTGAGGGTTGGATCAATTGGAAAGGGTTAAGTGCTCTGGTTTTTCTTCTTGGGTTGCATTACTCTTTTTATGTTTTCTTATGTAAATCCTCCTGATGGTATATACGATTGGTGAGGCTGCCCTTTTACTTCTGGGGGCCATCCAAATCACTTGGATGTACATGTTGCTTGTTGACATTTTTAATTTTAATTTTTTAATTTTTTTAAGAAAGAATGATCAGTACTTCCACATGGTCTCAGTTTGATGGTAGGTGTCACAGCTTTTTGAGTTTCAAATTTTTACTAGGACCATTTTTTCGAGGCACTCTAAAATCTATTGCTTGTTGACATTAATACAAAGCTTGGTTTCTTAAAGAAGAAGAAGAAGAAGAAGAAGAACAAGAACAAGATAGATTGACAATGTGAACACAATGGTTGTGAAGGTTTTCTGGTAATAATAAAAGTACTTGGGCTAACATCGACGAGTTTGATAAGTGGACAAGCATGTATGAAGCAACCTATCTACATGCTATATTGCATCACAATGTGTCACATCAGTTTGATATCCAAGCCATCCATTAGTTGGGTCCCAACCATATATATAGATCATTTTGTCCAACAATTCGGCAGGTTCATAGATCCATGATCTATGGACTCAGTTAGGTGGGGTTTAACAAAACAAAAATATCTCACTCCAAACATGCTACATGTACAATTTTTAATCAAACACTAGTTTTCTATCACACTATGATCTACAAACGGGGTAGTAAAGGCATGAAATGTGCATACACCAATATCTAGTTACATACATAGGACATAACAGTATAAATACCAAGCTCCTTCTGTTGCGCTTCATTGTTCTTAAGTTCTTCCACCCTTCTCTCAAGTCCAATTAATCCTCTTAGTATCGATGCAATGGATTAAATGCTTCCCATGAAAAAAATCAACAAAAGCATTCTATCAATAAATATAATATATTCTCTCCTTCCCTTTGTCCAAAGTGCTAGTGTGCAGAAAAGAATTCCCATTTCCACTCCATATCCAACTTCAAACCCAATCCATATGGATTTCCAATCGTATTTGCCTTCTAATTGTGTTAATGGTACCAAAGCTTCAACATCTTCACATTTCTTCGATAATGGAGGGCCACATAATCCCAAATTCCCTAGAAATGATTCATTCGTGAATGTATTGAATTGATGAATTTGCGGTATTCTTCCTACGAGGAGGTTCTGTGAAAGGTTCAATACTGCGAGGAATGTTAACTCTGTTAGCTGCAAAGGGATCTCACCAGACAAATTATTGTTCGAGAGATCTAATGATTCAAGCTCCTTTATATTTCCGAGTGATACTGGAATTCGACCTACATGACAGTTGTAAGACATATTGAGCACATGCAACGACTTTAGATCTCCAACTAATTCTGGAATATCCTCGTCAAATTGGTTATATGAGAGATCCACTACCGTGAAGGCAATAAGGATCTTAACAAGTTCCATTTCATGCCCTTTGCTCACTATAGTCACTTTATCTTGATAGTATCCATCGTTAAATCCTCTGCTAAGGAATTGAGATTGGGATTTGTCATCCTCCATCATTGCCTTCCAGCTCTTGAACAAATTTGATGGCAAACTGCCCATGAAGCTATTGGAAGAGAGGTCGAAGATTTGTAACAACGGAAAGGTGTAATTTGTTAGAGGGTTTCCAATGGTGCCATGAAATTTATTGGACCTCAAGATGAGAACACGCAATCGAGATAAATTTTCCAACCAAAAAGGAAAGGTGTCATTTATTTGATTGTTTCCAATGTTTAACACCTCTAGCATTGTGCAGTTGACCAAAGACCTTGGTACCTGCCCTTCCAACCAATTCCCACTGAGATCAATTGTCTCTAGAGTGCATCCTTCTTTAAATGTTTGAAGTAAGGTTCCCTAAAATTCATTTCCTCCCAGATTCAAAACAGTGAGGTGGTCACTGATTTCACCCAAACATGGTGGAATTGAACCATTGAAGCGGTTGTCAGACAAATCGAGGACTCGTAAGGAACTGCGGTTGCAAATAAGCGATGAAACTTCTCCACTAAAATTATTACTTGAAAGTGAAAAGAAAAGGGAGGGTAGAAAATACGGAAGTGAGCCTTTTAACTTGTTAAAGCTTAGGTCATGATATGCCAACGAACTCAAGGAACCATGGAAAAATGGTTTCTCTAGTCCTTCCAACGAATTGTGAGAAAGATTTAATACATCAAACTATCATTTGCAACGTTCCATATCCATTTGGGTATTTCACCATTGATTATGTTTTTTGAAAGGTCTAGAACAGTTAACTGTTCTTGGTTTCTCAAGATATTTGGAAATTTGCTAATGTTACAAGATCGCAATCTCAAACTTTGGATCTGGGGGAAGGAAATGAAGGTTGAATTGCTTCCTCCATCATCAACTGACAGGCTATTTTCTGAAAGATTGAGGACTGTGAGGTTCTTGAGGTTTTGGAACAAGCAAAGGTCCACAATGCCACTAAAATTGTTTGATGAAAGATCGAGCCTTGTAAGCTTAATGAGTTCAAAGACCGACCTTGGAATAGGCCCTTCTAAGCTGTTGTGATCCAAATGGATGATCTCAAGTAGTGAAGAGGAGGCGTTCTGAAACTCGCCAAGCTCACCGCTAAATTTGTTATTTCTAAGATCCAACTTTTGTAATGATGGCAGTGAAATCAATGATGGAATGGTCCCATTAAAGAAATTATCGTTTAAGAGGAGTTCTTTAAGATTTTGAAGACCATGGCCTTGGGAAAAAGGAATTGGACCACTGAAACCATTGTATGAAAGATCCAAATAAACGAGGTTGTTAAGGTTGGCAAGAGAGGATGGCAATGGCCCAGACAGAATGCAATATGCGACCTCGATAACGATCAACTGTTTAAGATTACCTAATGATTCCGGTAACTTGCCAGAAAATGCTGTGTTGGTTAGGTCCAATGTCTGGAGAGTATTGTTTCGATGGAATTCTGGCAAATTCCCTGTGAGAAATGGATTGTCATATACTCTGAGGGTTTTCAAGTTTGGCAGCCTGAAAATACTTTCGGGAAATTTTCCGTGCAATTCACATCCACTAAGACGCAGTACCGTTAAAGACGAGAAATTCCCAATGAAGTTTGGTACCACTGAAGAGAGATTGTTTCCACTGAGGTTGAGTTCAGATAGAAAACGGAGCTTGGAAAGGGAAGAAAGGATGGGCCCTGAAACACCACAATACTGGAGATACAGTTATCTCAGACTGGACATGTTTTGGAAAAGCACCAGAGGAACATGGAGAAATGGACTGTAAGATAGATCGAGAGAAACCAAACTGGTCAACAGGGATGTTTCCAGGGGTATTTGACCACGAAATCTCAATTGAGATGGGTCAAACGGGTGAGCTGGTCAAACCCAGAAGGGATTGGAGATTCATTGAAGTCATTATGAGCGAGGTTGAGCCCCTGCAAAAAATCAACCTCTCCAAAAGTGAATTTCACTGCTCGAGCAAGCTTCCCTCCTCCAGAATCAGGGCCATTCAATACCAATCGGGAATTAAAAATGCTTCCAGAATGCTGAAGTACCTGGGTGTTCCAATTATCCGTGGTAGAATTAGAAGGTTCCACTTTCAGCCGCTGTTGGACAGAGTACAAGGTAAGATCTGTGGATGGACTAGCAGATTCCTCAATCAAGCAGCCAAAGCAGTTTTAATTGCCATGTGATCAGCAGCATCCCTATTCACTCTATGGCTCCGTCGGTGGTTCCCAATCTAGTTCTCCAAGACCTGGAAAAGATGTTTGCAGATTTCTTCTGGGGTTGGGTGGAGGGGAGGAAAAAACATCACTGGATCAGCTGGAAGTCCTTGACAGTGCCCAAATCAGAAGGGGGCATCGGCGTTAGGAGATTGAAAGAAGTCATGCAAAGCTTGCGCCTCAAGATGGCCTGAAATGCTAGCAGCGCCTCCTGCTTCTCAGTTTGGGGAGAGTTCTTCAGAGCTAAATATCTTCCGCAAGGAAACTCCACTAACCAAGCTTCGATATCGACAGCATCTCCATCATGGAGAAGAATTGCGAAGCTCCTCCCGGTGATTTCAGATAACTCCCGCTGGATCGTGGGTAAAGGTGAATGCGGTCTATGGACTGACAATTGGACAGGTTTGGGCCCTCTTTCCAGTAGGACCTCGCAGCCGATTCCCCCTGCTCTGAGAAATCTGCAGGTGAAACACATCCTTGGGACAGAGGGGATCCTGCCCAATTCCCCAGCGCTGCCCTTTCTTCCGGACGAAGTGATATCCAAAATCTGCTCAGAAGGTATGTTCCTCCGGCAGTCCGACGATGAGCGTGTGTGGCCTTTTGAATCTTCGGGTGGCTTCTCGGTAAGGTCTGCTTGGTCCCTGGGTCGGCAGCCGTTGTGCAGGAAAAACTGGGCCAGGTGGGTGTGGCATAGCAAAATGCCTCCTAAGCTTTCAGTCTTTGTTTGGAAGGTTATGCATTCAGGTATTCCTGTCGATCCCAGAGTCCAGAGCAAAGGCATTTCCCTTGCTTCCAGATGCAACTGCTGCCATGTGCAGAACAGCTCTACGCAGGTGAGGCCGTCTTCTGAAACCATCGACCATCTGTTTGCCTCCAGTTTCCTTGCCAGAAGGGTGTGGGCCACGGTCAGCGCTCTTTTCGACGTCCACTTCTTGGAAGCCCAATTGCTGGTTGCTAGACTTCAGCAGTGGTGGATTTCTGCCTCTACGTCGAACAGTTTTCTGCTGCTCAGAGGTCTGCTGCCGAGCGTCATCATCTGGGAAATTTGGATGGAGAGAAATAGATGCCGGTTTGATCAGTTGACTGCCAACGTCGGTAGGGTCCTGCTGCAGGTCCGAACGTGGATACGGAGCTTTAGTGCTAACCTTCCCACTCCTCATAACCTCACCCTGTCCAATATGCTTGCCATCTCCTCGCTTCAGATCCGATTTCAGCAAGACATCAATTTCAGATTCGAAGTGGTTAAGTGGATTAGGCCTGAGGCTGGCTGGGTTAAACTTAATGTTGATGGATCCTCCATTGGTAACCCGGGCCAGATAGGTGGTGGTGGAGTCTGTAGAGATTCTAACGGTAACTTCATCAACGCTTTCTACAGCGGTTACGGTTTCGGGACTAATTCCATTGCAGAAGTCAGAGCCTTGGTGGAAGGACTAACCACCTGTGTGGAAGCCGGCCTTTCCAAAATAGTCATAGAATCGGATTCTCGATTCGTGGCTGACATGTTTGAGAACGGTTTCCCTCGTCCGTGGCAGATGAGGTTCTGGCTAGCCAAGTTCGAATCCTTGAAAGCCATTGCCGATGTCAGAATCGTCCATGTCTTCAGAGAAGCCAACAAGGTCGCGGACGGTTTGGCCAAGATGGGCAGCAACCTTCAACGCTGCTCCCGATTCTCCTCGGTCAGTGCTCTTCCTCCTCCTATTATAGGCGATTTTGTGTTAGACAAAACGGGTTTGGGCTCCATTAGGAAGGTTTTTGGTCCCTTCTAAGTCCTTTCCTTTCTTTTGGCCTTTGGGTCCTTATGATAGGCATCCTCCGGACAGAGTTCCAGGGTGCTGCCCGAATCTGTAATCTCTGTACATTCCCTTTGGCTCAATAAATTCTTTTCTTTAAAAAAAAAAAAGAAAAAAAAAAAGAAAGGTTGAGCCCCTGCAGGCTTTGAAGACGAAATATTCTTCCGAAATCGACCAGACCAGATACCGAGAGGTAGCTGAGGTCGAGGACGATCACATGACCGGTGGCACCATTGCATGTGATGCCTACCCAAGAGCAGCAATCCCTGTTGTCAGGATTCCAAGAGGAGAGTGTGCTGTTATCAGAGAAGTCAAAGCCCTGCTTCAAGTGGAGCAACGCAGAGAAATGATCTTCAATGCATTGTTGTTGTGTTGACAAGGCCTTACTGTTATTCTCAGTAGCAAAGACAAACGAGGAGAAGAAAAGGAGGGAAGAGAATAAGAGAAACCTTAATAAAGAAGGAAGAATGGAGAAGAAGATTGGAAATGTAAGGGCTTTATTAGTACGAGAGAGGAGGAAGAGATCCATTTGCTTTGGCTACGCAAGTTTTGGATAAGCTGTTATTGGATTAAGGGTTACGTGACTATACAATCCCTACTAATGTGTGGTTGGAAAAAAAAAAAAAAAACAACTATACAGTCGCTACTGTTTTCTGTGGTATTGTTCACTTGAGCATTGGATATTTTGGAATCATACACTAAAATGCGTTGGAAAAATGGACGGACGGCGTGGATGAAACAAATACACAAATTCGCTGGCTGGCGTTATGTCATCAGCGAAACCGCGTCTGGTTCGGTCGACTACGTGTGGAGTAGACCCAGTCAAACCTTGCCACGTCAATGTATTATCCAATGTCAGGTGATTTCTGTGAGATCATGGCGTCCAAAATGGGTCCCTCCTTATCGACTGTTAGACACCTAACCATGGGATGCAAATGTCGGGGATCATGCGGGCCAGAAAAGTACACATTTCTTGATGAGCAGAGGGCCCAATGTTTGGCAAACATGAAGTGGGAAATTAGACAGTTACGATTGCTAAGCCAGTAAGATCTTCAGGCTATGCTCCAAATATACCTGAATAGCCCAAGGTTCAGACAGTCCAGATCAGCTGTCATCTATGCCTGTTGGTAGATAAGGCCCATGTTGGGAAGAGCAATCCCCAACCAACTGAATTATAGACAATCTGAATTATATGAAACAAACTCAAACATCTAAGATGAATAAAACCAATTACCATACACAATATAACTATTCTTTTTTTTTTTCTTTTTTTTTTAACGTGAAAAATCCTCTAGAAATAGAGGTAAAACCCATGGGACCTCGTCCAGTCAACAAATTCACTATGTAGATGAATTACACAATAATCACGAACTTATAACAAGCTTGGATCTAATATATTCACCTCTAGGGCGGATTACAATGAAAGAGAACAAGTAATAGAGAGATCTCACCAACGATGATTGACAAATCCTCAAAATTGTCCTTCAAGAGGCTGTAAACACAAACTAACGTCATAGATGAATGTCACGAACTCGGTCTCGTCTTCAATTTGGACCACTCTCTCTTTCTCCAAACTCTCTTTCTCTAGGAACATATTATGTTAACCCCAATCCCACAAAGCCGTGCTTATATAGCACTTAGGCTAGAATTAGAAACAAAATGCGTAGAAATGCGGTAAACTGTGTGAACCGATGGTTAATTGGTCGGTCAATTGATATCACCTGACCTATCGTCTGTCGCCCGACGACCTTAAGTTTGATCGCCCAAAAGTAGCAAAAAATGTTTAGAGAGTTTATTGTCAAATTTTCACCTCTAGAGTCGACCTCCCTAGGATGATCCGAGGCTCTCTTGTGCTTGACAAGACTGGCATTGGTAATGTTAGGAAGTGTTTTCAACCGGGATAGGGTAGGGGCTGTATTTCTAAGCATATGATAGGTGGGGCCTAGCCCTTTTTTCGGGCCATGCCCGAATGTCAAAAATAAATAAATAGAGAAGCCTTGCTAGAGTCTTTGTATGGTTGTGCTGAGCAGCCCAGAGGTTTTCCATCCCTTTTGAGTCTTCTTTAAATGATAGGTGAGTCCCTGCATTTTTTGTGTAGTGGGCCACCCGAATGACTCTCAGTTGTACATGATGGATGCAGCCTTTTTTATTGAATAATTTTTTTTTTCTTTAAAAAAAATCAGTTTATTGTCAAATTTCGATTTTCTTTAGTCCCCCGACCATGGTGGTTAATCCATCGATGACCTTGATCAAGCAATATCTGTAACGCCCCAGATTTTCCTTAGGTGGCTTTGAAAGTACTATAGTATAACATATTATGTGTAAAATTCCCGATTAACGATAATTTTAATTTGTTTTCTGAATAAGTAATGATTCGTGATTAATTCGATATAGATTCTTTTGTAAGATATGCTTAGGATCATGCATAGAACCTTGTAAAACCATTAGGTTTCCCAAAAGTTTTAGATTAAAAATAACTATGATAATGCCCTTAGCCCACCCATATTCGCTGTTTTTGATCAATTGGGTAAGTAATTTTTGAATCCATCTGGAAGGTAGGCGTAGTTTTAGGTGTGTATCGACGCCATAAAGTTAGATTTTTTAAATGGCCATTAGATCATGGAGATCTTAACTTAGGAGCATATGTGGCCGTTGATCGAGAAAGCTAGTCGGGAAAGCAACTATTCTAAACTGATCATCTTAGTGGTAAACTCTTATCCTAAATTTTTTTTGATGATCTAATGAGTATAAATATGAAATCTTGAGTGCTAAAAAATGTGAATGGCTCACCTTAACCTACACCCTTGATATCTAGTTCACATGGTTCCCATAATCTGATTGATATAAAATTTTATACCATACCTATCTATCATAAATGAATCGCACAAGTCAAATTTTAGCCTTTAGATCTTAGTATAAATGGCCTAATTAACAAATTAGCCCCTTAACCCTTGATTTTAATGTCCATCGAGTGAGGAAAGTGGATGGTTAGTCATAGTTGAATATTTTCCTTTCTGTGAGTGACTTAGATCGTCCTTATCATGGACCAATAATGTAATTTGAGTGCCCCTCCTTGATAAGCCTCTTTCTTAAGCGTGAAGTTATCTCATTTTATGAAATAACCGAATACCAACTCCTTCAAAATTTGGGCCTTTCAATTAACCCACTTCCCACCGTCAATCACAACTCAAATTTGGAATATATCTTAGCATCATATGACTACGAGACTCTACAAAATTTGAACCCCGATCTATAATCCTACACCGTGGAATCACCAAGCTAGCTCATTTCTTTTCTACAAAAAGTTAAAATTTCAGTTCTAGGTCATTCCCACCATTAATCAACCACCAAACTTTATACAATCATTTACCTATCATGACTACACATTTCTCCCAAATTTGGGCCCTGATCATCAAGCGTGGACCGTTAATTGAGATCAAGTCCGTTTTGGCACCCACCAGGCCATTTTTAATATCGGTCAATCTAGATTTCAGATCACCATGAAAATTATATATTTTGACTCTACTCTTTGTGCTTAACACGGTGAATGGATTTGAAATCATTAAAAATCATCCCTTAATCATGTTTTGATGGTGTCATAGTGAGATTAGGAGGTGTGCACGCCCACTTCATGTAAAGGAGTGGTGCGCACGTCCCTACTCTTTCTCCCTTAAAAAAAAAATAAGAGAGAGAGAGAGAGAGAGAGAGAGAGAGAGAGAGAGAGAGAGAGAGAGCTCGCCCGTCCGCCGATCATCTTCTTTTCCTTCCTTCTTCATCAACACATATGTCATCTCCAACCCTTCCTCGTGTCGCCGTAATTCATGTAAAGATCTTCCCCATCAATTCTATCTAGAATTTTCATCTAAGGAAAAGGTGAGGATTTCCTTTAAGCCTAGTTACAATAATATCATGTTTCTTAGCGATTACATGCTTAGACACTAGGGTTTTGTTGTGTGATTTCTTGAAACCGTGCTTGTTGAAATATCTTCATGTGATTATGATTTGTATGGTATTCCTTGATGTGTACTATGAATTTTGATGTATGTGAACCATGATTTATGTTTATATGTTTGAAAAAGGAGCTATGATGATGTATATGCTTATGTGGAGACTGTGCTTAATTTACGGTCATTATATACTCATGATAAACATGATGATTGATTTGTTGTATGATTTAGAATTCTGTATATGAATGTTACGTTAATGAACGCCCTTTAACC
Organism: Liriodendron chinense; assembly: GCA_003013855.2. Lineage (NCBI taxonomy): Eukaryota > Viridiplantae > Streptophyta > Magnoliopsida > Magnoliales > Magnoliaceae > Liriodendron > Liriodendron chinense. The sequence continues at coordinate 1,963,726 of ML058501.1, read as the reverse complement.
CTGTACTGATATAACCGTTTGATGTTAAGAGATGACGCTCGTATGAGGCCTTGTTATATTGGCATTACCATGTGGATGTTTTTGGATGAAAATGCCTTATTAGTTATAGTAAGAATTGGCATCACCATGTGTATTATTGAATGATATGCCTTGACGTTGAGGATTAAGTATTGGCATTACCGTAGATGTGTTGTTGGTCGTATATGCCATGATGTTGAGTTTGACACTACCGTGTGCATTGTTGGATACGTGCCGAGGGATCCTTGTTTGATATGTTACCTGTGGTGGACCCTTTGAGGAAAGAGATTGATGAATACGAGAAGTTTCATGAGCCGGGGTTAGTGGTATGGGACATTAAGCCTGAGCTGTCGGCCTATGCTGGGTGATGAGCCCCCCATAATGACCTTGAGCTTCCTTAAACTAATTGGGGTAAGGAGTAGTCATTAGTCGTGAACATCGTTTAATTGGCTAGATGTTAAACTATTTAACTAAAGGTAAAACTAATCATGCATTCACTGGACCCGACTTAGTGGGTTAGCCCTATGGGCACTGCGGTGCTAGCTTGTGGTATGGGGATGGGTGGCTATCACCTCCATTGGCTGGGTTTGTTAATATGAAGTCGTGGAATTACCCGCTTCATCGTGGACTCTGGTGACTAGTGGCTAGTGAGAAGAGTTGGAGTAAGTCCCGTCTTATTTAGTCAGGGTGCCTTAGCCAGAGCATGCATATCATGCATTGCATTAAATAAGATTTTCTGATGTATGTTTTGGTTGGGTATGCTTATGTTTGGATATTATTATGATAATCTTAGGGGGTAACCCTCACTGAGTTGATCGCGAGCAACTCACTCCCTCCTGGGACGGTATTATAAAACACCACCAGCTTGTTGTAGGTGACGATCCATTAGACGAACCCGACTTACAGGTTGAAGAGTATATAGTTTCATGGCGGTCAATGACGAACGATGAAGCTGTATTGGTTTGAAGACGAATAATGTTTATTATTTCCATTTTCGTAGAATAAATTTATTTTTATGTAAATCGAATTAAGTCTCCCAAGGAGACGGAAAGTGAAATATTACATATTTTGTATGATTTAAGGACATTATGTTGATAATGTAGAGTAGAAAAACATCGAATAAGAACCTTGAATTCCGTCAATATATTATGAATGCCATGAATGTGAGAAATAAAGATGAATGTATGAAAATATATCCCTAATACATTTTAGTTAACACTCGAAAACTCGGCCCATCGTGTTGTCCACGAGAGCCGAAATTTCGGAGCGTTACAATATCTCTCCTCACTCATGAGGAGGAACACCCCATCAAATCTTCACCTTCCAACTTAGGAAGAGGGCTACATTGTCTTCAAGCCCTCTAGGCTTCTACAAGCCTCAAACTTGCCCTTGATTAAAGCCTTGGTCATCATGTCTTACCCTTTGTCATCGATATGAATATTCTCAAGCTGTAGCACCTTATTCTCCAAAGTATCCCTTTTTTAAAAAAAAAAAACAAATATATGTTCATATAAACAGAAAAAACGCAGTATGGACATTCGAGAGGAGGTCACACGAGACTCCACCTATCCTATCTGCACACTTACAAACGCACCTCGAAAAAGAAAAGAGAAAGAAAAAAGAAAAAAGGAAAAAAGGAAAATGGAAGACAAACCCCAGATTAGGGTCATCTAATGTACCCCAATCCCGTTCTGTCCAGACAAAGAAGACCCCTAATCCTAGCAGGCAGGCCTGCTGCCGACGAGAATAAGCGATTTTGCTGAGAGGAACTGCCCCATCGAGCAAGGCCGTCCGCCACAGGGTTAGCTTCCCTGAAGGTGTGATATATCAAAACCTCCAACTTCCTTTTCAAGGCTGAAAATCTGGCTTGCCAGTACCACATGGTCCAAGAAGGGGTTTGACGGTGAGTAGAAAGAAGATTTACCACCACCTTCGAATCCGACAAAATTTCTACTTTGGATATGCCCTTATTCACACATAAAGACAACCCCTCAACCAAGGCCTTGATCTCATCTCTGTTATTAGAGCTTATACCATAAGCCGAGGAGAAAGCAAAAATGACGTCGCCCGCCCTGTTGCGACATACCCCTCCACCTCCAGCCTTCCCCGGGTTACCTAGAGCCGAACCATCCACATTGAGAGAGCACAAGCCGACCGATGGCCTCCTCCATTTGATCACTGCAGGGAAGTCAGAGACGACATGATTCCCTGTAGATCCCGTGCCTAAGTGAAGAAACGCCTTGGTAGAGCATGGCACACTCTTTCGCGCCTGAAGAAGCTGAAAGGCCCATTCCAACCATGATTGAACGTTGCGAATAATGGTCGAAACATTCAACAAAGTCTGATCAAATCGAGCTGCATTTCTAGCCTGCCAAAGTTCCCAAAAAATGAAACAGGGGGTAAAGCCTATCAGCGCCGACAAGCAATTCCCATTGTTGGCCAGCACCCACCACTGGTTCACGCGGTTGACGGCGAGAAGAAGCGGATGAGGTTGAGCGGCTGTCCCTAGACGACATTCAAAGTGCCTCCATACCTGTTCAGCCAATTCCCCTTGAGCGAAGAGATGATCAATGGTTTCAGCTTGGGGAGCAGACATCAGCGAGCTTCCACAACATGTACATTTAGAGGCTAGACAGATTCCTTTGGATTGGACTCTTTCATCGACTGGAATTGCCTTATGAAGAAGTTTCCATGTCAAAAGAGAGATTTTTGAGGGCACAATGGAATTCCATACCCATTTGGCCCATGGTTTGTTTGGACCTGCACTTCTATACATACTCCAAGCCGTCTTAACCTCAAAATCCCCAGACGTTGAAGCTGTCCAAACACAGGTATCAGCATCTGAATTGGTACAGATTCCCTCCTCCTTAATGTGATCTAGCACCATCTTCGGTAGTAAACTAGAAAAGGCTTCCATTGGCTTCAGCCCTTCATGCCCCAACACAGCCTACACTAGCGCATCTTTGAGGTTGGGAGGAGGAGGCTGAATGCACCAGTCTTTGAGAGGCCCAAGACCAGTCCAATTATCGTCCCATAGATGGCATTTTCCACTTCCCACCAACCAACGCACCTTCGATGCAATGGCAGGCAACATCTTGCAGATAGACTTCCACATTGGGGAGGCATAGGCTACGTCAGGCATGACACCGTTCATATCAAGGCTTCTTCTGTATTTAGAGCTGCAGAATAATCCCCATATCGAGTTGGACGCTTTATATTTGACAGCCCAGGCCAGCTTCATACGAAGTGCACGCATTACACTCTTGATACCACGAATACCCAGACCACCCTCATCAATGGGGGTTGAAATGGTCTTCCAACAGGTCCAATGACATTTCTTTCTACCATCATCCCATCCCCAGAAAAAATTGGAGAAAGCTTTCTCCAAATCTTGCACCACACTCGAAGGAATGTCAGACGCTGACAGCAGATGAATCGGCATCCCACTGAGCACATGTTTAATCAGCGCAAGACACCCAGCCTGGCCTAAAATTCTGAGACTCTAACCAGCAATACGGTTCCGTATCTTCTCTAGCATCGGTTGAAAAAATATTCTCCTTGGTCTACCTCGATAGATCGGAATCCCAAGATAAGAAAAAGGCGCCTCTCCTTTCTTAAATCTAAGGATTGATTCCACTGTCCTACAACGAGAGGTGGGCTGGTTGGAGGATAAGATAAAAAAGCTTTTGTTGCTATTAATCTTCTGACCTGAACTCGCTTGGTAGTTTTGAAGGAACAGCGCAATGGCCCGGAGGGACTTGGAGCTCTCGTTAGCAAACAGAATGGTGTCATCCGCGTAGAGGAGGTGCGAGACCATTTGACAGTGGCTTTGAGTCTGAAAAGGAGAGCAGAAACCTCTTTCCACCAACCTTTAAAGCCGCGGCTAAGCACTTCCGCTGCAACGATAAACAGCCCCGGCGAAATTGGATCGCCTTGACGAAGACCTCTTGAAGATTTAAAGAAGCCACAAGTCTCACCGTTGATTAGAATGGAGAACCAACAATTGTTCCAGAGCTTTTCAAGTAGATGAATCGAAGACTGTGAGAACCCAAATCTTGCCAGCATCTGCTTAAGGAAACCCCACTCTAACCGGTCGTAAGCCTTTTCCATATCTAGTTTCAGCAGGATGTTCCCTCCTCTAGCCTTCCTATCAATGTCAAGAAAGATTTCCTGGACAAGAGCACAACTCTCCGCAATCGATCTGCCCTTTATGAACGCCCCTTGTTCCATGGAAACGAGCTTCGGGAGTAAGGAACTCAACCTATCTGCGACAATCTTGGAAAAGATTTTGTATATGCAGTTACATAAGCTAATTGGGCGAAAATCACCGAAGTTAACTGGAGTATCTTTCTTGGGGATAAGGCAGATTAAGGAAGACGTGAAAGCTCTTGGAATGTTCCCTCCACGGAAGAATGATTGAACAGCTTTGACAACGTCATCTCGGACAATGTCCCAGCATCCCCTGAAAAAAGCACCTGAAAACCCATCTGGACCTAAAGCCGCATCAAGAGGGAGGGAGTTAACCGCCTCATGAACTTCGTCAATAGAAGGTTCATGCAACAGACCTTGATTTTCTTCAGCGGAAATCAAGTTTGGGATAACATCCAGCAGGTCCTCCATCGGCCCTGGGTTAGAAGCAGACAAAAGGTCTGAAAAATATTCTACAGCTGCTTGCTTAATGACTTGACGATCCGTTGTAACCATTCCTGATTCAAGCTTGATCTCATGAATCGACATTCTCCTGACTTTGGCCGATGCTTGGTTATGAAAGAATTTTGTATTACGATCTCCTTCGCACAACCAAGAGTTCCTGGATTTCTGTTTCCAAAAGATTTCTTCCTGTAATTCAGCCTGTTGCAACCTGAGCCTAGCTTCCTTCAAGCTGAGAAGAGCAGAGGAAGGGTCCTCTGATGATTGGACACTCTGCTCTGCAAGCAGGAGATTTGCTTCAGCCACCTTGGTGTTCTGGAAGACATTTCCAAAGACATCCCTGTTCCAAACTTTGAGAGAGGCCTTCACATTCTTTAATTTTCTGAGAAGGACCAAACTTGGATCACCCACTATGTCTGAAACCCAAGCTGATCTGACCTGGTCCATAAAGGAACCATGAAGAATCCACGTGCGCAGGAATCTGAAAGGTCTCGGAAAGGACGGAACTTCAGCAGGGAAAGAGAGCAACAGGGAGCATGATCTAATTGAGAACGTGCTAGGTGTCTCACTTGGAAAGCTGGAAATTTGTTCATCCATAGGGTGTTGAAGCACGCACGGTCTAGGCGAGCCCACTTTCTAGCCCTTCCCATCTGATTGTTGCACCATGTAAAACGATTGCCCAGAAAGCCTGCATTAAACAGCCCCGCCATATCCAAAGCTTCAGCAAACTCAGTTGAACTAGCCGCGTCGAATAAACAGTTCCCTTCCTATCAGAGGTTGATAGGACCGTGTTGAAGTCCCCTACAGCAATCCAAGGGAAAGATCCACTCATAGCCACTAGCTTCAAATCCTCCCAAAGGAGTCTTCTCTCAGCCCTGGAGCACTTCGCATACACCACCGAGGCCACTACCATTGAGGCAATTTGTTGCAGCCCCACTGCTATTGTAAGCATCTGAGAGGATGCTTGCACTACCTGAAGCTAAAGCAGAGAGTTGTAAAAAAATCCAGACCTTTCCCCCTTCCATCGCATTCGAGCATGAGGCGTGAAATCCTAGCTTAAGGCCTGTGCTAATTCTCTTATCATCGTTGAGCATGGGTTCCAAAATGGTAATAATAGGTGGCTTAAATTCTCTAATTAAGCGCTTCAGCGATCTGATCATGGGTTTATTGCCCACCCCTCGAGCATTCCAGATGAGGATGTTATCCATTCAAAAACTTCATGTTTGTCTCGGCCCTTCTCTTCATCTTTCGCAGTTTACCATTCCAATATCTCAACGGAAGTCTGTCACCATCAGCAATCCCTGCTACCTGAACACACCTGCTTGATTTCATTTTCATAAAACTAGCTGCACTGGTATTTGAAGCATTCTGCTGAACTGGGTGGGGGCTTATCTCTTGATTGGCTGTAGGCTGAATGACTAAATCAGGCTGTCGGTGTTCGATCGATGCCACCAACACCCTCCCTACCTCAAGGTTGTCTGAAAGTTGATTAACGCAGTCCTTCGGCTCTGCAGAGATATCCAATAACTCGCTGTCCCCATTTACAATATTAGGCAACGTTCCCTGCATCGGAAGCATGCTGTCTATATTGTGGAAAGAGGGTAGCTGCTGCAATGGGGCCCCTGCCTCAGCTTCCATCGAGCTGGGAGCCATGTTGTCAGCCAGTTTTTCTTGAGGGTAGAAGAAAGGGGTGAGGTCTACCGCCAGGTTGATTTCACCCAAACCGCACTGCTGACCAACTTCAGGAAAGTAGACGGAGTTCCATGCATCTGTATCTTGGTCTTCAGGTTCCTCTTCAAACATGTCATCAACCTTCAAAGGGCTGCTTCCCACAGACAGTGCTTTTGCCCCCTTGGGTCTAAAGTCACCACAAACTGCATCATTCGTAATTGGCTCTCGACCAATTTCTTCCAGATTATGGTATTTCTGATTCTGAACTGGGTGGATTATGAGCCTATAGATGGCCGAGGAAGCAGGATTTGAGACTTCTTCTTGGACCACTTGGAGGGGGACCTGATCTGAGCATGTTTACTGAGGCTGGCCGCAAATCGGTAATGGGGCAGTCACATTAGCTTCTGTATCTTGGTTTTCCACCATCGTTCTCATAGCATAGTGGGTGAAACCATTCACATCATGGACCTCTACTGGGGGCATGGGGGGGTTGACCGAAATTTTGGTTGTGGGTGGGGGTGGGTTTGATGCTTGGGTTAGAGGAGGGGCAGGGGATGTGGGATGGTCCGTAGATGGCATGTGGGCTTGGATTTGAGGAGGGGCAGGGGATTTGGGGATGTGGGCTTGGGTTTGAGGAGGGGCAGGGGATGTGGGGATGTGGGCTTGGGTTTGAGGAGGGGCAGGGGATGTGGGGATGTGGGCTTGGGTTTGAGGAGGGGCAGGGGATGTGGGATGGTCCGTAGATGGGATATGGGGAGATGGTGGGTCCGGTTCTTGTGTGCGGGGTGTGGCCTTGTCTGGTTGTGGGGTTGGGGAAGGTGGTTTGGGTGGAACTGGGGGTATGATTGGGGGTGGGTGCGAGGATGATGGAGGATCCGGAGATGGGGTTGTGGGTGGGGGTGGGCAAAGAGGGTAATGAAAAGCTTGTTCCACCCATTGGCGAGTCGATTCGCACTGACGAGGACCCCCCTCGTCCTCCAAAGAGAGGGCCGTTGTATCACCAGATGATTCAATGACAGCTCAGACAAGGTAGGATACCGTTGATACGAGGAGCCTCCTGACCTTGAATAGGTCTACTCCCAGATGTAAGGCGACCTTAACCCTGGCAGATAATTGGTTCAGTCCAAGTAGGGAGCACCTGTCCACTTCAATCACCCGCCCGAACGTCTGACCCAATCCAAAGAAAACTGAATTAAACCACGCATGAGATGGAATCCCCCGTAGACGAATCCATGTACCCTCTCCTTCCAAGATGGATGTAGGGGTTCATGCCTTCATTTTAGATAACCCCATGTTCCTGTGTAATGTAGAGTTAGAGAGGAAAGATCTGAGCTCCATGCTTGTCTTAAAAACAAGCAAGAAGCGGTCGTTGGCTATTCTTGATATGTCCACCGCAGCTGCCTTAAACTTCGAGTCTCTGAGGCATTTCATCAAACGGATGAGGGGAACTTCCTTATGTTCTGCTATTCCCACAAGGGCCAGCCCCAATTCCTGGATTTTCACATCCACTTCAGCTGGATTAGCTCTGACGGATATATCCTCCAAGGGGTCTGTGTTCGGCACCTCACGAATGGGTGTGATGGGTGCTTCATGATGTCTATCCCCTTTGTAAACAGGGGTTCCTCTAGTGATTTCCAAGAAAGAATGTTGGAGCAAAGGCACATCAGGTGCAGGCAAAGGTAGTGGTTTTGGGTAGGGGATCTAGGTTGAGGAGGAAGGAACTACCTTGGTAGGGGATGTGCCTTCGAACTTCTTTCTCGGTTTGGCATGGGCCACTGTAACTACTCTGCCATCAATCCTTTTTCCATGGAAGGTGCTGATGGCCGCATAAGCATCGGCTTCATACAGAAATATTACAAAAGCATATCCCCTATGTTTGAGCGAATTAGAGGATTGAGGAAGGAATACATCAGTCACCTTGCCGATCTTCCCAAAAATCCTGAGCAAGTCCTCCTTAGATGTGTCGAAAGAAATGTTTCCCACGAAGACTGTGTAATCTGAATCTCGGGGCTTGGAGTTTCTTCGACGGACTTGCTTCCAACCGTTGGTCGCTGTAGCCGCTGCCATGGCTCTTCACCGGATCGTCAAGTGTTGCTCTAAGGTTAAAATATTCCAAAGCTTCTTTTGTATTTTTCTCTTTCTCCTCCAAAGTATCCCTGATCAAATGTATCACACTCTGGATATCACAGTAGACCACCTGCTTATCCTACTTCAGGCTGAATTCTTATAAGAACCGTTTCATCCAAAGCATCTCCTTGCATGCTTCTGTGACTACAATATACTCGAGCTCTGTTATAGAAAATGCCCACACTTTTATAGCTTGCTCTATCACAACACTGCTCCCCCTACAAACATAAATATGTACCGCAATGTTGATTTGTTGGAGTCTATGTCGCTTGCCATGTCTGCATCTGTGTATCCTTCTAACATAGGCACTCCTTTACCGAAGCATAAGCTCAACTTTGATGAACCCCTCAAATACCATAGTATCCATTTCATTGTTGTCCAATCTTATTTACCAAGATTGGCAAGATACTCACTCATTACACCAACTACATATGCTATGTCTTGGCGCATACACACCATAACATACATCAAACTTCCTACCGTTGAAGGATAGGGCACCTTTTGCATCTCTTCTAACTCTTTATTGGTCTTGGGACACTGTCTGTTGCTCAATTTGAAGTGACCATCGAGTGGAGAACTGATTGGTTTCTCTATCTCCATCTTGAATCTTTCTAGGACATTTTCAACATATCGTTATTGTGACAACCATAGCCTTATGATGCTTTTGTCGCACATGAGATTTTTATTTCTAGAATCTCTTTAGTCGGACTCAAGTCTTTCATCGCAAAAGACTTATCCAACTCTTGTTTTAGCCTATTAATCTTCTTGATGTCTTTTTCCATGGTGAACATATCATCAACATATAGCAAAATGATAAGAAAATCACTATTTGCGAACTTGCATGTGAACATACACTAGTTTGACTCCATTCTGTCATACCCATACTTCAATATGAACGAATCAAACTTCTTATACCATTGCCTCGAAGCTTACTTCAACCCATACAAAATCTTCTTCCGCTTACACACCATATATTCATTGTCATTGATGTCGATACCCTCTGGCTACCTCATGTATATTTCCTCTTCCAAATCACCATGGAGAAATACTATTTTGACAACTAGCTATTATATCTCCAAGTCCATGCTTGTAGCCAAACGAAACAACACCTAAATGAATGTTATTTTTATCACCGGTGAGAATATCTCATCAAAATTAACTCCCTTTTTTCTATCAAAAACATTTCACTACTAGTCTGGCCTTGAACCTCGGCTATGAACTCTTTTGCTCATTCTTCTTTTTAAATACACACTTGTTGCTAAGAGACTTCTTTCCCTTAAATAGTTTCACCAATTGATACGAGTGGTGCTTACACAAGGATTTCATTTTCTCTTGCATGGTTTTCAGCCACTCTATCTTATGCACCTCGGATAGGGCCTCGGTATAGTCTTCTGGTTTGCCCCCATCAATAAGCATAATATACTTATGGGTTGAGTACCTCTTGGATGGTTGTCTCGATTTGGATGATCTCCTCACCTGTGGCTCAACGAGTGGATCAAGAGGGGTTGTTTCTCCTGTTAATCTGCTTGAGGGATACCATTGTCTATTATTTCGTGCTGCACTCCCCTATTATTTGACACCACAAGAGGAGTGATCGGATCCGTATAAACCAGCTAACCTGAACTGGGCTGGGTCTTCTCTACTTTAACGATGTCTTCAATAGACTGGTCATCAAAGAAAATCACATCTCTGCTTCTGACTACCTTCTTTTCAACTAGATCCCACATTCTGTAATCAACTTCTCGTCTGCATATATATCTTAGAAACATGAAATGCCTAACCCTCATATCTAGCTTGGACCTCTCGTCTCTAAGAATATGAACGGATGCCTGACATCTAAACAACCTGAGATGATTGTAACATGCATCCTGCCCAATCCACACCTTCTCAGGAATTTCTCCATTCCATGGAGCTTAAGGAGACTTGTTTATCAAGTATATAGTTGTACGCATTACTTCTCCCCAAAACATCTTGGGTAGCTTGGAATAAAAACGCATGCATTTGATTTTCCTTATAATGGTGCAATTCATTCTCTTCGCTACACCATTGTGTTGGGGGTCTTGGGTACCATTTGTTCATATTGTATACCCAAGGTCTTATAATATTTGTCAAATGTCCCAATGTATTCTCCTCCATTATCAGTGCAAATACACTTCAATGGTCTAATTGACTCTCTCTATACCATGGCATGAAAGTTTTTCAAAACACTAAAGACCTGATCCTTAGTTTATAATACATATGGCCAAACCCTCCTAGATGCATCATTTATGAATGTAATAAAGTACAAAGCCCCACCCCAAGGTTTTAGTCCTCATCGGACCACATACATTAAAATAGACCGAATTTAATGCGTTTAAATTATTAACATAAGAAACAGTTTTAACAAAGGACACTTTATGTACAAGTTTTTAGAGGTATGCATGTCATATCTAAGAGGAGTTGCTTTTTCGCCAATAGATGAAGCCCTTTCTCACTCATGTGGCTTAGTCACTTATGCTACATGTTTGTCACTAAATCTTCTATAGTGTTCAGTTCACCCTTGCATACTATCACACTTGTCTTATATAGAGTGCAACACTTATTTCCTCTTGCCACAATTAACGAACTTTTGATGAACTTCGAACACCCATCAACAAAGTGGATTTCATAACCATCATCATCCAATCTTCTTTCTGACATCAGGTTGAGGCGAAGGTTAGGAACATGTCTCACATCCTTCAGTACCAATATGCATTTCATATTGGTCTTTATAAGTATATCACCAATCCCCACAATCTTGGATATTCTAGAATTTTCATCTTCACTGTGCCGTAGTGTTGAGCTCTTAATTGTGCATATTCTAACCCCAATTCATCACTCATTATGCATGCGTTTCATGATTTAATGACTAATCTAATGCATGGATTTGTGATTGTTGGAATGAGAAGGAGACTTCACCAATTCATGGTTAAAAGAGTCACTTTATATACATTGAAGATCAATATAACAAGTGACAAAAGGTGGAAGAAAGAAGCAAGAAAGAAAGAGAAGAGATAAAGAAGAAAAGCTGAAATTTGTTCTTAGACCTGTCTGTAGACCGGTCGCCAGACAGGTCGACAGTGTATTTTTTGGACTGTTTTTCTCCTCTTAGACCGGTCGCCAGACCGGTCGACAGACAGGTCGAGAGTAGTCCAAAAACACAAAACTCACTGGACTGTTTTTGAGGTTTTGAGACCGGTCGTCCAAAGGCTCAGACCGGTCATGCGATCGGTCGTTAGTGCAACAGCGTGTGCGTGAAGCTCCGAAATTCTCTGCGCAATTGCGTAATTCCTTGCGCAATCTGGAAGATTCTTACGCAATGGAAACCTCCAAGCTATAAAAGGACTTCTTCTCTTCATACCAAGGCATGCTAGGACGTGGGGATTGCTTGGGAGACGGATTCTACTTCGAGTTTCTAGTTTTCTTCCTGTTTTAGTAGTTTTTTATGTTTTGAGGCTTCTAGTTCAAGGATGTTAGAGATGAACTAAAACCTCTTAGCTAGGGCTAAGAGGTGAAGCTTTTGATTTGTTTTTTTATGGATTGATGCAACCTAGGTTTCCTTTTATGTTTTAATTGAAGAATTTTAGTTCAATATGAGTTTGAATCAAGTACTAGTTTGGTTTTACTTTGATCTCTTGATGACTCCGGGCTCATGTGATTCTTAGTGATTCTAAGTTTGGTAGCTTACCTTCTGAGCATTGTTTATGCTTGTGTAGTTCATTGATCTATCATCGACTTCGGGCATGGTAGACCCTTTGATTGCCTTGTGCATAATGGCCCGATCTTCATGTGGGAACTCATTCAACTAAAGTTCTAATCTTTTTATTATAATCTGAAATAGCTGTTTGCTCATTGATTTTGATTTAATTAGAGTTCTAATCATTAGGTGTAATCAAGTCTAGTGACAGGATTTGATGAAAGCTATGGTTGTGAATCTCAACTAGATTGGAAAGAGGCTTGGCCTACACAATTGAGTGTGCCCAAGGCCTGATTATTATTGTGGGAATCGAATCAATGAATGAGCAACTGTTTTAGATAATTGTTGATTGAACCGCTCTATATTCTGATCGGATAGAGATATGAATTAGATTTCGATTGTGTAGTGAGAGACTTAGTTGTGTTGATGCATTGAAACTTATCAAAAGTGGATCCTTGGCGCTCTAGTGCCTTTTTAGATTGATATTACCTTACACATTCACTGTTTAAACCCAAATCATTATTTTTCAGCTTTAGTTCTTAATAAAATCTTAATTATTAGTTGTTTTAGTTAAATTTTGAGAATACCCATTCATAAATCTCTTTGGGAACGATACTCGGTCTTTCCGAATTATTACTACTTCGCAGCCCTACACTTGGGGAGTGAACAAGTTTTTGGCGCCGTTGCCAGGGATTTCTATGCGGTATTTTTAGAATTTGCTAAGATAGCTTTTCGTTGAGATTGTGTTAAGATAGGTATAGGATTTTTTTTGCTTTCTAGGGTAGGCTTTCTTTTAAATACTAACTTACTTTGTTTTGATTTTGCAGGATTCTAACATAGATCTAATTCAGGGATTTTTAGGAAGTTGAATAAGAAGGAAGCATCTTAAGTCACAAATCAGGTTTTATCCTTCTAACCTTACTCTTCTTCTTCTCCTATTCATTCCTATCATATTCATCTCTTGTAAAGTGGGTGGAGACTCCTTTTGGATCTCTGAAAGGTAGGCCTTGAGTCACCTAGATTCCTATTGGTCGGTTCTGCCGTCTTGGATCACCTTGTGCTTAGAGATTTCTCTTCTCAATCTTATTCCTTTCTTCTTTTTCTGCACTCTTCTCAAAAGACTCAAAGAGTGGGTGGGGAGTTCTCCGAACCCCTGTTGACCAGGAGAAATCGGTCTCTATCCTTGCTTTTGGCTCAGCCATTGCAAGACACCTTGTGCTTCGGTCTTAGAGAGGAGTAAATGAAGGAAGGAAGAATTCTTTTCTGTTTCAACTTCTTATAATTTCATTATGAATGATTGGACGGGTGGATTGTCTAAATACCTTTTGGAAGATGAGAGGTCGAACCAAATTAAAAATCATTATGATTGGAACCGTTACAAGCATGAATATCTTTCTATGACTCAATCTACTTCTAATACTCCCCCACGTAAGACCTTGCGAGATTACCGGAATGATAACAATGGGCATAACTTTTCGCCAGGTAAGACAATGGGAGAGTATCGGAAGGAGATGAATAATGTTCCACCGGTTAGGACAATGTATGATCACTTGTTTGGCAACAAATATCAACAACTATCTAATAGCACAACATATGACATGCATAATCCTAATAGGTGGGGGCATCAAAATTTCAATTTGGGAGACGAGCCAACCATGGATGCCAACAATTATCCTCAAGAGTTTCTTTCTCACGAGCCACAACCGACACGAACTCTTGAGGATACACTACGAGAATTTATGAAAATAACTGAGCAATGCATACAAAACCTCTCGACATCTCAAAATCCTGAACCCAACATTAGGAACATCGAATCAATCCCCAATAATGAGGAGGATGAGGCTATCCAAACCCAACCTTCTCCAGATTTAATGACTAAACTTCTAGAGGATATTGATCTTGGTGACCCCAATATCACCATCGATTATGGTGAATCAACTATCTCTTTTAGATATCCCGATTTTAATGATGAAGAGATTTCAATGACGGTTGACGAACCTGAGGAATCCATAAAATCTGAAAGTGATAGTGAGATTGCCTACAATGAGGGTTCCGTGGATGATTGTGAGCCCATGATTTCTTCTTCCAAAGAGCCGAATGTTTGTGAGTCGCCAGAAGATATTCTTGCTAGAGAGATGGCTGAAGTCGATATTTTTGAGTCCTTCCACTAACAACACATGCCGGATTCTATTGTGGAAGAACTCCCTTGGGTTGAAAATTCTGTTTCTTTAGATGATGTGGTGGCACAATCTGAAATTTTAGATAAACCAATGTTAGATGATGTGCTTATCACTGAATCTGAAATTTTTTCTTTGGAAGACCTCCCCTCTATAGAGGAGGAATTCATTGTCATTGAAACAGACTTTCTTCAATCACTTAGGGAGAACGAGGACCCTTCATCCGACTCTCTCGATTTCCTAGAGGAATACATGACCCACCCCTATGATCTGGATTATGAGATGATTAAGGAGTTGGATAGTTTGTTAGACATGGTGTCGGTGCCTGAAGAACACCATTCCACTGATTTACACTCTTTACCATTGTTTGTGGAAGCACCATGCAATTCTGAATTTGTGGAGGAGACAACCCAAACTGAAAAATACTTAATGAATGTCTCTCCACCATTATGGGTTCTTCAACCCATTGAAAATTTTGATTGGGAGGACCCGTTTTTAATCAATTACAACCCAATTCAGAACTTGAGGAGATATCTTTTTGCTGTTCTTATCTCCTCACATGCGTGTGGTGCACACTATGATTGGACCTTAATGAAGAAACGCACCCATGTATACATTCGAGCAGGACTTTGGATGGTCCTCATGAGAAACTTATTGAAATTCATGAAGATCCTGCTCAAATTTGATCATATAGTTGATCGGACTAATCAAAGGTAGGTAGGTTAGGATTTCTTTTCTACATTTAGGATTGAATAAGTCTCATTGAGACAATGGAAGATTCTAGAATTGATCTACTTGCTACCTCAGGTACTCTCGTTCTCACTTTCCTTTGTTTTATGTCATTGCTCTTATGTTATGCATATTGCATATCTTATTACATTGAGGACAATGTAAAGTTTTGGTTGGGGGGTGAGAGATTCCTTAGATAATGAATCTGCTAGCTTTTGTGACATTTCGAGCAATGATGTAGAAATTTTTTGATTTTTCTAAAATTCAAAACTCTTTTGGAAAACTTTGATTCTATGCATTCGAGATGGCATAAGTATAAGAAGAGGAGATATGAAGTGAGGGATGTTGTAAGCTTTGAATTTCTCTTAATATAATGGTTTTATATGTGAATTCACCTATTTTTATGATTGATAGAAAATTTGAACACCTTTTGCACCTAGTTTACATTACACGATTTTCATGATTTGAAAGGATTATGTGATTTGTGGATTAACTAGACCTTGATTTAAGGTATTGAGAAACCAAGCCGGGGTACTTTATCCATCCTTGTCCATGGGAAAATAACGAAAGATATGGATTTCTAAAAATCCTATCTAATGTAAAAGAAAAAGAAAAGGAAGGATGAAATTGGGAATGATGGAAAAAATGGTGGAAAATTCCGATTAGGGCTACCTACTACCAACCGGGGGATGGTCTACCCGTAACTAAAGCCGGAAATGGGACGTAGTGTGAAAGCCGTCGGAAGGACGGTAAGGCAAATTCCTGTCATAGGCTTGTTGTTGCTCTATACACCTTGAGATCTATAGTTTAGTTGATTTATAAAAAAGATAATCCCGAAAATTCATGGGATGAACTTTCACTATGCACACTAGGTTGAATTTGTTCAAGTTCTTCTATTTATCAATCAAACAGTGGGAATTTCATATAAACACTTATTATGCTCTGAGAGTTTAAGGTTTCAACCTCTATCACCTAATTTCTCTGATTTTTACGCTTGTGTGTCTTGGAATGTATACAAGAATAGTTTCTGAAGAAGAGTTGGGTTTTGGAGAATGAAACTTGTTTCACGCATGTTTTGCTCGGGACTAGCAAAATGCTGGTTGGGGGGTGTGTTGAGCTCTTAATTGTGCATATTCTAACCCCAATTCATCACTCATTATGCATGCGTTTCATGATTTAAAGACTAATCTAATGCATGGATTTGTGATTGTAGGAATGAGAAGGAGACTTCACCAATTCATGGTTAAAAGAGTCACTTTATATGCATTGAAGATCAATATAACAAGTGACAAAAGGTGGAAGAAGGAAGCAAGAAAGAAAGAGAAGAGATAAAGAAGAAAAGCTGAAATTTGTTCTTAGACCTGTCTGTAGACCGATTGCCAGACCGGTCGCCACACAGGTCGACAGTGTATTTTTTGGACTGCTTTTCTCCTCTTAGACCGGTCACCAGACCGGTCGACAGACAGGTCGAGAGTAGTCCAGAAACACAAAACTCACTGGACTGTTTTTGAGGTTTTGAGACCGGTTGTGCGACCGGTCGTCCATAGGCTCAGACCGGTCGTGCGACCGGTCGTCAGTGCAACAGCGTGTGCGTGAAGCTCCGAAATTCTCTGCGCAATTGCGTAATTCCTTACGCAATTTGAAAGATTCTTACGCAATGGACACCTCCAAGCTATAAAAGGACTTTTTCTCTTCATACCAAGGCATGCTAGGACGTAGGGATTGCTTGGGAGACGGATTCTACTTCGAATTTCTAGTTTTCTTCTTGTTTTAGTAGTTTTTTATGTTTTGAGGCTTCTAGTTCAAGGATGTTAGAGATGAACTAAAACCTCTTAGCTAGGGCTAAGAGGTGAAGCTTTTGATTTGTTTTTTATGGATTGATGCAACCTAGGTTTCCTTTTATGTTTTAATTGAATAATTTTAGTTCAATATGAGTTTGAATCAAGTACTAGTTTGGTTTTACTTTGATCTCTTGATGACTCCGGGCTCATGTGATTCTTAGTGATTCTAAGCTTGGTAGCTTACCTTCTGAGCATTGTTTATGCTTGTGTAGTTCATTGATCTATCATCAACTCCGGGCATGGTAGACCCTTTGATTGCCTTGTGCATATATAATGGCTCGATCTTCATGTGGGAACTCATTTAACTAAAGTTCTTATCTTTTTATTATAATCTGAAATAGCTGTTTGCTGATTGATTTTGATTTAATTAGAGTTCTAATCATTAGGTGTAATCAAGTCTAGTGACAGGATTTGATGAAAGCTATGGTTGTGAATCTCAACTAGATTGGAAAGAGGCTTGGCCTACACAATTGAGTGTGCCCAAGGCCTGAGTATTATTGTGGGAATCGAATCAATGAATGAGCAACTGTTTTAGATAATTGTTGATTGAACCGCTCTATATTCCGATCGGGCAGAGATATGAATTCGATTCCGATTGTGTAGTGAGAGACCTAGTTGTGTTGATGCATTGAAACTTATCAAAAGTGGATCCTTGGCGCTCTAGTGCCTTTTTAGATTGATATTACCTTACACATTCACTGTTTAAACCCAAATCATTATTTTTCAGCTTTAGTTCTTAATAAAATCTTAATTATTAGTTGTTTTAGTTAAATTATGAGAATACCCATTCATAAATCTCTGTGGGAACGATACTCGGTCTTTCCGAATTATTACTACTTCGCAACCCTACACTTGGGGAGTGAACACGTAGTCACCTAACTTGTAGTTTATGAAGTATTGTTTGTGTAGAGTAGCATGATACGATTCTCTTATGTCAACCACCCAATCTGAGTCCTGACATGTAGCAATGAGATGCTCATCTTGCTCGGCTGAGAGTATCATAACCATATCGCCATCACAGGAGACTATAGTAGATTTTCTCTCCTCTTTCTCATTCCCTTTATTTTTCTTCTTCTTATTCTTTTTTTTATGACACTCATTCTGGAAGTGAGATCTTGTCACAATTCCAACACTTCACTTCTTTCTTAGATTTAAACTTGCCCCTGGATTTATCATGGTTATTACCCTTCCTTTGTTTTCCTCTTCCCCATTCTTCTGATACCAGGGTTTCCTACTGAGATGACCCCTGGAATTTTCTTCTTGTCTTCTCATTGATAAGATAACTTGTTATATGTGGTCACCTTCCCATCAGGTGTAGAGTTTCTGTTCGCTCGCCTCAAGTGTAAGGCTGCGATGTAGTAATAAATCTCGGTAAGACCGAGGTCGATCCACAGGGAAAGAGGTAAACAATTCCAAGTACTCTAATAACTAGAATCTAAGAAGTTTAAGAAAGTAATTTTTCACATGAAATAGGAAAATCTGAAAATAAGAAGAACTAGAGCATCAAGGATCCACTTGTAGTAGTCCAATGCCAATCCATTCATCCAAGTACAACACAATTAGAATCAAAGTCATATCTCTCATCTAATTGGAAGATATAACATTCAAGCACAAATAGTCCCACTTAAATCTGGAAATCAGATTTCTAGTTCTAATGGAGCACATAGAACTTGAACTTGTAGCCTTCGGAGTAACAGCCATGCTTATGGACTATGGCATGCTCAAGGGTTACTACAATTCAAATTCAAACAACCCAATCATGGTAATTTCAGAGAATTGCAAGGAACTCATGTCCGGAGCACACAAACTCTCACAAAACTTCTAAAAAACCAAACTTTATTCAAACTAGAACTTCAAAGTCCAAAATTATGAAAATGGTACTTGAAATAAAAGAATTAAAGCATTGGAACCAACTACAAATTTCACCTCTAGCTCTAGCTAAGAGGTTAGCTAAGGAAAAGCATATTAAAACTAGAACTAGAACTAAGAAAAGTAAGAAAAACTAGCTGGAGGAGGCTAGGAAGCCTCCTATGACTTGAACTCCTTGCTTCCCACGTCCTTGCTTGATTTGGAATAGAAGAGAGCACCTCCTTTTATAGTGCAGCAATAGTACAGCAACATAGCAGAATTTGTTTCGCTTGGTATGGCTTAACCAATGGTCGGATTGCCTTCAAATTTGATTTGTTGCTTCCCTGTAATGTGATCTTCCTCATAGATGATTTAGATTTCCAAGATTATCCTCTGAATGGGCCCACCAATCAGATCAGCGACCGCCTCTCAAAATCGCACAATTCGGGTGCCTTCAGAACCAGTCATCTTGCTTTCAACGCCCCAGAGTGTACAGAGGTCGGATTGATCTCAAATTTTGAACATTGGTAGAAAACTTCCTCCTCTACATGATAGATGGATTAGATTGTCCAAAATAATTCCAGAATTAGGTGCGAAAATTAGAACACTCAGCCCTTTTATAAACTCTGTGCAGTTGGATCTTTCTGGATGGTCCATCTTTCTTCAACCGGTACGATCAAACCACACATCCTTTTGATCTGAAACTTTTGTGGTTATTCATATATGGATGTGATATAAAATATGGTCAAAGTAGATTCTTCATATCATCAATGATGGGTCACCTGGACCGGCCCAGAGTGGAACAGCGAAATCTGGAACTTTCTGGATAGTTCGTATTGTTTTGGCCACCACGGTCAATCCGTAGCTCCGATCGACATGAAACCACTTGGGTTATTTCGGCGTCGAGCTCCTCTTCGACATGAATATGTTGGATTTTCAAATATCATCAATATGGCTTCAGAAAAATGTTCTGAAAATAAAAAAAACGGGAATAGCTTGCTGCCTGAAATCTGGAAGTGTAAAATTGCATGGCCGACTGGTCTTGACCGGTCGGACAAGTTGGCCGACCGGTCTTGACCGGTCTATACCTGTCTGGCAGGTGTCCAGGGAGTGTAGCCGACCGGTCTAGACCGGTCTTGACCGGTCGGACCCAGTTTTTGCATTTTTTGTTCTTTCTTTTCTTCTCTCCTTCCTCTCTCTTTGCTTTCTTCTTTCTTTGGTCCACCTTGGACCTTCATCAAAGGCTCCTACACATGGTCTTTTGGTCTCCAATTGGGTGAAGTTCACTCTCATTCTTACAATCACAAAACATGCATTAGATGGGCCTTTTAAACATGAAAACCATGCATATAATGTGATGTAATGGGTTTGCAAATGTATAAATTAGAGGTTCAACACACCCCCCAACCAGCTTTTTGCTAGTCCCGAGCAAAACATGCGTGAAACAAGTTCAAACCTCCAAAAACCAACTCTCCTTCAGAAACCATGTTTCTATCCATTCCAAGACATACAAGTATAAAATTTGGAAAAATTAGGTGATAGACATTAAAACCTTAAACTCTTAAAACATAATAAGTGTTCATATGAAATTCCCACTGATTGATTGATAAATAGAAGAACTTGAACAAATTCAACCTAGTGTGCATAGTGAAAGTTCATCTCATGAGTTTCTGGGATTATCTTCTTCATAAATCAACTAAACTATAGATCTCAAGGTGTATAGAGCAACAACAAGCCTATGACAGGAATTTGCCTTACCGTCCTTCCGACGGCTTTCACACTACGTCCCATTTCCGGCTTTGGTTACGGTTCAACCATCCCCCGGTTGGTAATAGGTAGCCCTTTTCGGAATTTTCCACCATTTTTCCTTCCTTCCCGATTTCATCCTTTCTTTCCTTTTTCTTTTGAATTAGATAGGATTTTTAAAAATCCATATCTTTCATTATTTTCCCATGGACAAGGATGGACAAAATACCCCAGCTTGGTTCCTCAACACCTTTGGATCAAAGTCTAGCTAATCCACAAATCACATGAACCTTTCAACTCATGAAAATCGTGTAATGTGAACTTGGTGTAAAGGTGTTCAAATTTTCTATCAATCACAACAATAGGGGAACTAACATATGAAACCATTATGTTGGGAGAAATTCAAGACTTACAACATCACACACTTCGTATCTCCTCCTCTTATACTCATATCATCTCGAATGCATGGAAATAAGGTTTTCTAAAAGAGTTTTGAAATTTTAGAAAATTCAAAAAAATTTGCGCATATGAAGCTCGAAATGTTGCAAACTGTTAGATAAGGAATCTCATCTCACCCCCCAACCAAATCTTGCATTGTCCTCAATGTAAAAAGATATGCAATGAGCATGAACATGAGAGCAATGGTAAAATATGAGAGAGTGAGAACAATAGTACCTGAGAGAGCGATCATGGAAGTCTGCAACTCTAACAACTAAATCCTACTAAAACAGTAAAACTAAACTATACCTAATCTACGGAAAACAGTAAAGATAACTAACCCGTCCTTGTAAAAAGAGAATCTCCATCAGACTAGGAGATCGATTATCATTATAACATCCAAAATGACAAAGTTGAGCAGGATCATCAAGTGGTGTAACAAATTTTTCAGTAGAACTAACCACCATCCTTCTTTGGAAAGTACATTGGTGACATCGATCATTCTATCCCATTGAAAATCCTGCTGAAAAATTTCGACGGGTTCTTCAACAAAATTGTCACATGTACTAGGAAAGGAGAATTTCATTTGTTGGAAATCATTGAATATGGGTCTCCTTTCCTTCTTGTCTGGGCAAAAATTATTCAAGTATGGGTCATCCCAGAAATGTTCTTCGGTTTGAACAAACCAAAGAGATGTGGAGACTTGTATTTCTTTTTCACAAGTCGATATGATCTCCACAAAATCAGTTTTCACCGGTGCTTCCACAATTGATTTTTCAGTTTAGTGTTCTGTGGAAGGAAACTTTTTAGGCACCGGGGAGGTCTCCTTCAAAGCATGCACAATATCCTAAATCATGGGATCATCCCAATCTTTAAAATACGCTAAACACTCCTCTAGAGTATAAGAGACCTCATCGGAGGAATTTTTCAGATTTGGACCCTTTATGTGTTCCTCCTTCTCAGAATTTTGTGTAGGTTGGAGTGGGTCCTCAACCTCTACACTTTCAGAAATTGGCCTCTCTGTAGGTAAGTCAAGCACCAATTCTTCCAAATCCTGCACAACAAATTTGTGTAAATCAGAAATTGGTGACTTGTCAAATGAATTTTCAGAATTGGACACTTCTAAGGTTTTAATAAAGTGAGAATTAGATTCATCCTTAGAATGTGTCAAACATGTCCCCAAACTTTCAGGTAGATCATGTTGGAAAACCCCCCATCATTCATGGATTCTATCATGTTTACCTCATGGGGGCCATCATTGTCGTCCCAATCTTGAAAGGGATCAAAGCTAAGAACATCTAGAGGATCAAAATTCTGCCTTAAAGCGAACTCCTCTTCCACAATTGAATCAATCAAATCAACCTCGTGGATATCATCATCATCCCTATGCCTTTTGCCCAAGTGAAACACATTCACCTCTAATGTCATGTTTCCAAAGGATAGTTGCATCACCCCATTCAGGCAATTGATGATTACGTTTGATGTGGCAAGGAATGGGCGGCCTAATATCACCGGTATTTGAGTGCTAGCATTAAAAACCGGTTGTGTGTCCAAGACGATAAAATCTACCGGGTAGTAGAATTTGTCAACTTGAACTAGAACATCCTCAACTATCCCCCTCGGTATACAGATAGATCTATCAGCGAGTTGCAACGTGGTTTTGGTGGATTTTAATTCACCAAGACCCAATTGCTCATATACTGAGTATGGGATCAAGTTCACACTCGCCCCCAAATCTAACAAGGCACGCTTAATCCGGTAGTCTCCAATGATACATGAGACGGTGGGACTACCGGGATCTTTGAATTTTGGGGGGGTCTTTTAAGTGAGGATGGCACTCACTTGCTCAGTTAAGAAGGCCTTTTGCTGCACATTATATTTGCGTTTTATTGTGCATAGGTCCTTTAGAAACTTGGCATAAGAGGGGATTTTTTTGATGGCATCAAGCAAGGGGATATTAATCTTGACTTGTCTGAAAATCTCTAGAATATCATGAGAGTTTGGAAGAGATTTTGGGGCAACCAATCTTGAAGAGAATGGTGCCACGGGCTTGTAAATGCGTTCCGGTTCTTTTGGGGTTAAGTTAGATCTATCCTCATCCTCAGAATTTACCGTTTCATTAGGCTTGTCGGCCTTCACCGGAATAGATTTGTCAATTTGTTTACCACTTCTAAGAGTGGTGATGGATTTGGCTTGCTCCATGTGTTGGTTGGAAGGATTAGGAATGCTCACTTCATGTACTTGCTTTGGATTGGGTTGAGGTTGGGCCGGAAAGGTCCCTTCCCTAGCGTTTAAGCGTCCCTTAATCTCATCAACCGAGACCTTAAGCTCTTGGAACATTTGCTGATTTGTTTGATTGATTTCCGTTTGCCCTTGTATAAACGCTTTCAAGGTATCCTCCATTGAGAATTGAGGTGGGGCCCTATTTTGCATGGGTGGCCCTCCTTGAGAGTTGGTAGGATTGCCCGTGAGAGCATTCTTCCAACTAAAATTTTGGTGGTTCTTCCAACTGTCATTGTACGTATTACCCACCGGTCCATTGAAAGGCCGTTGATACCCATATGTGGCATTTGCGTGCTGTTCGCTCGCCTCAAGTATAAGGCTGCGATGTAGTAATAAATCTCGGTAAGACCGAGGTCGATCCACAGGGAAAGAGTAATAGCTTCCTAATTACTCCAGCAACTTAGTTTAATAGAGTAAATTCAGATTCAATGGGATGTTTAATTAAAACAGTAACTTAAAAAATCAGAGATATAATGTACTAAGGCTTTCAAGGATCCACTTGTAGCAATCCTATGTCAATTCAGTCAATCCAAGTAGAGAACACAACTAGATTTGAAGTCCTATCTCTCATCTAGTTGGAAAGTAAAGCATTCACACACATTCATCCAATTCAAGTTGAACTTCCAAGTTCAAGTCCATTCAATCAATGTAGAATTCAAATTCATAGCCTGCGGAGTAACAGCCATGCCTATGGACTATGGCCTGCTCAAGGATTACTATAATTCGAATCTAAACAAGCAACCTGTGATAATCTCATAGAATTAAAAGGAATTCATGTCCGGAGCACATAAACTCAGATAAGACATCTCAAACTACCACCTATTGGACTGAAACATAAGAAAAATCAACTTTGAATTAAAAATACTTGAATCAAACTGAAATTAACATAGAACTGGCTACAAGCTTCACCTATCAGCCTTAGCTGAGAGGTCTTAGCCGAGCATAGTCATGCTACAACTAAAAACTCAAAAATAAAGCATAAAACTAGAAAAACCCGAAGATAGATGTTGCAGACGCTCCACAGTCGCCTTCAGCCTCCAAACTCACGTTCCTTCTCTTCTCTGATACCTTAGGGAGAGCCCCTAGGTGGCCTTTTATAGCAACAATCCTCCCTTGCGTCGAATTCTATGAAATCCTACGCATTGCGCAGCACTTTCGGAGTCCCGAATTAGAAAGGACTTTCCTATTACGCAGAGCCGACCGGTCGTGACCGGTCGGACCAGCTTTTTTTTTTAAAACATCCAGTGGGTGCAGCCGACCGGTCAAGACCGGTCGGACTGACCTCCCACTCATCCAGCGTGCATGCCCGACCGGTCATGACCGGTCGGGCTGATCTATT
The DNA here is from genome assembly GCA_003013855.2 of Liriodendron chinense. Classification (NCBI taxonomy): domain Eukaryota; kingdom Viridiplantae; phylum Streptophyta; class Magnoliopsida; order Magnoliales; family Magnoliaceae; genus Liriodendron; species Liriodendron chinense. Next base: position 1,939,144 of record ML058501.1, on the reverse strand, counting down.
CCTTGATCCAGTGTGCATGGCCGACCGGTCATGACCGGTCGGCCTCTCTTCTACTTGTTCCTGTGATGTGGCTGACCGGTCGGACGACCGGTCAGCCTTGTATTTCTTCATCTTTTTCTTCTTTTCTTCATTCTCTTTTCTCTCTCTTTCTTCTTCTTTCCTTGGTCCATCTTAGGACTTCATCCAATGTCTTCAAATATAATCTTTTGGCTCCAATTTGATGAAATCCACTCTTATCTCTACAATCACAAAACACATGTTAGGTGGGCCTTTAAACCATGAAAATCATGCAAATTATGTAGTGTAATGGGCAATGCAATGTATAAATTGGAGGTTCAACACACCCCCCAACCAGCTTTTTGCTAGTCCCGAGCAAAACATGCGTGAAACAGTTTCAAACCTCCAAATCCAACCCTCTTCCAGAAACCATGTTTCTATCCATTCCAAGATGTATAAGTGTGGAATTTGGAAAGATTAGGTGTTAGAAGCTGAACCTTGGACTCTCAAAACATAAGAAGTGTTTACATGAAATCCCCGCTGACTGATTGATAAATAGAAGAATTCGAACAAATTCAACCTAGTGTGCATAGTGAAAGTTCATCTCATGAGTTCCTGGAACCATCTTCTTCATAGATTAAGTAGACCAGGGATTCCAAGGTGCACAGAGCAACAGCAAGCCTATGACAGGAATTTGCCTTACCGTCCTTCCGACGGCTTTCACACTACGTCCCGTTTCCGGCTTTGGTTACGGTTCGACCATCCCCCGGTTGGTAATAGGTAGCCCTCTTCAGAATTTTCCACCATTTTTCTTTCCTTCCCGATTTCATCCTTTCTTTCATTTTTCTTTTAACTTAGATAGGATTTTTAGAAATCCATATCTTTCATTATTTTCCCATGGACAAGGATGGACAAAATACCCCGGCTTGGCTGCTCAACACCTCTAAACCAAAGTCTAGCTAATCCACAAATCACATAAACCTGTCACTCATAAAAATCGTGTAATGTGAACTTGGTGTAAAGGTGTTCAAATTTTCTATCAATCACAACAATAGGGGACTTAACATATAAAGCCATTATGTTGGAAGAAATTCAAGACTACAACATCACACACTTCATTTCTCCTCCTCTTCTACTCATAGCCTCTCAACTGTATAGAAACAAAATTTTCTAAAAGAGTTTTGAGATGTTAGAAAATTCGAAAAAAAAAAATTTGTGCATATGAAGCTCTAAATGTTGCAATATGCTAGATGAGGGATCTCATCTCACCCCCCAACCAAATCTTGCATTGTCCTCAATGTAAAAAGATAGTTAGTTAGCATGAACATGAGAACAATGGTAAAATATGAGAGAGTGAGAATCAATAGTACCTGAGAGAGCGATCATGGAGGTCTGCAATTCCAACAACTAAATCCTACTAAAACAGTAAAACAAAACTAAACCTACCTATGCTATACTATACCTCCATCAGACTAGGAGATCAATCATCCTGATAGACAGGATCATTCAGGGAGATGGACATGTCCTCTGAATCAAATTTCTCAACAAATGGTTTAAGGCGTTGTCCATTAACTTTGAAACAGTCACCATTCGCTGTATTCTGAAACTCAACAGCCCCATGGGGAAAAACTTCTTTAACAATATATGGGCCGGTCCATCGAGATCGTAATTTTCCCGGAAAAAGATGAAGTCGGGCATTATACAAGAGCACTTTCTGTCCTTCATGGAAGGATTTCCTTAAGATGTGTTTGTCATGAAAGGCCTTCATCTTGCTCTTGTAAATCCTCGAATTCTCATATGCATCGTTCCGGATCTCATCAAGCTCATTTAATTGAAGTTTGCGAAGCGAGCTAGCCTTGTCTATGTCAAAATTTAGGGCCCGAATTGCCCAATAGGCTTTGTGTTCTATCTCCACAGGCAAGTGGCAAGCTTTCCCATAGACAAGTCTATAAGGGGACATTCCAATGGGTGTCTTGTAGGCAGTACGGTGAGCCCAAAGTGCATCATCTAATCGTAGGGACCAATCCTTGCGATCCGGTCTCACCGTCTTTTCTAAAATCTGTTTGATTTCCCTATTGGAGATTTCAGCTTGCCCACTTGTTTGTGGGTGGTATGGGGTACTCACTTTGTGCCTAATACCATATTTCTTCATCAAAGTTTCAAAAGGTCTATTGCAAAAGTGAGCTCCACCGTCACTAATAATGGCTCGAGGCGTCCCAAATCTAGAAAGTATGTTTTCTTTGAGAAACTTGAGAACCGTACGATGATCATTGGTTCTACATGGGATAGCCTCTATCCATTTAGACACATAGTCTACGGCCAATAGAATATAGACATGTCCAAAAGATGAGGGGAATGGTCCCATGAAATCGATGCCCCAACAGTCAAAGACTTCAAGATGTTGAATTGGTGTGAGAGGCATCATATTTCGACGGGATAATCCTCCTAACTTCTGGCAGCGCTCGCACGCTTTGCAAAACTCGTGGGTGTCCTTAAATAGCGTGGGCCAATAAAAACCACACTGCAGAATTTTTGCAGTTGTTTTCTTGGCTGAAAAATGACCCCCACATGCTTGATCATGACAAAAGGAGATGACTGAATTGTGTTCATCATCGGGGACGCATCTCCTTATAATTTGGTCTGGGCAATATTTAAACAATAGAGGTTCATCCCAGAAGAATCTGCGCACTTCCCTTAGAAATTTACGTTTGTCTTGCGCAGTCCAATGAGTCGGCATCGCACCTGTGGAAAGATAATTGGCTATATCAGCGTACCATGGTGGATGCATAGCAACAAAGAGTTTCTCATCAGGGAATGAGTCCTCAATAGGTGACTCGTCAATGGAATTTGGTAGGACTAGGCGGGATAGATGATCCGCCACCACATTTTCTACCCCCTTCTTATCTTTGATCTCCAAATCGAATTCTTGAAGGAGTAGGATCCATCTTAGCAAACGGGGCTTAGCATCCTTCTTAGAAAGAAGGTATTTCAGTGCCGCATGATCCGTATAAACAATAACTTTGGATCCTATTAAGTATGGCCTGAATTTGTCCAAGGCAAAGATGACAGCTAGGAGCTCTTTCTCCGTAGTTGAATAATTAACTTGGGCAGGATTCAAGGTCCTACTCGCGTAGTAGATGACATGGGGCTTTTTATCCTTCTTTTGGCCTAACACCGCCCCAATAGCAAAATCGCTCGCATCGCACATCAACTCAAAAGGAATGGACCAATCTGGTGGTTGCATGATAGGAGCGGTTGTCAACATGTCTTTTAGCTTTGAAAAAGCTAATTGACATTCGGCACTCCACTCAAATTGGTTCTCCTTTTGTAGAAGGTTGCATAAAGGCCTTGAGATGTGACTAAAGTCCTTTATAAACCTTCGATAGAAACCGGCGTGTCCCAGGAAGGACCGCACATCGCGTATGCTTTTGGGTGGTGGTAGATTGGAAATTATGTCAATTTTCGCCCGGTCTACCTCTATTCCATTGGACGAGATGATGTGTCCAAGGACTATTCCTCTTTGTACCATGAAGTGGCACTTTTCCCAGTTTAATACAAGTTGCTTTTCCTCACACCTCATTAAGACCAACTTCAAGTGCTCGAGGCACTCATCAAATGTACAACCAAAAACAGAGAAGTCATCCATGAACACCTCAAGAAACTCACCCACCATGTCCGAGAAAATGCTCAACATGCATCGTTGGAATGTGGCGGGTGCATTGCATAACCCGAATGGCATCCTTCGGTAGGCGAAGGTACCAAACGGGCATGTAAATGTGGTTTTCTCTTGGTCTTCCGGAGCTATCTCAATTTGGTTGTATCCGGAATAGCCATCTAGGAAGCAATAGTAGGGATGGCCTGCCAACCTCTCCAAAATTTGGTCCATAAATGGGAGAGGGAAGTGGTCTTTCCTAGTGACCGTATTGAGCTTCCTATAATCAATGCACATACGCCAACCGGTGGTCACCCTAGTCGGTATAAGCTCGTTGTTGGCGTTTTCAATGATGGTAATACCGGATTTCTTGGGGACAACTTGGGTAGGACTCACCCATTGGCTATCTGAGATGGGGTAGATGATACCCACATCCAATAGCTTTAACACTTCGGCTTTGACAACCTCCATCATGTTTGGATTTAGCCGTCTTTGAGGTTGTCTAGTCATTTTTGCGTTTTCTTCAAGGTGTATATGGTGAGTGCAAACCGAAGGATCTATCCCTTTGAGATCCGCTATTGTCCAACCTATGGCTTCCCGGTGTTTTTTGAGTAACTCAATCAACTTGAGCTCTTGGTCTTTTTCTAGGTGGGAGGCAATGACAACTGGAAAAGTTTCCTCTTGACCCAGATATACATATTTAAGCTCGGATGGCAATGGTTTGAGGTCAAGCTTCGGTGGCTTGATGCTAGACGGTAGAGGCCTTGATGTGGTTGGTGGCAATTTTTCAAAATGGGGCCTCCACCGGCTAGTATCAACTACCGGTCTTTCTATATTTAATGCATGCACAATCTCACTGATGATGGGGTCTTTAGAATCCATGAAGTGTGCTAAGCATGTCTTCAAGCTTTCTAGTGGTTCAAGTTGGAGGAGTTCTTCTTCTTCAAAGGTTTCAAGCATGTTTACATCGAAGAACTCATCGTCATCGACATCCCTATGTCTTTTGCCCAAGTGAAATACATTCACTTCTAATGTCATGTTTCCAAAAGATAATTGCATCACCCCATTCCGGCAATTGATGATTGCGTTTGATGTGGCAAGGAATGGGCGGCCTAGTATTACCGGTATTTGGGTGCTAGCATCCAAAACCGGTTGTGTGTCCAAGACGATAAAATCTACTGGATAGTAGAATTTGTCAACTTGGACTAGAACATCCTCAACTATCCCCCTCGGTACACGGATAGATCTATCAGCGAGTTGCAACGTGGTTTTGGTGGGTTTTAATTCACCAAGACCCAATTGCTCATATACCGAGTATGGGATCAAGTTCACACTCGCCCCCAAGTCTAACAAGGCACGTTCAATCCGGTAGTCTCCAATGATACATGAGACGGTGGGACTACCGGGATCTTTGAATTTTGGGGGGGGTCTTTTGAGTGAGGATGGCACTAACTTGCTCAGTTAAGAAGGCCTTTTGCTGCACATTATATTTGCGTTTTGTCGTGCATAGATCTTTTAGAAACTTGGCATAAGAGGGAATTTGTTTGATGGCATCAAGCAAAGGGATGTTGATCTTGACTTGTCTGAAAATCTCTAGAATATCTTGAGAATTTGGGAGAGATTTTGGGGCAACCAATCTTGAAGGGAATGGTGCTATGGGCTTGTAAATGCGTTCCGGTTGTTGTGGGGCTAGGTTAGATCCATTTTCATCCTCAGAATTTACCGGATCATTAGGCTCATCGGCCTTCACCGGAATAGTTTTGTCAATTTGTTTACCACTTCTAAGGGTGGTAATGGATTTAGCTTGCTCCATGTTTTGGTTGGGAGGATTAGGGATGCTCACTTCATGTACTTGCTTTGGATTGGGCTGAGGTTGGGCCGGAAAGGTCCCTTCCCTAGCATTCAAGCGTCCCTTAATCTCATCAACCGAGACTTTCAGCTCTTGGAACATTTGCTGATTTGATTCATTTATTTGCGCTTGCCCTTGCATAAATGCTCTCAAGGTATCCTCCAATGAGAATTGAGGTGGGGCCATATTTTGCATGGGTGGCCCTCTTTGGGAGTTGGTAGGATTGCCCGTTGGGGCATTCTTCCAACTGAAATTCGGGTGGTTCTTCCAACTCTCATTGTACGTATTACCTACCAGTCCATTGAAGGGCCGTTGATAACCATATGTGGCATTGGCTGTTTCTTGCAGCACTTCCTTAAATGCAGGAATTGTGGGACAATCTTGCGTAGCGTGTAAGTCGGTGAGACAAATCCCACATGTGGTTTCAACAGCTTCTTTGGACTTGGAAACTCCATTTTTGCTAAGTTCCATGGCCTCAACCTTCCTTGTGAGGTTGGCTATCCTTGCATTTACGTCGTCTTCCTCTTTAAGGACATATATCCCTCCTTTCTCTTGAGTAGGCTTGGGGTTCTTGGGTTTATCCGAGGTGTCCCAAGATTGGGCGTTTTCAGCCAACATGTCCAAGTAACTCCAAGCATCATCTGGATTTTTACTCATAAACTCGCCATTGCACATCATTTCCACAAATTGGCGCATATTAGAACTTAATCCATCATTGAAAAAATTTATAATTCGCCAACTCTCATAGCCATGATGTGGGCAAGCAAGCAGGAGTTCCTTAAATCTTTCCCAACATTGAAAGAATGATTCACCCTCTTTAGCTGAGAAATTCATTATGGCCCTTCGAAGAGTGTTTGTTTTATGAGCTGGGAAGAACTTTTTCAAGAATTCCCGGTTCATCTCAACCCATGACCCAATCGAATATGGTCTAAGAGAGTGAAGCCAATCTTTGGCTCTTTCTTTCAAGGTGAAGGGAAAAAGTTTAAGTCTGATTGTATCCCCAGAAACATTGGGATAATGCAAGGTGGCCAACACTTCTTCGAATTCTTGCAAGTGTAAGTATGGGCGGTCAGAGTCCAGCCCATGGAATTTAGGTAAAAGTTGGATTACTCCTGGTTTTATGTCAAGGGTCCCACCGTTAGCTGGTAGAACTATGCAAGAAGGTGTAATTGTACGAGCAGGTTGTAGGTAATCCCGTAGTGATCTCATTGGAGGAACATTATGTACCTCATTCTCTCCTACTCCTTCCTGATTTGCGTTTGTGGTTGGAGTAGGGGGGGGGGGGGGGGGGGAGGATTCCTTAAGGGTGTTTGATCCATACTCCCCAAACTTTCACGATGCTCTTGATAATTCCGGACTTGTCTATAGACTGACAATGGTCCAACTAAACCACCTTCAGATTGAAGACGATTTGAATGATTACGTTCCCAACGGGACATAAACCACTCAACCAGAAACTGAAACTAATCCTATTCTAGAAAACTAAAATCTGAACTAAAAATTCTGAAAAAGCTATGTTAGAAAGGTATCACCTGATGCGCTTTAACTGAAAGAAGAATTCCTACAAAACAGAAAACTATGTTAGTTCTAAGAAAAATCAGAAAAACCTATCTACTTCTACTTCTACAGCCACTGAAACTATTTGAAAACTATTATCTACTGTCCCCGGCAGCGGCGCCAAAAACTTGTTCGCTCGCCTCAAGTGTAAGGCTGCGATGTAGTAATAAATCTCGGTAAGACCGAGGTCGATCCACAGGGAAAGAGTAATAGCTTCCTAATTACTCCAGCAACTTAGTTTAATAGAGTAAATTCAGATTCAATGGGATGTTTAATTAAAACAGTAACTTAAAAAATCAGAGATATAATGTACTAAGGCTTTCAAGGATCCACTTGTAGCAATCCTATGTCAATTCAGTCAATCAAAGTAGAGAACACAACTAGATTTGAAGTCCTATCTCTCATCTAGTTGGAAAGTAAAGCATTCACACACATTCATCCAATTCAAGTTGAACTTCCAAGTTCAAGTCCATTCAATCAATGTAGAATTCAAATTCATAGCCTGCGGAGTAACAGCCATGCCTATGGACTATGGCCTGCTCAAGGATTACTATAATTCGAATCTAAACAAGCAACCTGTGATAATCTCATAGAATTAAAAGGAATTCATGTCCGGAGCACATAAACTCAGATAAGACATCTCAAATTACCACCTATTGGACTGAAACATAAGAAAAATCAACTTTGAATTAAAAATACTTGAATCAAACTGAAATTAACATAGAACTGGCTACAAGCTTCACCTCTCAACCTTAGCTGAGAGGTCTTAGCCGAGCATAGTCATGCTACAACTAAAAACTCAAAAATAAAGCATAAAACTAGAAAAACCCGAAGATAGATGTTGCAGACGCTCCACAGTCGCCTTCAGCCTCCAAACTCACGTTCCTTCTCTTCTCTGATACCTTAGGGAGAGCCCCTAGGTGGCCTTTTATAGCAACAATCCTCCCTTGCGTCGAATTCTGCGAAATCCTACGCATTGCGCAGCACTTTCGGAGTCCCGAATTAGAAAGGACTTTCCTATTACGCAGAGCCGACCGGTCGTGACCGGTCGGACCAGCTTTTTTTTTAAAACATCCAGTGGGTGCAGCCGACCGGTCAAGACCGGTCGGACTGACCTCCCACTCATCCAGCGTGCATGCCCGACCGGTCATGACCGGTCGGGCTGATCTATTCCTTGATCCAGTGTGCATGGCCGACCGGTCATGACCGGTCGGCCTCTCTTCTACTTGTTCCTGTGATGTGGCTGACCGGTCGGACGACCGGTCAGCCTTGTATTTCTTCATCTTTTTCTTCTTTTCTTCATTCTCTTTTCTCTCTCTTTCTTCTTCTTTCCTTGGTCCATCTTAGGACTTCATCCAATGTCTTCAAATATAATCTTTTGGCTCCAATTTGATGAAATCCACTCTTATCTCTACAATCACAAAACACATGTTAGGTGGGCCTTTAAACCATGAAAATCATGCAAATTATGTAGTGTAATGGGCAATGCAATGTATAAATTGGAGGTTCAACACGTGCTCATGTAGCACTTCTTGAAACGCAGAAATTGTGGGACAATCTTGCGTAGTGTGTAAATCAGTGTGACAAATCCCACATGTGGTCTCAACAGCTTCATTGGACTTTGTAACTCCACTTTTACTAAGTTCCATAGCCTCGATCTTCCTTGTGAGGTTGGCTATCCTTGCATTCACGTCATCTTCCTCCTTGAGGATATAAATTCCTCCTTTCTCTTGAGTAGGTTTGGGGTTATTGGGTTTATCCGAGGTGTCCCAAGATTGGGCATTTTCAGCCAACATGTCCAAGTAACTCCAAGCCTCATCTGGATTTTTACTCATAAACTCGCCATTGCACATTATCTCTACAAATTGGCGCATATTGGAACTTAATCCATCATTGAAAAAATTTATAATTGGCCAACTCTCATAGCCATGATGTGGGCAAGCAAGTAGGAGGTCCTTAAATCTCTCCCAACATTGGAAAAAAGATTCACCCTCTTTAGCCTTAAAATTCATTATGGCTCTTCGAAGGGTGTTCGTTTTATGAGCCGGGAAGAACTTTTTCAAGAATTCCCGGGTCATCTCATTCCATGACCCAATCGAATGTGGTCTAAGAGAGTGAAGCCAATCTTTGGCTCTTTCTTTCAATGAAAAGAGAAAGAGTTTAAGTTTGATGGTATCTTCGGAAACATTGGTTTGATGCAAGGTGGCCACCACTTCTTCGAATTCTTGCAAGTGTAGATATGGGCGATCAGAGTCTAGCCCATGGAACTTTGGTAAGAGTTGTATTACACCCGGCTTTATGTCAATGTTTCCCCCGTTTGGTGGTAGAACCACACAAGAGGGTGTAATTGCACGGGCCGGTTGTAGGTAGTCCCGTAGTGATCTCATTGGAGGAACATTATGTACCTCATTCTCTCCTACTCCCTCTTGATTTGCGTTTGTAGTTGGAGTAGGGGGGGAGGATTCCTTAAAGGTGTTTGATCCATACTCCCCAAACTTTCACAATGCTCTTGGTAGTTTCGGACTCGTCTATGGACTGACAATGGTCCAACTAAACCACCTTCAGATTGGAGACGATTTGAATGGTTACGTTCCCAACGGGACATAAACCACTCGACCAAAAACTGACTAAAACTAAATCCTAAAAATCTGAAATCTGAAATTAATCTAAAAAAAATCTGCACAAAGCTAAGTTAGAAAGGTATCACCTGATGCGCTTGAACTAGAGAAGAATTCCTACAAAACAGAACAATTTGTTAGTTCTAAGAAAATCAGAAGACCTATCTATTTTTACTTCTACAGCCACTGAAACTATTTGAAAACCGTTATCTAAAGTCCCTGGCAGCGGCGCCAAAAACTTGTTCGCTCGCCTCAAGTGTAAGGCTGCGATGTAGTAATAAAACTAGGTAAGACTGAGGTTGATCCACAGGGAATTAAAAACAACTTCCAAACTATTCCAGCAACTCAGGTTTGCAAGAAAATTAGATTTAATTGGGTAATTAAACTAAAACAGTAACTTAATGGAAATTCAGTGATTTAAAGTACTAAGGCATTCAAGGATCCACTTGTAGCAATCCCATGTCAATTCAATCAATCCAAGTAGAGAACACAACTAGATTTGAAGTCCTATCTCTCATCTAGTTGGAAAATAAAGCATTCACACACATTCAATCCAAATCAAGTTGAACTTCCAAGTTCTAGTCCCATTCAATCAATGTAGAATTCAAAACCATAGCCTTCGGAGTAACAGCCATGCCTATGGACTATGGCCTGCTCAAGGATTACTATAATTTGAATCTAAACAAGCATCATATGATAATCTCAGAGAATTGCAAGGAATTCATGTCCGGAGCACATGAACTCTCATAAAACATCTCAAACTACCACTTTAAGAACTAGAATATGAAAAATCCAAACTTGAATTAAAAAGTACTTGAATTAACTTGAATCAAACATGAAATTAGCTACAAGCTTCACCTCTCAGCCTTAGCTGAGAGATTCTAGTCGGGCATTATCATGCTACAACTAAAACTCTTAATAAAAAGCATAAAAACTATAAAAACCGGAAATTGGAGAGTTGCAGACGCTCCACGACAGGTTCCTCTCTCTAAAACCATGTCCCTTAGCTTCTATGATGACCTAGGAAGAGCCCCTAGGTGTCCTTTTATAGCAGGAAAGCTCCCTTGCGTCAGAATCTTCCAGAAACCGCGTAAGGTTACGCAGTGCGCAGCAAAATTCGGAACCCCGTTTTAGAAACTGCGATTTTTCTTCATAGCCGACCGGTCGTGACCGGTCGGACTGGCTTGTTTAACAGTCTAGGGAGTGCAGCCGACCGGTCAAGACCGGTCGGACTAGTCTGTCCAATAGTCCAGCAAGTGCGGCCGACCGGTCAAGACCGGTCGGACCAAGCTGGCTTTTGTTCCAGCGAGTTTCCAGAGAGCACCGACCGGTTGGCCGACCGGTCAGGACCGGTCGGACCAACTGGTCCTCCTTCCAGTGATTCCCAATGGTGTAGCCGACCGGTCGGACTTGTTTTTCTTCTTCTTTTTCTTCGTTTCTTCATTCTCTTTTCTTCCTCTTTCTTCTTCCTTCTTTGGTCCATCTTGGATCTTCATCCAATGTCTTCAAATGGCCCTTTTTAAGCTCTAATTGGGTGAAGTCCGCTGTCATCCCTACAATCACAAAACACACGTTAGATGGGCCTTTTAAACATGAAAACCATGCGTATAATGTGATGTAGTGGGTAATGCAACGTATAAATTGGAGGTTCAACGTTTGGATCGAAAATAAACATTTTGATGGCCCCCAAAAAGTTTTTAGTGGTAGGTATTCAATCAATAATGTTCCTGTGATATGGTCCACCTGAGATTAGATCTACTTCATTTTGTGGATCTGCCCTAAAATGAGCTATCAAAATGGATGGATGGCGTGGATTTACAAGTAACTCTCTTTTCGCCGGCAAGGTGGACCTTCCCTGATAGTAGAGGAGCCATCACACTAGATAGCTTGGGCCTAGGATTAATTAGGTTCCACAAGCTAAGTGCCTGTCGGTTGTCTCATGTTTTGAGTTCCTCGCCAGCTGGCTTTGGTTGGATTCGTGGTTTTGAAGACAAGCATCCAGTTCTTTTGTCACAAGATGATTTTGTCTTTTTGTTCAAAATTGGCTGCCTTGTTGCCAATTATGAGGTGTTCTCTTGACCCATCTGTTAACAACATTGGATTGTTGGGGCCTTATCAATTGGTTCTCCTTGGGTCAACATCGAGGACACTGCTTGCAGCGGAGTTAGCTGTCTACGTGGATTTCATACTCCCCGATTATCTGTTGCATTTGTCTTGGCTGTAGCAGTGATTGGAAATTTCTTTTGAAGCTGGCATGTGTGGATATTTTCCTACATTCTCGAAGTGTGCTACAGTAGCTGGCCTTTGTCTGTGATGTAGCGACGCGACCCCTTGATTGAGAAGGAAATGAACCAAGAGACGGACCCAAGAGTGGGCCCAAAAGAATCAAGGAAAGGACCTAAAGGAAGAGTCAAGACTCGATAAAAGAAAATTCTTACGACCAGTTGTTCGACCAGTTGTGAGATTAGCCAACCGGTCCCGATCAGTCCCCCAGACAGGTAAAAAATTCAGCCGAAGAGGGCTGAACTCATTGGATTGTTTTGAGCCATCCACAACCGGTCGTGGCCCCCTACCGACTGGTCATCCGACGTGTTAGCAGACGTGCAAACTTGTCGAAACTTGCTATTTTTGAATTCCTTCTTTCCATTTTTGTTTAGGACTCTTGTTTCACGCACATTAGGGTATCTTTTACTAGACCTAGGTTTTAAAAACTTGTTTAGTCCGTTTTAGATGTGATTATTATATCAGTTATTAAATAAATTGGTTTATACCACTTTTATGCTCATGGATTCGATTTGTTCTTCATGGATTTGAAGAAAATGTGTCATGGATTCGAGATATCCCCTCATGGATTTAAGGAAGATCAGTTGAGGAGTCCTGATAGTTTTGTGGATTCAAAATAGTTATCAATGAGAGAGATGATGATTGATCTCACCCCCATCTACGCTGGGCCAAGTTGGTATCAGAGTGAGGAATAACCTCGAGAATATGGCTTCTATCAATAGTCGCGTCAACAATTAATCCCGATGACAATGCTTAGGGGATCTAATATCTTGCGGAGAGGATGAAAGCTCTCCACCTATAGAATCGGATGGCTATGCAAGCGCTGCAACGCACCCTTGACCAGATCGCGTATGCGCTTACTCCACCCCTAGCCTCATGCGAAGCTCAGCCTCATGTAGTTGCTGTACAAAACAATCTGGTTATTCGTAGGGCACTCCAGGTGGAAAATTGTTGGGCTACGCCAGATAGTTTGACCTTTAGTGATGCAAAAGTCGGCGATGTTATGGTCTAATATCTTGTTTATGAGGACGAACGTGTAGATCATGCTGACAGATACTATCGAGGTAAGGCCGAACTCCCCATCTTTAATAGCCTATTATGAATAGAAGAGTTCCTTGATTGGTTAGCCAAGGTAGAGTGGTATTTTGAGCACATGGACGTGCCAGAAGAAAAGCAAGTAAAACTAGTCGCTTATAAGTTGAAGTCCGATGCGTCGGCATGGTGGGAACAACTTTAGATTTCCCGCACTCAATGAAATAAGACACCTATTCGATCATGGCCTCGGTGAGGTGTCTTCTATGAGATCGATTTCTCCCTAGCGACTATGAACAAATTTTATTTCAACAATACCAAAATTGCTTACAAGGAAATCGATCCTGGCTATATATTTGGAGTTCCAGCATTTGGGAACGCAGAATAATCTGGCAGAAAGTGAATCACAACAAGTGGCGCGGTTCGTCAGTGGATTACGATTGGCAATTCAGGATCGAGTTTATATGGTACCAATCTAGACCATGGGGTAGGCCATTCAAATGGCCAGTAGGGCAGAGACACAACTTACAAGGGTCTCTACATAATCTAATTCTGTAATGGATCCCATTCAAGGTTCATCCCTATCTAAGGGGAAAGAGCTTATTGGAGATCATCCTCAGCCTACTATGGGCGCGTCCCATGCGTCGAGAAGTGGCCTTGCTGTTAAAACTAGAAAATGCTCAAAGGCAGTTTTCTTGTGTTTTGTTGTTCTGGGGAATTCTGAGTATAGAGACATTTATAAACAATCATAAGCAACCACAAAGTATACGCAGGAAGAGATATTGCAAGGCGAATTTTATTCCAGAGATTCTGATATCATTTACATTCCAGGCTATGACACTTGTCACGAGCCCTTAATTACATCAATGGTTGATCACCCTTAATTAGAAGGCAAAAGACTAACCCGCTGAGGATTATGGTCTTGAGTTCATGATCGTAGAGACCTATTTTCTTGTAATGCACTGAGCTATGTTTTGAGACAAGTCGGATGTCATTTTCTTTTGGGTTGTCCAAGTTGAAGGACTGTCAGAATTTTTAATTGAGTGGTGAAACGCTAGGCCCTCTTCCCGTATTTTTATGACGGGTGACCACTGGAGTATACAAGCATCGATTGTTGGTTGGCACGACCCAAGGCCCTCTTCCCATATTTTTATGACGGGTGACTTAGAGAAGGCACTCTGCAACTACCTAATCAACTCAACCGACGGACCCGTTTTAGATGGGTAGGGCATCGACTATCTTTTATAATGACAATCCATAGCAGGATATTTCAAGTGTTGTTAGAACTCTTATGATTGTGGTTTATCGTGGTAACCATAATCCCTTAGGTTTAGCCTCGGACCTTTATTCGGGATGAATAGAGCTTGTACAATACATGAGTGAATGTTAAGTAAATATGTTTAACTTTGGAGTCTAGCGACTCATCTTCGGGAACATTCTTTGTTCTGGATGCTTTTGATAATTGATTCGAGATTGAATAGGTTGTGTTGAGCCAGATCCCCTTCGAGGATTTAAGTCCAATGGACTAGCTAGATCACACATTTCTGAAGCCTGTAAATGGCTAAGTATCGGGCCGGATAGATGCTCATTTATGCCAATATCTGGCAAACGATGGGGATCGGTACCTTGTAAGTGCTTGATTTAGTTGCCTTGTAGTATGAAAACGTTAATTTTACCTTGGCATCGATGAGATTGCGCTTAGCTTAGCATTAGTCGATCTTCGAGCCAACAGGGCACTTCCCAAGACTGAAAATGACTAAGTACTGGGCCTGTTTACTGCTTAATCGGGGTATTAAGTAAATACCGGCGATGATTATCTTCGAATAGTGATGGATTATGTCTCCTAAGATAACAATAATGCTAGATCCACTTTGGCGTTATTGAGATCGCGCTTAGTTCCACTTAGCATTAGTCGATTTTCGAGCCAACAGGGCACTTCCCAGGCTGAAAATGACTGAGTACTAGGCCTGTTTTCCGCTTAATCAGGGTATTCGGTGACCGTGAGGTCGGATAACCTCGTTGCGATGCATTATTATGATGTTTCGGATTATGGAGAAACTAAGTTTCTCTCTTGGTGTTGAGGTCAGAATTGTGTGTAAGAAACCGAATTCATATAAATCATTACATTGTGAGCACAAAAACACATGACTTGTAGGGCATAGACACACTGTAGTATTCCTCTGTTAGCTTAGTGGGCTTGATTGAATTTCGAAGACGAAATTCTGTGTAAGGGTGGTAGAATGTAATACCCCAAAAATTTAGTACACGAGTAAGTACACGAGAGTTATAGTTCACACGTTAGAATTTAAATTTTAGGCCGCGTCGTTCATATGTATACACACACGTCACACTTTTATACGCATTCTAACACTTTTTAAGGTCTTTGAAAACTCAGTATACTTAGCTAAATCAATAAACTGACCGTTAGAATGATCTATCATTGCTAGATCGGAAGATCTAACCGTCCACTCCGATTTCGAATTACGCGATCAATGTAAACACGCCGTACATCATCCGGTACACATGTCTGTCCATAAATATGACTCGTACATCGTGTCCGTCATAAGGCATATGCTTAGATCAGTGATTTCTTGGCCCTATGAACCTGCTCGGGTGTCTTTGTAACACCCTAAGATTTTAGAATAATTTAAATTATAATGTAGTTAATCATTTAATAAATTAACTAACTGAAAATATTGATAAATTAATAATAAATCATTCGTAGGGAATTACTATATGATCCCTTTATTAAAGTTGCTTAGAATAAATCCTAGAACAGCATAGAAGTGATAGATTTTACAAAAATCATAAATTTATGATAATTACGAAAATGCCATTAGTTAAACTTAAGTTACACCATCATTTTTAAGTTTTATAATTTCTGGTAATCACTTTCATACGAAACTTCATACACCAGTTCTAGGACATAATCTAACCGTACATGTCAAATTTCAACCGTCTGATCATTCCACAAATACCCTAATCAGAAATCGGGCCATAAGTGGCCCACCTCAACTCGGATCTGCCTCATTCTTCTTGTCAGCAATTTATTTTGCGTTGTCCACATATTAGACGAAACAAACGGTCTAGATCAGCCTCAATTAGACCCCATGTGAAAAGAAGAGCGTAAGAGCTATATTATGTGCGTCGCACGTTAAAAAAAAACAAAAAGGAAAGGAAACTCATTTACCTTCTTCTCCCTGGACGTTGCAGCAGCAGCAGCAGCAGCGTTACCGCTGCCACCATTCACGGTCCACACATCCATCAAAGTGGGCCCCATATTCACCATCCAAGCCGCTCATCCTTCAGGGACCTCCACGTAATCCAGTCCGTTCAAATATTTTGACCTAACTTCGACGTGTGGCCCGCCTCAAACCACTGTTCAAAATCAAGAAGCCCAAGATCCTTCGATATGCTTCACATGGCCTATCCAAAATTTACCTAGATCTTCTTGTGGACCCCACCTAGATTTCTAACGGCTCAAATGCGTAAGAACTTTCCAAAATAAACGTTTCCTTCTCCAACTTGGATTCAATCAAAGATTCCTTCCGTACTGTGCAACCGACTTCCAGCCGGTTATAAACCCACCGTAGGCTTCTCTGCTCTCTCCAGAAAAATGTAGAGATAGAGAGAGAAAGAGAGGGATCGGGTAGAGAGAGAGAGAGAGAGAGAGAGAGAGAGAGAGAGCTAGTTTTGAGAGAGAGAGAGAGCCGTTAGAGAGAGAAGAGAGAGAGAGATAGAGAGAGAGAGAGTGTGTGTTGCTGGTGTTGATGCTGGGGCAGTGTCCCAGGCCAAGAGAAAAGAAGAAAGAAGAAGAAAAAGAGAAGAAGAAAGAAGAAAGAAAAGAAAGAAGAAGAAGAAGAAGAAAAGAAGAAAGAGAAAGAAAGAAGAAGAAAGGAAGAAAGAAAAGAAGAAGAAGAAGAAGAAGAAGAAGAAAAGAAGACAGAAGAAAGAAGAAAAAAAAGGAGAAAGAAGGAGAAAAAAAAAGAAGAAGGAAGGAGGAGAGAGAGAGAGAGAGCCGATCCGGCCCGTTGAGTTAACTCAGATTTGAACCAGGAGTATTTTTCAAAGCGTGGGACACATCGTCATATGGGTGAGTGATTCATCTCACGTAACTTTCTTCGTTAATTTTTCTTTAGTATTCTCCTCTGTTTACGTTCAATTTATAAAGTCTCATTCTCTAGTTAGGATTTTAGGCATGCTTTTACGCTTTCTTCCATGTCATGGAATTCTAGGTAAGGAATCCATTCATCTCCTATCTCTATATCCTTGAAAGTTCTCATGTCAATAATTATCATTTTCTTATTAAATTAATTTTCTCAAGTTTTTCTTTTTAATGGACATGTCAGAATTCTACGACAATTCGATTTAGGATTTCTTACATATGATGTCACCAACATGCAACCCTAAAAACACGTAGTATTCTCAAGATTCCACGTGACATTATTCTTAAATTTACTGATCGACAACAACTTAAGTTTAAATAATATGCAATACATAACTCTTGAAACAACCTTAACTAAGCGTTAACGCACTAGACCTTACGCAATGATCCTCTCAAATCCCTCGATCAACGATAACTAAAATTAGATAAAGAATTAACTATCTGAATGAAAATAACATATGCATGGTGTGATTGGAATTGAGTTGATATGCATTGTATGCTTGAAGAGTGCTTCCATAACTCATGACATACATACATTTATACACTGCGACAGAATAGGAGCATGGTTGATTTGACTCCTGGCGTGCATGGTTGATTTGCCGCCTCGCGTACCGGTTAGGTGAGCATGGTTGATTTGCGACAGGTTCCTAATGTTCAGTGGCAGCGAGTTCTGGTCGTTTCACTTATTGAGCATGGTTGATTTGCTCGGTTGGATCAGTGGTGCATGGTTGATTCGCCCACTGGCGTGCATGGTTGATTTGCCGCCTCGCTGTACCGGTTAGGTGAGCATGGTTGATTTGCGACAGGTTCCTAATGTTCAGTGGCAGCGAGTTCCTAGACGTTTATTGCTCTCACACGTATCATGACATACATGACATCATGATAATCATTTTCCATTGATAATAAATCATAAAGTGTATCAATCATAACATTATCCTCTTATATTTCATACAACTCTATCCATTGATGATTCGCACCCTATCTCTTATTAACTGGAAAATTACCTGTGATGGAAATGACCTCACTGGGCTTTTAGCTCACCAAAATCACTACAGTTCTTGCAGGTTCACAGGAAGAGAAAGACATAGACGGAGCAAAGTACTCAGAGGGTCACATATCATACGAGCGTCGAATGAAATCGATTTGTTTTAGTTTTATAAAATTTAATGTAATAAGATATTAGTGGAAAAGAAACTTTATATTTGGGATGTACTTTAGTTATGCGATGTGTGGAATGGAATCTCATGGAATCTACGCTCGAATTTTATATTCACACCCTGAAACTCGGGCTTTGGGTTATTGTACTCGGGTTCCAAATTTCAGGGCGTGACAAGAAGTATGGGATATCCTAGAGAATAACGACACCAAGCAAGATGAGTACGAGGAAGAAGGGATGTCGGCCCTCACCACCACAACCTCTTTCACACATGATGCATTGTTAACGGAAGAGTTTGTGACGTGATCATTGATGGGGGGAGTAGTGCAAACATCATATCGCAAACAGTGGTGGATCAATTGAAACTGAAAACTACACCACATCCATCCCTGTACAAAATCGAGTGGATCCATAAAGACACTAAGACGACAGTGAATAAACAGTGCCTTGTTTCCTTTTTTATCGGCAAAGCGTACAAGGACAACATGTTGTGTGACGTAGTGGACATGTATGCCTGTCACATAATACTTGGACGGTCGTGGTAGTTTGATCGTGATGTTACGCACTGGGAACACGATAACACAGTCGCATTCATTAAGGACGGAATGAGGATTGTTCTCACCCCTATGGCTTTAAAGGAGGCCCTCACAACATCCAAAGTAGATGGGCAATCTCTCCTTATAGTTCACAATCCCGATAAGAAGCCCCAACGGCATAAGGAGGGGAACGAGTCCTATGCTTTGTGGAAGAAACTTGCTGCCACGCACCTAACATTGAAGTCGACGATGGTTCGAGATTCGATGTTGGGTTTTTTTCAACTAGGCAACATTGATGTAGGGAGGCGGCACAAGGATAAAAAAAGGAAAAGTATCAAGAGACGGACCCAAGAGTGGCCCCAAAAGAATAAAAGAAAGAACCTAAGGAAGACTCCCAAAGGAAGAGACAAGACTCAACAAAAATAGAGTCTGATGACCAGTCGTGAGATCCGCCGACCCGACCGGTCCTGATAGGTCCCCCAGACAGGTCGAAAATTTGTTCTAAGATGGCTGCACTCACTGGACTATTTTGAGTCATCCACCACCGGTAATGCCCCCTGCTAATCGGTAGTCCGACACACGAGTAGATGCGCAAACTCCCCTGAACTTGCTATTTTTGAATTTCTTCTTTTCACTCTTTTTTAAGACTCTTGTTTTACGTACATTAGGGTTTCTTTTACTGGACCTAAGTTATAAATACTTATTTAATTCTTTTTAGAGATAATTATTATATTATTTATCAAATAAATTAGTTTCCACCACTTTTTCTGCTCGTGGATTCGAGTCGTTTTTCGTGGATTCGAAAAAAAAGGTCTCGTGGATTTGAGATGTCCTCTCATAGATTCGAGGAAGATCGGTTGAGGATTCTCGATAGTTCTGTCGAATCGAAATAGTTATCCGTGAACGAGACGGTGATCAATCTCACCTCGTCTCTGCTACGCCATGTGTTTCTTTTTTTTCTTTTAGCTTTTTATTGCTATGTTGGGAAGTTGGTTTGTTTCGGTTCTGTTTTTTGTTTATGAGGTGGAGGTAACGGTAAATTTCTCTTCTTGGCTTGGTATTGGCTTGTCGTGGTCCTTTTTTTTTTGGGATAAACAGAGCCCCTGTCTATATATTGATTTCTCTTATATTGGGAAAAACAGAGGTAACTGTAAATTTCTCTTCTGTTTTTTTTTTTTTTTTTTTTTTTGGAAAAACAGGATGAGGGGCTCTGTTTGTGGGGTCATCTTTATGGTTGTAAAAAGGAGATTGGGTTGTCTTATTTTTTAGGTGAGGCCTGTTCCTTTTTGTGGATTCTACCTAAAATATTATGCATTTTTTTTTATTTATCATTTCAACAAAGTTACAGGTAGTGTGCTCTCACATTTCTGAAAAATATAATTAGCGTGTACATTGTCCATAATTGCATGTGAGCTTAGCCATTCTCTTTATTTTAGATTTTTGGTCCGTAGTGATTTAATCCATTCATTAAGATGCAAATTTCATACAACAAGTGCTTTGACCGACCACTGTGATGTCTTGATGACATCCACTTTGTCCATCGGGGTGACACCGTAGGAAAAAGTGAGATTGGAGGACCCAATTGATACACCATGGTGTAATGTTTGTTTGTTTGTTTGTTTGTTTTTTTAATCCAAACGATGGCAAGGAATTTAAGAAACTATGATGCAACATGTGTTGGTAAGAGATGGGTCTATCATATTTCAATTTCGCCAGCTCCACCGTATCATCCCCTGCGTGGTTAGGTTGACAATGTGGATACGACGGTTGAGAGGATTTTTACACTATAATCTGTGGGTTTAGGATAATAAAAATCTGCGGAGTTTTAACAAGCGGGCAAGCATGTATAAGAGAACCCATCTTGATGATGGCTCCTCGAGGTTACACCCGCTTGCAGAAGGACGGGGGTTCATCGAAGTGTTGAGGTGTGGAGCCAATCCTACCAGGAAGTGGTCAGGCGCCCGACGGTCAAGTGGACCGGGGGCCCGGTGCCCAGGGCAGGGGCCCGACCAAGTTTGGTCGGACACCTAAAATTCGGGCAGATTTCCCCCAAGCTCGTTGGACGATTTCTACTTGGGCGGGTGCCTGACGAAGCCTGATCGGACGCCCGACTGGCCGCGAATTGTTTTGTGGGCTTTCCTATTTTGGGTTTTATTTCCGTGTTTTACTATATAAAGGGTTGTAACTCGGGATTATGGTATGGGATTAGGGTTTCTATACGTACGTCTAAGGTGAGAAAGACGAAAGAGGTTAGTATTATGCTTGTAACTTCGTTTTCTTCATAGTGGAGCTTTTGCACCATGGTTTTTTTACCCTTGTTAGGGTTTTTCCATGTAAAATATATGTCTTGTGGATTGTTGGTTTGTTTGAATTCCTTTTCTAGTTATTATTTCTTCCTGTTTATCATTTGTGGGTGAGATCGGAGATTGGATCTCGGTTCACCGGCATTGTTGGTGTGCTGCGCAACAACTGGTATCAGAGCTATTGGTTTAATTCAAGTGGGAGCGATGACGGAAGAAGGGAAAACTAGAATTGAGAAGTTTGATGGTTCAAACTTTGCCTTCTAGAAGATGCAGATGGAGGATTATTTGTATCAAAAGGACCTCTATATTCCTCTAGAACGAAAAGAGAAGAAACCAGAGAAGATGACAGATGATGAATGGGCTTTAGTGGATCGGAAGGCTTTAGGAACGATCCGACTCTCTTTGTTTAAGAGCGTCGCCTTCAATATATCGAAAGTAAAGACCACAAAAGAATAAATGCAAGCTTTGGCTATGATGTATGAGAAACCCTCGGCGTCCAACAATGTTTATCTTATGAAACGACTATTTAACATGAAGATGTCAGATGGTGGGGGCGTGACTGAACATCTAAACGAGTTCAATGTAGTCACGAGCCAATTGGAATCTGTTGGCCATACTTTTGATGACGAGGTCAGGGCGCTATTGATCTTATCCAGTTTGCTAGACAGTTGGGATGGTTTGGTGATTCCCGTGAGCAATTCCTCAGGAACGACGAAGTTAAAATTTGATAATGTGGCAGGTCTAATTCTCAGCGAAGAATCTAGAAGGAAGACATCGAAACTTTCTGGGGATTCCGGGAATGCTCTAAACGTTGAAGGAAGATGAATGTAACGCCCCGAAATTTTAACTCTCGTGGACAACACAATGGGCCGAGTTTTCGGGTGTTAACTGGAATGTGTTAAGGATATATTTCCACACATTTATCTTTATTTCCCACGTTCATGGCATTCATAGTAAAATGACGTAATTCAAGATTTTTATTTGAAGTTTTTCTACTTTACGTTATCAACATAATGTCCTTAAATTATACAAATTACATAATATTCTACTTTCTAGTCTTTATGAGAGGCTTATTATAAATTACATGAAAATAAATCTACTCTACAAAGACAATAAACATAATCCATCTTCAAGCCGCTTCGGTTTCATCGTCCGTCATTTGCTGCCACGAGCCTACGAGCATCTCGTCGTAGTGTTCGATTCACTTACTAGATCTTCACCTGGATTATCTGAGATGTGGTTGGATATCGTTAAATGTTATCATAGTGGGGAATATCCCTCCGAGACAATCATGATGATAGTAATAATGACACATAGTAAACGCAAGAAGGATATTATCATTTAATCAAATCAAAACAACTTAGTAAAAGATCTTTGTTAATGCAATGCATGACATGCATGCTCTGGCTAAGGCACACTGACTAAATGAGACGGGATCACTCCACTCTTCTCACCAGCCACTAGTTATTGGAGGTTCTAGTTAGGACGGGATCACTCCACTCTTCCCATACACCAAAACCCAACTAGTGAAACGGGCCCATGCACACTTTCACTAGATAGCAAGAGAGAAACGGGCCCATGCACACTTTCTCTAACGACCAAGGGGCTGACCCATCAACACTATAAGAAATTTCATTTTTACCGACGAAATAATTCGTCGGCATTCATTAAAATTTCGTCGGGAAATATTTTTCCCGACAAAATTTTTCGCGGCTAACATCGTCGCAGAAAGGCGGTTGGTAAAGGTTTTTCCTGACGAAAATTTTTTTCGTAGGTAATAATAAAACCATTACCGACGAAAAACTTTGTCGGAAAAACATATGAATTTTTGTCAAAAAAAAATGTGATACGTCGGTGAAAGAACTTTTGCCGACGAAATTTTTCGTTGGTAAAGGTTTTTACCGACAAAATTTTTCGTTGGTAAAGGTCTTTACCAATGAAAATTTCGTCGGTAAAAGTTTTATTACCGACGAAAACTGTCGTCGGTAAAAGTTTTCCAAGATTATTACCCACGAAAAATTTCATCGGTAAAGGTTTTTACAAGTTTATTACCCACAAAAAATTTCGTCGGTAAAAGTTTCCCAATTTTATTACCGACGAAAAATTTCGTCGGTAAAAAACTTTTCCGTGTTTTTTACTTACGAACAATTTCGTCGGTAATAGTATTTCCTGTCCCGGTTCCATTTGTTTTCAAAATTCAGAAAAATTCCTAATATACACCTGTAAGAAACCTATACATTTTTCTCCTATTCACATCCACATACACACGAATAAATAGAAACTACACCATCCATACACAAATAATCCATTCCACATCCACAAACAAACAATATTCATCCACACACAAATACATATAAGTTAAAAGTCGTATATTAAAAAAATGATCACGAAGATGAAGGCGGAGGTGGCGTGGCATCGGCACCAAAGCGTGCAGCGAGAGCCTGAAACATCTCTTGCATCCGTCGCTCATGCTCCTGCCGCTCCTGCCGCAACTCCTCGATCCTCCTCTCCTGCTCCTCCCGTCGCCTCTCCTCCTCCTCCTCCCTACGCCTCTGCTCCTCCTCTCTCTGCCTCTCCAGCTGCTCTCGAATCTCATCGACGACGACCCATAGCTGCTGAACCTCTCTCTCTGCGATATCAGCTCGGCGTAGAGCGCTCTCACCAGCTACGGATCGGCTGGAGCCACCTCTAGTTTGTGCCATGAGCTTGGCACCATGGCCAAGCCCAAGCACATATCCAGAACGGGTGCCAAGCACCTCGCTCAGGATTTCTAGCTCACTCCGCTGACTACTATCGGGAGTGGCTGACTGCGTATGGTGTCCATCGCCGCCTGTAATGAAAACATATGAAATTTCATAAAAAAGACATGAATGACATTATTATCAATCAATGCGCAATTAAATTTTACAAAGTGAAGATTTTTACCCAATGCTCACTGGATCTAGGATAAACCCAAGATCCCGTCGCCTGCCGACAGTGAGTCCCTCTGTAGAGGTCTACTGGTCCAGGCTCCTGGCCGGTGACGGAATCTCGCTGCGCAATCGAAAGGAAAGAAGACTTATAATAAATGCCAATCAAAATAATATATTAACTTAATAATCATCAATAATTTCTAACCATGTCGTAACGATGTCGTACAAATGACTTCGAACCAGCTACATGGTTCACTTGTAACTTTTTCCTGTTCGCAGAATTTATTCTACTCCTCTTCTGAACACATTATACAAAATAAATTTCTATTAATTATGAATTTAATTGCGAATTTAATTGTTACCTTAAGATATCGTAAATTTGTAAATATTACCTGAAAAACCTCCGACGAAAATCTCTCGCAGAGTATCCGCTAGTCGTCTGTAGTAACGTGTGGCGGTGCGGACAGTAAGGCCTCATCGTGCGTCCTGCACCGCTTGTACCGCTGGTGTAACTCTCCGCGGTACTCCTTGAACCGCTCTCTAATCATGTCGTCGACGGCATGAGAAATGTAGGAAACATTCAAATCGAAGTCAAATTTATCCTGCAGTTTCGTAAATAATAAATTAAGGCAATAAACTTATTAACAATAGGACTTAACCGTAAATGAACTTTCACAAAAGAAAATTTCAATTTACTAAACTTTACCTGAAGGCGCTGACGGATGAGCTGTCGCACATCATCTGTCACGTCAGTCCAACGGGGGGTGGTGGCGGGGATCAGAGATCGGCATAGGATACCGACCTCAGACGTAAACAGTCTACCACTGTCCCCAACAGGTCTAAGGCAGTCCTGTGGGAACTCTACCGCTACCCTACCCTTATGCGTAAGTCGCTCTAAAACTAACCCACGCGTGGGTCCACGTCCTCGTCGGCTGGTAGAAGATGCTGTTGCGAAAAGATATATGTAAGTAACAATATAAACAGAAATCACTAAATAAATGTCTAGACTTACATGCAGTGCCCGGTGTATGCTGAACCGAAGGATCAGATGACTGTGATGCACCGTGCGACGTCGATGCTGTCTGCGTCGCATCACGGGTGGAAGGGGTAGATCTAGTGCGCGAACGACCTGATCTCCCACCTGGTGCCATGACTGAATATATCTGAAATACAAACTTATAAATTTAAACAATGTCAATGCAAGTTTATGAACATCATTGTAGAGTGAATTTGTGCTTATGCTTAGAGAGATGATAAAAATATGATTAGACCATTACACTATAATGCAAGCAGAATATAATAAAACCGTAAACAGAATATAAAAGTTAAAAAATCCATTACACATTGTCATTCTATATTAAATACATATATTTCATTGTAATACAAAT
Organism: Liriodendron chinense; assembly: GCA_003013855.2. NCBI lineage: Eukaryota > Viridiplantae > Streptophyta > Magnoliopsida > Magnoliales > Magnoliaceae > Liriodendron > Liriodendron chinense. The sequence goes on along the minus strand of ML058501.1, from coordinate 1,913,696 downwards.
CAACTTAGGATCAACTATCCGCAATACTCCTTGCGTAAGTTATCGTACGTCGCAGATGTATATATCAAGCTGTATGAAGCACTCGACATTGTTACAGCCAACATGCCAGTCACAATAGGAGAAATCTGATCTCTTGGGACTCCGTTCATATGTGCAAGTGACAATGTCGCATCTTCCATATGAAGTTTCCCGCGGTTATATTTCTCCATCAGATCAGGAATTTCTTTGAGATTGTATAATCTTTCATCTGAGTCATCGTCTTCCTCCCTACATTTATCGACCAGACCGGGTATCTCTTTGGCCCTACCAGAAGAATATAGGGCCGGAAAGTCCATCCGCAACAGCTGATGAAGTATGCTGCGTGCTTCCGCTACGCTCCAGTTTGTGGAGGACATGATCAGAAAATGACTTAACTGTAAATGTAGATTATAAACAAGTCAATTCAGAAAATAAACCATGACTTGTAAAACATATATACATGTAATAATCAAATTAATCGAATTGAAAATGACATGTAAATCTTGTATACATTTAATAATCGTCGTCTGAATTATTATCGCTTATGACTCTTTCTTCTTCACCATCACTATCGCTGATCAGAATTTCCTCTTCATCGTCTGCAACGTTGTCATCGATGAAAGCGCTATCATCTCTAACAATGTCATTTATGATTGAGGCATCAACATGATCAGGTGGCACATCATCTCTATTCAATTGCACCACATCAATATCAACATTTGGATCATTCCCTCTATCCCAAGATGGCATATCTTCTTGATATGCTTGTTCAACTGACGACGTTCCATTACTCCCTTCATCGTTATCTTTAACGTCTAGTTCGGGAACGTCAAATATATTCCTGGGCTTTATTTTCTGCACCACGTGCCAAGAGCCGCCTAACATGGTGTCGGCGAGGTAAAATACTTGTTCGGCTTGGCCGGCTATGATAAATGGGTCATCTTTAAACCACTTCCGAGATAAATTTACGCTCGTGAAGTAGTCATCAGTCTGTATTCCCAACTTTTTATTTCCAATGTCCCACCAATCGCATTTAAATAAGTTTAGGTTAGGTGAATGTATTTAGGAATAGGTGTAGGTATATTTTAGGTGATTTGAGTTTAGGATTAGGTTTAGGCCAAGGTTGAGATTTTCGGGTTCGGGATCGGGTTTCGGGTTAGGTTTTCATGTTTGGGTCTAAGTTTAGGTTAGGTGAATGTATTTAGGAATAAGTGTAGGTTTAGTTTAGGTGATTTGAGTTTAGGATTAGGTTTAGGCCTAGGTTGAGATTTTCGGGTTCGGGATCGGGTTTAGGGTCGCATTTTCATGTTTTAGTCTAGGTTTAGGTTAGGTGAATGTATTTAGGAATAGGTGTAAGTATAGTTTAGGTGATTTGAGTTTAGGATTAGGTTTAGGCCTAGGTTGAGATTTTCAGGTTCGGGATCGGGTTTCGGGTTAGGTTTTCGTGTTTGGGTCTAAAGTTAGATTAGGTTAATGTATTTAGGAATAGGTGTAAGTTTAGTTTAGGTGATTTGAGTATACGATTAGGTTTAGGCCTAGGTTGAGATTTTCGGCTTCGGGATCGGATTTTGGGTTAGGTTTTCGTGTTGGGGTCTAAGTTTAGGTTAGGTGAATGTATTTAGGAATAGGTGTAGGTTTAGTTTAGGTGATTTGAGTTTAGGATTAGGTTTAGGCCTAGGTTGAGATTTTTGAGTTCGGGATCGGGTTTAGGGTCGCATTTTCATGTTTTGGTCTAGGTTTAGGTTAGGTAAATGCATATAGGAATAGGTGTAAGTTTAGTTTAGGAGATTTGAGTTTAGGATTAGGTTTAGGCCTAGGTTGAGATTTTCGGGTTCGGGATCGGGTTTCGGGTTAGGTTTTCGTGTTTGGGTCCAAGTTTAGGTTAGGTGAATGTATTTAGGAATAGGTGTAGGTTTAGTTTATGTGACATGAGTTTGAGATTAGGTTTAGGCATAGGTTTATATTTTCAGGTTCGGGATCGGGTTTAGGGTCGCATTTTCGAGTTTGGGTCTAAGTTTAGGTTAGATGAATGTATTTAGGAATAGGTGTAGGTTTAGTTTAAGTGACATGAGGTTAGGATTAAGTTTAGGCATAGGTTTACATTTTCGGGTTCGGGATCGGGTTTAGGGTTGCAGCTTCTAGTTTGGTTCTAAGTTTAGGTTAGGTGAATGTATTTAGGAATAGGTGTAGGTTTAGTTTAGGTGACATGAGTTTAGGATTAGGTTTAGGCATAGGTTTACATTTTCGGGTTCGGGATCGGGTTTAGGGTCGCATTTTCGAGTTTGGGTCTAAGTTTAGGTTAGGTGAATGTATTTAGGAATATGTGTAGGTTTAGTTTAGGTGACATGAGTTTAGGATTAGGTTTAGGCATAGGTTTACATTTTCGGGTTCGGGATCGGGTTTAGGGTCGCATTTTCGAGTTTGGGTCTAAGCTTAGGTTAGGTGAATGTATTTAGCAATAGGTGTAGGTTTAGTTTAGGTGATTTGAGTTTAGGATTAGGTTTAGGCCTAGGTTAAGATTTTCGGGTTCGAGATCGGGTTTCGGGTTAGGTTTTCATGTTTGGGTCTAAGTTTAGGTTAGGTGAATGTATTTAGGAATAGTTGTAGGTTTAGTATAGGTGACATGAGTTGAGGATTAGGTTTAGGCATAGGTTTACATTTTCGGGTTCGGGATCTGGTTTAGGGTCGCATTTTCGAGTTTGGGTCTAAGTTTAGGTTAGGTAAATGTATTTAGGAATAGGTGTAGGTTTAGTTTAGGTGGTTTGAGTTTAGGATTAGGTTTAGGCCTAGGTTGAGATTTTCGGGTTCGGGATCGGGTTTCGGGTTAGGTTTCATGTTTGGGTCTAAGTTTAGGTTAGGTGAATGTATTTAGGAATAGGTGTAGGTTTAGTTTAGGTGATTTGAGTTTAGGATTAGGTTTAGGCCTAGGTTCGGATTTTCGGGTTCGGGATCGGGTTTCGGGTTAGGTTTTCGTGTTTGGGTCTAAGTTTAGGTTAGGTGAATGTATTTAGGAATAGGTGTAGGTTTAGTTTAGGTGATTTGAGTTTAGGATTAGGTTTAGGCCTGGGTTGAGATTTTCGGGTTCGGGATCAGGTTTAGGGTCGCATTTTTGTGTTTTGGTCTAGGTTTAGGTTAGGTGAATGTATTTAGGAATAGGTGTAAGTTTAGTTTAGATGATTTGAGTTTAGGATTAGGTTTAGGCCTAGGTTGAGATTTTCGGGTTCGAGATCGGGTTTCGGGTTAGGTTTTCGTGTTTGTGTCTAAGTTTAGGTTAGGTGAATGTATTTAGGGATAGGTGTTGGTTTAGTTTAGGTGACATAAATTTACGGTTAGGTTTAGGCATAGGTTTACATTTTCGGGTTCGGGATCGGGTTTAGGGTCGCATTTTCGAGTTTGGGTCTAAGTTTAGGTTAGGTGAATGTATTTAAGAATAGGTGTAGGTTTAGTTTAGGTGACATGAGTTTAGGATTAGGTTTAGGCATAAGTTTACATTTTCGGGTTCGGGATCGGGTTTAGGGTCACATTTTCGAGTTTGGGACTAAGTTTAGGTTAGGTGAATGTATTTAGGAATAGGTGTAGGTTTAGTTTAGGTGACATGAGTTTAGGATTAGGTTTAGGCATAGGTTTACATTTTCAGGTTCGGGTTTAGGGTCGCATTTTCGACTTTGGGTCTAAGTTTACGTTAGGTGAATGTATTTAGGAATAGGTGTAGGTTTAGTTTAAGTGACATGAGTTTAGGATTAGGTTAATTTAGGCATAGGTTTACATTTTTGGGTTCGGGATCGGGTTTAGGGTCGCATTTTCGAGTTTGGGTCTATGTTTAGGTTAGGTGAATGTATTTAGGAATAGGTGTTGGTTTAGGTTAGGTGATTTGAGTTTAAGATTAGGTTTAGGCCTATGTGTAGGATTTCAAGTTCGGGATCGGGTTTAAGGTTATGTTTTTGAGTTTGGGTCAAGGTTTAGGTGAGGGTTTAGGATTTAGGAATAGGTGTAGGTTTAGGTTAGGTGATTTGAGTTTAGGATTAGGTTTAGGCGTAGGTTTAGCATTTCGGGTTCGGGATCGGGCTTGAGGTTAGGTTTTCGAGTTTGGGTCTAGGTTTAGGTTAGAGTTGTGGATTTACGAATAGGTGTAGGTTTAGGTTAGGTGATTTGAATTTAGGATTAGGTTTAGGCGTAGGTTTAGCATTTCGGGTTGATGATGTCGTTTAAGGTTATGTTTTCGAGTTTGGGTCAAGGTTTAGGTGAGAGTTTAGGATTTAGGAATAGGTGTAGGTTTAGGTTAGGTGATTTGAGTTTAAGATTAGGTTTAGGCCTAGGTGTAGGATTTCGGGTTCGGGATCGGGTTTAAGATTATGTTTTCGAGTTTGGGTCAAGGTTTAGGTGAGAGTTTAGGATTTAGGAATAGGTGTAAGTTTAGGTTAGGTGATTTGAGTTTAGGATTAGGTTTAGGCGTAGGTTTAGCATTTCGGGTTCGGGATCGGGTTTAAGGTTATGTTTTCGAGTTTGGGTCAAGGTTTAGGTGAGGGTTTAGGATTTAGGAATAAGTGTAGGTTTAGGTTAGGTGATTTGAGTTTAGGATTAGGTTTCGGCATAGGTTGAGATTTTCGGGTTCGGGATCGGGATTAGGGTCGCATTTTCGTGTTTGGGTCTAAGTTTAAGTTAGGTGAAAGGATTTAGGAATAGGTGTAGGTTTAGTTTAGGTGATTTGAGATTAGGATTAGGTTTAGTCATAGGTTTACAGTTTCGGGTTCGGGATCGGGTTTAGGGTTAGGTTTTCGAGCTTGGGTCTAAGTTTAGGTTAGGTGAATGTATTTAGGAATAGGTGTAGGTTTAGGTTAGGTGATTTGAGATTAGGATTAGGTTTAGGCATAGGTTTACAGTTTCGGGTTCGGGATCTGGTTTAGGGTTAGGTTTTCGAGTTTGGGTCTAGGTTTAGAGTTAGATGAATTGAGTTTAGGTTTCGGTTTAGCCATAGCTTATAGGTTTTAATTTTAGGTTTATGGTTTCGGGTTTAGGGTGTAGGTCTTGGAGACTCAACCAACTCACGGATAGCTCCGACGCACATTCGGGTCTGCTCCACATAAAGCGGGTCTGTCCAAAAGGCCAGGCCACCCATATTGCTGTCCATAGGAAGTGGACAGCTTCATCATGGTCATAACAGCGGTTCCCACCTTCCAGGGACCCCCGCTCAACACCCGGATAGCTCCGACGCACATCCGGGTCTGCTCCATTAATTTCGAGCTAATACATAAACACGGGCCTGTCCAAATGGCCAGGCCACCCATAGCTTCATCATGGTCATAACAGCGGTTCCCACCTTCCAGGGACCCCCGCTCAACACCCGGATAGCTCCGATGCACATCCGGGTCTGCTCCATTAATTTCGAGCTAATACATAAACACGGGCCTGTCCAAATGGCCAGGCCACCCATATTGCTGTCCATAAAAAATGGACAGCTTCATCATGGTCATAACCGCGGTTCCCACCTTCCAGGGACCCCCGCTCAACACCCGGATAGCTCTGACGCACATCCGGGTCTGCTCCATTAATTTCGAGCTAATACATAAACACGAGCCTGTCCAAATGGCCGGGCCACCCATATTGCTGTCCATAGGAACAGGACAGCTTCAGCATGGTCACAACAGCTGTTCCCACCTTCCATGGACCCCCGCTCAACATCAATATCAATCAACTACTCTTAATCACAAGTATCATGTTCGTCATCTAATTTGCCACTAAATGATAATATAATAAAATCAGTCGCCCATCCAAGGATGGATAGATTGAAATGCTATCATTATTTCCATTTAAATACCCAAGCCTAAATTTTGACAGCATCTCCCCCTATCTCTCCAGATATATTTATCTTACATTTCATTTCCACGTCAACTATCCACACATTGTATGGATTAAATTGACAATGGAATTAAATATAAGAAACATATCCAGAGAGAATAGGAGAGTTACCGCACGAAACTAATGACAGAGCATGTAAATGACAAACAACGAGAACATTCCAATCTATCCAACCTTGGACTGTCCAACAGGACAATTTGACAGATTTCTATACCTCCAAAACACACTTTATCTATGCTCGGCAATATAGAAATCTCCAAATGGGCTAACTGATTCTATTATACTACCATTTGTGGACAAAAAATAACTATTAATAATAAGCCAAATCCATCCACAACATACACAAGCACATGAAAATGACAGAATCATCAACACCATGAATCAAGTCTAATCAAATACCTAATGACTATTTTCTGAACAAATAAGTATGTATGGGGCCCACCATGGGAATCGGATTGCGTCCGCATGCTCTTATCGTGTAGAGTAAACTCAGTTGGGCCCACCTAGAATGTATGTAATTTATCTATTCCGTCCTTATGTTTTTCCACCTCATTTTAGTGGTTTGTTCGCTTGCCCAAGTGTAGGGTTGCGATGTAGTAATAAACTCGGTAAGACCAAGGTCGATCCACAGGGATTTATGAATGGCTATTCTCAGAATTTAACTAAAACAACTAATAATTAAGATTCTATTAAGAACTAAAGCTGGAAAATAGCGATTTGGGTTTAAACAGTGAATGTGTAAGGTAATATCAATTTAAAAAGGCACTAAAGCGTCAAGGATCCACTTTTGATAAGTTTCAATGCATCAACACGACTAGGTCTCACATAACTCAATCGGAATCGAATTCATATCGCTATCCGATCGGAATATAGAGTGGTTCAATCAACAATTATCTAAAACAGTTGCTCATTCATTGATTCGATTCCCACAACAATGCTCAGGCCTTGGGCACACTCAATTATGTAGGCCAAGCCTCTTTCCAATCTAGTTGAGATTCACAACCATAGCTTTCATCAAATCCTGTCACTAGACTTGATTACAACTAATGATTAGAACTCTAATTAAATCAAAATCAATCAGCAAACAGCTATTTCAGATTATAATAAAAAAGATAAGAACTTTAGTTGAATGAGTTCCCACATGAAAATCAGGCCATTGTACACAAGGCAATCAAAGGGTCCACCATGCCCGGAGTAGATGGTAGATCAATGAACTACACAAGCATAACTAATGCTCAGAGGATAAGCTACTAAGCTTAGAATTACTAAGAATCACATGAGCCCGGAGTCATCAAGAGATCAAAGCAAAACCAAACTAGTACTTGATTCAAACTCATATTGAACTAAAATTCTTCAATTAAAACATAGAAGGAAACCTAGGTTGCATCAATCCATAAAAAACGAATCAAAAGCTTCACCTCTTAGCCCTAGCTAAGAGGTTTTAGTTCATCTCTAACATCCTTGAACTAGAAGCCTTAAAAACATAAAAACTACTAAAACAGGAAGAAAATTAAGAAAACTTGAAGTAGAATCCGTCTCCCAAGTGTTAGTACTAGAAAAATGCTCGGGCGCAGTTTTCTGGTGTTTTGTTGTTCTGGGGTTCTGAATAATAGAAACATTCATAGACAATCACAAGCATTCACGAAGTGCACAAGAGAAAAGATATCGCTAGGCGAATTTTATTCCAGAGATCCTGAGATCTTGTACATTCCAGGCCGTGATCTGGCATGAGCCCTTAATTACATCGAATGATCGATGACCCTTGATTAAAAGGCAAAAGACTAGTCAGCGGGGACTATGGTCTTAGAGTTCATGGTCGTACAGACCTGCATTTGTGTGGTCGTAGAGACCTGTATTTGTGTGGTCGCGGAGACTTGTTTTGTATGGTCGCAGAGACCCGTATTTGTGTGGTCGTAGAGACCTGTGTTTGTTGTGTTTTGTTATGGACCGATCCATCTTTGTACGAGTCAGATGTCCATGTCCCATGTTTTGACCGGAGATCCGGGCTGAGACTGTCAGGGTTTTTAACCGAGGGGTGCGACTCTGGGCCTGCGCCCGTCATTTGTGATGGGTGACCGCGGGAAGACCGATCTGCAGTTGTATGTACCTGAGCAGCTCAACCAGCGGATGCCGTTTGAATGGGTAGGGCATCGACTGTTCTTGAAGTGTCAGTCTTTAACAAATTGTGTGTGATAGTTCAGAACTCTCTCTATATGGTTTATCGTGTTAACCATAGTCCCGTTTGCTTAGTCCGGACCTGAATCCTGGTCATATTATGATAGTACATGTAATGATGATACATCAGTATGATTTTGGGCACTGGCAGCCTATTTTCGAGAAGTTACTTCGTTCATCTTGTTGGATTGGATCGGACTCCGAAGGCTTGCATCCTGCTCATTGGGTGTCCCGGATGAGTTATTTGACTGCTCCATTGCGTCCGGAACGCTCAAAATACCCAAAATAGGCCAAAACGGGGCTCGAAAATATCATAAAATGAAGATTTAAAGGTGCTGAAATGAACGTTCAAAGTGTTGATTTTTATGATCCGCTGGCCTGATTTTACTGATACGCTGGGGCCAATGCGCCTAAAAATGATTGTTAAAAACGTTTTATTTTCCTGATCCGCTGGCCTATTTTTGTGATGCGCTGGGGCCAGTGCGTCCAAAATGATTGTTAAAGTGTTTGATTTTTCTGATCCGCTGGGGTATTTTTGTGATGCGCCGGGGCCAGTGCTTCCAAAAATAACTTATTTCATGATATGTATTTTTCTGATCCGCTGGCCTATTTTTGCGATGCGCTGGGGCCAGTGCGTCCAAAAATAACTTCGTTTTATAGACGACTGATTTTACTGATGCGCTGGGCTATTTTCTGATGCGCTGGAGCCAGTGCGTCCTTAAAATGTTTAGCTTTGGAACATTGATTTATTTGATCCGCTGAGGGATTTTCTGATGCGCTGGAGCATTTTTGTGATGCGCTGAGGCCAGTGCGTCGATAAAACAAGTTTGATTCAACGCATTTCGCGATGCGCCACTACACTTGTATAATTTTAGGTTATTTCTTCACTAGACCTGTGGTCGGAAGTGGGATTTCCGGCGATCGAAAAAAGGGTTTCCGGCGGTCGGAAAAAGGATTCCGGCGAGGGATTCCGGCGATCTCAAAACCCACAACTCTCTCCTTCTCTCGATCCGTCCAAATGAGCCGGAAAAAGGGGGTATTTATACCCGAAGTCAACTAATAGGAGTCCGCCACGTGTAGCGCATCGAGAAAATGGGTTGGCGCGTCGAGAAATTCACTCAGCGCGTCTTAAAATGCCTTAGTTTAAATGTTGATTTTCAGGGCGCACTGGCTGGAAATTCCTGATTTATTGGACGCGCTGAGGGTCAGTGCGTCCTGAAATTCCTGAATTATTGGATGCGCTGGACGAATTTCTTGATCCGCTGAGGGCAGTGCATCCTGAAATTCACTTTGTAAAACTGTCCGAATTTCTTGACGCGCTGGGCGAATTTCTTGATGCACCGAGGGTCAGTGCGTCCTGAAATTCATTTTGTAAAATTGTCTGAATTTCTTGACGCGCTGGGTGGTGAATTTCTTGATGCGCTGAGGGTCAGTGCGTCCTGAAATTCACTTCTAAAATTACTGAATTTCACGATGCGCTGGTGATGAATTTCTTGATGCACCGACATACTCGTGTTTTACAAAATTGGGTTTTGCGAAATGAAGGGCTTGCGGGGCCCGCTTTGCGATGGATGTCGATGCACTGGCTCTATTTCTTCATTGTTGAAGTTACCCCCCAAATTTGGAGGGTTCTGATCATGATGAATGGTGGGGCCCATCACTGGCTCAATTTTTCATTTTTGGCCAAATCTGACGTGCGTTTGTGAATTCTTTTGAACTTGTTGATGCACTGCTCTTAAATCTAGTGATGGGGCAAATTGTACACTCGTGATCCCTGTTTTGAGGATCCTGACTTTTGGGACCCCAACAGATGCCCTTCCAATGTGTTAGGATGGACGCGATCGTCCATTGAAGCACATCGGATTTTTCGGGTCCCACTATAAATAGAAAAGTTGAGGTCATTTCGGTCATTTCACACATTTTCTACGCGATAGAGCTCTTGCCGGCGCGTGCAAAAAGTCTCCAGCACGTCGATTAATTATCGCCAGGGCGTAGATTAATTAGCTCACGCGTCCTGAAATCGAAGGTTAGCTATTTTTCTGACGCACTACACCCAGCGCGTCTTGAAATGAACTTTGGAAGGGCCATAGTCTCGCGCATAGATTAAATGGACGAGCTATAGTCAGCGCGTCCTAACTTGATGAAAATTTCAGTTTCTTGACGCGCTGAGTCTTGCGCGTACTCGCGTGTTTTGCGGGTGAAACCCATTTTAGGTCGCGCTGGAGGTAGCGCGTAGCAAAACCCAAACTTGGCTAAATTTACCTTGTTTATGCAATGCGCCAGGGTCAGCGCGTATAACTTGTCGAATTTGTGGACGCGCTCGGATTTTGTAACAGTGTGGAATTTTTAGACGCGCTGGGGCCAACGCGGGGTCGCGGTGGACAACAAAACTTAGACACTTTTCCGACGCGCTGGGCTTGGCGCATCTCATTTATCGATGCACTAGGCCTAGCGTGTCAAAACTTTTTAGACTGAAATGATCTGTCCAATTTTTTGGGTGCGTTGAGCCTAGCACGCATTCACTCCCAGACTAATGGTTTTACTCAATTGCGCACTGTTAACTGTTGCGCACTTATTTCTGGTCCAATGAATCATTTCCTTTGCGTTAGGGGTTGTAATTTAGAGGCGTACGCGGTCCACCTTCCACTTTTGAGCTTTTACACATGTATGGTTATGGTTTTAGGAAAATGTTGGCCCCCATACGCCTGAAATTCTTAAATCGTGTTGGACTAGGTGTGATATCCCTTTTAACTTAAGTCATAGAGTTTTGTGCATACTTGAGCGTATTTTCTTCTGGTACCTGTACTCTGCGTGATGTTTTGACGTGTTTGTACAGATCTTCATGGCTGGTGGTGCTTCCAACGCTGGCCCTTCCGGTCACAAGGTGGACACACGCAAACGCAAGCGCAACTCTCCTAAGGTCATGCGACCATCTGACCAGAACCCACAGTGGTTCCATCCACCAGAGAAGTTCAACTTTTACGAGCGCATTTTGTGGCTGTCTAAGGAGATTCAAAGGAAGATTCTTTGCGACAAGGTTCTACCAGCTCCTCCTGATGAGGGTACTCAGGAAGAGTGGGATGCGTGGTACGCTCCCCTGCAAGGCTTCCGGACCGACGAAGTGGTTGGGTCCGAAGAAGGTGAGGCTAGCCCGGTCACACACGTTCAGTCTGTCAAGCACGGCCGCCCGAAGACAGCTGGCAAGACCGCCAAACAAGTATATATGGAAAATCAAGCCAAATCAAAGTCAGACAGAATGAAGGTTGTCTGGTCGTCGGTGAAACTAGCCGTGTCGTCACTCATGATACGGAACCCGTACACGAAGCAGCACATCCAATTTCTGAAGAGCTTCCAGCGATATCGTTCTCTTCCAAGCATCGAGCCTTCCGATGTATGCCGCGCCAACTCTTTCTATAGCGTCTACTCCTGGACGTCCATTCCAGAGACGTTCCTCAACTGTGCTGTATCCAAGAATGGTACACTGCAGTCTGTCCTCGGAGAGAAGGACGTGATATTTTTGGAGCCAAACCACGACCCGCATCTGCCGTTTCCAGCCCATTATTACGAGACCTTACGCCAAAGGTTTCGCCCTTTGTCCGATGCAGAAATCTGGCCGACCGGAGGATTCAGGACCCGAGGTCATTTGAGTCCTCATCCAGGTTACGAGGCTTGGGCCAACCGGATGATCGAGCAGCATGAAGATACCTTGAAACAAGTGGGTCTCCTTAGGGCTATCCAAGCGACATCAAGTTACTTCTACCGGGAGCCGTGCGTCTACAAGGGGTTCTGAATCACTGGAGCTCCATTACCAACTCATTTCACTTGCCCTGCGGAGAAATGAGCATCTCCCTCTGGGACCTATATCGGATAGCAGTCTTCCTATACGCGGCAGAATTTACGATGAGTGGACGCCCAACGACGAGGAGCTTTCCAAGAAGAAGAAGGGCGTCGATGAAGGCTTTTATTCTGAAGCCTGCTACGAGCTATTCACGGAGCTTCCGCAATTCTTGGGTTCCAAGGATAAGGTGCCCTTTGAAGATTGGCTGGTTTACTTCAGTCACGGCCTGAAGTGAGTATCTTAACTTGGGTAGTGTATTTTCACTTCATTTTATTCTTTTCTTTTACTGATGATTTCTCTTTTCTTTTTCAACTTGGATTACACGTCATACGATGAAGGCCGCAGGGGTAAACTGGTCTGTAACGTCCCCACCAGATATGATATTGTCGGCTCTGCCCCCAAGGGCGCACGGTTTTATTCTCGGGTTTTACCCCAAAAGGCCTCATATCCTTAAGGTGGAAACTCCACATATAGCCAGGACTCCGGGCGCTCATCCATCCGATGTGGGACAAGCAGCCACCAGGCCCTACCAACTGGAGCGCTATTTTCAAAGCCCGACCGATCCCAACGGGACTCGGATGACAACCCACGCTCGGACCACAGCCAGGCAGCACTGGGGCGCTAGATGGTCTTGGAGGCCAAGATGAAGAAGAAGTTCCCGCAGCCGAACAAGCTGTCTCCCACTTGCGAACTTGCCGGATTTTTAGCCTATTGGCTATGTTGCATGGCCCTTCCAAGCTCTAAGCAGGCAGACAACGTGCGAGTCTCTTGTTTTGCCGTGGCGGGGAGTCTGGCTAACGGCCATCGCTACGCACTGGCCTCGGTTGTATTGTGCTCCATATATCGGGCCTTCGGGGGTGTCATCAGCAACAAGGGTTCTGCTTCCTTCGGGATAAATTCCTCCTTCTGCGGATGGCACTTCTTCTCGGGTTGGCTTGGGGTGTATTTCCCTTGGGCGTATGGCATGGAGCTCAAAGACTTCATTCAGAGGGGGTCGGTCCATTGCATGCTTTCCAGAAGCGGAGGATGAACAGCGGCAACTTGGCGACTATCGAGGCAAAGATAGCTCGTCATGATGACGTCGACTTCTTCCTTTTCTCAGGCACTAACAGTGAAGACCCGGTTCTGCTGGATGATGATGAGAGCCTGGGCTCCTACGGGCGTTGTTTTCTGATATCAATCCGCCCGGGCTCACTGCCTTTAAGGGAGGGCGCCGAATTCTGGAGAGAGCCGTACTACCTAAACAGATTCGCCAGGCAATTCGGCTATGACCAAGGGGTACCGAAGACGCTTGAACCGGTGACGCGAGAGCAGCGAGCCTATGGCACAGGACCGATTCACTGGAAGTGGATCTGGCGACAACTCCTACTAGCCAAGTCGGGTTGTTCTTTCATTGTTCCAGGTACGGAGTACACCCCGGGTGCTACATATGGGTGGATGAGGTGGTGGGCTCACCAATATTCCTTAGTTCGGAACAATCGTCACGTGGCTGACCCAGTTTTCGTCTCTCCTCTGATCGTCGACCTTGCTCCTACTGACGGCTTGGGCTACGTGTCAGAGCCGCTCCATCAACTGGCCACTCCGGGTGTGCAGAAGTTCGTGACCTCTCAGCACGTAATAATAGATCATGAGAAGCCTGAGCATACACTTGAAGGGTGGATCGCTTATGGCCAGAGAGTCACACTGCAAGGGAATCCGGATTCCCCACTCGTTGGTCCCATGGTAGAGGGACAGAGAGAGCGTTATGACATTGGTGACGATGATGACGTGGCTGACGAGGCAGGTGATGCTGGTGAGGAGGAAGATGCTGTTGGTGATGATGGTGAGGGTGATAATGATGATGTCGTTGGTGATGGTAATGATGGAGGGGGTGATGGTGGTGATGAGATCATCAGAGAGGGCGGAGAGGGTGATGGTGAGGGTGATGGAGAGGGTGATGATATCGAGTGTGGTGGAGAGGATGAAGTTGCGGCAGTAGGTACCCCGTCGACCGGTGGTCAGGGAGGTCGTGATCAAAGTCCAGCGAGTCAGACGAGTCTATCTAGATGCTCTGTCCCAGGAAATAGCGATTCTAAGCTGTCTTCTGAGCGGTTTGGGCCTCGAGTGAAGACTGCCCCTCGTGTTCCTATCGTCGACGGAGGGAAGAAGATCAAGGACATGTGGAAGCTGTATAGGGCAGAAAAAGCATGGAGTCGACTCTTTAAGACTGCCGGCAGCATCCCGATCGACGAAGTTAGTGGACCGAGGGAGGAAGGGGAGATGAGCTCACAGGCAGACCTAAGTGGGAATCGCCGCACGGAAGAGGGTGGAGATAACGAGCCGATATACGATGGATCTATTCCTGAAGCAGACACAGAACCCCTCCCTATGGACCTTGATAGTGGGGTACCAGCTGGAGATCCTCCCCTTGCCGACCCTGCCAGTACTGTGGCTGTAACCAACCCTAGCCCTACCCCTGAGGCAGGCCCTGCTACTATTACAGAAGATGCAGCACCTCCTGCTCAAGAAACCATGCCCTCTGATGTTGTTAGTGCATCGGAGCCTGTCACGGAAGCACCTCATGTTGCTGAATCAATTCAAGCCACTACTGCCCCTAAGATCGTCGCACTTTCTTCTCCTGAATTGCCTGAACCAGCAACGGAGATTTTGACTGAATGTGCCCCTGCCTCATCAACACCTATTGCTTCAACCAGTGCACCGATCGATGAAGTTCCTGAAGTTGCTGGTATACTGCTTGCTTTTATTATTTCATTTGCTTCCTTTCTTTTGTGGTTTCTGTATGTTGATGTTTTATCATTTTCTTTGCCAGCCACTGCCCCCGCCAGCGTCCCAGTTCCTGTGGTCTTGCCTGAGGTATTCCTTTCATCTCTCCGAGGCTTATCAAGGACCAAAGCGAATCTTCTGAAGCGCTTACTGTCTGACATCGTTGACTCGTTGAAGAATGGGGATGAATGGTCTATCTTAGACGAGGCACTGCAGGCATTAGAGCTTAACGCTACGTGGCTCGGGATTGACACTTCTTTGATCATCAGCCACGTAACTCAGTTCAAGGAAGGGATGGCTCGAGTAACCGAAACGAGGTTCTTCAAGGTTGATCCTTCTGTCGAGGAAAAGCGTGGCCACTTACGGTCCCTCCTTCCGAAGCTCGAGTCACACGAGGCGGATGTGGCTGCAGTAAGGAAAGATTGGCAGGCTGCTAACGCTGAATGCCAAGAGGCTACTGAACGTCTCGCGGAGATCGAAAATGAGATGGCCCGGTTACAAGCCGAACATTCTGTCGTCCATCTCAAGCTTTCGAAGTTCAGCGGTCAGAAGGCACGTCTGCAGTCTTCCATCGACCAACATGAAGCAAAATGTAATGCTGTGAGGGCCCAAGTTACAGAGCTGAAGCAATCTCTTCAGGATATTCCTGACCCTGCCCAAGTCTTAGCCGAGGCTGAAACAGTACAGAAGGTGATTGAAGAATCTGCAGTCAACTTGTTAGATCAATGTTTGAAAACTTTAGACGACTGAACTATAACAATCTCTGTTTGTAACTCAAAATATGTTGTAATGGATATTGTAATAATATGTATACTATTCACGTGATTTTTGTTATGTTAGTCATAAACAAAGTGCTAAGTGAATTAGGAGATGTGATAAATGGATTGAAAGAGGATAAGTATTTGGCAAGATTACTTTCCTTTTAACTTTCCTGACCTTCGTTTGCATGTCGTTGCTTTGGTGAATATACAAGCTTGTCGTGCTTCATGCTTATCTTCAAGAATCCAGGAATGTATCTTTAAGTCTGACATAACTTAGCGACATAAGATTCAGTCTATACTCACGGCATGGAGATTATATCGGGACTTGATGAAGAAATCTCCTTGCTCTAAGAATCCATATCGAAGGCCAGCTAATCATAATCTTCAATTGCATACTCTTATTGTAAAACAATTCATAGGAGAAAGTTGAAGATATTCTAATGCGAAATAAGATATAATAGAATGCCCGAACCATCTTTGTATGAAACCATATACCAAGCATAAAAGGAAATAGCATCATATGCCAAGATTTGAATTTATAAAGATACTTTGATGAACACTTCTCTACTTTAGGAATCCGTATTGAAGGTCGGTTGATCATAATCTTCAATCGCATCCTCTCGTTGTGAAATCATTCACAAGGGAGAGCTGAAGACGTTTTGACGCAAAATGATACACAGCAGAATGCCCTAACCATCTTCATATGAAGCTATATACATATAAGAGATCATTAACTCTGAATTGCCCCATATAGAGTAAAAGAAGGCCATAACGATAGTAAGAAAACCCCTGATAGAGTAATGATACGAAAGTGTTGTATCTTATATAGGTCTTCTATATAATGAGCTTCTCTAGTCCGACTAAACTGATTCAAAATTCTGAAGATATGATTGCGGTCGACGATTATGATCTTCAGTCTTGGATTTAGAACTGTATTGGTTTAGTTTAGACCCGTAGCCTGGGGTATCTTAGAATTGTATTGGCTGGTTTATACCCGAAGCCTGGGGTATTTTAGAATTGTATTGGCTGGTTTCTACCTGAAGCCTGGGGTATTTTTAGAATTGTATTGGTTCAGTTTATCCTCGTAACCCGGAGACTATATGGTTCAGTTTATCCTCATATCCTGGAGGCTATGGCAATTGTGGCACTTATGAAAACCCTTCAGAGTTTGTCTTTTCATTTCCCTTCTGATTATGGTACCTATTGTCAAGGAAAGCTACACTAATATTTCATATTTTATACATGCAATGGACAACGTTAGTGGATGCATAAATGTATAGAAAATGTAGTGCATGAATAAAATAGGTGTATGCATGAACACGTGTACACCCCTGCCTCCCTTCTAGCTTTCCGCAACTATTCGTAAGCGTTCATGATTTTTCGAGTTCGGGGGACGAAGTCCCTAGGCAAGTGTTTTCTTGAGTTGTCTGCTGAAGCCATTTCGGGCGGACTCTTCTTGAGTTCTTCGATTCTCAAGTTTATGATGCCTTGGTTTATCATCCTCTGAATCTTTCCTTTTAGGGTGAAACAGTTTTCAATTCTGTGCCCCACAATCCGGTGATACTTACAATAATTAGGGTCTCCTACGCATCCTATTTCATTTGGTCGGATGGGCTCTGGTAATTGCAACTCTCCTTCTTTGATCAACTGTTCCATAATTGGGACCAAGTCGTTCACATCGAATGTGTGTGATCTGTTTGCCCCATTTCTTTCAACAATCGTTGCCTGTCGCAGGTCCTTGAATCCCTTGTCCTTGTCTTGAGCCTCTGATATCTTAATTTCTATCCTGCATCCTAACCCTGGTTGCTTTCGATCCTTAAGGTTCTTTCTCTTATCAACGTTGGTCATCTCTCCCATTTCACATCTTGGTCTTTTTCCTTTGACTATTTGAGATAACCTTTCCCTCGTCATCTGTGATGGCAGTGCGGTAGTATGCTCGAATGAGACATTTCTGGGCCGAACCTGTGACTCTACAACCATAGGTCTCTCAGCTACCCCTTGTGATTCCTCCATCGATTGTTTAGTTAGCACAATGGTGCTTTGAACTGCCCCTTGCGCAACTAGTGCTGCTAGAATCTCCTTGATTTCTCTCATTTCCCTCGTCATGTCTTCTTGGGCTTGAGCTAACTTATCAATCTGTTCTTGGATAGTTGGTGATTCATCTTTCTGGTCACTTGGCTCTTCTTCCTCGACGACCTGGACCATTGCGACTTGTGCTAGTTGTGGTTTCTGCTCTATCATGACGTCCTTTGTGATGGATGCCCCTGTTATTTCTTCATCTGCCTTACGAGTTGTAATCTTAGGCCTCTTCTTGACAGTGATAGGAATTCATCGGCTATAAAGATGAAACATTGAGCTCTCTTTGTTGTCGTAGTCCTACCAGTTTTATATTGACTCTGTTAGTCTGAATATACTGCTACTGTTTCTCGACACATGGTGTGGCTCAACGACATTCTTCTTTTTGCATGAGGTCCTTGTTACTGCTTTCTTTAATCCTCTCTTTTGCTTGCACTTGTGAACCAGCTGCCAATCCGATTCAAGAACGACTGTCGTGGTTGCGGCGAAGCGGGGGAAGCTAAATCTCCCTGTAGTGAGGAAGACGCATGAGTTGTGCCATCTCTCCTGTCTTTGTTAGTATCTTGCTAATTCTGTTGTGTCAGAAAATCATTAGAACAGTTCATAAATGCGGCCAGGAGCGTGAACCCATCGATCGCGGTGCATAAACTAACAGAAATAAGCAAGAAGGAGAAACATACGTGTAGTTGTGGAAGTTTGTGGGTTCGAAAACCTTTTAAATGTCTATTGCCTTAAAGATGAAGGGAAGAACGTTCCCGTTGAGAGTCGCCAGTTTGACGCCCGAGGGACGCCGAAACATTACGTCTCGCGGTAGCTTTCTTATGCGTAGATTCGTGTTTGCAAGCAATTGATCTTGGAGTGTTTCTATATTCAGATATAACCAGAGATTCTGGGTTCGATCCCTAGCAGAGTCGCCAATTTGTTAGAACTAGAAAAATGCTTGAGCGTAGTTTTCTGGTGTTTTGTTGTTATGGGGTTCTGAATAATAGAAACATTCATAGACAATCACAAGCATTCACGAAGTGCACAAGAGAAGAGATATCGCAAGGCGAATTTTATTCCAGAGATCCTGAGATCTTGTACATTCCAGGCCGTGATCTGGCACGAACCCTTAATTACATTGAATGATCGTTGACCCTTGATTAAAAGGCAAAAGACTAGTAAGCAGGGACTATGGTCTTAGAGTTCATGGTCGTACAGACCTGCATTTGTGTGGTCGTAGAGACCTGTATTTGTATGGTCACGGAGACCTGTGTTTGTATGGTCGCAGAGACCCGTATTTGTGTGGTCGTAGAGACCTGTGTTTGTTGTGTTTTGTTATGGACTGATCCATCTTTGTACGAGTCAGATGTCCATGTCCCATGTTTTGACCGGAGATCCGGGCTGAGACTGTCAGGGTTTTTAACCGAGGGGTGCGACTCTGGGCCTGCGCCCGTCATTTGTGATGGGTGACCGCGGGAAGACCGATCTGCAGTTGTATGTACCTGAGCAGCTCAACCAGCGGATACCGTTTGAATGGGTAGGGCATCGACTATTCTTGAAGTGTCAGTCTTTAACAAACTGTGTGTGATAGTTCAGAACTCTCTCTATATGGTTTATCGTGTTAACCATAGTCCCGTTTGCTTAGTCCGGACCTGAATCCGGGTCATATTATGATAGTACATGTAATGATGATACATCAGTATGATTTTGGGCACTGGCGGCCTCTTTTCGAGAAGTTACTTCGTTCATCTCGTTGGATTGGATCGGACTCCGAAGGCTTGCATCCTGCTCATTGGGTGTCTCGGATGAGTTATTTGACTGCTCCATTGCATCCGGAACGCTCGAAATACCCAAAATAGGCCCAAACGGGGCTCGAAAATATCATTAAATGAAGATTTAAAGGTGCTGAAATGAATGTTCAAAGTGCTGATTTTTATGATCCGCTGGCCTGATTTTACTGATACGCTGGGGCCAGTGCGTCCAAAAATGATTGTTAAAAATGTTTTATTTTCCTGATCCGCTGGTCTATTTTTGTGATGCGCTGGGGCCAGTGCGTCCAAAATGATTGTTAAAGTGTTTGATTTTTCTGATCCGCTGGGGTATTTTTGTGATGCGCCGGGGCCAGTGCGTCCAAAAATAACTTATTTCATGATATGTATTTTTCTGATCCGCTGGCCTATTTTTGCGATGCGCTGGGGCCAGTGCGTTCAAAAATAACTTCGTTTTATAGACGACTGATTTTACTGATGTAATGGGCTATTTTCTGATGCGCTGGAGCCAGTGCGTCCTTGAAATGTTTAGCTTTGGAACATTGATTTATTTGATCCGCTGAGGGATTTTCTGATGCGCTAGAGCATTTTTGTGATGCGCTGAGGCCAGTGCGTCGATAAAACAAGTTTGACTCAACGCATTTCACGATGCGCCACTACACTTGTATAATTTTAGGTTATTTCTTCACCAGACCTGCGGTCGGAAGTGGGATTTTCGTTGATCGGAAAAAGGGTTTTCGGCGGTCAGAAAAAGGATTCCAGCGATCTCAAAACCCACAACTCTCTCCTTCTCTCGATCCGTCCAAATGAGCCGGAAAAGGGGGTATTTATACCCGAAGTCAACCAATAGGAGTCCGCCACGTGTAGCGCGTCGAGAAAATGGGTTTGCGCGTCGAAAAATTCACTCGGCGCGTCTTAAAATGCCTTAGTTTAAATGTTGATTTTTAGGGTGCACTGGCTGAAAATTTCTGATTTATTGGACGCGCTGAGGGTCAGTGCGTCCTGAAATTCCTGAATTATTGGATGCGCTGGACGAATTTCTTGATCCGCTGAGGGCAGTGCGTCCTGAAATTCACTTTGTAAAATTGTCCGAATTTCTTGACGCGCTGAGCGAATTTCTTGATGCGCCGAGGGTCAGTGCGTCCTGAAATTCATTTTGTAAAACTGTTTGAATTTCTTGACGCGCTGGGTGGTGAATTTCTTGATGCGCTGAGGGTCAGTGCGTCCTGAAATTCACTTATAAAATTACTGAATTTCACGATGCGCTGGCGATGAATTTCTTGATGCGCCGACGTACTCGTGTTTTACAAAATTGGGTTTTGCGAAACGAAGAGCCTGAGGGGCCCGCTTTGCGATGGATGTCGATGCACTGGCTCTATTTCTTCATTGTTGAAGTTACCCCCCAAATTTGGAGGGTTCTGATCATGATGAATGGTGGGGCCCACCACTGGCTCAATTTTTCATTTTTGGCCAAATCTGATGTGCGTTTGTGAATTCTTTTAAACTTGCTGATGCACTGCTCTTAAATCCAGTGATGGGGCAGATTGTACACTTGTGATCCCTGTTTTGAGGATCCTGACTTTTGGGACCCCAACACCAAGCAATCCCCACGTCCTAGCATGCCTTGGTATGAAGAGAAGAAGTCCTTTTATAGCTTGGAGGTGTCCATTGCATAAAATCTTCCAGATTGCGCAAGGAATTACGCAATTGCGTAGAGAATTTCGGAGCTTCACGCACAAGCTTTTGCACTGACGACCGGTCGCACGATCGTTCAGAGCCTATGGACGACCGGTCACACGACCGGTCTCAAAACCTCAAAAATAGTCCAGTGAGTTTTGTGTTTCTAGACTACTCTCGACCTGTCTGTCGACCGGTCTGGCAACCGGTCTAAGAGGAGAAAAACAGTCCAAAAAAATACACTGTCGACTTGTCTGTCGACCTGTCTGGCGACCAGCGAACAAAATTCAGCTTTTCTTCTTTATCTCTTCTCTTTCTTTCTTGCTTCTTTCTTCCACCTTTTGTCACTTGTTATATTGATCTTCAATGCATATAAAGTGACTCTTTTAACCATGAATTGGTGAAGTCTCCTTCTCATTCCTACAATCACAAATCCATGCATTAAATTAGTCTTTAAATCATGAAAAGCATGCATAATGAGTGATGAATTGGGGTTAGAATATGCACAATTAAGAGCTGCCCAAAATTTAAGCATATCCAAATCTCAAGTGGACCATGCCATGGGAAACAGTGGGAATAATGATTTCCACCATTCCCAGGCCCTACAGTGATCTTTATTTGTCATCCAACCTGTTCATAAGATCACATGGATATGGATGAAGGGAAAACACAAAAATCAGCTTAATCCAAAACTTCTGTGTCCTCCGAGAATTTTTCAATGATAGACATTCAGTTCATTGGACAGCGAAGGTGGGCCCCACAGTCAGTGGACAGCGACGGTGGGCCCCACAAGCAGTGGACAGCGACGTTGGGCCCCACAAATTTGGGATTTTAATTTAGGGATTTTAATTAGGAGATTTTAATTAGGGGATTTTAATTAGGGATTTTAATTTCGAAATCCCTAATTAAGGGATTTTAATTTTGAAATCCCTAATTAGGGATTTACTAAATCAGTGGGCCCCACCAAATAGTGGACAGCTAAGGCGGACCCCACATGCAATGGACAGCGATGGTGGGACCCACATGCAATGGACAGCGACGATGGGACCCACGTGCATTGGATTTTGACAGTGGGCCCCACAATCAACAATGAGGATAGAGAGAGAGAGAGTGAGAGGATTCGGCATCAGAAGGAAGGGAGAGAGGGTTACCAGAGGATTGGCGGCTGCGGTGTACGGAGGCCGATGACGGGGGTGGTTGGCTGAGGTGGGTGGGCCGCGCCGGTGACAGACGGAAGTGAAGCAGAGGCAGGTGGGCCACGCCGGCGATGGACGAGGTGGTTGGCTGAGGCGGGTGGGCCGCGCCGGTGATGGACAATGGACGTCGGAGGCGAGAGAGAAAGGTTGAGGTGGGTGGCCGACGTCGGTGACGGACGACGGACGTCAGTTGGGCCGCGCGCGCGAGGGAGAGAGACGGTTGGGCCGCGCGCGCGAGGGAGAGAGACCGAGAGAGAGAGAGAGAGAGAGAGAGAGAGAGAGAGCGAGAGAGAGACAGAGAGAAATGAGGGCAATGGGGGGAGTCGAGTGACTTAAAACATAAGGTTATTACCGATGAAATTTTTCGTCGGTAATAGTCATTTTAAAACTTTTTACCGACGAAAAATTTCGTCGGTAAAAGTATTAACGACGAAAATATTCGTTGGTGATGTAATTTTACGTAAAAGGCGGGAATTTGGCTTAGCATTACCGATGGACAAGAATCATCGAATTTTTTTTCAAAATGCCTATTACCGACGAACATTTTCGTTGGTAATACTCCAGACTTTTACCGATGAAAATGTTCGTCGGGAAACTCATTTTTTTGCAATGGTCTTTTAGCGACGAAGTATTTCGTCGGTAATACCTATTTTACCGACAAAATCATCATTTCGTCGGTAAAAGTGTTTGGCGGGAACCATTCTGGTGGTGGCGGGAACTTTTACCGATGACTTGGGCATTTCGTCAGGGAAAATGGTTTTTTCCGACGAAAAAATTTTCGTCGGTAAAAACCCGCTTTCTTGTAGTGCAAGTCGGGTCCAGTGAATGCATGATTAGTTTCACCTTTAATTAAGTTTAGCATTCAGCCCATTAAATGATGTTCACGTCTAATGATCACTCCTTGCCCCAATCAGTTCAAGAGTCTTGATATTCATCAATTCCATTCTTCCATGGGTCCATCACAGGTAAAATATCAACAAGGATCCCTTAGCACGTATCCAACAATGCACACGGTAGTGCCAACTTAACATCATGGCATATATAACCAATAATATATACACAGTAATGCCGACTTTCACTATAAGGCATATTCCTCCAAAATATCCACATGCTAATGCCAACATAACAAGGCCTCGCACCGGCTTTATCTCCTTAACATCAAACGGTTACATCAATATGGGGTTAAGGGGTGTTCATTAACGTAACATCCATATACAATATTCCATAGCAAACAACACATCAATCATCATAAGCATATAACAACGTAAATCAAGCATAGTCTCCACATAAGCATGTACATCATCACAATTCGCAGCTATATTACTGCGGATTTAATCCGCAGCTACATCCTAATACCCTCCAGGGCGTAGCTAAGGTTGATGGTGCCTTTGAAGGACTATATGAGGCCCATAAAAGTATTTTTGTATGATCTAAGCCATTTATCCATTTTGATAGCTTATTTTGGGGTATTGTGTGAAGAAAAGAGGCTTATCAAAACCTTAGGTGGACCACACCACGGGAGATTGTGATTTAAACCTCTTATCATTCCGTAGACCGTTGATTGTTGAAATGGTCAATGGGAATTGGATCTAAGTCATTTTTCGTATATGGCCCTAAAATCAACTGTTAAAATGGGTGGACGGAGTGGATACTCTATATACATGATGGTGGGCCCCACGACTCTAATCATCACGGTGAGTTTATTTTCGGAAACCCCCCAGCCCGCGCCCTCGCACGTTTTGGGGGGAAAACCCCCAAATATCTCTCTCTCTCTCTCTCTCTCTCTCTCTCTCTCTCCGCGCCCTCTCCTCCATCACTCTCTCCCTCTCTCCCTCTTCCTCTCCCTCACCCCTCGCCGCTCACCCCTCGCCCTGTCCTTCTCCGTCAGTTGCTGCAGTGAAGAATCCGTCAGTCGCTGCCGCGAAGACCTTGCCGGATTTGGGTTTCTTCCCCAAATCTCCGTCAGTTGCTGCCGTGAAGACCTTGTTGGATTTGGGTTTCTTCCCCAAATCTCCTTCAGTTGCTGCCGTGAAGACCTCGTCGGATTTGGGTTTCTTCCCCAAATCCGGCGAACGATCCATCTCTCAATCTCAATATTTGCTTTATTTGGTATCTCTCTCTCTCTCTCTTAATTATAGTTTGCATCCAATTTTTGGTTTAATTTTGTATTGCTTTTTCATTTTTTTTTGGGGATTTTCAGGAGATGTTCTTTGATGTAGACCGTTCACTGTGTGGGCCCCACCTTTGTAATGGACAGTCCATCATGCGTGCCCCATCTTAGATGTTGGTCATTCATCATTATGGCCCGACCTTTAATTTCCCCCGTCATTACATAGGGACCATCTTTGATGTTGGCCATCCATGAAGTGGGGCCCACCGTCAATATCCACTGCCCATCATGTGGAGCCCACCTTTGATGTGGACCTTCATGTGGAACCCACCGCTGATGTGGTCGTCCATCATGTAGGGCCCGCCTTGGATATGGGCCACTCATCATTAGGGCCGACCTTTGATGTGAACCTTCCATCATGTGGGGCCTACCTTAATTTGGATTATACCTTAGTGGTCTCCGCCAAAGGATGGCCTGGATGAAATTGTGCTCGGGCCCCACAGACAGCAGGTTGGTTGGCAATAAACATTTGAGAGAGCCTTAGGAAGTTTTCGCTAGTAGGCGTCTGTTTCCTTTTGGTGTGGTCCACTTGATAGCGGGCCCCACGCCCTAAAATAATCTGATAAATGAATGGACAGTGGATAGGACAAATATATCAAGGTGTGACCCTAGATGGGGCCCACAACATGGTGCAACATGCTGGACAGCATGGTGGTCCAGTGAAGAAGTGATACTGGATTGGCTGTGATTAGAATCGGCCCACAAGGGCCCGTGGCCCCTTGTCATGACCCAATCAGGTGATGTTCTTTTTTTTTTTTTTAATCTTTTTTTTTCAGGGCTTATTTGGTTAGACTCATATCTTAGTTTTGCACCATTAAAAAATGGTGGCGATTGTGCAAATCGCTGATCCAACTGTAGATGGAACATAACTGAAAAATTGAGAAGATATATTAACCATCTGATTGCGTAATTAATGTGATTTTGTAATCATGCTCCATCCACAAGGGATCTAGAATTTGGATGGTTCGGATAGCTGTACATGTATCATATGCAAGGAGGATGAGTCACCACCATTTTTAGATGGTGCAAAACTAGAATAAGGGTGTAGCCCATGATTCACAATTTGTTGCACCTCACAGTACATATTGGGTGCACATATTAGTGAATCATGACTACACCCTTGGGTGGACACTATTGAGGATGGCCCATGGTTGTAGAGGCACACATAAAATCCTCGGTCCCCCATCCATGTCCTTCAGTTCGAGTGGAAAGACTTCATAAAAAGTGATCAACGATACACATTCAATGGAAGGATGTCCACTAAATTGAAATCTAGGATTGTTCGGCCAAGTTTGTTTGTCCAAAGGAAATTCAGAGGTTGGTCCAACTCCAACGGTGTTTTGGATGATCATCAGGCATGAAAATTAGGTCTATCCATACATAAAAGTGGGGCACATCGTCAATGCCAATGGACAACTAATGGTATGAATCATTGTACTAGTGCAGCCAACCCAAAGACTGGATCTACCTGATATTGGAAACAAGTCATCGTAATAGATGTGGCCCACCTTTGTAGTGTGGATATTCTACCTATGTGACATGTTGGTGGGAAGAAATTGGCTGCATCCTAGCTCCTTTTTTTTTTATAACTTATTGTACAGCTGCTGCATCTCATCATTTCTCCTCTTTTTTTCCATTAC
Organism: Liriodendron chinense; assembly: GCA_003013855.2. Classification (NCBI taxonomy): domain Eukaryota; kingdom Viridiplantae; phylum Streptophyta; class Magnoliopsida; order Magnoliales; family Magnoliaceae; genus Liriodendron; species Liriodendron chinense. Next base: position 1,887,775 of record ML058501.1, on the reverse strand, counting down.
TCTCTAGCAAACAAATGATCTTTGGGGTAGAGATAGAAAAAGATTCAACCTGCTTCCTTCACAACTTTTAATAGCCTTGGCCCGCACCCATTTCTCTTCTACACATGTAGATACCATGTGATGCTCTATGAGGTCTACCATGTTGTACATGCAAAATCCACTCCATCTATTAGGTGAAGACCATTTTTAGCGTTGAGTGGGCTTGGACAAAGCTGCCCTTAACCCAGCTTGTTGATATCAATTGGATGGTCAAGTTGTCCTTGCATGAGCACCAAATGTAAGTAACATGAGTCACCATTACTTGTTGTGACTCTAGCCTATGGCAACAGCCGCATATTAAAAGATTGGGGAGTTATATGATATGTAGGGAGTGTGTGATGTGTGATACACATACACTTTGGAATTGTATAATGCACTCAATTAAAACATTTTAATTTTAAATTTAAATTTTATCTTAATATACCTTCGAGCTTACTAATAAAATGATCTGTTTGGAACATGGGTCAGGTGCAAGTTGAAGATGGACCCGTTAGTTAATCGGGAGTGGATGACACTAAGGTTTCCAGATCCATGTTTTATTTCTGGTATAAGAAGCTTTTTGAAGTTCGCACGGGAACATCTTCCTAGTAGAGAAACCATTCCGTGTCCATGCATCAGTTGTAGATGTTTACGAATACCAATTTCTTACGACGAGTTGGAAATACATCTAATGAAAAATGGATTCGACCCAACATATAGGGTTTGGAACGTGCATGGTGAGCATGCATCACCTAAGTATATTGAGCGTGCATCAAGTTCCCAACAATACCACAATTTGCAAGACTTAAATGAGATTCACAATGCAGTTGTTGAAGAACTCGGTGGTAATAACCTAGATGAAGTTGTCCATGATGAGCCGAACGTGACCTCCGAAGTTGAAGGCGTCTCTAGGGATGATGAAACCAATGAGTTTGAAACAAATCTACGATACGCAATGACTGAGTTGTACCCTGGTTGCGAGGATTTCACAGTGTTGACTTTCATTGTACAACTTTTTAAGTTAAAGGTGAACCATGGATGGAGCGAAAAAATCTTTACAGAGCTCCTTCAACTACTTCAGAAAGTGTTACCTTCCGGTAACAAGGCCCCAACTAATACCTACCAAGCGAAAAAGATCATTACAAAGTTGGGTCTTGATTATGTGAAGATCCATGCTTGTCCAAATGACTGTATCTTGTACTGGAGAGAGCATGAGACGAAGACCAGTTGTCCAAATTGTAAAACTTCTAGGTACAAAACATCTGAAGTACCTGCCAAGGTATTAAGATATTTTCCATTAACACCAAGGCTACAAAGAATGTTCAGTGTGCCATGGTTGGCGAAAGATATGTCCTGGCACTCAACCAGGAAAATGCAACACGAAAAGATGGAGCATCCGACTGACTCTATCGCATGGAGGATTCTCAATGAGAAGTATCCAGATTTTTCAGCTGAGACTCGTAATATTCGATTAGGTCTAGCCACAGATGGGTTTAACCCCTTTAGCAATTTAAGTACGTCATATAGTTCATGGCCTGTAATGTGTGTGACATATAACCTTCCACCAAAGCTTTGTATGAAACCTTAGTTTACCATGTTGACTTTGCTCATTGAGGGACTGCGACAACCAGGGAAGGATATTGACGTTTATTTACAGCCATTGATTGATGAATTGCAAGACTTGTGGCGGAAAGGGGTCACGACGTTCGATGCATACCGTGGAAATAAATTCAACATGCGTGCCGTTCTGCTCTGGACAATCCACGATTTTCCGGCATATGGTAATATTTCTGGTTGTAGGACCAAGGGTAAGTATGGTTGTCCTATATGTGGTCCCAACACAGATTCATTGCGACTCCAGTACGGAAATAAAAATGTCTATATGGGTCACAGACGGTGGTTGCCATTGTCAGACAAAGCTAGGAATGACACAAGTGCTGGCACATTCAATAAGACAAAGGATGAAAGAGGACAACCGGTCCGTCTGAACGGGAATGAAGTCGAAAAACAGACCGCGAACCTAAATGTGCAATGGGGGAAGACTGGGAAGATGAATGTAGGGGGTCTAAGAGGACAGGAGCAAGCGAATGATGTTGAATCACCATGGTTCTTCAAGCGGTCCATATTATTTGATTTGGAGTATTGAAAGGATATTCTAGTACGCCACAACCTTGATGTAATGCATGTTGAGAAAAATGTATGTGAAATCCTTGTCGCCTTGATGTTGAACACGCCCGGAAAAACCAAGGATGATGCTAATGCACGTAGGGACCTAAAACGGCTAGGAATAAAGAAACGTCTATGGCTGAAAAAGACAAATGGTAAGGTGATCCAAAAACGAAATCTGTTCTGTCTCCAAAAAGAAGAGAAAAAGCTTTTCATCCAGACTTTACGTGACCTACGTGTTCTGATTGGGTTTAGTGGGAATTGGAAGACCATTGTAGCGGAAGATTGCATGGATTTAAAGGGAATGAAGTCTCATGCTTACCACGTGTTGATGCAACATCTGCTTCCAGTTCTCATCCAGCATGCATTCAAGGATAGGAAGGTCATCCGTTCTGTAATTACAAGCTTTTGTACCTTCTTCAATGCCCTCTGCTCGACGACCATAGACCTTAAAACGCTCCAAATTCTCGAGAGGGGTATGGCTAGGACGTTATGTCAGCTTGAGATTACATGTCCTCCATCGATTTTTGTCGTGATGATGCATTTGCCGATCCACTTAGCTTACGAGGCTCGCATATGTGGTCCTGTCTACTATCGATGGATGTATCCATTTGAAAGGTATGATATGAGCTTAGTAAGAATAACTTGGGATAACATCTAGAATTGCATTTTTACATAATGTGTCATTATCTCTGTCAGGTTCATGAAGACATTCCAGGCTTATGTCCGTAACAAGACACGACCTAAGGGTTGCATTGCAGAACAATACGTCCAGCAAGAGACAATTATATACTGCAACCAATATAGAGGAAAACAAAGAACAATCCTCTTGGAGAAATTGGAAAAACGGTTTGACGGAGTCATTCCAAGACTACAGAAGTTGAAAGATATTGTTGATGATGACTCTAATAGTGACAATGTTGGTCCAGTAGGTTCGGGTCAAAGTGTCATGCTAGCGGGTATTGAATATGAACAGGCTCGCATATGGGTACTAAAGAGTCATCCTAGCTATGATGCGTGGGAAGAGTATGTACAGTTAGCTCATATGTATATATCTTCTTTACTTTATGTAAACTTCGATTTAACAATGGTATCAAATAATGCGCAGGAAGCACAGAGATTTCTTACAACGATGCTATAGGAGGACCAATAGGGTGCCTAGCGAAGATGAATTCATACCTTGGTTGAAGAGGCAACCAGCGTTCAACGAATCAAACGACAAAGAATTTAAAGATATAGTGAGAGGATCTCTAGCTTTTGCTACGGAGTACAATAAGTACTGTGTTAACGGTTTCCTCTTTGTCACTAAGGACTATGAGGAGAATAAAACGAACCAGAATAGTGGGGTTATGACAGAGGGTATGACCACCTTCCGATCTAGTGCTAAGGACATAAATACAGTGGATGAAAATCAACCTTACTACGGAGTCCTTCGCAGAATCATCCAACTAGAGTACCGATCAGGATACAAGCCCGTCCTATTTAAGTGTGATTGGGTGAAGGTGACACATCACGGTGTCTCTTTTGATGTCGATGCAAATCTGAGATTAGTGAATTTGTCTAGTCTTTATAGTTCAAACAAAGTGAGCGACGAGCCGTTCATTCTTGCGGAGCATGCCGTGCAAGTTTTCTACTCTAGAGATCCAAAAAATCCTGACTGGCATGTGGTCTTGGATGTTCCAAAAAAGATTTTTGTCGAGGACGAGATGTGCCTTGTATCGGAACGATTAAAAGCTGTAACTAATGCCGACGCAGGACCTGATCTCATCTCATTAGCAATTGCTGATGAGATGATATTTAATGAAATTGAAGATACCGATGTTGTTGTAGAAAAACCAAAGAAAAGAAAGCGATCGAGGAGAATCTAGTGAATTGACCAATTACGAAGTAAGAAATCGCAATAAAAAAAGCTACATAATTTAATGTTGAAGAGAATATATATAATTTAATCTCTTATAAAGAACAAATATAGTGAATATAGTGAATTGTTTGTACGTTACATGTCATGTAATTTTTTTTCTTAACCCCAATGTTTTTTCCTATTGAACATGAAATAGGCACATGGATTCACAACCAGAGGCATTGAGTACGCACTCGCTCGGGAGTGCAGATGCGAGCGATCCCAAAGGTAATATGATAGGTCTCTTTAATTAGCTATGTTCATTTGATCTTTCTTATATATTGGTGGTAATCATAGATGTGTGTATATACCTGTTTTTTTTTTTTTATGCAGTTGTGCCACCTTCTTCTTTGTCCAGAAAGAGAGGCCCTACAAGGGGTTCTTCTTTAAAGGTGGAACAAGATAGAAAAAAAGTCCTAAAGACAAACGAACATGGACAACCCAATGAGAACTCTCCCAATCATAAAGACTTTGCATCGCATATTGGTATCCTCACTCGTACTCATATCCCGATCATATACCAGGACTTTCGCCAGGTGCCTCATACACACATTGAGACAATCACAGACACATTGTCACGGTTTTATGAGTTTGGGGGTCAAAGTTGGGATGCGAGTCTTATATACATAACACGTCGGATCAATGAAACATGGAGAAATTACAAAAGAAGATTGACTACAAAATATATTAAAGGCAATGATCCTGCAATTGTGAGAGACAGTCCAGCACCCCCTGGTGTCCCTATGGAGGATTGGAGGGTCTTTGTGGATCAACACAACACCGAGCAATTCAAGAATGCCAGTGCAAGGAATACAGTCAATCGGGGAAAGCTAAAAGGACCTGCGTGTCTTGGGCGGCACAGCATGGCTGTTACTCGCCATCAGATGGTATGTATCTACAAAAAGGGATCTCAGTTTAAAAGTGAATTTTATTTTGAATTATCAATCATCTAACTCCATTAATGATGTGTATTTGAACGACATGTAATGTGGCAAAGGCAATAGAGATGAATCTTACATCTGATGCTGAGGTAGGCAGAGCTGATGTCTACTTAAGAGCCCATACAAGGAAGGACAAAGTTGTCCAGTTTCCTGATCTTGCTGTAAGTTCACCCCTCGTATCACGTATCATTATCCTTGTGAAATGCTATTATATAATTTTGAGCTGAAAATTAAACACCATTTTTTTTGTCACAGGAAAAACTAAACGAGCTTTATAGTAGCAATCCTACTTCTAGGATCAGTGGCATTGACGATGCTCTTACACAGGTACTGGCACAGTTAAAAAATTACTTGAGTTTCATAATAATTATGCATTTCCTGATAATCTTATTTGCAATGTTTTATAGTTAGTTGGTCCTGACATTAGAGGGCGAATGAGGGGTCTAGGTTGCTCCATAAGCAAGACTGGGCTGAAGAAGTCAGCCCCTGCTCGTTCAAAGGCAGAGATAGTGAATAAAGAAAAACAGAGCTGGTCGCAAGAGATAATAGAGATAAAGAAAACATTGGCTGAATTTAAGGCCTGGATGACTGTGCAGGAAGAGAAGCAGCAAGAGGCACAGTGTGATAAAAACCCTTCAACACCACCAACCGTTTGATCTGCTCAGGCATCATCGGTATGCAAGTTTAAATTTGTTATTATATTGAGCTTACAATTGTATTATAAATACAAAAAATAACTAGTTCATTTTATATGTGTATATGTAGCCTTGGTTCATTTGACTGTGGGGCCCACTGTAACATAGTGACTGCAACCACGCCCGTCCATTTGTATTGAAAGCTCATTTTAGCTCATTTTAGGTCATGGGCCGCAAAAGCTTTGGATCAAGATTATATTTGTGTGGTCTCTTCGTCTAGGTGTTTCTGACCTTATCAACAGGTTGGATGGCAAATAAACATTCCAGTAGAATCCATGAAGTTTATAATGGTGGGGATTCAATCACCACTGTTTCATGTGGTGTGGTCCACCTAAGATTTGAGTCAGCTTCATTTTTGGGATCATACCCTAAAATGAGCTTTCAAAATGATTGGACGGTGTGGATTTCATTCCCATACATCACTGTGAGCCCCACAATCATGGGTTCCACCAACCTCTGTGGATTGGCCAGGTCTCACTGAATCCGCCACAATCATGGGTTCTCACTGGTTCAAAGTCAGATGGGTCTGGGAGGCGGAAGAAAGCAGTTGCCTGTCCCATTTGCACGGTCCATTTGCAGGTACAAAATTTTGCCATTTTGTCTCCAACACAAATTCCAATTAGTGTCACATGTATAATTGGATTATTGGCAGGAACTTGATGCTAATCACACTGGTAGCTAGAAGCAACAGAACATGGGGGAAAAGAAAAAAAGAATCCCTGATGTAAAACAGAAATTATTGTTGGTAAGAACAGTAAGCAATGATTGCATTACGTATAAGCATGAAGCACTAGTTATATAATACATGGTGGTAACCTTTCATTCATCTTAGCCTTTCGTTCTCCATTAACATGCTTTCAACGCAGGTTTGAGAGACAGAGAGGGTGCACCATCAACTTCCAGAAGCCAAAAAGATACAAACCCGTCTCCTCATGAGGTGGGTTGCACATACATGCAGATGTGCCATTGTGGCAGTTGTGGCAGTTTGTGCCAGGTGGCAGTTGTGTCAACTTCCAGAAGCCAAAAGATCTTACATGCAAACATGTGCCATTGTGGCAGTTTGTGCCAGGTCCGAGCTATTTATCAGATCCATCCCAACAAAGCCCAAAAATAAGCCAGCTCCTCATGAGTTGGGTTGCACATACACATTGACCATTATCCTTAAGTCTTCCATTTTCACTTGGCCAAACAAATGAGAGGACCAGCCTTTTTTTTTTTTCAATTTGAATTCATTTTGCCCAGTGCACATACATGATACAGCCTAGCTGATGAATAGTTTGGATCTTGCATGTGTGCTTATATTCTTCAAAGAGGACTATCCTTCTTTCTATCAAAGTACATGTATTAGTCTATCTATCTTGTTGAATATCTAAGGAGATCTTTGGGATTTTTGTCTTTTCCCAACACCAATCCATTTCATTTCCTATTGGTTGAAACAGTCCTTTAGACATGAAGGCACCCATCTTTTCTTGTCTATAGTCACTCATGTCTTATATCCTTTCGACATATGAAAACGATGTGTGTGGCCCACTTTAAAGCCAACCATTTATGTTTTGTGTCATTGAATGCTATGTTTGCAGTATTTCCTATCCTTTCAAGAGATGGTATCAATCACCACATAGAAGATGCAATTTTGAGAGTGGATAGATTGGGTGTGAAGGTCCATAGCCTTGCTGATGCCAAGATCCAAGATCCAAAATCCAAGTTGTCCATCATGTCGGTCCACATGTTGATGCCAAAGCCCAAAAATCAGACAAGTCTACTCCAAGCTGTCCATCAGGTGAGACTATTATTTTATTTCATTCCTCTTTGAGCTTTTATTAAATCATTAGGCTACAGCCAAACGTCCTGGTGTGAATCAGAATGGTTGAGGATACAGCATATGGGACATGATGTTATCTATGTATTAATGAATTATGAGCTGCCGGCTTTGAAACTTGCTATCGCTAGATTTGCTTTTTGGGATCACATTGTTCTTTCATGGTTAAGAGGAAATAAACTGATGTGGTTGTTTTCATGTTTATATAATTGCCACTATCATGCTCTGATTATTGTCAAGCTGGATTCTCAGCCAAAGGTTATTAAAGGTTTGATTCTCACAGAGGCTTCATTTTGAAGGCTTAATTAGAACTTCTTTTCTAATTAACAGTTCTTTTTAATTTCTGTTTATACATTACAAGCCAGAAAATTCTGTACTGGATTTGAGTCTTGTTGTATCTAATCTGAAGAAGCTTGAAACTGAGTCTCGTTGAACTTTCTTTTTCTGTCTATTAATTTTGAACACCGTGGCCCCACTGATGAGTAAACTGGCCTAATTTTTGTGCCAAAGCAGCTCCACAGAGGGGTCCATCTGGTGAATTACTTGTGGATTTTTCATTTATGTGCCACATTGGTGCATCTGGAACCCAACAATTGATTGGATGGCTGTTACAACTTTGTGTTGCTGGAACCCAACTTTAGGGTCTTGATCAATGTTCGCATACTTTCTTTGTACATTTCTTCTAGAGGAGTTAGGATTGTAAATCAGACAAGATTGTACATATTTCCTTATAGATGAACATGCAGTTGTTGGCTAGCTTCAAAGCCCCCATTACATGGTAAAATAAATGTGCAACTGTGTATAACTTGGCCAAATTTTCTAGCTCATGTACCTGTTTCTAATATCAGGTCCAATCACATTTGTGCAGGTCCAATTCCTTCCTTTTTGATTGACCTAAAAGCTTAAGCGAATTGTAAGTTCTCAAAACTTTGAATTGATGTTGCGTGATTGGTTGGATATCTTTTATTTTTATAAACGATGTTAATAGTTAGTTGGATAATGAATGGTACTTGTGATTGAGAATGGAAATTAAAAACCTATAATATATATTTATATATATGTTATCAATGGAGAATACCTTGTTTAGGGGGACATGATATTTTTGTAGCTTATGGTATGGTGCCCCAATATTGGTTGTATGTTACTACTATGTAGTAGATAATATTAGGTGGCTTTTGTATATGAATAAAAATACTTGTGGAATTAGAGGGCTTATCTGCAAAACGAGTCACTATGTTTGCAACAATTTATTGGTACATGTAATTATGCTTAGATGTAAAGATACTTTGAACAATTCTAAAGGCTTCTTAACATGCCTTTTGATTGAATAATGGACAGACCACTATTCATGCTCACGACTGTAAGTGAAGAAACAAAAGTGAAAAATCAAGTTGATGCCTTCAATTGGTAACAATAGATGTACTTGAGATAATGACCATTGTCATCAGGTCTCGATAAAATGGTATAGAAATAAGTTTTTGGGCAAGGGATAATTAATCTAGTCTTCCATGAAATGACAAAAAATGCGCATATCACACTCACAAGTAACTGTATGTGCTATAAGCCTATAACTACGCAATAAGACACCAAAATGGATCTGAGAATTCTGAAGAATGGTATCATATGGCTATACTAACTTCTTTTTTCTTTCTTTTCTTTCTTCCATTTATTTTCTTTTTCCTTTTTTCTTTTTTTTTCTTTTTTTTTTTTTTTGGGAAAGGTGACTGATTTTATTAAAGCAGAAAACAAGAACAAAAAGTAGCTACCATGATTATTCATAATAAGCTACACTAGCAGTATCGCCCAAACTGAAAACCACCATCCACATAATAGGTATATTAGGCATTTTTTGGAATAACAACTATTTCAGCAGTAGTCACACAGTTTCTAAATATTGATGATGCCATCTTCTTCACATTCAAAGAATACAACAATTAGAAAGACAAGTTCATGAAAATAATGCACACTATGACATAGACACCTTTAGAGTTGCTAGAAAAGGGGATTCAACATCGGCTCCTGATCCATACCTAGAACTACTTCCAAAATCCCAGTTCTCATGAGTTTCTTTTTCTTTGTTTGATTTTTCTTTCTTTTCCTTCTTGCCATTTGCATGTGCATGTGTGTTTGCATTTCTTCTTCTTTTCTCTAGGTAAGTGAGGTAGTATTGGGCTTTTTGGAGGAAAATCCATCTCGAAGTCTGAGAAAACGCGTAATAACGTTGAAGTAGCATGCTAGCTTGGAGTAGCATGCTCCCCTTGGAGTAGGATGCTCAATTCACAACAGGTGGAAAATAGGCATATATGCATATGAGCTTGTTGTTTTCCTATCAAGCAATATGTAAAACCACCAAAAGATACTTGCTTTCTCAAAGATGTTATCAAATTGTCTTGAGAGCATGTTGTATTTTGGGCCTGGGCTTGATGAATTTTAAGTGGCTTGGGTTGTTCCACAAGGTGATAGGTCACCTGTGGGTTGTTAGTTATTGCTTTTCCTAATTGTGATCACTTCCAATTAATAAACTGATGCTTTAACGTCTCCATGAAGAAAAATGAGGATTGAACATGGATAGATGCATGCTTCATGCAAGCTTTCTTACAAATGGCTAAATAAATGATGCCATCACATGCTTGTAGTTGTAACATAAATTCACGTGCATGCATTAGATTGATTCATGGGGACACTATCATTTCCTGCTGCAAATGATTTGTATGACTTGTTCATTTTCTGATTTGTATTTTTTATGCAAGGTTTCTGGAGAATGTGTGTAGGACGGCTTTGTCAATCAGTTCTATTCTCGGTTTCCGCACAAACGGAGGTAAATTTTCATGGTTGTTTATGTATTGTATCTATCCGAAAATGTTGACATGCACGAAACAATTCTTCTTCTAACGCAGCAACTTAGTTCCTTATCAGAGAAAAGACTCAAAACTACTCAGAGCATATCACAGGCAATGAGGTTTTTATACTCGGATAGTTTTGCAGAGGGTTGTAGAGAAAATGGTGGGCGGGTAGAGAGCCTTGGTTCATTTGAAGAAACTTATATGGAACTCAAGGATCTCGGCTTCTTTGTAAATTTTTTTCCTATCTAAACAAGTCATCTAATTTCTTGTAATTAGAACTCGAGTGTATTTAGTATTTTGACTTTCCCTTCAAAATAACTTCAATTGGCTTTGTATTGTTAATCTTTATTTGGATGAATGTTGGATGGATTGTTTTCATTTGATTTAAAACAGGGCAAAGGGCACAGGCCATGCACTAGCAACAAAGGGGCAACTTTTTGTTGGGTTTAAAGAAAACTGCTACGAATTTAGTCTGTAGCTAAATAATCAGATTTAATATTGACAACAAACTGCGACGGACTGATCCGTAGCTTAATCTATCTACAGATACGGGACTGATCCGTACCTCCTCCAAACGGCGACGGACTAATCCGTAGCTAGTCGTAGCAATAGCTAGCAACGGCAACGGACACGTCCGTAGTTGTATTTGTTAACGGCGACGGACTCTATGTTATAGCTACGTGTTTACTCCGTAGCTATAAACTTAAGGCTTCGGATAGTGTCCGTAGCTATAGTCAAAAGACCTACGGATACTGCGGCAATTGCTACGGACTAGATACGGACCAGCGACGAATTTTATCCGTAGCTTTTTATATATGGCTACGTATTTAATCCGTAGCCTTTGAACCTTTTTTTTGTAGTGTTCTTCTTCTCTTTCTTCTCTTCCTCTTTCTTCTTCTACTTCTTCCCTGGAAGTCAATCCAGCAGAAGCAAGTGGATCTGGGGCTATATTTCCCCCTCCACACGATCTCTCTCTCTTCCTCTCTAAACGCTCTCTCTCTCTCTCTCTCTCTCTCTCTCTCTCTCTCTCTCTCACACACACACACACACACACACACACACACACACACACACACACATCTCTCTCTACTTTTAAAACGTCCGATCTCTCTCTCCTTGGCTCTCTCTCTCTCTCTCTCTCTCTCTCTCTCTCTCTCTCTCTTTGGGCGATCTATGAAGGAGGGGAGGAAAACGGATGGGTGGATATATAACTTACCTAAGTCGGTGGGAAGGCGCGCGCGCCAAAATGAGATCCGGTTTTCCCGGTTTCTCAGCTCAATAGGGAGACGATGCAGATCATCTTCTAACCACTTTCGACTCATGGGGACTTCTAAATGTTAGGTAGGGTCCACATCAGGTCATGAGATTAATCCTGGGAACCCATGCAAAGGGACGAGCCAGATCTTCATCAATCTTTGCGATATTGGCTTGGAATGGAGAGAGTGGAGCGGGCCGCATGGATTGCAAGTGGTAGCACAATTTGGGGGCATTTGGTTTTGGTGGAGCGCAGAGCTGATGGACTGATTGGATCAGATTTTAGGGCCCATCTTAATGGACGGCAAGAGGAGGTTGGACGGCAGCGAGAGCCGCTGTTGTAGTGAAAAATGGAGAAGAAGACGGAAGGGGGGTATTGGCGTCGTGCGCACTCGGTACGGGAACCGCACGTCACCGTTGCCCTCCACACGTGGGGTCCATCATGGTGGATCGAAGCCATCTGCTCCATTCAATAGGTGAGCAGCGCAATATTAGCCGTTGACCAAAAAAATGAGACAGATCCGAGTTAAGGTGGGCCGCCTATGACCCAATTTCTGATTAGGGCATTTGTAGGATGATTGGAGGGTTGAAATTCGACGTGTACGACTAAAATGTGCCCAAAAGCTCATATACGAAGTTTTGTGTGAAAGTGATCGTTAAAAATCATAATACTTAAAAATGGTGCGTTAACTTAAGTTTATCTAATGACATTTTCGTAATTAACTAAAAATAGTGAGATTTTCAAAATTCGGTCTTTCTACAACGTTTATATGGTTATTCTAAGCAACTTTTGTGAAGGGTCCCCTATCGGATCTCCTACAGATGGTCCGTTGTTTTCAAAACAAGGTAAACGCTTGATTTAAATAAAAAAAATTAAAATAAAGTTTTAAAGATTTTCAAATAAATCCTGAAAATCCGAAGCATTACAAGGAAGATCTTCAAACAAATGTGGCAATAAACACGGGCGTTCTAAGTCGAGCAATAAGTCCTAGGGACCAAAAGACAAGGACGGGTGTTGACATTGTGGGAAGAAGGGGCACATGAAGCGTGATTGCAGGGCGCTTAAGAAACAAGAATGAAGCTTTCAAGGTAAGAAGTGTTCAGTGAATCTATCTGAGGAGAGTGACACAGAGGCATTGATCTTGTCTCTTGATGCACGAAATGAGTCCGGGTATTTCGTTTCATGCCACTTCGTCTAAGGAAGTTCCTCGTAATTATGTGTCAGGTGACTTCGGAAGAGTCTACCTGGGTGATGATGAGTCATGCAGTATTGTTGGCAAGGGAGACGTTCACATAAGTCAGATAGACGGAACGGTCTTGAAATTGAAGGATGTCAAACATGTACCGAGTTTGAGACGGAACTTGATCTCAATGGGGTAGTTGGCCGATACCGATATGTGACAACATTCACTAGTTATTCCTGGAAGGTCACAAAAGGTTCCTTGGTGATATCTCGAGGCAAGAAGGAAGGTACCTTGTATGTGACTTTGGGATCACACAGTTCACTCGTAGTCGCATCAACTGGAGTGAACGGGTAGTTTTTATCAAAGGGGAAGCTACTAGGGTTGAAGGCAATCGATCTGGAATTCTGTGAGAATTACGTGTATATCAAGCAAAAGAGAGTAAGCTTTAAGAAAATAGGATGAGCTCTAAAGACGCATCTGTTGGAGCTTATACACACTGATGTGTGGGGACCGGCACAGGTATCATCTCTTGGTGGATCACGTTATTTTGTTTCTTTTATTGATGATGCTAGTAGAAAACTGTGGGTCTATTTCTTAAAACATAAATCTGAGGTGTTTGATGTATTTAAGAAATGAAAGGTTCTGGTAGAAAATGAGACAGGTAATTAAAACTGTAAAGTGTTTCAGATCAGATAATAGGGGAGAGTATTGTGATAAGAGGTTTGAGGAGTATTGTACATCAAATGGAATCAAACATCAGAAAATAATTCCAGGGACACCACAGCAGAACGGTGTGGCTGAGCGCATTAACAGGACTATCCTTGAGCGTGCTAGGAGCATGAGGCTACATGCAGAGTTGCCAAAACCTTTTGGGAAGATGCTGTGAATATTGCCGTATATCTCATCAATAGAAGTCCCTCAGCACCATTGGATGGTAGGTTACTAGAAGAAACGTGGACTGAAAAAGAAGTGAACCTTGCACATCTCAAAGTGTTCGGTTGCACTTTATATGTTTACATTGATGTAGAGCACATAAACAAGCTGGATGCGAAGTGCAGGAGGTGCACGTTTATAGGTTACGGGTAGCATGATTTTGGATACCGATTTTGGGATACAGAGAACTGAAAAATCATTAGAAGCAAGGATGTAGTCTTCAATGAAAAAGTAATGCATAAGGACATTTTGCAGCAAAAGTAGAATAAGATCGATGAGAAAGAATTCGTAGATTTTGAAGAGTTACCGGACACAGGTGTTATAGTGCTACAGGATGAGCATGCATAGGAGCATGATGAGGCAGAGCCGCAGACACTGGTTGTGAGGAGGTCTGCTCGGGAGAGAAGACCCAAGGTTTGATACTCACCCTCCTTACATTATTTACTGTTGATAGGTAATGGTGAACCAGAGTGTTTTGAAGAGGCATTATGGTCAGATACACGGGTTAAGTGGGAGCAGGCCATAGATGATGAGATGGACTCTCTTTAGTCCAATCGTACGTGGGAGCTCGTTACTCTACCTAAGGGTAAGAAAGCTCTTCATAACAAGTGAGTTTACAGACTGAAAGAGGAGCATGATGGTTCGAAATGGTACAAGGCCAGACTGGTTGTGAAAGGGTTCCAAAAAAAGGTAGTTATTGATTTCACTGAAATATTTTCACCAATGGTGAAGATGTCTACGATTTGCATGGTCTTGAGTATAGTAGCTACAGAGGATCTACATCTAGAGCAGCTAGATGTTAAGGCATACTTTCTTCATGGGGACCTTAAAGAAGAGATATATATGCATCAGCTCACAGGATACATGGCACCAGGAAAGGAGAACAAGGTGTGTAGACTAAAAAATAGTTTATATGGCCTAAAGCAGGCTCCGAGGCAATGGTACAAGAAGTTCGACAGTTTCATGACGGAAAATGGGTTCAGGAGATATCATGCAGACCACTGTTGCTATTTGAAGAAGTTTGATATGTCATACATCATCCTTCTTCTATACGTTGATGATATGCTTGTAGCCGAATCAAGCATAAAGGACATCTTAGATCTCAAAAGACAACTGTCTAGAGAGTTTTTCATAAAGGATTTAGGAGCTACAAAACAAATCCTAGGCATGAGGATAAAGCGTAACAGGGAAAACAAGAAGCTAGTTCTATCACAGGCAGAGTACATAAACAAGGTACTTGATCGATTCAGTATGAGAGATGCGAAGCCGATTAGCACTCCATTAGCCAACCACTTCAAGCTTTCTAAGGAGCAAGGAGCTAAGACGTAGGAGGAACGGAACTACAAGGCTAAAGTCCCATACATGTCAGCTATAGGGAGCCTCATGTATGCTATGGTTAGCACGAGGTCAAATATTGCTCAAGCAGTGGGAGTTGTTAGCAGGTTCATAACAACCCTGCGAAGGAACATTGGGAAGCTGTGAAGTGGATCCTCAGATACTTGGTAGGTACTGTAGATGTAAGGCTGTGTTATGGAGGATTGGAAATCGAGCTACAGGGCTACGTCAATTCAGACTTGGCAAGGGATATTGACAACAGAAGGAGCACTACAGGGTATGTCTTTACTCTGGGTAGTGCTACAGTTAATTGGGTTTCTCAATTACAAAAGATAGTGTCCATCAATACAACGGAAGAAGAATATGTTGCAGCTACAAAAACATGCAAGGAGATGGTATGGATGTAAGGTTTTATGAAAGATATGGGGAAGAAGCAAGCAGATCGCAAGCTGTATAGTGACAGTCAGAGTGCAATACACTTGGCTAAAAATTCAGCACTTCATTCAAAGGCCAAACATATTGACATCAGATATCACTTCATACGTTTGTTACTGGAAGATAGATCGATTGCTCTGAAAAATATCCATACAAGTGAGAACCCTGTGGATATGTTGACCAAGGTGGTCACATGGGAGAAGCTGAAGCTCTATTTAGCTTTTATTGGTCTTCAGGCGTGAAGACGGGGAGGTGGTGCACTCCGGATATAGAAGACGAAGGACTACGGTGATGTGTTTCCAAGTGGGAGATTGTTGAGGTATGGAATCAATCCCACCAAGAAGTGGTCGGGCGCCCGACGGTGAAGTGGACCGAGTGCCCGACCAAGTTTGGTCAGACGCTCGAAATTCGGGCAGATTTCCCCCAAGCTCGCTGGACGATTTCTACATTGGGTGGGCGCATGACCAAGCCTGATCGGGCTCCCGACCGGCCGCAAATTGTTTTACTGGCTTTCCTATTTTGAGTTTTATTTTCGTGTTTTACTATATAAAGGGTTGTAACTTGGGATTAGGCTATGGGATTAGGGTTTCTATACGTCCAAGGTGAGAAAGAGGGAAGAGGTTAGCAAAAAGGGCCATCTCTGTCCATGGGAGCATCGGAGAAGGTAAGTATTATGCTTGTAACTTCATTTTCTTCATAGTGGAGCTTTTCCACCGTGGTTTTATTACCCTTGTTGGGGTTTTTCCACATAAAATCTTTCTTGTGGATTGTTGGTTTGTTTGAATTCTTCTTCTAGTTATTATTTCTTTCTGTTTATCGTTTGTGAGTGAGATCAGAGATTGGATCTCGGTTCACCGGCGTTGTTGGCATGCTGCACAACACAGAGTTGGGTCAGCTGGGTTTGACATGCTAAGATGTCGCCTAAAGTGTTGATCCTAGTGTGAAAAATCTTTTTCTAAGCGATTCCAGTGGATGATAGGATTCAATCCAAGCGATTCCCTCCCCTTAAGGACTTGCTACATACCAGGAAACTGCTAAGTTTGGGACTATAGATCCTTCTTAGAACCAGTTGCTGAAGCTCTTGGTCAATAGTTAATTGGCAAAACCTAGAGTCGGTTGGATCAAGATCAACGTTGATGGCTCCTCAAGTGGAAATCCGGGTCCGTCCGGGGGTGGAGGCGTGGGGAGAGGGCATGAAGGGGAGCTTCTCTTCGCCTTTGCTACTGGGTACGGGAACGCTCGAATAATAATGCAGACATGCGACCAGTTTTTTAGGGCCTAGCACAATATGGTGTGAACGGGGATTCACGAAAATTGTAGTGGAAAGTGACTCCAAGGTCATTGTGGACACGCTTTTGAACGGTAGTCCTCCCAATTGGGCCCGGTGGTACTGGTGAGCTCGAATTAAGGCTATCTCCATAGGCGTAGATGTGGAATTAACCTACATCCCTAGGGAAATGAACGGGGTGGCCGACATGCTAGCTTGGCCAAAAAGCCTCTCTCAGTTCAAAAACACTTTCTCGGCTTTACAAGAGCTCCCTAGGCCTATCCGAGGGGCCATTTTCTTAGACAAGTCGGGTTTGGGGCAAGCGCAAGAGTGTTGTATTTAGTGTTTTGTGGGGGTTCCCATACGTAGGTAGCTTAAGGTCGTGGTTTTTGTTTTGGATCTCAAGTTACTCCAAGTTGTAAAGCACATTCATTTTGAGTAATACAATTTATCTTCCTTTAAAAACAAAACAGAGAGAGAACCCATGTAACATGCCATCAAGCATCAGAATGCGTTTCGTTTGTGATCCAAGCCGACAATTAGTTGGGTCGACCCAAGTAGATCATTTGGTCCAACAATTAGAGGATGATTCCCAGGAGCAGTGATCTATGGAGTCATTGACCCAAGTAGATTATTTGGTCCAACAATTAGGTTGGTTCATAGGATCCGTGATCTATGAACTCACTGAGGTGGGGTTTAACTTATCAACAGTTTCTCTTTAAACATGCTCAATGCACAATTTTCATTCAAAGACTACTTTTTATTACAATATGGTTTGCAAACAGAATATTAAAAGCATAAAATGTACGTACACCCATATCTAGCTAGAAACATAAGACATAATAGTATAAATGCCATCCTCCTTCGCTTGTTTTTCAGTGTTCTTAAGTTCCTCCACCCTTTTCTCACGTCTAATCCTCACAGTACAATGCATTTAGAATAAGCACACATGAAAAAATCAACAAAATTTTTTATCAATAAATATAATGTATCTTCTTCTTCCCTTTGTCCAAAGTGCTAGAGTCCAGAAAAGAATTCCTATTCCCACTCCATATCCAACTTCAAACCCAATCCAGGTGAATTCCCAATCGTATTTGCTTTCTGATTGTGTTGGTTGTAATGAAGCCTTAACATCTCCACATTTCCTCAAAAGAGGAGGGCCACATAGTTCCGAGTTCCCTTGAAAGGATTCACTAGTGAATGTAAGAAACTGTTTACTTTGTGGTATACTACCCACAAGGTAGTTTTGTGAAAGATTCAACACTGCGAGGAATGTTAACTTTGTAAGCTGTTGAGGGATTTCACCTGACAAATTATTATGCGAGAGATCTAATGACTCAAGATCCTCTATGTTTCCAAGTGATGCTGGAATTTGTCCTATGAGACAGTTGTAAGACATATTGAGCACATGCAGTGACTTTAGATCTCCAATTGATTTTGGAATATCTCCATGGAATTGGTTATTTGAGAGATCCACAGTGGTGAAGGCAATCAGGATTTTTGTCAGGTTCATTTCTTGCCCTTTGTTCACTATAGTCACTTTATCTTGATAGTAACCTCTTAGAAATTTTTTGCTAAGGAATTGAGATTGAGATTTTCCCTTCTCCATCATTGCCTTCCAGCTCCTGAACATATTTGAAGGCAAGCTACCTGTGAAGCTATTGAAAGAGAGGTCAAAGATTTGTAACAATGGAAAGCTGTGATTTGTTAGGGGGTGTCCAATGGTGCCATGAAATTTGTTGGATCGCAAGACAAGAACACGCAATCGGAGCAAATTTTCCAACCACAAGGGGAAGGTGTCATGTATTTGATTGTTTCCAAGGTTTAACACCTCCAGCTTCTTACAGTTGGCTAAAGACACTGGCATTTGCCCTTCCAAGCGATTTCCGTTGAGATCAAGCGTCTCTAGATTGCACCCCTCTTTGAATGTTTGAAGCAATGGACCATGAAATGCATTTCCTCCAAGATTTAAAACAATGAGACTGTCACTGATTTCACCCAAACATGGTGGAATTGAACCACTGAAATGGTTATTAGATAGATCAAGGACTTGTATGGAGGTGAAATTGCAAATCAGCGAGGGAACTTCTCCGCTAAGATTATTGCTCGAAAGTGAAAAGAAACCGATGAAGCGCAGAGGGATCTGAATTGAGCCTTCTAACATGTTAAAGCTAAGATCAAGAGCATCCAGTGAACCTAAATGAGCATCTAAAATTGGTTGCTCTAATCCTGTCAAAGCATTATGAGAAAGATTCACATAAGATAAAATATTATATCCTTTCTTCATGCTATATCCTACCTTCCATATCCAGTTGGGTAATTCACCATTGATACTGTTGTTGGAAAGGTCTAAATAATACATCCTCTCTTGGTTTCTCAAGATACCTGGAAATTTGGTAATGTTACAAGATCTTAATATCAAAGAATCAATCTGGGGGAAGGATAAGGAGGTTGAATTGCTTCCATCACCATTGACTGATAAGTTGTTATCTGAAAGATCGAGGGTCGAGAAGTTCTTAAGGGTTTGGAATAAGCCAAGTTCCACATTACCGCTGAAATTGTTTGATGAAAGTGAGAGGAGTGTAAGCCCTGTGAGTTGAAAGATGGACATCGGAATAGGGCCCTGCAACTTGTTCTTATCCAAATAGATCTTCCCTAATGGTAAAGAGGATGCGTTGTGGAACTCGCCAAGCTGACCGCCAAGTTGGTTATTTCTAAGATCCAGATCTCTTAGTGATGGCAATGAAAACAATGATGATGGAATGGTCCCATTAAGGGAATTGTTGGAAAGTTTGAGCTCTTCGAGCTTTCGAAGCTTGTTGCCATAGGAAGAAGGGATTGGACCGCTGAAACCATTGAATGAAAGATCCAAAGAAACGAGGTTGTCGAGGTTGGCAAGAGAGGATGGTAATGGTCCAGTTAGGTTGCAGTACCCGAGGTTGATCATGGTCAACAGTTTGAGATTACCTAATGATTCCGGTAACTTCCCAGAAAATCTTATGCCCGATAGGTCCAACTGCTGGAGATAATTGCTTCTAAGGAATCCTGGGAAATAGCCTGTGAGAGATGGATTGTAAGATGCAATGAGGGTTTGTAGGCTTGGCAGCATAAATATACTATTGGGAAATTTTCCATACAATTCACAATTACTGATACGGAGTGATGTTAAAGAAGAGAAATTCCCAATGAAGTTGGGTACCATAGAATAGAGATGGTTATCGCTGAGGTCGAGTTCAGATAGAAACTGGAGCTTGGAAAAGGAAGAATGGATGGGGCCTGAAAGGCCACAACCACTCAAGCTTAATTTGCGGAGTTGAGGGAGTGCAGAGGATAAGGCCTGGCTCCAGTCGCTGCCTGAAATATGTACCATGTCCAGATGGAGTTCTCTCAGGCTTGATAGGTTTTGTGCTAGTGCTCCAATATTAGGGTTTTCGAGATTCAGGTATTGACGAGAAAACGTTGAAGTATCGATATAATAAATGGAAGATAGATCGAGGGAAACCAAGTTGGTCAAGCGGGAGATTTCCAGAGGGATCTGACCATAAAAACTCAACCATGAGAGGTTGAGATGGGTCAAACTGGTGAGCTGCTCAAACCCAGAAGGGAATGGAGAGTCATCGAAGCCATTTTCAGCGAGGTTGAGTCTCCTCAGGCTCCGGAGACGAAAGAGGCTTCCATAATTGAAAGAACCTTGGATATAGAGCCCCCCGAGATTGAGGCCAATCACATGACCATTGGCACCATCGCAAGTGATGCCTTCCCAAGAGCAGCAATCCCTGTTATCAGGATTCCAAGAGGAGAGTCTAGTATTGCTGTAATCATCAGAGAAGGAAAAGGCCTGCTTCAAGTGTAGCAACGCAGAGAAGTGGTCTTCAATGCATTGCTTTTGGGTTGACAAGGCTTTACTGTTATTGTTACTAGCAAAGACAAAAGAGGAGGAAAGGAGGGAAGAGATTAAGAGAAACCTTAACAAAGAAGGGAGAATGGAGAAGATAGGAAAACGAAAGACTTTATTGGCAAGAGAGAGGAGAAGGAGATCCATTTGCTTTGGTTAGGGGATTTGGGATGTGTTGGAAGAGGAAAGCTTAGTAGGCCTTATATGGACAACGGAGGGCCTCTCCTGTTCATTGCCCCATGAAATGACACACACTTGTGAGAGATGAAGACCATTCATCAGGCAGTCACCGCTTTGACAAGGTCCCTTTTTTTTTTTCTTCCTGTTTTCTTTCGTTTTTGTTCTTTTGTTTTTGTTGCTGTTGTTGTTGTTTTTTTTAAATAATTAGTGGTCCAATATACAAGCTAATGCCTGCACATCATCACGCGTCCTACAGAACGCAGGGATAGGATCCCTGCTATATTGAAAACAGACAAACTTTCATACTCTGGCAGAGTGTGATAGATTACACGGAGATATCATGGACCAAATTGAGCTTATTTGATTACCTGACCATAGAATTGTTGGACACTTAAAAATGAAAAATAACCAATGGTCCTAATTCAACAACGAATGCCCACGAACGAGAGCGTAGGATCGTTCAAACGATTGGTTTTGCAACTGACTTAGAGAAAGTGAATTACATGCCACGGGGCAATGTCCGAGTTCCTGCATATCAAGCATTGTACTCCACTAGGGTATCAAAAAATTCCCAAGTCAATCCTGAAGCCAGGAATCAAGGGGTTTGCCAGACCATGTGGTTGGGTGATCTTATGAGTAGATATAGAGGGACACAGTTTCGATGTGGTGATGTCACTAAATCATGGATTAAAAGATGTTAATCCTTTGATATGTTGGACCTAAAAAGACCGCAATGAGAAATTCAAACAATGAACGGCTAGGATCTTCCAATCATGGAGATTTAGTGGGAATTATCTGTCCATGATGAATGTCATTGGAGATGGATGAACAGTTCAGATCACCGCTCAATTTACTTATATTTGTTTCTGAGCTTAACCAGGAACTCTTCCCCAACAGATTACCTTATTTTCATCGGCAAGCATGCACATCCAAGCCATACATCTGGTAGTCTCACCAAATTTCATCCCATTCGGTATCTCTTGTGAAGCATTTGTTGAGAATTTGATCTCCAAAATAAAAATAAATAAAATTGAAAATTTTGAATTTAAAGGACAGGCTGAAGTACATTAAAACACGCTGTCCTTAAAGCGTAATTCGCCCATATTTAAAATACTTTGAGTTTGCTGTCAGGTTGCAGGCAGATCACTTCCAGGATACGACGAGTCTTATGTGGTTTTGCGTTCAGCAAAAACAAAGAGACCACTATTGGAACTCTTTTAAATAATCTCTGACAGAAAATGAGAAAGGAAGAAAGAAAGGAGTCTGAAGTTCTTCTATCAACGAGTTAGACCACTTCTCTGGTCTTAGTGGCTGGGTTCATATGAACCAAACCGTGAGGGTAGCTAAATGACTTTGGTTGGAGGTGCTGGTTCAGTAGAAGAGTTGAAATAGTTGTGATTGTTGTGAAATGAACCAGACATGTCTAGTTTATATAGGCAAGGGTGGCTGGCAGTTTTGGTCCAGAGCCATAATAGCACTAGTCATTTTCTGGCTATTAGAATAAATTAGCTGTTTTCTTGCAGTTTCTGACCGTTGTGCATGTGGGAGTTACACATGCATGCTAGCTGTTTAGACTCAATGGTTAGCCATTTTCTGACTATTAGGCTAGCCACATGCAGCTGTTACTGCATGGTCTGGACCGTTACTGCATGAACAGTTACACAAGTCCCTCTAAATAGCCCTGCAGCTCTCTATAAAAGCAGAGAAGTCTCTCTGTTAGACCTCTTACCCACAACATGTTAGTGCACTATTCCGTGGCATACTAGTGCACCTTTGTTTGTCAATCACTTAGGTCAGTGGGTCTAGTGTCGGTTGAGCTTAATGAAGACGAAGACCGAAGACTCAAGTGGCCCTGCTGCATCAAGGAAGAAGAAACAGGTAAAAGTGATGCCTTGGTGTGCCTTAACCTTGACTAAAACCTAACCCTTAACCTCTTAGATGACTTGCACCAACTAGGTATACCCTTAGTCATCATCATTAGTCTTAGAACTCCATGAAAAACATGATAAGTTAGACTAATTAAAGAGGTGGAAGCTCCTGTAATCAAAACAGCTTAAACAGCAGTTTCCGATTGATCTCCGATCAATCAGAAATTGGCTCCGATAGGACTTCGATCCATTAGACAGAAGCTCCGATCAATTAAAATTTTTTCCAGCAACTTTGAAAATCCACTGGACATATTTCCGATCAATCGGACAGTCTTCCGATCCATCGAAAGGGGTCAGTCCGATCAATCGGACCGTGTTTCCGATCAATCGGAATATCTTCCAGAGAATCCACTGGACTGATTTCTGATCAATCGGACATGTCTCTGATCAATCGGACTGGTCTCCGATCAATCGGATCCTTTTTCTGATCAATCGGAGATGCACGAATCTGTCCTTTTTTTACCGTTGGAAGAAAATATATTTAAAGATGGGGATTCGTTTTTGAGCTACGAGAGGGGATTTTGAGGAGATAGAAGCCACCATTGCTAGAGACCATCAGAGGCTCTATCCCAAACCCATAGCAAGCCATTCTCCTTGTGTTTTCATCACAAGCTTGGGCCATTCAATGGCATATTGAGAATGGACTTGTTCCCTCTTGATTCCTAGGGTTTAGACACCTTGATCATAGTTAAATCCCTTGTCTAAACACTACCTAGGAGTCCATATAAGTGTATTCCTCTAGGAAACCTATTTCCTACCATTTGTAGAGGATTCACCATTCCCTAGCACCTTGGGCATCTCCAATGGAGCATCACATGCAAGGTAGCTGATCTTGGAGCTGAAGCCTTAGCAAAGCAGCGGCGTCAAAGATCGAGGGAGCACAAGGGGAGTTGATTCAAGCACGGGAGAGCGAGAAGAAGCAACCCAAAGCGGCGCTAAACAAGGGGCTCATCCGACAAGTAAGGTTGTCCTTTTTTATAGTCCATTTAGAGTTTGTTTGACAAACTCGAACTAGGGTCGTTAGCCAATCCTTGACCTGTTAATCGGCCTAAATTCAGGGACGTTAGCCGTTCCTTAGCACGTTAGTCGGGCCTAAACAAAGTCTCCAAGGGGGAGCCACCAACACGGGTGCAAACGTGTAGGTTGGGAGGAACCTGTAAACTCCCCGGTTGGGTGGATCCGAGTTAAAACACCTTGGTTGGGAGGAACCAGATTTAAAATCTGCAGTGAATGCCGGTGTGCTCAAAGGGGTTGAGTACTTGAACCGGGAGTGGAGTAGACAAGTAGTCGAACCACTATACATCCTTGTGTTTGTGATTGTTCTTGAGCACATTTCTCTTTAAGCATTGTGTTTAAATTGGTTATTTATGAACGCTTAGTTAGGAATGCATGCTAGGCACTTGATAGGCACCTCCACACTCACAAGATGTACTTTCACTATCTCATGTAGACTTGAGCTTTTGTTGATCTATCCTCTACAGTCTACATGTGTTGATTAGACTAGGTTGTTTATTGCATTTATCTTTTGATAGTCTCTTGATTGGACCCACTTAGGCTTGGAAGCCGAAGTGTAAATCACTTACGTAGTTTGATTTGCTTAATTTGTAAAGTAGGCGAAAAGTTTTTAAAAGGTCCTAATCACCCCCCCTCTTCTAGGACTTAGCCATAATTCTAGTTGCTCCTTAAGCTTCTGCACGTGTATGCATAGGGTGTCCTGTTAGACCACCCGACGCACTTTCACAACACATCATCTGTTTCTAACCTAGCTGCCTGACCCACTACTTAGCCTCTATCGCACCAGTCTGCGAGGTCACAACCCATCTGTGATACGATGTGCACATGCGAAGTGCGTCCCTATTGCCTCTATAGCCACATTGCCTCACATGCTCATGCCCTCGCACCGTTCCCGTGACCGAGACTGAGTCCGAGCACATGCGCGATGCTCTAGTGCAAAACTGGAACACACAAGCCACCATACTCCTTTATCTCTCACCATAAATAAGTAAGGTGCACAACACCCTACTTATAAAGAAAAGAAAAAACTTCCTCCCATTCAATATGGAACAAAAGCAAAACAAGTTTTTCTTCTTCTTTTTTCAAAATTGTTTTGAACCAAAACTATTTCAACAGTGTTTGGGGGAGAAAGGTGGAAACATATCATCAACTTTGTTGAAACAGTGAATACAGCTGAGAAACACAACGTTTTTCTCATCTATCCATTTGTTTGTAAACTGGGGATCAACCATATGACCTGACCAGACCCGCTTTGGTGCCCCCAGCTTGAAATCAATGGGACCCACCTAATGAATGCTCACACATGTAATCGTGAATGCACGAGATCCATCATACACAGTCATCAAGACTTTTCTTGCTATCATTTTTATAATAGGATGTGTATAAAAGTTAAAAAACCAATATAGGGTATTTAAATGATCTTTTCTGTCAGCACGTCTATTCAGATAATGACCTATGAGAGCTACATGCAACAAATTTCAAAATAGATAGGTTTGACAAATAAGATAATAAAAACTTGGACCTACCCTGGAGGTGCAAATGGTATGGATTAACCCTATTTGACAATTACTAGGTCCAAAAGCTCAACAAAAATTACTAAAGGGGGAGAGTTTGGCTCCTCTCAAAATCAACCCAATCTTACACAACCTTAACCTAGTTATCAGATTATCTAATTCTAGCCATGCTAAAATAGAGTAAACCTACACCCAGATTAAGAAAAGTAGTTAATAAAGAATGCAAGATTTTTTTTTTTTTTTTTTTTTTTGTATCTAGATTGCAATGTCTCACCATGCTTTTTCTAAAACATGGTTGCTTATCCACTACTAATGATCTACTAATGATAAGGACCTTACAAATTGTAGGCTTCATCACTGATGAAGAGCATACCAAAGATTACACAAAATTGACTACCATGACCATTTGAGCTACCCATTATTGCCCAATTAATTGCATGTGGGGTTTTATTCCTCTCGAGCTAGACTGCAACAATGGTTCACATTCTTTTATCAGAAGCATGGTCACTTGTCCGCTACTCAAGACAAAAGGACTGCAAATTATAGGTGTCATTGCTAATAGAGTGATGTAAAGCAGGCCACAGATAAAGTTTTAGCACAGCTAGACCAAAAGAAGCCTAAAACAAAAGTCCGTGAGAGCAGGCGTTGTCCTACGTAGCTTTAACTAGGCCTCAAGGTTTCCGGTTCAAAGGGATTCAGTCCAGATATGATGAAATTCCCAAATGAAACAACACGCATGTGTGAGAGATGATTCCCAAATGAAATCAAAGGGATTCTCCTTTCCTTGTTTTTGTTTTTTCGTTTTTGTTCTTATTTCTAAGTAATTAGCGGTCAATATATGTAAGCTATAGAATCTCCTAGTGCCAGCACATCATTGTTCTGAAAAGAGATTAAAATAGAAATTAGTAGCTTTCAGTACATCATCACGCGTTTCTACACCGAAGGATGAGGTCCCTGCTATATTGAAAATAGAAAAAGTTTCAGACTCTAGCAGAGTTATAGATGACGTGGAGATATCATGGTCCAAATTGTGGTCGTTTGATTATCAGACCATATGATTGTTGAACACTGATGGAACGGTTAAAAATGAAAAACACCCAATAGTCCTAATTCAACATCATTCGAAAAATTGGTTTTGCTACTGACTTAGAGAAAGTAAATTACATGACCGTCCACAATGTCTGAGTGCCGGCATATCAAGCACTGTACTCAACGAGGGTATCAAATAACTGAGCGGATCAGGTGTTACCCGGGTAACATCTTAGTGGTTATTACCCTTACTGTGGGGCCCACCTTAGTCAAGTGTTGTATTTATATTCATTCCATCCATCTGTTTTTCCAGGTCACTTTAAGATGTGGTCCAAAAAATTAACCAAATCAAAATCTTGAATGGAACATACCTCAGGAAACAATGGTGATTGAGCATTCAACATTAAATACTTCACAGGTACCATATCAGGCGGATCCTTAATGTTCATTCGCAGTCCCAACCAGTTGATAATGTTAAACAAACCTGAATGAAGGAAAAATACAAACATCAGCATGGTCCAAAACTTTTGTGGCCTTCAAATTTTACTTTTTTTAATGGTCATTCATCAATTTATCCAATGGTGTCGTCCGCCAGAGATTTGAATCTGCTTAAGTTTTTTGCTAACGTCCTACAATGAGTTGAAACAATGGATGGGTGGGTGATCCTAAGAGTAGATATAGAGGGACACACCTTAGATGGCGTGATGTCACATAAATCAACGTGGATTAAAAGATGTTAATCCTATGACATGGTGGACCAAAAAAGACAGCCAGGAGAAATTCAAACAATGGATGGCTAGGATCTTCCAATCGTGGAGATTTACTGGGGAATTCTTTGTCCTTGATGAATATCACTGGAGACGGATGTACCGTTCAGATCACCGCTTATTTTCCATACCTTTGTTTTTTTAGCAAGACCCGATAACTCTTCTCCAATGCCTCACGTCATCTCCATCTGTAAATGCGCACATTCAAGCCATTCATCTGGTGGGCTCACCAAATTTCAATATCTCATTCCGTTCCTCGTGTAGTTGTGGATGAACCATAAAGCTTTTCTCATCTATTCACTTGTTTATAAATTGGGAATCAACCATTGTCCGGGCCAGACCGGCTTTTGGGCCCATAGCGTCAGATCATCAATGCGACCCACCTGATGAATATATGGCTCGGATCTACTGTTCATGCGTGATGCTTACACATGTGGTAGCGAATGCATGAGATCTGTTATACAGTCTTCAAGCCTTCTCTTGCCACCTGCATCATTTTGTCCTCAGGAGTATTCTTTATTTTTATTTTTTATTTTTTATTTCTACAATAAGACGAGCATAAAAGATAAAATCTAATATAGGTTTTTCTGCCAGAAAGTGATCCATTCCGATGATGATTTATGAGGTCAACTCAGAACATATTTTAAAATAGATAAGTTCGACGAATAAGTTAACTAAAATTTTAAACATAGCAACAGGCCAAATTTGTTACAATCTCTAGTAATCCACAGGCTTAGTTTGACGCGTTGGGTTAGCCCTAGAGGTGAAAATGGGATGGATTTACCCTATTTGACAATTACTGAGATTATGTCTAGGATTTAAACCAATGGGACATGTCTAGGTCCAAAAGCTCAACAAAAATTGTAGAGTTTGGGTCCTCTCAAAATCAACCCAAACTTACCCAAGCTTAACCTAGTCTTCAGATGGTCTGATTCGAGCATTGCGAAAATAGATCAAACCTATGCCCAGATTAAGAAAAGTAGTTATGTGAAAAAGAAAAAAAAAGAAAAAGAAAAAAAGAAAAAAAGAAAAAAAAAAATTCTTTTAAGCTAAATCGCAATAGCTCACCTACATTTTCTACAACATGCATGGTTGCCTATCCACCACTAATGATAAAATGGACCCTACAAATAATAGGCTTAATCGCAGAAGGAGAATGTACCCAGGTTTTTTTTTCCCCCTTCCAAGTTAGACTGCAACAATAGTTCACCTTCTTTTACCTGAAACGTTGTTACTTGTCCATTGCTCATGAGAAAAGGACTGTACAAATCATAGGCGTAATTGCTAATATAGAATATACCAAAAATCACAATAACTTGACTACAGTACCATCTAATTATGCACATTGAATTTGGATTGTTGGCCATTTTATTCTTTACCGCTAAAATTGCTAGGCACAACTTATGAGATGATTTGAAGATTACTTATTTAAAAATTCAATTCTAAGTCTTAAACCTGACAGAAACATGACCTTTTTTAAGTATATGGGAGGACATTTCTTTTCTTCTTTCTTTTTTAAGGTGGGCCACACAGTGAGGATATATATAACACCGGCTAAAGTGTTACCTTGAAGGCAGGAATCAAGGATCCTGCTCCTCAGCAAATGTGTAATTTGCGGATTCGAACGCATGATTTCCGACACTTGTAGCCCATGCTAAGAGTAGATACAGAGGGACACACTGGATGGCGTGATGCCACATAAATCATCTTGGATTAAAAGATGTTAATCCTTTGAGATGGTGGACAAGTTAGTGATGATGTAAGGAGTGGACCCATGATTGAGGGCGATGATCGAGCATATTCGTAAAGAAGATGGACCAGAAGAAGAATAATAAAAAACTCAAATTAATTTCATCTGACGACCAATCGTGCATGATCTAGGATCAATCGTCCGATCGATTGAATTTCAATTGGAGACCTGCCCAACTCGCTAGATTGTCGCAGTCTCCGGGCGACTAGTCGTCGGCCCCCTGACGACCGGTTGGCAGTGCTCTGCAGTTTTGCATAGTTTTTCTAATTTGATTTCTATTTGGAATCTTTCTTTCTATTTTAATTAGGACTCTTCTAATTGCATCTTTAGGGTTTTGTCAGGTTTTTTAGGTATTAGCTTATTATAAATAGTTGTTATAAACTCATTCTGAGGGAACTTTCAATTAATATTAAATTGTTTTGAGTTTATACTATGTTTTTGCTCGTAGATTTGAAGAAGATCGGTTGAGGAGTCTCGATAGATTCATGGATTTAGATCAATTATCTTGTGAGAGAAATGGTGCTCGATCTCACCCCGTCTACACTACGCGAAGTTGGTATTAGAGCAAGGAATCCCCTCGGGTCGATCTTTCCTTGCAAAGGCAAGAGAAAAAAATCCTGTGGATGGTGATCTTGGGATTCATCATGTATCGAAAAGAATGTAAGTTTTCCAACCGAAGAGGTGGAGGACCATGCAAAGGTTGCAGGCACCCCTCTACCGCTCAGTGAATGCGCTGATTCCACCACGTCATAAGGTACAACGAGAGGTTGATCAAGTCACGTAAGAGTTGCTGACTGGATTCGACCGTATAAATAAGAAATTAGATTGAATCATCCTTCATGAAGGCAATCTGCTTTCGAGATCTGCTAAATCATATGATCGAGTTACCAAGACCTCAGTGTCGAAACGAGGTGAAGAACCTCATTTCAATGCTGAGGTCTTGGTATCGATTCCCAACCATCAAAATGATAGGCTTGACGAACGGATGGTGGACATTTCTAGAGTCATCCAGATCCAATGGTTCGGATTTTGTAAGAACTTATAGGACAATCTCGCAAAAGACTAGGAAGTCTTGTTGTGGTGAGAGTGCGACTCCATTAGCGAAATAGAGGCCACGCACGAGAACTTGAGTCTTTAAAAAAAAAAGATTATATGATCGAGTTATCGGAAGGATCTATCCTACAAGAGGGATATAGAACTTCATATCTTCAATAGCCATGATCGCATCGACAAATGTCTCTCTAAGGTCGAATATCGCTTTGAGTACTACATGCAAGTTCCTAAGGAGAGAAAAGTCTTAATCGCGGGTTACAACTCGGATGATGATGCTCCGGGATTGGTAGTTACACGTTCAGTACTGTTGGAAGCAAGAGATGAAACGACCAATTCGCTCGTGACAGTGGATGAAACGACGATTGTTGGCTCGTTTCCTAGGCAATGAAGAAGCTCTCGTTGTGACGGTGTCGCTATAAGTCCCCAACCCCATCAACAACGCATATGCCATCCCTGCGAGATCAGAAAACCCAACCAAAACTTTTAAAGTAGAGGGATAATTTTCAATGGACATGCAGGACTTCACAAGTGCAGCTGGACCAGATATGTCGGACGCAAGTGATGGGCCTCGGGAAGAACAAGCTTATTGCGTATCAGAGGATGCAAAATCTTTTGTTGAGATGTCTTCTGCACACTGTCAGGAAGAAACTGTCAAGAAGATCGAATAGGTAGTCACTTAGATCATTTCTATCGATCTAGTACTGATACAAACAGATGAGAAGGCTGATGATTTAACTGATGATCCAAAGCCTGATATTTCGGTACCGATGGAGGATAAGGACAACGTAATCAAGGAAGTAACGATCAAGGACTTAGTCAAGCAATCGGCAGATATCAATCCTCTATATTTCATTGGCGATGTGATGCCAATACTATCGGGATTCGTGATCATTGTGTTTGATTCTCCCCTAACATCCAAAGAAAGAGCACATGACTGTAGGCGCCCGAAGTTGAACACCCAGCGTGTCCACAAGTTTAAGAGAAACTCGAGCACAAATTTTCTTCAAGTGGGAGAGACTGATGTAGGGAATTGACCCATAATTGAGGGCGAGGATCGAACATGTTCGTAAAGGACATGGACCAAAAGAAGAATAAGAGAAAACTCAAATTAACATCATATGACGATCGTTTGTGCATGCTCTAGGATCGAGCGTCTGATCGGGTGAATTTCAGTTGAAGACCCGCCTAACTTGCTGGACCGTCACGGGCTCTAGGTGACTGGTCGTTGGGGGGCCTACGACCGGTTAGCAGTGCTCCACGGTTTTGCACAGTTTTTTTTCTAATTTGATTCTGATTTGCAAACTTTTTTTTTTCTTATTTTGATTAAGACTCTTTTAATTGCATCTCTAAGGTTTTCTAATGTTTTCTAGGTCTTAGTTTATTATAAATTGGGAACTTTCGATTAATATTAAATTGTTTTGAGTTTATACTCTGTTTTTGCTCGTGGATTTGAGTGTTCCTTCCGTGGATTTGAAGAAGATTGGTTGAGGAGTCATGATAGATCCGTGCATTTGGATCAATTATCTTGTGAGAGAGATGGTGATCAATCTCACCGCGTCTACGTCACGCCAAGTGGTCATTCTCTATCCTTGATGAATCTCATTGGAGATGGATGAACCATTCAGATCACCGCTCAATTTCCATACATTTGTTTTTTCGGCGTGATCATGTAACTCTTCTCCAACGCCTTTTGTCACTTCCATCTCTAAGTGCGCATATATCCACCAAATTTCACCCCATTCCGTTCCTCACGTAGGTTTCTTTCATTTTTATTTTTATTTATTTGAGAAAGGTGGGAACACGTCGTCGACGTCGTTGAAACGGTAAGGACAGCTGAGAAACACATGGATTTTTTCTCATCTATCCATTTGTTTGTAAATTATGGATCAACTATTGACCTGACCAGACCGGCTTTTGTGCCCACAGCGTCAAATGAATTTGACCCACCTGACGAATGGCTCAGATCTAGTGTTCATGTGTGATGCTAACATGTGGTAGCAAATGCATGAGATCCGTTACACAAGGTCATTAACCCTTTTCTTGCTTCCTTAGGCATGTATCATTTTTTCTTCAGGCTTGTCGTTTATTTTTATTTTTACGGTAGGACGAGCATTAAAGTTAAAATCTAACATATGCTATTTAAATGATCGTTTCTGCCAACACGTCTATTCTGATAATGATCTATGAGGTCGACTTACAACGGATTACAAAATAGATTTGTTTGACCAGTAAGATAATAAAAATTCAAACATACCAAATTTGTTACAATATTCATTTTGTATCATGCGAAACCTTCTGCCGCGACTTTAGTGGGCAACCGGTCATTAGCTGATTTGTTTAGTTTTCTTACTGTTGACATTGACATGATATTCACTGCTACTTCATTATCCACCATTACACATGACACTAGGTTTAAGATCCTTCAAGTGTTTGGAAAGTGCTTCTAGGGGCTTTGTAAGGTTAACCTTAATTTTCAACACCTTCACTGTTGTCGATAAAGATGGACCACCTAGCCATATAGCCCTGACCGATCATTAATTGGAACTTCAAATCCGACTGAGGTCATGTCAAGTTGCACATGACCCTCATGTTCCTTGACGGGATTAGGGAATAGGTCCTCACTTTCTTGATCTCGGCCGATCGTATAGTCTTCCAAGTCGTATATCATTGAAGCCTCACCTTCTTCTTCAACGTGTCTGTCTATGTGGTCAGGCTGGCCTGATTGCGCTTCATATTATAGCTAAAGCTGATGGGCTACATGGTTCCAAACAATACCATTGCTGGGCATTTATCTTCCTTCAGGGCTGCTGTGACCTCCCGGTCGACTTCCTGCATGAAATCCATTGGGATTGTTGGCCTTTTCAGTATTAACGTAGCTATCTACCAGATCCTTCTACATGGAAGTCGCCAGGGGAGAGCAAGTCGCGCCCGATTCTTTTTTTTACCAGTTGCAGATTTTATGTTTCATTTGAGCAGCGATAGCAAAAGCTTCAGTTGCCGCTCTTCATTGTTGTAATCGGTGTCTCTAAGTGCACATCAGACCCTAGGGAAGTTGAGAAAACTTACAATGGATGGCTATGGTCCTTCGGTCAGTAAACGCTTCCATTGGCCGAACCATCCTGTATTTAACCAGTGGTTAATGCTCGGGTTACGCCTCTATTCGTCCTGGCAGAGTACTCTGCAGGTAACCACGGATCTGAGGGCTGTGGTTCTTGGGACCCCAATCCCGGATTTTCCATGGTTATTTTGGTTTTGTGAATGGATGCAGATTCAGATCGGCCGCTTGCCTCTCTACATTCATAGATTGTCCGTGGATTATAGGTCCATAGCAGCCCGACTGACAGATAGTGACGACCTGTTTGCCTGGTCACTTAGATCCCGATGTTCTTCATACTAATTGGCTCGTTTAGCGCATCGGCCACACAGTGCCATTTGGTCCCTGCCTTCGTCTTGGGGTGCCTTCCCCTTATCCCTCCAAGGAGATATGTTAGTAGAATGTCCAACCAAGGGTACCCCTGTGTCATGATGAGTCCCTTGAGGGTCACATAAGAGTGGCTCCTTTTGCGGATTGTGTGGGGCTGATGATTCCACGGTCTCGGCCAGTGAAGTGGCTATTTTGAGGTCGACCGAGATGGAATGGGTCTCATTCGATGCCCATTGCTACCTTCGGAGGAACTTAATTGAGGAGTCATTTGTGGATATTTCCCTGCACTATGTTTCTAAACATAAGTGGTGCCACTTACAATAGGCATCTTTCTGAGTTTTTCGGCCAAGGGAGTTTTTTAGTGTGCGGAAAGTTTGATGAATTTGTTTTTCAGTAGGGTATTAAACATTTCCTCGGTCCTAGAGATATCAAAAGTATACCGCATGGGAGCCTCAGTCATGCCCTTCCTTGGGTTTACCGCATTTGAGGCTCTGTACTCGACCTTACTCACGCAATCGCATGGATGTGTGCTAATTATTTTGGCTATGGTCGCCCCGTAATAGGCATTATAATCTTTGTCAAGCCATGTAGGGACTATATGTAACGCCCCAAAGTTTCGACTCTCGTGGACAACACGAACGTCGAGTTTCGGGTGTTGATTCATGTGTGTTAACATTACTATTCCATACACACATACTGTACTTACATACATTCATGGCATTTAAGCAAAATGACGGGAATTAAAGATTTTATTCCATGATTTTTTACTATAAGTTCGAAATCAAATATAAAACATGTCTAACAAAATGTTCATTTACTGTTTCCATAAAAAGAAACTTATTTCGAATTCAAATAATTAACTTTCTCTACTAAAGCAATAAATGGATCATCATCAATCTACGTGGGCTTCTTCATCCGCCATTTGCTGCCACGAGCCTTCATATTCGTCACCTTGCAGATCAGGCTCACCTAATGGATCGCCACCTACAATGTCTGTTGGTGTTTTAAACAAAACACCGTCCCAGAAGGATGTAAGTTGCTCTCGCGATCAACTCAGTAAGGATCACTAATTAAGACTATTACAATAATATCCAAACAACGCACATATCATACAAAACACGCAAAAAGAAATATCTTGATTAATGTTATGCATGAAATGCATGCTCTGGTTCAGGCACCCTGACCAATGAGACGGGATCACTCTACTCTTCTCACTAGTCACTAGCAACCAGAGGTTCTAGTTAGGATGGGATCACTCCACTCTTCCCATACACCAAAATCAATTAGTGAAACGGGCCCATACACACTTTCACTAGCAAGCGATGAATGCATGATTTAGTTCCTCATTTAGTTAAGTAGCTTATCATCCAGCAGTTTTAGAGATGTTCCTATCCCAAGGTCGCTCTACACCCCATCCATGGTCTGTTATGACGTAGAATAGTCGTTTCCTCTCAATAGAGGCAAACCACGAAAAGGCGTACACATCTTAGTTAAGATGAGATACATGGCACCCAAAACATTTGTATCTGACTCAAGAGTCCATCATTTACTCATTCACATAGATCCTTGGCACTTCATTAATATCACGATCATGGTCTTACCAAAATACATCTCATGGGTTTCTTATGAATCCATCACTTTCCACATATACAGTTATACTATCCATGGGGCAAGGGCTTCCATTAGGACGACATCCATACATATAACCATCCTCATACA
Source organism: Liriodendron chinense (assembly GCA_003013855.2). Taxonomy (NCBI): domain Eukaryota; kingdom Viridiplantae; phylum Streptophyta; class Magnoliopsida; order Magnoliales; family Magnoliaceae; genus Liriodendron; species Liriodendron chinense. Next base: position 1,852,712 of record ML058501.1, on the reverse strand, counting down.
TGAATCATAATCTCAATCTTTTACATGTGAACAAACATGTTGAAGCATGGGGTATACATAATCTCATATACACATGTGAACAGGCATTTTGAAGTATGTTGCATACATATTCTCATATACACATGCAAATAAATCATCATTCTTTCCTTAACCCTCATATCTGACATACAATCTATATAAAACGAAATTTCAACAATTAATGTCAAATATATTCATCAATACACGATTTCATAAAGAATTCACAATCATTCATGTTTTCAAGTACATACCACAAACCACAACATTAAGACACAATTCGACATATCATGCGATATTGCTGTAATTAGGCTTAAAAAGAAATCCTTACCTTAGAATTCAAATGATATGATTCATAGATAGTGTGTACCTCTTCTAGATTCTAAACCTGATATAATTGTGGAAATACGCAAATCAAGAATAGTTTCAACATGATATACAATATTATGAACATCTAAGGTTAGGTTCACCATAAGGTTTAAATGTAGGCTGTCTATATGGGACAATATCATAGAAGATGGGGCCTACCTCTTAGGATTCCGAGTGCCGGCTAAGTCGACTCGGTTTGGCTCGGTTCGACCCGGCTTGGCTCACTACCTCTCTTTCTTCTTCCTTTCTCCTTCCTTTCTTTTCCTCCTCCTTCTCCTTCCCTGGACGGAGTCCAGCAGCAGCCGTCCAGCGAAAACCGACCGGCAGCAACTGTCCAGCGGCAGCCGACCTCTCTCTCTCTCTCTCTCTCTCTCTCTCTCTCTCTCTCCTCACGGCCTCTCTTTCTCTCTCTCTCTCTCTGACGGCTTCTCTCTCTCCTTCTGACGATCATGGAGGCTACAGAGAAGAAAAAGAGATTTGATATAGCTCGGATTACGGTTCGGAGGAAGCTTCTAGGTTCTGGTTCCATACTTCACAAGGAAATGACGACGGTAAGCTCGGATCTCTCTACACACCGGTCCCTTACGCATGAGGACCGTCCATAGTGAAGGGAGGGTCCACAAGAAGGTTTGAGTGAAGTATGGACGGCCCATGCAAGGCGGAGGTCCAGATCTTTGCGATTCTTTGATTTTGACAGCGGTTAGGAGTATGCTACACAATCAAATTCCGGCCGCCGAATTTGGAATGGTTGGGTTTTGGTGGGGAGCCGTCAAGATGGATGGTATGGATGCTGGACACGGGGCCCACATAGAGGACGGTGAGGATCGCCCAAGTGGCAGCGCCCGTCCGTTGTTACAGGGAGGCGTGAAGAAGTCTTCTTTAAAAAATGGGGAAAATACGGGGTGTTACACTATATATGTCTACGACGGCCAACTCAATTTAGGTCACGATAAAACATGCCCTTGGACGTGTTTATTTGTTGTTGTTCTTCTTGAAGGATCCATTTCTACCTGATGGCCTTGGTTGACAATTCAAATGAGTCTCCAAAATACAGGTCTTTGAACTTCTTGCGAAGCTCAAAGCCCATGCCTTTTAAAGCCAACCTGGTGAACACAGCCTTTGGGAGAATGGTCAATCAGGTAGCAGTTCCCAGCGTCCTTGAATCAGGCAATAAATTATTTGGCCAACTCTTTCAAAAGTTGTCGTAGCGTGGAGAGGTCGTCCATGGATAATTTTGGTTCAATGTGGTGGAACTATATGTTAAACTTTTCCTACATCTCGTTCTAGTTTTGGACCAAGTTGTGAATCGAGTCCCTACCAAAGAATTCCCAAATAAATCGAGCCTTAGGAAACCATTATAGGACACTTCACCACAATTCCAAGGTGAAGTGGCCGATGTGTTTGATCATGTAGGTTTCACCGTCTCTCGAAAAAAAGGTGAATTCGGGAAACCTAAAGGCTTTGGGAACTCATAATTTTGATCAACCCACTCAGGATAAGGCTTTTTGTAGATCGGTTGAGAAATTCCTTAGTTGTATAGCTATGCTCTGTACTCCTAGATGAACCCTATAATATCATCTTAGTCGATCAGTCGTTATGGGCCTAGTAGATCTTCCTGGCCGGGATATTGTCTTGGAGGATGGTCAAGGTCTGGTCCCCGTACTGCATAAGGAACAACCATTGGGAGAGGTGTGGCCATAGGTTGCCCCTCGAGCGTCTCTCCCTTATGATAGTCGTTGTGGACGGGAGGCGTGGTCGCAGGTTTCCCTCCAAGCACCTCTGTCCTATAGTGTCCTTAATAAATCAGAGGCACAATTGAAGGTTGCCCCTTGGGTGCCTATGTTTCGTGGTAGCCATTACGGACTGGAGTCACGATCAAAGGTTTCCCCTTGAGCGCCTCTATCCTGTAGTGTCCTTGTTGAAAGGTTCAACTACATAGCCATACTATAATGGGTTGGGCGGCCAGTTGCAATCCTGAGTTACTTGTATCAATTGGATATTGGCTCCAAATGGGTTAAGACTTTGTTAGTTAGTGTATCTAGTTAGTTATACGATCGACCATCTTGGTTGTCCCGTGTTGCCGATGAGGGCGTGGAAGGTTGACCTTGCGGTTCAATCTAGCTGGCCCTGGTTGGGAGCTCAATGGATAGTTCTACCTCTCACCCACTGGGGTGAGCAAGAGCAGAGCGCATCTCAATGGCCTCAAATTTAAAAGGAAGAATCTCGGTTGTTCTCTCGAATATCTTTAACTATGACTTGGATACACCAATGATATGTTGCATGTATCCCTTGAATCGTTCAAGGAATATGACAAAGTTGTTGGAGATCGACTTGAAAGACGATCCTGCTTCAACATCAACAATGGGCTCATGATGCTATCTCAGGCTTGTTATTCTTGCGCAACGTTAACAATAGAACTAGCCCTTTTTATTTAGGAGGCATCCTACTCTATTGAGAAGTGTAAACCTTTAGATAGTTTCACCAGGCGTGCCATGAAATTTTGGTACAATTCAATCAAACATGAGGCCATATGTGTGATTGAGGGCTTGTATATAGATTTCGTATGCGATTAAGAAGTGCGGGTATGTCAAAATCAAAGCCGACTCGATGTTTGATTAAATGTTGGTGCCCTCGCGTTGAGTTAGAGTAATTAGAGACTGGACATGATCTAGTTATCCTCTCAACAACCGGTTGTGATTAGCGATTAATCGATATATGAAAGGGTAAGGGTTACTCCTTCTTGATGAATTCTTTTTGCCTCACGTTTAATAACTTATTCTTTTACCTATAAAAATAATAAATTTTACCATTAAAAATAATAAATTTCTGAAAAGAATAGAGATAAATAAACAAATAAAATAAATGATGAACAATGCCAATTTTATTAATTGAATATGTGGCCCATTAAAATTAACAGAGTATAAAAAGTAACCAAATAAATAAATAAACAAGAGACAAGATCCTTCTATTAGAATATATGATCAAGGTGAATGGTCAATAGGATGTGATAAAACTGGTATGATCGCATAAGTAAGAACTCAGTTGACCAAGATCCAACAACTTAGGGTTATAAACATTTAATCTAATCCTACGGTACTGTAGTGGTGGACACTGGACAATAGAGATTTAGGCTAAAGCTAGGCTAAGCTATGCTAAGATAAGCGAAAAGATAAATGTAATGTAATGTAAAGATGATTGATTTGTATTTGAAGTAGGGCCCCAAGCTCATTATCACGTACTCTTTTATAGGTTGTTGAGGCGACAAAACCCTCGCTGGATATACTTACTGATCCTGGATCCTCTTTTTTATGGCATGCATTCTAAATAGGAAGGATTCAAGATACATGCAAAAATTGCTAGTTCTCGGATCTTCTTCTCATAGTTGATCCCTTTTAGGAAATAATTGTACGAACTACATTTGGGTTTGGAATCAATCAAGAAAACCTCTAACATTACTCCAGACCTGAAATCAATCATGTTCATGCATTTGGATGTACTTGATCAAACCACCTCCTGTATTTACCTTAAACTCTCTCTTCCTTATGATCGTGGTGTTGAATGGACCAGATGTACCTGATATCAATTTGTTATCAGACGAATGGAATTTTTCATTGATCTCTCCCATTCTCTTAGTTCTGATTATTGTATGGATCGGGACTTGATTAGTGTCTAGTCACTTTCTTCTGAATTGGGTCTATGACCGCATCCTAGTTTGCTTAAATTCATTGATCTAATCTTCGGATTTCGAAATCTTTTCTTTATGAGTGTAGAAAACTCTCTGAACATCTTTAGTAAGATCTTCAATTTTAAAAGGATTATCAGAGATGGCCTTACCGAGTGTATCATAACTATATCTGTGATAGGATTCATTCTTCCTGTGGATCTTTATATACGTGCGAGGCACACTACCTTATTAATTGGCTCACCTGGCATGCGACCCTTAAAAGCACGTGTAGGAGCCTATGACACCGCATTAACAATAGAATGGTCTCACCGAGGAAAGATATGTTGAATATGTCTTCAGGTGGGTGTTAAGATAATTTCCGTGAATACCAAACTTTTAGTGTTAACACCTTGCAGCTTTTCATTAGTCCATGTTGTCAGAGCGCCGAAAAGATGTAAACGTGGTCCACCTGAGATTTGGATCAACAGCATTTTTGGGTCATACCCAAAAGTGATACAGTGAAACGGATGGACGGCGTGGATATAAGAGACATACATCACGGTGGGCCCCACAGTCAGGTATCCGCCAACCTCGTGGATTCGGGGATCCACTGAAGCTGTGTCCTGGGCCATTATCTTGAAAGACGGATGGATGGCGTGGATTTCTCACAAGCATAAGAGTGAACCCACATGGCTTCCCGTCACAGGAAGTTTCTGCCAAAGGCTTTTCACCGGTGGTCAGTGTCGGGCAAATTGTGTCCATTTGCCAAAATTCGACGAGGTGTATTCTTTGCTGCCCTCTGCAGAATTACAATACGAGTTTGCCACACCTCACCAAGATGTGGTGGCCCTTCTCCATCATTAACCGGCATAGATAATAGTTGATCTGGCCATCGTCTGACTTCTAGGCAGAAAATCTAAGCATCATTTACAACCGTATGGCATGACGGAGTGCGGATGCCTGTGTTGAAGGCCTAACAAAAGACACCGATTTTTCTCCATGTTAGATTGCATGACACACGACACACACAACATGACTTTTAAGGTGTGGACTTCTCTAGGCCCACAATAATTTATGTGTTAGATCCACACTGTCCATCAAATTTTCCAGATCATTTTAGAGCATGAGCACAAAAAACGAGGCACATTAAAAGCTCAAGTGTACCACAGCAAAGAGTGGTGGGGATTGAACAACCACTCTAGAAACCTTCCCAGGTCCATTGTGATGTTTGTTTGCCATCTAAAATCTTTATAAGGTCATGTAGACTTCGATGAAGAGAAAACACAAAATCAGCTTGATTAGAGCCTTTTATCGTCTTAAAAAGTTTTCAATGATAAATAGGGCTGTCAATGGACCGGGTTGGCCCGACGGGCTTTCGGGTGGGCTGGGCTTAGACTGAAGTATTAGGCCCGCAAGTCGGGTTTGGTCTTAAACTATAAGCCTGTTTTCCAAACGGGTTGGACTTGGACTAGTCTGTTAAAAACCCATCAGCTCGGCCCGACCCAAATATATATTTTTTTAAATTTAAAATTTAAATTAAAATATTTTCCTCCCTTTCAAAATTTAAATTTTATGCAAGTTTTCTTCAAAAATCCATCCCTCTCCCAAAGTTGTTTTTATTCTTTGTGGTGTTGATGATTTTTTTTCATATATGGGAAAGTATAGGATTAAATAACAGTTTCTCTCTCTATGTTAAAGGCCGAGCTCGAGCTGGGTCAGGTTGGGGCTGGATCATTCATTTGCATCTTTGGCCGGGCTCAGGCTAAACTAATGTGGCTTGTCACGGGCTGGGTTTGGGCATGTGTTGAGGGAGGTGGGCCGGGTTTGGACAGAGCTTGGTCCGGCCCTAACCTGGCCCATTGACACCCATAATGGTAAGCGTCCAATTCCCACTATTTCCTGTAGTGTAGCCCATGTGAACCTTGGATCATCATCATATTTTGTCTCGTGCCCTAAAATGATATGGAAAAATGGATGGACTGTGGATGTTAGGCCAACAGAAGTTCCACGTGTCAACACTTTGGGATTTCTTCTCTCTCCACGGAATGTGTTGAGGCACAATGTGAGCCACGTAATTTCTTGATGTATGCCCCACCATGATATATTTCTTATATCCACAACGGAAATATATTTTCAACACTTTGGGATTTCTTCTCTCTCTGCGGAATGTGTCGAGCCACACTGTGAGCCATGTACGTAATTTCTAGATGTATGCCCCACCATGATGTATTTCTTATATCCACAACGGACATATATTTTCTAATATCATTCTAGGAAATGAGTCCGAAAACAAGGCAGATCCAAAGCTCAAGTGGACCACGCCAAAGGAAACAGTAGGAATTAGGAACCTAGGGTAGAAAGCTTCTTGCAGACAAAGAAGGATTTGATACTTGTGTTTTCCCTTCATCCAAGTTTGTGTGACCTTATGAATAGCTTAGATGGCAAATAAACCTCGCGTACAATTAGCCCTGGGAAAGTTTTAACAATAGTTGGTTCAATCCCCACGGCTTTCTGTGGTGTGGTTTTCTTGAGCTTTGGATGCGCCTCAATTTCATGCTCTAGAATGATCTATAAAAATTGATGGACGGTGTGGATCTAACACATAAATCATGGGGACTAAAGAAGTTCCACACATTAAAAGCTTGTTGTGTAGTAGGCAATCTATTCGGCAGAGAAAGTCGAATGCGGATGGCGTCCTACTGTCGACCATCTCACATCCACTATTAATTTGGTGGGGCCAACCTTTGATGTGGACAATTCATTGTGTGAGCCCCACCTTTGATGTGGGTTGTTCATCATACAGGGCCCACCTTGGAAGTGGGCTATTCATACTATGGCTTGACCTTTAATATTGTGCACCATTCATTATGTAGGGCCCACTTTTAATATTGGTCATCCATCAAGTGAGGTCCACCATCAATGTTATTGTACATCATGTGGGGCCCACCTTCATTATTCACATCCCATCATATGGAGCCCATCTTTTACGAGAATCATCCATCATGTGGGCCCCACCTCTGATGTGGGTCGTCCATCATGTAGGGCCGCCTTGCATATGGGTCACTCATAATTAGGGCCAACCTTTGATGTGGATGGTCCATCATATGGGGCCCACCTTGATGTGGATCATCCATCATGTGGGGCCTACCATTATTAATTGCCAATCATGTGGAGCCCACCTTTCATGTGGGCCTCACCTTCCATGTGAGTTGCCCATCATGCAAGGCTCACTTGGAGGTTCGTCATTCATCATTAGGGGCTGACCTTTGATGTGACCCATCAATAATGTGGGGCTACCTCAATATGACTCATCCATAATGTTGGGCTCAGCTTCAATGTCCACTGCCCATCATGTGGAGGCCACATTTGGTGTGGCCTGTCATCTAGGCCCCACCTTAGAAGTTGATCATCCATCATACCAGCTTGTTTTGTATGTGGGCTTTTTATCATTATGGAGCCGACCTTTGATGTAGACCATCCATGCATATGTTGGCCTACATTAATATGGAATCATCCATCATGTGGGACCCACATTTTATGTGGACCATCCACCATGTGAGTCCCACCTTCAATGTGGACAGTCCACCAAGTGGGGCCTCCTTTGATATGGACAATGAGAGAGTAGTAGAAAAGTCAAAAATTAAAAACCTAATAAAAAAATTACCTACTAAAATAAGTAGCTTTTAGCACATAAAGTTGCTTTTACAGTGATGCTTATGAAACTAACTTAAGTAAGAAAAGTAACTTGATTACTTTACATAAGTTAAAAAGTAACTTAGAGCTGGACACGAACCAAGTTTAATTGTTTGGATCGACTCGGTAAAACTTTGTTCGAACATAAAGTCTTCTTGTTTGAACACGTAGGATGTGTTCGAAAAAAAAAATCGAGTTGGTTTCAATCACAATCTTGTTTGACTCGATTCGAACTCGAACTCGACTCGAATATTGACCGACTCGACTCGACTCAGTGTGTGTGTGTGTGTAGAGAGAGAGAGAGAGAGAGAGAGAGAGAAGAGGTTGGATGACAAATAAACATGCCTGTGGGCCCTAGGAAGGTTTCAATGGTGGACATCGTTCTCCTCACTGTTTCCTATGGTGTTGTCCACCAGAGCTTTTTATCTGCCTCATATTTTTGTTTAATGCCTTAAAATGAGCTGTACTGGATGGACCACAGCCTAAAATTTACATTGACCTCACAGTAAAAAATGTTCAATTGGTGGTCGCCAATTTGGACGGTTGGAATAAAAAAATGCTGGCATTCATTGGAAATCGGATTGCGTTCTGAGTCATGCTTTTATGGTACTGAACAAACTCGGTTGGGTCCACTGTAAATTTATGTAGTTTATCTACACCATCCATCCACTTTTACAGATCATTTAAGGGATTAAAACCAAAATTGAATCATATCCAAAACTTAGGTGGACCATACCACAGGAAACAGTGGGTATAATGATTTCCACCGTTGAAACCTTTCTAGGCCCCAGTGATGTTTATTTGTCATCCAACCTGTTGGCAAGACCACACATACATTTATGATGGGAAAAAGCAAATATCATCTTGATACAAAACTTCGCCCTTAAGAATTTTCCAACGGTGCAGGTTCAATTCACACTTTTTCCTGTAGTGTGGTCCACTTAAGCTTTTTATATGCTTCATTTTTTGTCTAAATCCATAAAATTATCTGTTAAAATGGATGAACAGAGTGGATGAAATACATAAATCACGGTGGACCCCACAGAGTTTACTCAGTAGGCTTAGCGTACTGAGTTACTCAGTACGCAATCCGCTTCCCATTCATTGGCCTTTCATCTGGTGCTACACGTGGCAGTGTAGCCCGATGGCATAGATTAACATTTGGTAGTTCACAAGTTGGACGGTCATGATTCTCTGATCACAGGCCAGAATACTGCAAACTAATTAAGAATATCAGCATGGATCTAAATCCAGCAATCAAAAGCCCAACGGTGGACCTCTATGTTTTTCTGAGCATGTGAGTTTCAAATTGTGGCCAGCTATACATGTTGTGGATTACATCTTATGGCATATGCTGAGATATTCTCGGGTGCACTGGTTGTAATTTTGCATTAAAGATAATATTTCTTGTTGTTAGATATTATTAATTAATTTTTTTTATAACTGTCATAAATATCATATGCTTTACATATGCTGTTGTTAACCGTTTGAGAAGACGGTTGACAATCAAATGTGACCGTTGACCATGTAAGATAAAACTCTTGTTCCTAAAGTTGATAGAGAAGAGAAATTCTCGTATTGGCATTATGCCACCATAAATTGAATGATTTCAATCCACCAGTTAAATGGTATAAATCAAATATCATTGATTGCACACAATTGGATGTCCAAATCATTTGACTATACTAGGGTTACATAACCAAACAATTTGGATTCAAGATGATGCTTTAATTTCTGTGGAGTTAAGAGTAAAAGCATCATTTCATGTGGTCAATGGTTAACAAAAGTGGCGAGCATTGATGATGGAAAATGGAAATCAAAAGGCTTATTTAACATGATAAAAGGGTAGGAATTTTTGGTGCATCGCAGAAATGGCAGCGTATTGTATGACAAAAGCTTTATTCATTTTTGGTAATTAGCATGAATAATAATCTCTAACATATAATTACAATTAATTAAAATAAGTTGAAATCATTTTTAAGTGGCACCAAAATAAGCCCTAGATCATTACATCTATGGGTCAATGTTTAACAGTCAAACTAGACATGTGCTATCTTCGTGGGTGGTATGTTGAATTGCTTATCCATTTGGACTTAGTCTAAACAGTTCTGAGAACAAAATTCCTCTTATTTTTATTATTATTAATTTTTTTACCGGCACTCACACCCCACATAAACCCTTGGGTTCACAACACAGTGGGATTTCACCACAATGTCTACTTGATCCCATGACCTCGTGTTTAGTTTTACTTTTTGCTCCTTTTTCTTTTCTTTTCTTTTTTTACACACACAATTACACTCCGCGTGAATGCACTCACACCATGGCGGGATTTCACCACAATGGGAAATCAAATCCATGACCTCGTGTTGAAACTCTTGTGAGTCTACCACTGAAGTATGAGTAAGGGCTTGGTCTCATAATTTAAACTTATATATATGTAAGAATATGAGGAATTTGATGCTTGTATAGTTCTGATTTTTAATTGCAACTCGGTCTCTAGTTTAGCTTTTGACTAGTGAAGTTACATTTAAAAGTGGATGGTATGTAAATGAGCATTCAGGTGGGCCCCACAAAACAATACATTGTTGATGTGGTCACCTAAAAATTGTCTAGATCTGATGACGGCAGCTAGGCCCCACGAAAATTTACATTGTTGATGAGCAAGATACCCTAATTTAGTCAAAAGCATGCTCAATTGCAACAGGTCGACGTTTTTTTTTTTTTTTTTATTATTATTGTTTTTTTTTTTTTTTGTACAGGACTTGTATGAAAAAATGACCAATCGGGTCGAAGCCACAATTAAGTTGGGTTTCGTCCCTGTCGAAATCAGAGCTGAGCACAAAGGATTCTTCGAGTGGAATTCGGTGGTAAATTCGAGCAATCATCAGGCAATTGTTCAGGTAAATCTCAATGACATTTTTGTGGAATGTGATGTTCATACACATGACACAAATTCAAATTAAAACGTCCAGATTGCCTGACCAATTGCATATTTTACTGGGGCAAGACTCTTATGCTATTTGTGCACAATTTAAAAATGGTAGTTACCAGTACTCGCGTGTTAATGATGTAGAGCTCATCCAAATTGCATGTGGGTGTTATTGTGCATGGATCAAATCTGAAATCACAATGATCAAGTAATCTTAACCATCCATTTACTGGTCATTGAATGGATGGTTAAGAGTGAAACACTGCGTGGCTCAAATTGAAGGGAAAATCAGATGATTAATATGATCGTATCAGAGTAGTGTTTTATTATTATTATTATTATTATTATTATTCGGGTTAGTACACACCCCACTGTTAGTAAACTCCATTAACAGTTGGGTCAACGGGTTGGATTGCTGTGAAGCTATACCACGTCGAAGGTCCAAGAGTCTTCAAAGCGTATGTTAAGTTATACACAGGATTCTAACCCTATTTATACAACAGCACACACTTCGCTTGTAAAGATGGGTAATGGATCACGGACGCCGAATAACTCAGTAGGAAGTAGAATAGCGAGTAAAATTCGTGGTGCCCAGCGTGATGTATGTATCTTATCAACGATGTCCATCCGTTTTTTCCAGCACATGGTTCACGGAAGCCAAATAACTAAGTAGGAAATAGAATTGAAAAATATCCAAAGCTCAAGTGGACCACACCACAGGAATCATTGGGAACTGAACGCCTACTGTTGAAAACTTCTTTGGAAATGCAGAAGTTTTGGATCAAACTGGTATTTAAGTTTTCCCTTCATTCATGTCTGTGTGACCTTATGAATGGGTTGGATGTAGGCCTACACATGGGTCGGGTTGGGCCCAACCTTGGACCGAACCTAAACATATTTAAAAAGTTCGGGTTTTGGTCCGGTTTGGGACCCTACCATACTTCCAAAAGGATCAACCATAACCCTACCCTACCCTATATCTTAAACCGGATTAGGTCGAGGTAGGACTGTTATGCTTATTTGCATTCTTTTTAATTTTGTATATTAAAAATAAAAGTGTTTGATCTATAATTCATACATTGAGGTGGGTCCATACGTTCAGGGTCTCGCCCGCATCGCTGTTTCTGGGGTCTCACCAAAGTTACGCTCCTGTGAGATCTCATATGTGATACGGACGAGGATTGTTTCGGAAGTTTCTGCATTGGGAGGCTAGGTGGGGCCCATCATGATGTTTGTGAGAAATCCACTACGTCCATTCGTTTCTTGGAAGTTACCATCCAAAGTTTCAATTTTCGGGGCGGTTCGGGTTGGGCGGAACGGGTTGGGCATATAAGGGTCGGGTCGGGCAGAACGGGTTAGGCATACACGGGTCGGGTCGGGCGGGTTTGGCATGTACCTAAACGGTACTTAAATTAAAAACAGTCCAGCCGCATCCACTTGGGACTGGACCCTTTTTTCTGCCGGGTCGGGACGGATCGGATTTCTACTTGGTCAGGTAGAGTGGGTCGGTCGGGTTAACTGGGCAGATGTGCAGCCCTAATTGGATGACAAATAAACATCACTGTGGGACCTTGGTTGATTTCAACGGTGGACATCATTATCCCCACTGTTTAATGTGGTGTGGATAATTTGAGCTTTCGGTAATGATCAGTTCTAGGAACTTGTCCCCAAATGAGCTGGAAAAAAGGATGGACGGCGTGCATAAGAAGCATACAGCAAGGTGGGCCGTAGCGTAGTGAGTTACTTAGTACGCAATCCGCGTCCATATCGCATCAGCATTTTCGAAATGCCACATTACCGATTCAGACATCAAAATCGTGGGTCCCATTTGTAATAAAGCGTCGTCTTAAAATTACAAGAACAAACGATCTTAACCATCTGTTTTTGCCCGTTTAATTTGGTAATTGACAATCGTAATTTTAACCATCCCATTTGAAAGCCACTGGTTGGATGGTCAGGATTCTTCTATCAGTATAATTTTCAGGATATGCTTCATGTACAGTGAATCCGACATTTTCGACGGTCTGTATGAACATACACATGTACCATATCATCTATGGATGAGCCACCACCATCTAATTGCTTATGGATCTTTCTAATAAAACAATCAGATATTAATTGATGGGAGAGACGCGAACGCTATGGACATCGAAGGATCGGCATTGCCAACACTCGTGTACATGTCACGTGAGAAGAGACCTCAACACCACCACAACTTCAAAGCTGGTGCTTTGAACGCATTGGTAATCTTTACATGCTTGTATATGCAAACACGTGCGGCAAAGGGCGGGGTCAAGGCCAGGCCTGGCACGTTTACTAATGGGCCTTTAGTTTCAACACCAAGCCCATCAATAATAGAAAATATTGCAAAAACATAGACCAGGTCTGATCCTTTCATTGATCAGGTTTCAAAGGCTCATATCGGACTCATGGGCCCCATTTGCAGGCCTGATCTCAACCCTTCTCTAGACCAGACCAAAAGCCCTACCGTCCCACCCGGTCTGTTGCCAACCTAGTGCAGACAGACCCTCAACAGTCGGCATACATATGTAACATGAGAGTTTTTGCAACTCCCCGGGCAATTCTACACGGATGGGTCTGGATCATATGCAGGAAAGCAGATCAATGTTCTTATGCCATTCATGTGTGTGGCCCACCTACTGAGTGGCTTGACCTAATTTGGTGGAGGCCACGTATGCAGTGGGGCGCACCTGAAGAAACAATCATGTACGTATCTAAATGCATGCAAACAGACGTGTATATGAATGCCCCCACATGGGTGCACATGCACACGCCACACACTCACGTATTGCTGCAATCTGCACATTCATCGCATCATGATCAAGATCACCATTATCAAATTTGCAGATACGGGTGTCGTCAGCCATAAGCAATGGGCCGATCATCCTCACCATAGACTGCGATATGTACTCGAACAATGCCGAGACAGTAAGAGATGTATTGTGTTTTTTCATGGATGAAGAGAAGGGTCATGAAATCGCCTATGTACAATTCCCTCAGAACTTTGATAATCTCACCAACAGAGATATTTACGCCCATTCCTTCAAAGTGACTAGTGGGGTAAGTATCACAAATGGCCCACTAAAGTTTTATGGTGGCCCACCATGTGGATGTGCCTCTGGCGAAATCACAGTGATTGGACAATCTTGAACATCCGATCATTCAATGTAGAGAACTAAATCATTTGATTTATCTCATCTTTGGGTTAACTACCATAGTCTGATCACCTTGTGTTTGCACAATGGCCCAACCACTTGATGGCCTAATGAAACAATAGACTAGACATCATAACGTTGGATCTTTTGATATGCTTGGCTATGAAGCTGGAATTTCCCGGTATGGATGGTTATGGAGGGCCTCCGTATATTGGAACCGGATGGTTTGTTAGGAGGGAGAGTCTATGTGGGAAGAAGTATAGTGAGGAATACAAGGGGGAGTGGAAGAGCAAGCAAAGGGAAGTGCAATCGAGTTGGAGGAGAGAGCAAAAGGTCTTGCAAGTTGCACTTCTGAGGATAATACTCAATGGGGAAAAGAGGTCTTTCTCTCTCTCATCTATTGTGGTTGTACCTCCTAGATGGGGGTCCCGCACAATTTCAGGCTATTCCAAAACTCTGGAGGGCCCCTAAATGATTTTAGATGATTTGGGCCTGATTTTGCACTGTTCCAGATGGTGCGACCACTTAAGTTTCGGATACAGCTGACACCCATAACCTAGAGGGGACTTCCCAGATGCACGGTTCAGCTGATCGACACAAATTATAGTGGGGCCTACCCGTTTCTGATTTGAGACTTTCATGTACTTGATATATGCAGATGGGATTGAAGTATGGGTGTCCAGTGGAGGATGTGATAACAGGTTTGGCAATCCAATGTAGGGGGTGGAAATCTATATATCTCAACCCAACTAGGAAAGCATTCTTGGGTGTTGCACCTACAACCTTATTACAATCATTGGTGCAACATAAGAGATGGGCAGAAGGCCACCTTCAAATATTTCTCACTAAGCATTGTCCCTTCATACAAGGGCAAGGACAGATAAAGCTAGGACTTCAAATGGGCTATGCAGCTGGCAATGCATGGGCTCTCAATGCCTTCCCTACAATATGTTATGCTTTGGTCCCATCCTTTGGGCTTCTCAATGGCATTTCCTTGTACCCAAAGGTATGACTCTCTCTCTCTCTCTCTCTCTCTCTCTCTCACACACACACACACACACACATCCATGGCATCGTCTGCAGCCAGTACATATTGCCCAATACCAATCAAATTAACATTGATGTTGAAAATTTTCATGCCCCTTCAGATCTCAAGCCCATGGTTCCCACCCTTTGCGTATGTGACCGTTTCAAAGCAGGTATACAGCCTAGGTGAGGGGCTATGGTTCGGAGAGACAGTCGAGTCATGGTGGATTCAACAACGGATTTGGCTCTACAAAAGGGCTGCATCCTACTTCTTCACCACCGTCGACGTGGTACTTAAGTTTGTTGATTGTGGAGACCAGTCACAACAATATGTGGTAGGGTGCTCCCATCTGATGACCGGGCGCCCGATATCCATAGGTTTTTTGCCATATGCCGTTGGGCGGTTTTGTGAACAGTCGGGCGCCCGGAGGTCAAAGTGACCGGGCGCCCGATAATACACTGTTTTATTCTGTTTTACGCTGGACATATTTTTGTAATGGCCGGACGCCCAAACCAGTTATGACCAGGCGTCCACCGGCTGCGGATTTAAAGTGCAGGTTTCCTATTTTGTGTTCTAATTGCGGGGTTTACTATATAAATGGTCTTAAACCGGGATTAGGAGAGGAGATTAGGGCTTCCATATGTCCAAGGTGAGAAAAAGGCGAGAGGATTAGCAAAAGGGCCATCTCTGTGCATGGGAGCATAGGAGTAGGTAAGTGCATTGCTTATAACTTCGTTCTTCTTCATAGTCAAGTTTGCACCTGTGGTTTTTTTATCCTTGTTGGGATTTTTCCATGTAAAATTCTGTCTTGTGGATTGTTGGTTTGTGTGATTCTACTTCTAGTTATTATTTTCTTCATGTTTATCATTTGTGGGTGAGACCGGAGATTGGATCTCGGTTCACCGGCGTTGTTGGCATGTTGCGCAACAACTGGTATCAGAGCTATTGGTTTAGTTTAAGTGGGAGCGATGACGGAAGATGAAAAATCTAGAATTGAGAAGTTTGATGGTTCAAACTTTGACTTCTGAAAGATGTAGATGGAGAATTATTTGTATTAGAAGGACCTCTACATTCCTTTAGTAGGAAAAGAGAAGAAACCAGAGAAGATGACAGATGATGAATGGGCTTTAGTGGACCGAAAGGCTTTAGGAACGATCTGACTCTCTTTGTCTAAGAGCGTCGCCTTCAAATATATCCAAAGTAAAGACCACAAAAGAATTGATGTAGGCTTTGACTACGATGTATGAGAAACCCTCGGCGTCCAATAAGGTTCATCTCATGAAACGGCTATTCAACATGAAGATGTCAGATGGTGGGGGTGTGACTGAACATCTAAACGAATTCAATACAGCCACAAGCCAATTGGAATCCGTTGGCATCACTTTTGATGATGAGGTCAGGGCACTATTGATCTTGTCCAGTTTGCTAGACAGTTGGGATGGTTTGGTGATTGCCATGAGCAATTCCTCAGGGTCTACGAAGTTGAAATTCGATGATGTGGCCGGTCTAATTCTAAGCGAAGAATCTAGAATGAAGGCATCGGGAACTTCAGGGGATTCAGGGAATGCTCAAAACGTTGAAGGAAGAGGAAGATCTTCAAACAAAGGTAGCAATAAACATGGGCATTCTAAGTCGAATAATAAGTCCAACGGACCGAAAGACAAGGACGGGTGTTGGTATTGTGGGAAGAAGGGGCACATAAAGCGTGATTGTAGGGCGCTTAAGAAACAAGAAGGAAGCTCTCAAGGTTGGAAGGATTCAGTGAATCTATCTGAGGAGAGTGACACAGAGGCGTTGATCTTGTATCTTGATGCACGGAATGAGTCTTGGGTTATAGACTTGGGTGCTTCGTTTCATGCCATTTCATCAAAAGAAGTTCTTCGTGATTATGTGTCAAGCAACTTTGGAAGAGTTTGCTTGGGTGATGATGAGTCATGTAGTATTGTTAGCAAGAGAGATGTTCATTTAAGTTAGAAAGACGGAACGGTCTTGAAGCTGAAGGATGTCAGACATGTACCAAGTTTGAGACGGAATTTGATCTCAGTGGGGCAGTTGACCGATACCGGATATGTGACGACATTCACGAGCGATGCATGGAAGGTCACAAAAGGTGCCTTGGTAATATCTCGAGGCAAGAAGGAAGGTACCTTATACGTGACTTCCGGATCTTATAGTTCACTCGCAGTTGCATCAACTAGAGTGAATGGCAGTTATGGCATCAGAGGTTAGGATATATGAGTGAGAAGGGGATGAAAGTGCTATTGTCAAAGGGGAAGCTACCATAATTGAAGGCAATCGATCTAGAATTCTACGAGGATTGCGTATATGGCAAGCAGAAGAGAGTAAGCTTCAAGAAGACTGGACGCAATCCAAAGACGCATCTATTGGAGCTTGTACACACTGATGTGTGGGGACCGGCACAGGTATCATCTCTTGGTGGCTCACATTACTTTGTTTCTTTTATTGATGATGCTAGTAGAAAACTGTGAGTCTACTTCTTAAAACACAAATCAGATGTATTCGATGTATTTAAGAAGTGAAAAGTCATGGTAGAAAATGAGACAGGTAAAATTGTGAAATGTCTCAGATCGGATAATGGGGCAGAATACTGTGATAAGAAATTTGAGGAGTATTGTGCAGCAAATGGAATCAAACATCAGAAAACGATTTCAGGGACACCGCAGTAGAATGGTGTGGCTGAGCACATTAACAAGATCATCCTTGAGCGCGCTAGGAGCATGAGGCTACATGTAGAGTTGCCCAAGACCTTTTGGGCAGATGCTGTGAATACTGCCGTATACCTTATAAATAGAAGTCCCTTAGTACCATTGGATGGTAGGCTACCAGAACAAACGTGGACTGAAAAAGAGATGAACCTTGCACATCTCAGAGTGTTTGGTTGCAACTCTTATGTTCACATTGATGCAGAGCACAAAAATAAGCTGGATGCGAAGTCCAGAAGGTGCAAGTTTATAGGCTACGGGCAGAATGATTTTGGCTACCGGTTTTGGGATATTGATAACCGAAAAATCATTAGAAGTGAGGACGTATTCTTCAATGAAAAAGTGATGCATTAGGACAGTATGTAGCAAAAGCAGAACAAGGCCGATGAGAAGGAATTCTTAGAGTTGGAAGAGTTACTGGACACGGGTGTTACAGTGCCACAGGATGAGAATGCACAGGAGCATGATGAGGCAGAGCCGCAGACACCAGTTGTGAGGATGTCTACTCGGGAGAAGAGACCCAAGGTCCGATACTCACCCTCTTTACATTATCTACTGCTGACAGATAATGATGAGCCAGAGTGTTTTGAAAAGGCGTTACGGTCAGATATGCGGGTTAAGTGGGAGCAAGCCATGGAAGATGAGATTGACTCTCTTGAGTCTAATCGTATGTGAGAGCTAGTCACTCTACCCAAGGGTAACAAAGCTCTTCATAACAAGTGGGTTTACAGACTGAAGGAGGAGCACGATGGTTCGAAACGATATAAGTTTAGACTGGTTGTGAAAGGGTTCCAACAAAAGATAGGTATCGATTTCACAGAAATATTTTCACCTGTGGTGAAGATGTCTACGATTCGCATGGTCTTGAGTATAGTGGCTACAGAGGACTTACATCTAAAGCAGCTAGATGTTAAGACAGCCTTACTTCATAGAGACCTTGAAGAAGAGATATACATGCATCAGCTAACAGGATACGTGGCACCAGGAAAGGAGAACAAGGTGTGTAGACTGAAGAAGAGTCTATATGGTCTGAAGCAGGCCTCGAGGCAGTGGTACAAGAAGTTCGACAGTTTCATGTCGGGAAACGGGTAGAGGAGATGTCATGTAGACTACTGTTGTTACTTGAAGAAGTTTGATACATCATACATTATTGTTCTTCTGTATGTTGATGATATGCTTATGGCCGGATCAAGCATGAAGGACATCTCAGAGCTCAAAAGACAACTGTTTAGAGAGTTTTCCATGAAGGATTTAAGAGCTGCAAAACAAATCCTAGGCATGAGGATAAAACGTGACAGGGAAAACAAGAAGCTAGTTTTGTCACAAGCAGAGTACATAGCCAAGGTACTTGATCGATTCAGCATGGGAGGTGCTAAGCCGGTTAGCACTCCATTAGCCAACCACTCCAAGCTTTCTAAGGAGCAAGGACCTGAGACGCATGAGGAACGGGACTACATGGCTAAAGTCCCTTACGCGTCAGCTATAGGGAGCCTCATGTATGCTATGGTTAGCACGAGGTCAGATATTGCTCAAGTAGTGAGAGTTGTTAGTAGGTACATGAACAACCCTGGGAAGGAACATTGGGAAGCTATGAAGTGGATCTTTAGATACCTGGTAGGTACTATGGATGTAGGGCTGTAAATGGGTCAGTGGACCCGATGGGGTACCCAGACCCAACCCATTTAGACCCGACCCAGACCCGACCCATTTGTTAAATGGTACGGGTCTGGGTCCAAGAATAGACCCATTTGTTAAATGGGTTTGGGTCTGGTTTCCTTTATATTAGGCCCGACCCGACCCAAACCCATTTAGTAAGTGGGCGGGTTTAGTCTATGTTACAAGGGACCCGTCCAGCCCAGACCCATCCAGACCCGGTTTTAAGCCTTGTAAAATGCTTGCATACTTGATCCAGACCCGGACCTATTAGACCCGGCCCATTTATAAATGGGTCTGGGTGGATCTCCCTCTACTAGACCCGGACCCATTTATAAATGGGTCCGATGGGCTGACTCGGACCTGACCCGGACCCGCTCATTTAGTAAAAGGGTCTAGGTCTAAAATTTGGACCCAGACCCGTTTAGTAAATGGGCCGGTCTGGTTTTGGCTAAACCCGCCCCGAACCCGACCATTTACAGCCCTATGTATTATTGAGGATCGAAAATCAAGTTACAAGGCTACGTCGACTCAGATTTGGCAGGGGATACCGACAGCAGAAGGAGCACTACAGGGTATGTCTTTACCCTAGGTAGTGCTGCAGTTTGTTAGATCTCTCGGTTATAAAAGATAGTATCCATCAGTAAAACGGAAGCAGAAAATGTTGCAGCTACAGAAGCGTGCAAGGAGATGGTATGAATGCAACGTTTTATGGAAGAGTTGGGGAAGAAGCAAACAGATTGCAAGCTTTACAATGACAATCAGAGTGCAATACACTTGGCTAAGAATTCACCCTTTCATTCGAGGACCAAGCATATTGACATTAGATATCACTTCATACGTTTGTTATTGGAAGATGGATTGATTGCTTTGGAGAAGATTCATAGAAGTGAGAATCCTGCAGATATGTTGACCAAGGTGGTCACACGGGAGAAGTTGAAGCTCTGTTCAGTTTTGATTGGTCTTCAGGCTTGAAGAATAGGAGGTGGTACACTCCGGATGTAGAAGACGAAGGATCATGTGGTGATGTGTCTCCAAGTGGGAGATTCTTAAGTGTGGAGACTAGTCACAACAATATGTGGTCGGGCGCCATGACGGTTTGATGAACGGGCGCCCGATATTTATGGGTTTTCTGCCATATGCTGCTAGGCTGTTTTGTGAACAGCCGGGAGCCCGGAGGTCAAAGTGACCGGGTGCCCGATAATACACTGTTTTATTCTGTTTCACGCTGGACATATTTTGTAATGGCCGGGCGCCCGACCCTATTATGACCGGGCACCCGACCGTCCGTGGACTTAAAGTGTGGGTTTCCTATTTTGTGTTCTAATTGTGGGGTTTACTATATAAAGGGTTATAAACCGAGATTAGGAGAGGGAATTAGGGCTTCTATACGTCCAAGGTGAGAAAAAAGGCGAGAAGATTAGCAAAAGGGCCATCTCTGTGTATGGGAGCATAGGAGAAGCTAAGTGTATTGCTTGTAACTTCGTTCTTCTTCATAGTGAAGTTTGCACCCGTAGTTTTTTATCCTTGTTGGGATTTTTCCACGTAAGATTCTGTCTTGTGGATTGTTGGTTTGTGTGATTCTACTTCTAGTTATTATTTTCTTCTTATTTATTGTTTGTGGGTGAGACCGGAGATTGGATCTTGGTTCACCGGCGTTGTTGACATGCTGCGCAACAAAGTTTTTAGGGCTTGCTAAGTCAGCATTCATGATCACGGCCAAGGTGACTGATGCAGAGGTGGCCAAGAGGTATGACGAAGAGATCATGGAGTTTGGGTCAACTTCTCCCATGTTCACTGTCCTAGCTACGCTGGCAATGGTGAACCTCTTGTGTCTAGTTGGTGCAATCAAGAGGTTGGCCATGGGTGGTGAAGTCGGAGAATTTGAGGCATTGGTGTTGCAGTTTGTTATATGTGGGGTGTTGGTCATCATCAATTGGCCCATCTATCAAGGGCTCTTCTTGCGCAAGGACATGGGCCGCCTGCCCACGTCAGTTGCAGTTACATCTACCGGTTTGTCTGTGCTGGCTTGTCTAATACTCATGCGTTAGAGCATGGATTATATAAATAAGATTAACGAATATTTTGATGCAGACACCAAAGCCATAGCTTTTAGGTCGCGATCCCATTTTTCAAATAGCGCATTTTTTCTTTTTTCTTTTTTGGGTTTAGTGGACTGATAAGGTTGCTGATTTTCAATTATGATAAGTGCAGCTGATGGTTCACCAATCCAGACCACATTTGCACATTGAGTCCCATTGCAGATGGACCATGCCCCAGAAATATCCTGGGGAAGATGATCTTATCTAGCACGGCTAATGGTTTGGGTCAGACAAGAATCCTATACAACACCTGTTTTACACAGCCTGTGAATAAATAAATAATTAAAAACACAACAGATCGAACAACGCAGGTAAGCCACACAACAGGGAACAATGGGGATGGAATGCCTACCCTCCTTCACAGGTTGACACATTTTCCGTCATCCACCAATTCATTATCTAATCTTGCCAATAACAATGACAACATCGTTAGATATTTTTCTCTGTTCAATCTCAGCCACAAAATTAATTTGTCGCGTGGTGGTATGGTAACGATGGAGAGATACACTTTGATACGTATACTCTGGCAGAGTGTGATGGCTGATGCGTTAGTATGTGGTGACAGATGTGGTTTAGTGGTACCAAAGTCAGCCGCCTCTATTGAATAGAATTTCCTGCCATCTGGTCCATGGAATTGAAGGTATGATTTTGGATTTCCTTTTCATGTGAATTTTCAAGCCATGTTTTGGAATTTGATTTTGGAATTTAGCCAAAATATCTCATGGTTGCCTCCTTTTACCAAATACTGTCTCCGACTTTATAAATTATGGTAGACCGCTTTTTTGCAAGTAAAATTATTAAAATACCTGTTTACAACCATGTTTTGCACACCTACATGGACCAATAGATGAGACTATATATGTGTGCGGCCCACAAGGCCGTGATGCACTTATTATTATTATTTTTTTTTTAATAACAGTGGATGCAAGGGCCACACATCCGATTAATTAGATTCTATTGTAGGTGTGATTTTCGAAAATAATCCATCCATGCTAAGTCCTAGCATGTTGATGGACCTGATTGACATGAAATCTTTCAAGTAGTTGTGTGGAGAGACGGATCTACCATACTCCTGGCCCCAGCGGATGATTTTCTCCCCTCGTCTTTCTAGAGAGAGAATCAAAATTATTTTCAAATAAACCTTTCTTATGTGTTTTGAAATCTCAGCAAAAATGCTGGCATTCCGATGTAATTAAAATAAAACCCTATTTTTGTTCCTTTTTAAAGGTGGAGGAATTGCATGTGTAACAAAGGTATAGCTAGGCTGCTAATCCATTGTACTTCCGTTGATGATATTTTGAAACAATTCAATTATCAGTTGCATCACTAAAATCACATCAATAGAATGATCTGAACCATCCAAACATCGGACATCTAAATGGATAGTAAAAAAAGTTGGCAAGTCACTTATTTGTAATCCTTATGTTAGTGGCCCATCGAAGTCTTGAATTTTTTCATTTTTTGCCAAAGCATATATATATTTCAATGGGCTTATTACCATCATATGAATTCTGATTTAATTAATCAAATATAAGTCCTATGAATATATTGAAGAATTCCAATGCATTCTAAACTCATGCTCCCAAACCAAATATTCGGATTCAGTGCATTTGAAGCAAACAACTAATAATGGGAAATCACCTTGATTCCAATGTGATTGTGATTTGGATTCCAATGCATTCCAAATCCAAGCTCCCAAATGGGCCATGAGGAAGAAAAGGGTAGGATTGCATATAAAATGTATGCAATTTCGGTATTTGTGAGGACTTATGATCTGGGTGGATAGAGCAACTCGTGTTTCAAAAGAGGGATTAAGGTGATGGTTTGGCACCTATGGTGCAGATATTTGGTTTGGTTTGTATTAGATCCGTGATCAATCAGTGCGTTGGAGGCCTGTCTATTGTTCCACCTTCAAACAAAGACTCTCCCACGGGCATCTATAATTCTACCCATGCTCTACTAGCGGTGCAGTTTTGGGCAGGCTCAACGAAAACCCAACTGGCAGAACCTAAAATTTAGGTTATAGGTCAGGCCGAATGGGTTGAGGTGGGGTTAGAAATCTTCAACACAGCCATAGGTCAGGTTGGGAATAGGTTGAGGACTTAGGCTACCCCAAGTATAATATACTTATATAATTATACATAGAAAACACCAGTATGACAGACTTAATATGTTATCATGAATGGGCTGATCTGAATCGCATATGCTTGCCCAGACCGTTACTTCCCCCAACTGATCAACCTATGTGCAATAAAAATGCATCAGATCCACCCGGTCAGTCAACTCACCTTTACATTTTCACCTTGCATCCCAAACATATGTCGACTCCAAGACTAACGTGGGCCGCACCATAGCGATCGAATGGTGTAAAATCATTTCTAAAAGCTCTAAATTCAGAGGGTTTGATCCACACGATTCTTGGAATATCCTGATGTTTAGGGAATCTTATACTGGTGTCGCACAGCAGCCCCAAACTAAATTTGGAAGATTTTAATAGTAGGACTTCCTATGTCAACTGTTTTCCATGCTGTGGCCCACCTAAGTGTTGAATCGGCTGATTATTGAGCCCTAGTACAAACATATGTTGGCACACCTGATGGACGGGGCAGATCTCATTGCAATAACGTTGTTCGGTCACTCAGCCACAATAGTCAAGGACGCGGTTTGGCTGGTGACCCGAACACCAGCCAGTTAGCTGGTGTCAAAGCTTTGTGGGCCTCACCATGATGTATGTGTTTTATCCACACCATCCATCCATTTTGCGAGCTCATTTTATGGGATGAGCCAAAAACCGAGGCAGATTCAAAGCTCAAGTGGATCACACCATAGGGATTGAATACTTATAGTTGAAAGCTTCTTGGGGTCACGAAAGTTTTGGATCAAACTAATATTTGTGTTTTCCCTTCATCCAAGTCTGTGTGACCTTACCAACAGGTTGGATAATGAATAAAAATCATTGTGGGCCTTAGGAAGGTTTCAATGGTGGACATCATTCTCCCAGGAAACGGTGTGGTCCACTTAAGCTTTGAATCTCCCTTGGTTTTTGGCTCATCCCATAAAATGAGCTCGCAAAATGGATGGATGGCGTGGATAAAACACACACATCATGGTGGGGCCCACGGAGCTTTGACACCAGCTAGCCGGTTGGTGTTCGGGTCACCAGCCAAACCGCATCCAAAAGTGATGTAGAGCGGGTCTGGCCCAAATGGACAAAAAGAAGACCGGTCGGGGTCGGAAGTGATCTCGATCATTAGGATCATAAAACGATTGTATCTCGCAATCCATAATGAGTTTTTGAATACATAATATATGATTTTGGGTGTAGCTCAAACTACTTTAGCCACCCAACTCGGCATTGCCCATGCCGGAATCACGAGATTCGACCGGATCAACGGTCATTATGGTAAGTTTTAATTCGATCGTAACTTTCGATCCGTAGGGTTTTAGAGTTAGCGCCCAACATGAAAAGGGCTTAGAATAACAACATGGTTGGGCCCGTGTGAAAACTTTCTATTTATGACCGAAAACCATGAGTTCTATTAGGATCGAGAGACTTTTATAAATAGTAAGTTTACTATTTATAGTAAGTCGAGTTTTTTGGGAATTAGAGTTTGAGTAAGAGTCTGATACTTAGGATTTAGTTTCCTATTTATATGCATTGTAATTCCGTTTTAGAGGGTCAATCAATTATTCAATAATATTTCAGAATTAATTTCCTTTTTATCCTTTTATTTCTTCTCGTGGATTCAAGAAACAATCGTTGAAGAAGATGGTGATCGACCTCTCACGTCCTCCCTGCGTCAATGGTATCAGAGCAAAGTTTTTTCTTCAAGAAGATGGCCTCTAATGAAGGGTTGGATCCTCATCCTATGTCAAAAAGCCAATAAGTGTTTCTATATTTTAATATCCTATCATGTCCATATGAAACAAAACCTTACAATATATTGCAGTTATCAATGACATACAATTATATGTAATCAGACGTATGAATTGTTAAATGATCGAACAGTGGTAGATATTAACTCAACCTAACCTAATTCATCCAGAGTTGGGTAGGGTTGACCAGGGGTTAGGCTTGGTTTGAGCGGGATTAGGTTGGATTAATCTTGAACCGACTGGAGCCACTCGAGTTACATCTTTATGTTCCATTCTATATATCATGCATATATGCATGCACATAGGTAGATATAACACATTAATGTATGAATTATGCTTATAGACGAGTGAGTTGAATTGTATTGTTATTTGGATGCATCCATCATTTCTTTTAGTCCATGAAATATGGTCTCATACCACACATGCATGTATGGATAGTACGGCTTAATTGCGTAAGATGATTCTCATGATGGGGCCAACCTAATGGACGGGTTGGATGTCACACACATAAATACTTAGAAGTTATCCACTAGGTGGATTGTGAGTTATGAAAATTGTAATGGAGCCAATTTATTTGATGGGTTATCCATAGTATCACAAATTAATATAATGAAATTCATGATCTAATAATACTAGTGAGAATTATTATAGCCACAAAAAAAAAAGATGGACTGTAACTTTCAGTCCAATTGATTGGACTTGAGACCTTTCTATATATCATAGATATCTGCCGTGCCCCAAGATATGAGAGAGAGAGAGAGGGGGGAGGGGATGGGAAGGGAAAGGGATGCACCTCTCTTTGAAACTAAGGAAGCAAAGGGTAGGATTGCATATAAGATTTATGCATTTTCGGTATTTGTGGGTGTCTGTATGATTTGGGCGTATAGAGCAACTCATATTCCAAAAGAGGGAGCGAGGTGGGCATGGTTTGGCATCTTTGGAGCTGAGATTTGGTTTGGTTTCTATTGGATTCTCACTCAAATAGTGCGTTGGAGGCCTGTCTATCGTTCCACCTTCAAACAAAGGCTCTCCCAGAGGTATGTACTATTCTATCCATTCTCCACCCACACCTATCATGGATACATGGATGTTATACATGCATACCAAATAAATAACCGCCGCAAATTCGGGATGACCCAAATCTCTTCCGGATTCTAAGATCCTAGACATTACACTTTGTTTTTTTTTTTTTTTCTTTATTCTTTTTATCTGGGCCGTTGCTGTATCTTATCCTAACCGTCTGTCTCTCTTCCCCTCATCTAAGGCTTCAGAATAACCGGAGATCTTAGGGAATCCACTGTAGGGGTTACTATCTCAAGAGTCTGGATTACAAAAGCATGGGTCCCATTTCTTTAGAAAGGTTTTTTAAATCGACACGCGTGTGATACTTTCTATCAGATACGTGTGATAGAAAGTATACGTGTGATACTTTCTATCCGATCTAAGTTCTAACCCACAACCGGTGAAAAGTAAATGCCATATTTGCACGTGTGCTTGTGCAAAGATCCCATTTCTCTATACGAGCGTGGCTTAACCTATCGAGGGCAAAATTGTAAACCAAAATTGTTAAGACAAAAATGAGAGAAAGATATAGGCCTTCGGGTCTAGCATAAAGATGGGCCTCAGGATGGGATCAGACCATCTATCCTAACAGTTGGGATGAAACGACCACCATTAGTGTAGGGCTCACTGTTGGTGTTTATATGTCATCCAATCCATTCGGTGTGCTTAATCAGGATGAAAGGATTTGACAAAAATCACAGTATTCCAAAACTTAGGTGAGTCATACTGTGTGAATTTAGAAGTTCTTGGTTTTGTTTGGGCGGACCACTTGAGTATTAAATCAACATGATTTTTTAGATCAAGGCTGAACAGCAGGTAGTGTCCCTAATAGAGGGCATGGATTTGATGCCGTTAAGTCTTTTCCCTTACAATAGATAAAGCGCAAGTATTTCCCACCGATGTGTCTGCGAATGGCCAGAATTTACAATGGTAGTGGGCCCTCCATGTTGGTGTTGTCTTCAATTGGGAAACCGTTGGATCTGAGATTGGGGTTCTTCGGTTGACCAACGGGCTTGGCTTAGTTGCCTAAACGTCCTCAGATAAGAAAGTGAACTCTTTGGACAGATTTGGCTGAGTCCAGGCGCCCGAATGGTCGCGTCGGTCGACTAACGACTAGTGCAGTGTAGATCGGTTTGCATAGGTTTTAAGTGGATTTGTTGCTAATTTCAATTTGTTACTATTTAAAGAGTGTAATTGTGAGATTAGGGTAATTGTCGGTTGCCAAGAAGTCCTAAACATGCGTGAGAGGGTTGAGATAGTTCTAGGGAGAGAGAAAAGGTTGGTTTTTTCTTTTGTGGCGCGTAGATGGGTAAGTTGTACTTAATCCCTTGTAACTTTGCTTTCATAGTAATTCACTTTGTGCCTTTTTTTTTTTTTTTTTTTTTTCTCTATGAGGGTTTTTCCGCATAAAGATTCTAATTGTCTCTTGTGTGGATTGCCTTTGTTGCCATTGTGATTGCTTTGTTAGATTTTCTCTTGAGTTCCTCGATTTCGCTGGTTCCGAACAAGTGGTATCAGAGTGTAAGTTGGGAGGCAGATGGAATTCGAGACAAGGTATCAATGGCATCCGACATGAGAATCGACATAGAGAAGTATTCTGAGAAAAATAACTTTGAAGTATGGAAGGTTAAGATGAAGTACCTGCTAGTTTGATAAGGATTGGAAGACACACTCCTTAGGAAGCGAACGGAGACTAAGAAAGATGAATAATGGAGAAGTTGGATTACAAAGCCAATATCTCAATCCAATTGTGTTTAATGGAGATGACGTCCTCTATAATGTCATGAGGGAGAATACTGCGGCTGATATGTGGGCGAAGTTGGAAAACATCTATGCAAAGAAATCTTTGAAAATTGCCCGTATCTTAAGCTTTAGTTATTTAAACCTGAAGATGTGAGGGGGACCGATGTTAAGAGGCACATCAACAACTTCAATAGGCTTATTTGTAAGTTGTTGGATGTAGATGAACCGATAAAGGACGTATATTAAGCATGCATTCTGTTGAATTCTCTTCCAGAGTAATATGAGTTATTTAAAGACTATTTGTGCACAGGTAATTAAGTCTACGATCAGCGTTGAGACCGTTATCTCAACCCTTTTGTTGAAGGTGACAAGAAAGAAAAGTGGTGATGTAGGTTCTTCTACAAACGCATTGGTTATGGCGGGAAAAGATTTTGAGCGAGATTGGAGATCTTTACGGTCGAGATCTATATCCAAGGGCAGAGGGAAGGGCAAGTTGAATTGTGGAGAGACAAGGCAAATGAAGAGCAATTGTTTGAATCCTAAGACGAAGAAAAAAAAGTTTGAAGATTCTTCCAAGGAGGCTAATAACGTAGAATTCAGTGAAGACATGATTGATGATTGCGACGTATTGACTGTATTCAGATATGGGCATCTTAGCGACGAGTGACTCTTTGATTTAGGTGCATCGTATCACATGTCTCCTGAACGAAGTTTATTCACCGAATACAAGAAGTATAATGGTAGATCGGTGTTTGGGTAATGACTACGCCTACTAGGTTGTCGATTAACCAAGCCACTCGTAGTTCTATGAGTACCCTACTGCGTAGAATTATCTACACTCCGCACACGGATCCGAATTCTTCTTAAACTAGAGAGAACCACGTGACCTCCATTACCCCACGTTTAAGTGGCCAAGCTAGCCAAAACATTTCAAAGTTTCCCCGGTAAGCACCATACTTTCGTGTTTCCATGCTGGTATAAATGTTCAACTAGTCCTCTAGCCAATCTCAATGCTTTAGATATCGCTTATAAGGTGCAAACATATATACATACACCGTGCGCACGGATCCGGTACACTCGCACGTACCTATTTTCCACGACCTTACTTCTGTTATACGTATGCTCTTCGTCAGCTAGATACTACCTCTATATCTCTACATCCTTACCTCGAAACCTCGTCGCCTTGAACTCCTAATTTCGATCTCACCTAGTTCTAACAACCAAACAGAAATAAAATCTGTAACGACCTATACTCTAAGCCCCCAGAAGCTAGCTGGCTGCTCAGGACGAGCAGTGGGTTTTGAGGAGTGTACTCTGTTACTTGAGAGACCTATCTAAATCGGATCAAGCC
Organism: Liriodendron chinense; assembly: GCA_003013855.2. Classification (NCBI taxonomy): domain Eukaryota; kingdom Viridiplantae; phylum Streptophyta; class Magnoliopsida; order Magnoliales; family Magnoliaceae; genus Liriodendron; species Liriodendron chinense. Next base: position 1,823,329 of record ML058501.1, on the reverse strand, counting down.
AGTGAACTTGCCAGTCAGCTAGTTGGCTGCGATCACGTGAGACATCCAGTCAAATCTACGCAATCATACACCACTGTCTACACCAAATCACCATGGTTTCAGTCGGCGGAGATAACTTATCTTAAAGGACGGTAGACCAGGTACCTTAACTTCCATACTAAAACCTAAAGGAAAAGTACACTTAAAAGTTCGGTACAAAACCTTAAACTAAAACCTTAAATCGGTTTTATAGAGTACCAACGGAGGAAAATGGTTTATGACAGAGGCTGAAATATTTAATACCATCTGGCGAAAAAACGTTCATTTTAATAATTTTATGGACAAATGTTGGTACAAAACGTGTGGATGTACCTGGTTATCTACTCTGATATATACACACGCCGGGTGTTCCGGCACTACGTGAATAATAATAATAAAAAAAAATTATTGTCACCTACGTTCCCGGTGTGTAGGCTAATTAATCTAAGATAACATCCACACTAAAAGCTTTTATTAGGTAGGTACGATTCAGGATCGTACAACTACCTGGACTAACTGTACTTTAGAAAGTTCATCAACACACCTCTCTGCCTAGATGGTATGAGGACCGGGGCCTACTAAAAGAGGGGAGCAGAAAGATCTCTCCTTAGTTTTAATAAAAGTTTATTTGGAAAGAATACACAAAACTTTAGAGTCGTTTTTACGACCGTAAGGCTACATTAATTTTTTTGGGATAAAAACAAGGAAAAATTTCCACCTCCTTAACGTACACATTGTTTCCATATCGATCCGATTAGGTAACATGAAGGCAACTACTATAAAACTTTGTTAAGTTAATAGTCAACGTAGTGATTTTGTGTAGTTATCTTACTAGACTTGGTAGGTTTGTAGCCTGTAGATTTACCTATCATTTTTTCAACCGTTCAGTGAATAAACATTAGGAATACAATCACCGGGTAGCTTCAGAACTTAAAAAAGTAAAAAACGGTTTCGTATATATATAAAGTTACCCGAATAATGGTAGTATACTTAAGACTAAATTAATTAGTTTATATTCAGGATACTTATATAACTTCTTAAGGTTACGTAAGATTTGAGTACGAGGGTTTGGTTTATAAGCCTAAGTCACGTAAACTTCGTTGTTGATTATTACCCTTTAGTGGAACTAAGGTTACACTAACACTAAACCTAAGGTTACGTAAGGTTTAGGTTCGAGGGTTTACCCGGTACTCCTTCTTTTCCCATCCTAACGTATATTTTACATACGTTAAAGCCATAAACACTCCTGAATACTAGACCCACCTATCTCGTTGAGCACAAAGTTTTCTCCCTAATTCCACTACCAAACCGTGGATACCACGTCTATAAACCAAACCAAACATAATCTAGGCACTAGTTAGTCACGCAACCTCCGGACAGATAACAAGGTGGAAGTTTGTTTCTGAGAGGGTGCCCGTAGATATTAAGATGGGTACGAGATGATCGCCACGTCAAAACCCGTCCGAGTTGCTTTTGGGTTGACCGTCTTGGAGTTTCAATCCAATATCCAGTCCGGCTTACCCAACTCCACCCCAATCTTTAGAAGTTGTGTCGGTATCCAGTCCAACCCTTATCCAACTCCTGAATCCGATGGGGTTCATATTATATGAATATATTAATATGTATCTTTGTGGTCATACTGTCTGAATTATACAATAGTACTTACCCGACTAGACTTAGCGTATACGAACGGGTCTGGCAATAGAAGGGGGTTGACTAGTTGGATACACGTTATTTTACGTAGTCTAGGTGGGCCAGTCAGTTGAGTGGAAATGTAAAAGTGGAACGTAGGGTTTGTATACAGCTGAGGTTCTGATTGCACCCGGCGTGGTATCGCTAGCTTACCACATTTTAGTAAAGATTTTCGAGATTTAAGTCTCCCAAACTAGGTGTGCTAAGAACCTTATAGGACTACAAATCCCTTAGAATATGACCACAGCGTGTCGTCGGGGTTTGATTTAAACCTTCTAAAATTATCATCCTGAAGGATACAGTTGACAAAAGGTACGACACCGGGTGGATTCACAACTTAGCCGACTAATAACTCGGGATCATGTTTGTATACAACCGTGTGGACTACCTGCCCCGTCTAGAGTAACGTTATTGCAACAAGCCAGTGAGTCGGTGTTATCAGTTCCTGCGCCAAACCGACCACTGGGCTTGTGGTCGGTCAATCGACCACAGTTTCGAAACACCCGGAGTGGTACTACATACACAAAATAGGTGTGGTAGGTAGGTAAAACGCTCGAGTAAAATACCCTACTCGGTTTTTGGCTCCGTCTAAGTTTCGAGTTCACCTAGTGTGGTATCCCTAACTTATGAATATCAACTTTCGAAGAACCCCAGTGCTTTCAAAACCTAGTTTGATTATAAACACAAAAGGGAAGTAGGTTCAGACACACTGGAATGGTTGTCCAACCTATTACTTATTTTTAGTAACACCCGGAATCCTTCCAAAGTTACCACCTGTAGTAAGAGGGTCCTTTGCCACACCAGGTGAATTCGAAACTTAGAGGGAACCAAAAACCGAGTAGGGTATTTCTCGAGCGTTTTACCTACCTACCGCACCTATTTGTGTGTGTAGTACCACCCCGGGTGCCTCGAAACTGTGGTCGATCGGCAACCACAAGCCCAGTGGTCGGTTTGGCGTAGGTTTTCACTACATCTCGCCCAGACCGGGTTTACCTGTTTTCTTCTGGCCAGCCCCAGCCTTCACTAGAGCTAGTAATCCTAGTATTTTGCTAACTATCTCGCAATCCATAATGAGTTTTTGAATACATAATATATGATTTGGGTGTAGCTCAAACTACTTTAGCCACCCAACTCGGCATTGCCCATGCCGGAATCACGAGATTCGACCGGATCAACGTCATTATGGTAAGTTTTAATTCGATCGTAACTTTCGATCCGTAGGGTTTTAGAGTTAGCGCCCAACATGAAAAGGGCTTAGAATAACAACATGGTTGGGCCCGTGTGAAAACTTTCTATTTATGACCGAAAACCATGAGTTCTATTAGGATCGAGGACTTTTATAAATAGTAAGTTTACTATTTATAGTAAGTCGAGTTTTTTGGGAATTAGAGTTTGAGTAAGAGTCTGATACTTAGGATTTAGTTTCCTATTTATATGCATTGTAATTCCGTTTTAGAGGGTCAATCAATTATTCAATAATATTTCAGAATTAATTTCCTTTTTATCCTTTTATTTCTTCTCGTGGATTCAAGAAACAATCGTTGAAGAAGATGGTGATCGACCTCTCACGTCCTCCCTGCGTCAATGGTATCAGAGCAAAGTTTTTCTTCAAGAAGATGGCCTCGAATGAAGGGTTGGATCCTTATCCTATGTCAAAAAGCCAATAAGTGTTTCTATATTTTAATATCCTATCATGTCCATATGAAACAAAACCTTACAATATATTGCAGTTATCAATGACATACAATTATATGTAATCAGACGTATGAATTGTTAAATGATCGAACAGTGGTAGATATTAACTCAACCTAACCTAATTCATCCAGAGTTGGGTAGGGTTGACCAGGGGTTAGGCTTGGTTTGAGCGGGATTAGGTTGGATTAATCTTGAACCGACTGGAGCCACTCGAGTTACATCTTTATGTTCCATTCTATATATCATGCATATATGCATGCACATAGGTAGATATAACACATTAATGTATGAATTATGCTTATAGACGAGTGAGTTGAATTGTATTGTTATTTGGATGCATCCATCATTTCTTTTAGTCCCATGAAATATGGTCTCATACCACACATGCATGTATGGATAGTACGGCTTAATTGCGTAAGATGATTCTCATGATGGGGCCAACCTAATGGACGGGTTGGATGTCACAACACATAAATACTTAGAAGTTATCCACTAGGTGGATTGTGAGTTATGAAAATTGTAATGGAGCCAATTTATTTGATGGGTTATCCATAGTATCACAAATTAATATAATGAAATTCACGATCTAATAATACTAGTGAGAATTATTACGGCCACAGAAAAAAAGATGGACTGTAACTTTCAGTCCAATTGATTGGACTTGAGACCTTTCTATATATCATAGATATCTGCCGTGCCCCAAGATATGAGAGAGAGAGAGAGGGGGGAGGGGATGGGAAGGGAAAGGGATGCACCTCTCTTTGAAACTAAGGAAGCAAAGGGTAGGATTGCATATAAGATTTATGCATTTTCGGTATTTGTGGGTGTCTGTATGATTTGGGCGTATAGAGCAACTCATATTCCAAAAGAGGGAGCGAGGTGGGCATGGTTTGGCATCTTTGGAGCTGAGATTTGGTTTGGTTTCTATTGGATTCTCACTCAAATAGTGCGTTGGAGGCCTGTCTATCGTTCCACCTTCAAACAAAGGCTCTCCCAGAGGTATGTACTATTCTATCCATTCTCCACCCACACCTATCATGGATACATGGATGTTATACATGCATACCAAATAAATAACCGCCGCAAATTCGGGATGACCCAAATCTCTTCCGGATTCTAAGATCCTAGACATTACACTTTGTTTTTTTTTTTTTTCTTTATTCTTTTTATCTGGGCCGTTGCTGTATCTTATCCTAACCGTCTGTCTCTCTTCCCCTCATCTAAGGCTTCAGAATAACCGGAGATCTTAGGGAATCCACTGTAGGGGTTACTATCTCAAGAGTCTGGATTACAAAAGCATGGGTCCCATTTCTTTAGAAAGGTTTTTTAAATCGACACGCGTGTGATACTTTCTATCAGATACGTGTGATAGAAAGTATACGTGTGATACTTTCTATCCGATCTAAGTTCTAACCCACAACCGGTGAAAAGTAAATGCCATATTTGCACGTGTGCTTGTGCAAAGATCCCATTTCTCTATACGAGCGTGGCTTAACCTATCGAGGGCAAAATTGTAAACCAAAATTGTTAAGACAAAAATGAGAGAAAGATATAGGCCTTCGGGTCTAGCATAAAGATGGGCCTCAGGATGGGATCAGACCATCTATCCTAACAGTTGGGATGAAACGACCACCATTAGTGTAGGGCTCACTGTTGGTGTTTATATGTCATCCAATCCATTCGGTGTGCTTAATCAGGATGAAAGGATTTGACAAAAATCACAGTATTCCAAAACTTAGGTGAGTCATACTGTGTGAATTTAGAAGTTCTTGGTTTTGTTGGGGCGACCACTTGAGTATTAAATCAACATGATTTTTTAGATCAAGGCTGAACAGCAGGTAGTGTCCCTAATAGAGGGCATGGATTTGATGCCGTTAAGTCTTTTCCCTTACAATAGATAAAGCGCAAGTATTTCCCACCGATGTGTCTGCGAATGGCCAGAATTTACAATGGTAGTGGGCCCTCCATGTTGGTGTTGTCTTCAATTGGGAAACCGTTGGATCTGAGATTGGGGTTCTTCGGTTGACCAACGGGCTTGGCTTAGTTGCCTAAACGTCCTCAGATAAGAAAGTGAACTCTTTGGACAGATTTGGCTGAGTCCAGGCGCCCGAATGGTCGCGTCGGTCGACTAACGACTAGTGCAGTGTAGATCGGTTTGCATAGGTTTTAAGTGGATTTGTTGCTAATTTCAATTTGTTACTATTTAAAGAGTGTAATTGTGAGATTAGGGTAATTGTCGGTTGCCAAGAAGTCCTAAACATGCGTGAGAGGGTTGAGATAGTTCTAGGGAGAGAGAAAAGGTTGGTTTTTTCTTTTGTGGCGCGTAGATGGGTAAGTTGTACTTAATCCCTTGTAACTTTGCTTTCATAGTAATTCACTTTGTGCCTTTTTTTTTTTTTTTTTTTTTCTCTATGAGGGTTTTTCCGCATAAAGATTCTAATTGTCTCTTGTGTGGATTGCCTTTGTTGCCATTGTGATTGCTTTGTTAGATTTCTCTTTGAGTTCCTCGATTTCGCTGGTTCCGAACAAGTGGTATCAGAGTGTAAGTTGGGAGGCAGATGGAATTCGAGACAAGGTATCAATGGCATCCGACATGAGAATCGACATAGAGAAGTATTCTGAGAAAAATAACTTTGAAGTATGGAAGGTTAAGATGAAGTACCTGCTAGTTTGATAAGGATTGGAAGACACACTCCTTAGGAAGCGAACGGAGACTAAGAAAGATGAATAATGGAGAAAGTTGGATTACAAAGCCAATATCTCAATCCAATTGTGTTTAATGGAGATGACGTCCTCTATAATGTCATGAGGGAGAATACTGCGGCTGATATGTGGGCGAAGTTGGAAAACATCTATGCAAAGAAATCTTTGAAAAATTGCCCGTATCTTAAGCTTTAGTTATTTAACCTGAAGATGTGAGGGGACCGATGTTAAGAGGCACATCAACAACTTCAATAGGCTTATTTGTAAGTTGTTGGATGTAGATGAACCGATAAAGGACGTATATTAAGCATGCATTCTGTTGAATTCTCTTCCAGAGTAATATGAGTTATTTAAAGACTATTTGTGCACAGGTAATTAAGTCTACGATCAGCGTTGAGACCGTTATCTCAACCCTTTTGTTGAAGGTGACAAGAAAGAAAAGTGGTGATGTAGGTTCTTCTACAAACGCATTGGTTATGGCGGGAAAAGATTTTGAGCGAGATTGGAGATCTTTACGGTCGAGATCTATATCCAAGGGCAGAGGGAAGGGCAAGTTGAATTGTGGAGAGACAAGGCAAATGAAGAGCAATTGTTTGAATCCTAAGACGAAGAAAAAAAAGTTTGAAGATTCTTCCAAGGAGGCTAATAACGTAGAATTCAGTGAAGACATGATTGATGATTGCGACGTATTGACTGTATTCAGATATGGGCATCTTAGCGACGAGTGACTCTTTGATTTAGGTGCATCGTATCACATGTCTCCTGAACGAAGTTTATTCACCGAATACAAGAAGTATAATGGTAGATCGGTGTTTGGGTAATGACTACGCCTACTAGGTTGTCGATATTGGTTCGGTGAGCATCAAGATACTCATGGGATTGAACGCATCTTAATAGATGTGAGGCGTGTGCCTAGGCTTAAGAAGAATTTGATCTCTCTTGGTGCACTGGAGGTAATGGGGTGCAAATTCACCGGGTTCGATCGGTTTTGTAAAGTTTCAAAGGGGGCATTCGTGGTATGAAAGCACAAAGGTACGACCATATTTACAAGTTGATCAGGAGCAATTTATCGGTTAGAGTTACGAAATCTATAGCGAAATATTCCACGTTTGTATATATGTATGTGGCACGCGTGCCTAGGCCATGTGAGCGTGCATGGATAAAAGGTGCTGGAATGAAGACAATGTGCATACGAGAAGCAGTCGATCTATGATGGAGATATAGAGATGTAGGATGGAGCTTTGGAGCAGCGGAACTTGAGGATTAAAGCTAGAGTGGATCGAGATTGTTGGTTTGTCTTTATTTTAGACATTGCTGGATATGAGATTCGGGGGTCTTCGATCGACCGACGAGTCCTGCTCGATCACCCAAAACTCCTCACATGAGACAATGAACTCTCTGGATAGATTTAGCCTAGTTCAGTCACTTGAACGGTCAGTCGATCAACCGACCGCTAGTGCACTCTGTAGGTCAGTTTGCATAGGTTTTGTGCGAATTTGTTTCTAATTCCAGTTTGTTATTATTTAAAGGGTGTAATTGCGAAATTAGGGTAATTGCTAATTGCCCAGAAGTCCTAGACGTGCGTGAGAGGGTTAAGAGAGGTCTAGGGAGAGAGAACAACTTGAGTTTTTCTCTTGTGGGGCTTAAATCTGGGTAAGTTGTTCTTCATCTCTTGTAACTTTTGATTTCATAGTGATTTGCTTTGTGCAGTGGTTTTTTTCCATCAGGGTTTTTCCGCATAAAAATTCATATAGTATCTTGTGTGGATTACCTTGTTCCCATTGTGATTTCTTTGTATGATTCCTCCTTGAGTTCCTCAGTTCCATGGGTTCCTTACACTCTAAATGATTGATATGTGGTAGTTAACATGCATGCATTATTTTTCGAAACAATTTTATACCTTTTTTTTTCTAAGGAAATGGATAAGGATTAGCCAACAATCCATAAACAATGGGCCCCTGGAATAATTTGTAGGCGTTGATACAATGTTAAATAGCCACTTGCTCTAAAAGCACGAGCCATCAGAGGATGTCATGTCAATGTATATCAAAAGACCTTAGCACGCATAATGCCTACACTGCATATATTGACGCGTCTAAGAAGTAGATAGGATGAATTTTTATTCCCACATATTAGAGAGAAAAATTTATAATTAGATTCCCAATTTGTAATTAACTTTGTAATTAATTGGATCTTGTATTAATTTCTTATATTACTTATTAGGTTTTCTCTATATTTAGGTTGTATCCTTCTTTATGAGTGGGTTCGGGCCTTGCCTTGTTGGTAGAGTCTCCGGAATTTCAACAAGGGGTCTTGGTTTCCAAAACCATCAGTTGAAATATCCACGCAACTGCATTTACGCCTTTGATTTTTCGTTGGAATCTGTCTGTCCCTCCACTCCAGCGCCCTTGCTGCACAATCCCTCAAAAGAGAGTTACCTTTGAATCATTCCTTCATCCACTGTATCCAAATGACAGAATTGTTTTCCAGTATCAGCGGTCCCACCATATCCACATTTTGGATCACTCGCACTAACTGAGCATTGGATAATATCTTATTATCTTCCCCCAATAAAAGGAATGACAGGACAGTTGGTACCATCCGTTTAGTGGGCCTCTCTCTTTCTCGCTCTTTTCTTTTTTATTTCTCCCCACTGAAAATCTACCATCCTTCTGGCTACATGGCATTGATCATACGATTGGCATAGGTTTTTCAATCAGTCTCAATGTGCTTGAAATGGACGTTCCACTCTCCGAATACGAAGACCAGTTTCAAACAGTTGAGATCATCTGATCAATATGATTTTATTCCTGAACTTCATTCACATTTGGGTCCACAATTTGGACGGTCTTGGTTGCTTTAAATTAATCCGAAGTTCATGGATAGTCTACAATCTTTGTAAATCTTTGATTGCCCATGTTTTGAATTACTTTATCAAAGAGAATGATGTGACCAGATGGCTCTAAGAAGCGGTTTACGTAAATGGTATAGGATTCCATTTCTGTCCTCTCTCTCTCTCTCTCTCTCTCTCTCTCTCACACACACACACACACACACACACACACACATCTTTAACGGTGCAGATATGAAGATGAATTGCCGGGGGTGGACATTTTCGTGTGCACGGCAGACCCGACAATAGAACCACCCATCCTAGTGATCAACACCGTTCTTTCAGTGATGGCCTACAATTACCCACAGGAGAAGCTGAGCGTCTATCTCTCTGATGATGGTGGGTCAGATCTGACATTCTATGCTTTATTAGAGGCATCCAGCTTCGCGAAGCATTGGATCCCATTTTGCAGGCAATTCAAGGTGGACCCAAGATCACCGGCAGCTTATTTTGCCACAACATCTGAGCCACATGATACTGATGACTCCAATGAATGGCGGTCCACCAAGGTAAAATATCTTCCACATTGTTTATTAACCAAAACGTAGCTCAATCCTGCCCGTCCAAATCTAGGTATCATTGTCGATGGAGCATAGCCCATATGCATGCACATATGTGCACATGTGAGGCACTTGAATGGGAATGCTAATGGTATATGCAAAACAATTAGTACTTGTGAATCATGTTTAGGAAATATTTTGTTTGTTAAGTCAATTAAAACTAACGAATATTTATTCTACCGTTTTGGCGAAAGGGGAGTTATTTGATGGGCTCAGATTAGGTACTACCCCTACCAGGATGCACCAGGAGATGGACCGGTACGTGGCATGTCTCCATTGTCCAACGCAGCGGGCCCCGCACCTCAGGTTTAACACAGAGCTGTTAGACCCGTCACATCCCACCAATACCGAGGTGCGGGGTCCGCTGCGTCGGCCAATGACGACGCGCCACGTACCCATCCATCCCCTCATGCGTCTTGGTGGGGGTGGTACCCGATTCGAGCCCTCATTTGATGCTCTTGTTGCATGCAGAAATGGTACATGTGGCATACATTAACTTAATTTCTCTCACACCCAGGTCCACAGCTCAAGTGGCAGACTGAGTGAAGATAGCCTCGTTTCAACATTGAGGTCATGGTATGATTCCCATCGTGGGGGTGGTACTAACATTGTGATGTGACTAACAGGGGTGGGTGGGTGTGCTAACAATGGGGTGTGTAAACTAACCGATAAAAAAATAATAATAATAAATAAAAACTTAAATTCTCTTCTCCTCGTTTGATGAGCTGGTAGAGAGTGTAGTGTGTGTAAGTGATCCCGGCCCTGGCAATGTTACCTTTCACACACATACACACAAATATTAATTCAAATTAAACTGACTAAATTATGGAATAAATTATTCCTAAGTTAGGATCTAAAAATTAGACTGGTTAAACCATCTTGACTTCCAATTTGCGAAATAAGACTACCAGGCAGTTTTCATTTTTAACCATCCAATAAATGTCCAACAATCAAACAAATGGGTTAGCATATAATAGTAATAATTTTTCCATGATAAATCTAAACTGGCGCCCATTATTTGGATGACTATATTGAATTAATTTTGAATTACCTATGTATAGCATCCATCACACTCCATTAGAGTATTTCTCTTTCACAAAGACAAACCATCCTGGCTAATGGTTATGTATTTTGAACAAATTGTCCTTGATTTAAATTTAATAGATTTCCAGTGGTGCCATCAATAGGACATTTTTGGATCAATGTAGAATGACCACAAATGCACGGCCATGATCAAACTTTACAATTGCTGATGAGCATGAAACTCTCATTCCTCTCGAAACTATGCTTTATAAAAGTTGCAAATTACGTTTTGTGTGTTTTATCATAGAAATTATATGAAGAAATGGCGAATCGAATCAACATGGCAGTTAAGTTGGGCCGTGTCCCAGGTGAAATCCGAGCCGAGCACAAAGGTTTCGCAGAGTGGCATTCTTCAGTCAATTCGCGCAACCATCAGACGATTCTTCAGGTAAATCTTATTTACATTTTAGTAAAATATGGTTATGACATTGCCTTCGCTGTAAGATTGAGAAGAAAGGATTATTGCATACTGTGCTTATGCAAGTAGTGATTCTTTCCTGACAATATGTCTCAGATGTAGAATATCCAATCCATGCAAAAGATTGACCAAACCATGATGATCACTTCAGATGAAAATCAGGCTGATCCACTCATTTAGTGCACCACACTGGCACAGGCGTAGACGTAGTGAGATCGATCCCCGTCTCTCTCACAAATAAACACTCCGAATCCAACGAGTTTTTGGGAATCCTCAACCAGAACTCTTCGAATCCACGAAGAAGACGATAAAAAAACCTGAAGCCTTATTAAAAGAAGAATGATAATTAATTTCTAACAACGAATTAAAATGTGCTTATATACTCCTAAGCATGAAAGAAACCCTAAAAATGATATTAGTAAGAATCCTGATTGAAAACGAAAACAAGCTGTAAAATCGCAAGCAAAACTGTAGAAATAGTCAATTAGTTGTTGGGGATCGGTCGCAACGAGTATGAAATAGTCTAGCGAGCATAGCTGGATTTTAGCCTAATAGCGGTCGGTCGTAGGGGAAATTCGACCGGTTGCCAGGGGTATGTGACCGGTTGCTAGGGGCTTGCGATTGGTCAATTTTCTAGCCTTCAACTCTTTCTTTCATTCCTTGCTTTAGTTTATTTGTATCATGAATTCTTCAGCAATCCTCTCTACATCAGTCCCCCCCCCCCCCCCCCCCCCCCCCCCCCCTTCTTCAAAAGAACTTGTTGTCGAGTTCTCGTTGGGCTCGGGCTCGTGATACTTGAACAAATCTGCCACGTTGAATATTCGTAAGATCTCAAACTCTTATGGGAGATCGACCACGTAAGTGTTTTCATTCAACTTTTTTATGATCGGTACCAGTCCAATCTTCGTATACTTGAGTTTGTTGTAGGTACAGGATGGAAAGCATTCCTTGCGTAAGTAGACCATCACTTGGTTTCCAACCTCGAACACCTTGGCACGGCGATGCTTGTCAATGTCTCTCTTGTATTTTTCATTCACCTTTATCAACTTGGACCAAACCTCTTCATGTAACTCAGTGATCCTTTCAGCCATATTTTCTGCAGCGATGCTCATGATCGAGAGCTTGGGCAAGGGAACCAAGTCTAGCGTGTGATAGGGAAGTCGTCCGTAAACAATATAGAATTGTGACTTCTTTATTGAACAGTTCACCATGTTGTTGAAGGCGAACTCAGCATGAGATAGGGCCAAATCCTACTATTTTGGCATCTCCTCGAAGATGTACCGTATTAGATTGCTTAATGTTCTGTTCACAACCTTAGTCTATCCATCAGTTTGTGGATGATGTGCTGCTGAACAGAAGTTGTGTCCCAAATTGACTCCACAAAGTCTGCGAAAAGTGACTCACGAACTTTGTATCATGGTCCGATGTAATGGTCTTAAGGATTCCATGCAATCTCACAATTTCTCTGAAGATAAGGTTACCTACATTTGTCACATCGTAGATCTTCTCGCACGAGATGAAATGAGCCATCTTAAAAAATTGATCTACCACCACAAACACGTTGTCCATGTCGCGTTGTGTCCGTGGGAGACTTAAGATAAAGTCCATGGAGATGTCCTCCCAAGGGCCTTCAGGGACGAGTAACGGGGTGTAAAGTCTCGTGTTTTGAGAGTGACCCTTGGAGGTTTGACAAACGTGGCATCTCTGAACCATCTTCCCTACATCTTGGCCTAGCTGAGGCCAAAAGTATCGTTATTCCACCAGGGCCTTTATCTTGTCATGACCCAAATGGACTCCAAGGCCACCACCAAGGAGATCCAGTATGATCTTGTCACATAGCGAACTTTGCAGAATGCACAAACAATTCCCAAATAATGAAAATTTGTCTTGCATGTGGAAGTCACTAGGGTGGCCTTCTTTGCTCCGCAGCCATGTGTCCTTAAAGTCTTCGTCTTCAACACACATCTCCTTGAGGCAGTCGAACCGATAACTTGATTGGTCATGGTGATAAGAAGGGCGGCTCGGCGACTCAATGCATCAACAACCTTGTTTTGTTATCCTAATTTTTCTTTCAGTATGAACATAAATTCCTACAAAAATGAGATCCACCTAGCATGCACATGACTTACCTTAGTTTGGCTATTAATAAATTTCGAGACCTGGTGGTCCGTGTAAAAAATAAAACTCCCTCTAAATGAGGTAGTGTCGCCAATGTCAAAAAGTTTGTACTACAACGCACAATTCAATTTTATATGTGGAACATTTCTTCCTTGCATCACTCAGTTTCTCCTTGTAAAAGGCTACAGGATTGCTTTCTTGCTATAAAACTACACCAATACCAAAATATGACAAGTCGTAGTCCACTTCGAAGACTTGTTTAAAGTTTGGTAGAACCAAACATGGAGTGAATGATAGTTGTTGTTTGATTTCAGTAAAGCTTCGATCAGCTTCATCGGTCCATTAGAACAGACCCTTCTTCATACAATTAATAATAGGTGCGACGATTTTACTAAAGTTTCTGACAAATCGGAGGTAGATGGTGGTCAGCCCATGAAAACTACGCACTTCATGGATGTTTTTTAGAGTGGGCCACTCTTGAATGGCCCTAACATTTTCCTCATCCATTCGAATACCCGTAAATGATACCACAAAGCCCAAGAACAACAGATGATCAGTCAAGAAATTGCACTTCTTCAAGTTCAAATATAACTTGTTATCTTGTAACACCTGAAGAACTTGTCTGATGTGCCCCATATGTTCTGATTAGTCTTGGCTGTAAATCAGAATGTTGTCGAAGTACATCACTATGAACCTGCTTGTGAACAGTTTCAAAATTTGATTCACGAGGCGCACTTGGTGCATTTGACAACCCAAATGGCATAATAAGTCATTCATAAAGTAGTCATTTTATCTTGAAAGTTGTCCTCCACCTATCTCTAGGATGGATAGATCTAATGTTATCCACTCCTCTAATTAAGCTCGGAAAACACCTTAGCACCCTCCAGCATATTAAGCCTACCATCCAGTTGGGGTATAAAAAACTTGTACTTGATGGTAATCTTGTTTATTGCGTTGCTACCAACACACATACACCAACTACCATCCTTCTTTGTTATCACTACATTGGGACTGCACAAGGGCTCATGCTCTTCCTTAGAAGTCCTTTCTTCAACAATTCTTCAACCTGGCCCTTGGAGAATTTTACTCTATTTCTGGCTCAAACGGTAAGGCTGTTGGTTTGGCAAACTAGCCCATAGGATGAGATCGATGTGGTGCTGAATATCTCTCATCAGTGGAAAAACATTGGAGAGGTCTTCGGGCCAAACATCTCAGAACTCGTCCAGTAACAGTCTGAGGGTCGGGGGTATGTTTGTGCTTTCTAGGCCTTCACCTTTTAATACTAAGGCATAGACCACGCCCATGTCCTTCGATTCCTCCATAAACTCTCGTATGGCAAGGAGATAACTCCCCTCCACTTTGGAAGCTTCGGGGCGGCTCTCCGGAGCCATAAGAGCTAGTACTATCTTCCATCCATCCTTGACAAACATGTCTGTGTTGTCTCGTCGCCAATGGGTCACATCTTGGTCTGACTGTCATGGTCAACCGAGAAGCATATAACATGCCTCAATTTCAACCACATCACGTAACACCTGATCCTTATAACTTTTAGTAATAGAAAATGAGACCAATCATTGTTTAGTTACCTTCATGTCGCTGACTTTCTTGATCCAACTGATGGAGTACGGGGTTATGTGTTTTTTAATCGGCAATCGCAACTTATCCACCATAACCTTGGACATAATGTTTTCGATGCTTCCACTATTAATTATGACATCGCAAACCTTCTCATTCATTGTGCAGTGAGTATGGAAGATGTTGTGGCACTAATGATGCAATTCCTTCCATGGGATGTGGCACAATCGTCTCACAACTAAGGACTCACCATGGTCATCAGCCAACCATTCGGTTCCTTTTACTTCTCCCTCTTCAACTTCCTCAAACTCATCGAACCCAGGCTCTCTTCTGCATATCCTTCCTCGACGCCCCCTTCATTGGTGGTAAGAGGGGTCGTAGGGTGTTGAGGACATGTATTAGAAAAGTGATCCGATTGGCCATAACGGAAACAATGGTGTAGCCTTGACCGACCATAATGATTGGGAGCTCGACTTAGACCCACTATTGTAGGGGTTATTCGTTGAGGCTTGGTTGGACCACTTCCTGCATCACTGGTTGCAGTTATTGGAGGCTGAGCACGCTCGCCAATAGGTTCCTTCCCCTTGGACATATTTGCTTCTTGAATGGGGCCTGTCGTAGGAACGCGGGTCGAGGGTAGGACCAAATAAGAATTCTAGCGAGTTGGGCCTCGACGCGAGTGGCTAGTTATGCTGCTTCCTCCATAGTGTAGAGACCGGATGTAGCTGAGCTCGATCTTGGATTGTGGGATGTAAGCCGCCAATGAATCTCGTAGCCTTCTAGGCATCCTTCTCTGATAACCCATTATGTGTCATTAGTTGATCAAACTTGGCCAAGTATTCTACAAAAGATCTACCAACTTGTTTGTAATTTTGGTATGGCTGAAACAATACCTGATCGTAATCACTGGGTAGGAGCCTGGATTGCAGCAACCACTTCATCCTTGGCTATGAGCGGATGAGAAGTTTATTCTCTCGGGCACACATGATTTGTAATTTCTCCTACCATGCTGAGGCACCCAATTTCAACTTGTACGCGACAAGTTTCACATGCTTGTCCTCAGGGACACCCATGTAATTGAAGTATTTTTCAACTTCAGCCAATCAATCGAGAAAATCCTCGATATTGAGTAATCCATTAAGACTGGGTAGTTCACCCTTACCTCAGAATTCTCTCTCAAGGTGGTCGACACTCTCTTCTCTACGTGAGGGTTGGCAGATCAAGAAGTTCTCAATGTCATCGTCGTTGGATCCGGCTTCTTTTAGAGAAGCTCGATAGTCGGCCATCGATAATGCTCTGCAAATAACGTTGTTGCATGGTAAAGCTATCATAAGAGCTCGTACATCGTCATGAGCTTGGGGTGAGCGAGTAATGCGGCGAGATGGTTGAATGAAGCTTGCAGTCCTTGTATAGCTTATAGGTTCTCCCATCGAAACTCTCTGAATTCCGCCGAAGTCAGAGGATGGTCCCCTGTATCACTGTCTGTGGGGTTGTTGTTATGGTTGTCGTGAGTCGACATCTTCCTGAGGGTTTTCCTCACTCTGATACCAACTTGGCGCAGGTTTAGACATAGTGAGATCAATCCAATACCATCTCTCTCACATATAAACACTCTGAATCCACAAAGTTTATGGGAATCCTGAACAAGAACTCTTCGAATTCATGAAGAAGATGATAAAAAAAACTTGAAGTTTTATTGAAAGAATAATAATAATTGATTTCTAACAACGAATTAAAATGAGCTTATATACTCCTAAGCATGAAAGAAACCCTAAAAAACAAGATTATAAAGATCCTAGTAGAAAACGGAAACAAACTATAAAATCGCATGCAAAATTGCAGAAACAGTCGATCAATTGCTAGGGGCTAGCGATCAGTCATTGTTAAGCAGTGACCGGATTCTGGTGATCGATCGCAAGGAGTCCAAAATAGTTCAGTGTGAAAAGCTGGATTTCAGCCAAATTACGGCCAGTCGCAAGGAAAATTCGAACAATCGTCACGGGTATGCGATCAGTCGCTAGGGGCCGTGACTGGTCGATTTTCCAACCTTCAACTCTTTCTATCCTTCATTGTGGTCTATCTATTTTCCGACCTTCAGCTCTTTCTGTCCTTCTTTGTTCTGGTCTATCAGCAACCTGTATTCTAAAGCAATCCTCTCTACATCACACACCAGTGCACTTAGTCATGCAATCAATTCATTTTGATGTTATGTTCCACTGAATAAATGGATTGGCCTGATTTTCACAGTGCCTGACCATCATGCTCTGGCCTACCGTCTTGTATTTTTTGTAATAAATAGTAGAAAATTTGTATTGTTTGCGTTATTTTCACGCCTTATTATCGGTGGATGAGTCACTACCATCGAATTGTTTATTGATCTCTTCTAATAAAAAAATCCAGATTTTAATTGATGGGAGGGACCCGAATGCTGTGGATACTGAAGGATCAGCATTGCCAACACTCGTTTACATGGCACGTGAGAAGAGACCTCAACATCCCCACAACTTCAAAGCTGGTGCTTTAAATGCATTGGTAATCTTTACATGCTTTTATTTCGAAACACGTGTAGACTAGAGTTATGGGCTTTTCCTCTGGCATGTGCTGTATCGAACCCATCAAACAACATTGTAAATGGGCGGAACGGACCGGGTCATGGACCCGCGAAGCCAGATCCGATTAAGAGTTGGTCCAAAAAGCAGGCATGGGCCAACCGACTGAGTAATTGGGCCTTTGGTCACAGGTCCAAGCCCATCAAACAACATAGTAAATGGGATATTTATCTAGCGTTAATTGAACTTTTTTGGCCCACATCGAACCCATGGACCCATTTACAAGCCCAAGCTCAAAACTTATTGGACTGGGCCGGAAGCTGTTGCCCTGACTCAGCCCGATTCCACCCATAGAATATACAGACATTAGCCATCTTGAGCAAACATACATGAGAGTTTTGCTGAATCCCTGGGCAATTGTACTCGGCTGGACGGTCTTTATCATATTCAGGACAACAGATCGATGCATTAGGTGGGCTCGGTCACCGGGTAAATTACTGGTCTTAGAGACCAAGCTGGTTCATTCATCAAGCAGGCCAAACATGTATCATTGGCAGCAATTTCTTAAACCACCGGTCGTTAGTTCACATGCGTGGCCCACCTGATGAATTGATCAAACCCTAATTTTGTTTGAGTTCACATGCGTGCATATGGAAGTGAATGCAAACCTCATGTTGAGCATCAGCTTACAGAAGCTCATATACAGTGCACATATTGACACAATCCTCACCTTTAATTGATGTCGTGATCATGATAACCTAGATTGAAATTGCAGATACGGGTATCATCGGTCATAAGCAACGGGCCAATCATCCTGACCGTAGACTGCGACATGTACTCAAACAATGCGGAATCGGTGAGAGATGCATTGTGTTTTTTCATGGATGAAGAGAAGGGTCATGAAATTGCCTACGTACAATTCCCTCAGAACTTCGATAATCTCACTAAGAATGATGTTTATGCTCATTCCTTCAAGGCAGCTTATGGGGTAAGTGATACAAATTTGCCTATAAAAGTTCTATGGTGAGCCACCATGTAGATGCGACACGGCCAAAATCAAAGTGATCAGACATTCTCGGCCATCCGTTTGTTCCATGCAGACCATTGAGTAAACCATCCATTTCGTGGACCAATTATCGGATGACTAATATAGTCTGGTCATATTGCATTTGTACAATGGCATGGCCCACCCGATCAATGGTTGTGATCATTAAAATGATGGATCTTTCACTGTGCTTGGCTATGTAGGTGGAATTGCACGGTATGGATGGTTATGGAGGGCCAATGTACATTGGGACCGGATGCTTTTTAAGGAGGGATAGTTTATGTGGGAAGAAGTATAGTGATGAATACAAGGAGGAACGGAAGAAAGGAATAAAGGGGCGAGCAAAGGGAAGTGGGATGGAGTTGGAGGAGAGAGCGAAAGGTCTTGCAAGTTTCACCTGTGAAGAGAATACTCAGTGGGGAAACGAGGTCTCTCTCTCTCTCTCTCTCTCTCTTCCTCTCCCTCTCTCTCTCTCTCCCTCTCCCTCTCTCTCTCTCTCTCAAATGAACTTTCATGTACCTGAAAAATGCAGATGGGTTTAAAGTATGGGTGTCCAGTGGAGGATGTGACAACAGGCTTGGCAATTAAATGTAGGGGTTGGAAATCCATATATCTCAACCCAACTAGGAAAGCATTCTTGGGGGTTGCTCCTACAACCTTGTTACAAACATTGGTGCAACATAAGAGATGGACAGAAGGCCACCTTCAAATATTCTTCACAAAGCATTGTTCCTTCATACAAGGGCATGGCAAGATAAAGCTAGGACTTCAAATGGGCTATGCTATTTACAATACATGGGCTCTCAATGCCTTCCCAACACTATGTTATGTTGTGGTCCCATCTCTTGTTCTACTCAAGGGCATTTCCTTGTTCCCAAGGGTATGGCTCTCTCTCTCTCTCTCTCTCTCTCTCTCTCTCTCTCTCGTAATTGATCAAACATTTAAAACTCTATATATTGCAAAAGATAGGCTAAAAAAAGGAAAAAACCTCATATTTTTGTGTAAAGAAAATTAAACAGTTTTTTTTTTTTTTTCAATAAAACATGTTATAATAATAATAAAAAAAATTGGAAGCAATTTTCAAAATAAAGATTGTTGGTTAACAAGTAAGAAAATGAACTGATTCAATAAAGAAAACCAAACACATGGAAAACACAATGGATATCCATGGT
Source organism: Liriodendron chinense (assembly GCA_003013855.2). Classification (NCBI taxonomy): domain Eukaryota; kingdom Viridiplantae; phylum Streptophyta; class Magnoliopsida; order Magnoliales; family Magnoliaceae; genus Liriodendron; species Liriodendron chinense. Next base: position 1,803,808 of record ML058501.1, on the reverse strand, counting down.
TTTGCATGTTCCTGTCAAAATAACTATTTTTTGTTTTTTCAAAACAAATTATATCTCTAATAAATTTCTAACATGGAAAAACAAGAATGAGCTTCTTTCGTAGCCCTACCTCAGCTCCCATAAGGAATACTTATATCTCATATGCTAAAATACCCAAAATATCCTATTTGTGGCACAGGTGTAGATGTGGTGAGATCAATTACCATCTCTCTCATGGATAAATACTCCGTATCCATGGCGCATCCGAGAATCCTCAGCCAGAAATCTTCGAATCCATGAAGAAGAAGAAGAAAAGATGAAGCTTTTATTGAATAATAATCATTGTAGAATCTCTAATAACGAAATAAAACCATGAAAATGGGTGGCGCAAAACAGTAGAGCAGAGTTGACCAGCTGACCGGGACTGTCGGCCTATTGAAAATGGGTGTCGGCTGGTTGCAAATTTTCAAAATTGTCCAGTGTGAATCAAGCCATTCTCAATGTATTTCGGTCGGCCGACCAGCCCAATTTAGTCGACAGATTTGGACTAAAATTGTCTAGTGAGTTTGAACTATTTTTAGCGAAAAATATCGGTGAGTCGTTAGTGGGGTTCGGCCGACCGACAGGGGTCGTTGGCCGATTAATCTAGGCTGCTGACTGGCGATACTTTCTGGTCTTTAACTCCTTCTTTTGGTCCTTCCTATGATTCATCTTGGTCATGTATTCATCAACAACCCTCTCTACATCAGCTCCCTTCACTTTAAAAGAACTCGTCCTCGAGTAATTCTTGTTCGTTGTTGGCTCGTGGTACTCGAACAAATCTACAACGTTGAAAGTCCTTGAGATCTTGAACTCTTCTGAAAGGTCCACGATGCATGCATTGTCGTTAAGTTTTTGAAGGATCGGCACCGATCCAATCTTCTTATGCTTTAGCTTGTTGTAAGTACCAGATGGGAAACGTTCCATGCGTAGATGAATCATCACTTGATCACGAACTTCAAAACCCTTGCACACCGATGAATCATCCTTGCCCTTTGCCATTACGGCGTATACCTCGCCGGTTTCCTTTTATTACTCAACAAATTTATGAATGGTAATTAGAGAGTTCCCCTCCAGTTGAGAAGCTTCAGGGTATTTTTTTGGTGTCATAGGGTTAAAATGATTTTTTAACGATCCTTGGTGAACATGTATATGTTTTCCCACCCACAAATATTGGTCGCATCTCGATCTCATTGCCTTGGCCACCAAAGTAACATGTGGCAGGCCTCCATATCAACCACAATATAGAGAACCTCATCTTTATAGCTTTTAACAATGGAAAATGAGATAATGCATTAATTAGTTACCTTTGCCTCGTTCACCTTCTTCATCCAACCGATCGAATAAGGAGTGGCCGGGGTACTTCGTTGTAGGCAGCCACAACTTGTCCACTATAATTTTCGAGACAATATTCTCACTACTCCCACTGTTTATGATAATATTACAGACTTTGCCCTGCACAGTGAAGCTTGTGCAGAAGATGTTGTGCCGCTGTGAGTGCACTTCTTTCCTTGGAGCATAAAGTAGTTGTCTCACTACTAACAACTCACCATGATCTTTAGCCAGTCAATCTGCAACTTCTGTGTCCCCCTGATTTACTAACTTTAATCCAGCTAGTTCAAGACCTTCTTCCGCTGCTTCTCCTTCAACGCCTCCTTTGTTCGTAGTCAAGTGTGCTGCAGGGCGTTGAGGACAAGCATTCAACCAGTGGCCAAGTTGGCAACAACAGAGATAATGGTTCGACTTTGGCGGACCATAAAGGTTAAGGATCCTGTTCGGACCCGCTGTTGTGGGCTTTATACATTAAGGCCTTGACGAACCGCTTCCTGTATCACAGTTCATGGTCGTAGGAGGCTAAGGTCGTCCTCCCACTAGTTCCTTGTCTTTATTCAAAGTTGTATCCTAAGTGGGACCTATTATGGAGGCCCGTGTGTGATAGGGTCGTGCAGGGACCCGTGATAACTGTGTTTCCACCCAAGTGGCTAATTGGTTAGCCCCACTCAACGTCTAGACCAGATGCATCCAAACTCGATCTTGGATTGTGAGTCGCTGCCCACCGATGAACCGTTCTATTTGTTGCGCCTCAGATTAATATTTCGCCAAGTTGTTCCGTGTTGTCAGTTGCTGGAACACTTCTAGATATTTGGTTATGGATCGACATCCTTAACGACATTTTTGGTACTGTTGTCTCATCCAAGGCCATGTTCGAAAGGGGGACTTATTCTGGCGAGTGCGAGAGACCTGAAGTTATTCCCACCGTGCTGATGTGCTGGATTTTAGCTTGTACGCATCCAGTTTCACCTTTTTATTATCTGACACATCCATACAGTCGAAGTATTGCTCAACCTCTATCAGTTAATCGAGGAACTCCTCTATCCATTGCAAGTCATTAAAGCTAGGAGCATCAGCTTTGCCTCTACAATCTCTTTTTACTCGTTCCACATGATCATTTCCAAGCGCAAGCCGTCGTGACATGATGTCTTCAACGTCATCATCGCTGGGGTATGAGTCGTCTGGTGTAGCCCTACGGTTATCTACCTGGGGCGCTCTACGGGATACAAGGATATTCCGTATAGCAAGTACTGGTGGTTGTTGGTCGCCTTGGGCTTGGGGTGGAGCCAACGCTGTCGCAATTTTGTCGAGGGTTGCCTGTCACCTTGCAGAAGCAACCGATTCTCCTGTTTGTTACCTCAAAAGTTGCCGCCGTGATATAATCCCTTAGAGCACCGTCCTTAGGATGAATATCTGACCCTTCGTTAGTCATCATCTTCTCGAGGAATAAATATGTCAGTCTGATACCACTGACGTAGAGAGGATGTGCTAAGATCGATCACCGTCTCCCTCAATAGATAGATACCTTGAATCCACAAGGTGTTCTCGAATCCTCGAGAAGATAAAAGGAATTAATTCCTAAAAATATGAAATAATTAATTGAATAAATAAAATTGTGATTACAATGCTTTAAATAGAAAACCAAACTGTAGGACGAAGTATTAGACTCCAACTCCAAGTAAAATACCTAGAAAACCCGACTTACTATAAATAGTAAACTTACTATTTATAGACGTCTCTAGATAGTAGGAATATGAGACGTCTATAAATAGTAAGTTTAATATTTATAATAAGTCGCATTTTCTAGGTGTTTTAGTTGGATTGGAGTCTGATACTTCATCATAGGGTTTAGTTTATTATTTAAAGCAAGGTATCTATTAGGTGAGGGAAACAGAGATCGACCTTACCACATCCTCCCTACGTCACAACTCACTTACCCGACTCAAAGGGATTGGTTTCAAACCCAAGACCCCAACGAAGAGCAAGACCTCTAATTAACAAGCCGAGCATCATGTGTTTGCATGTCCTTCCTTGTTTTTATATTGATTAATATATAAATGTTTATAAATAATATAAATTTAATTATTAATATCAAGTTGAATGAGGATTCGTTCCAATCTTAATTAGGTCAACCTGACCTTGCTAGATATCAAGTCGAGTTAAACTACGATTGAATGTGATGCTCAAGTTGAAAATTTTCATGCTTGTTCAGATTTCAAGCCCATGGTTCATACCATTTGCATATGTGACCATAGCAAAGCACGCATACAGCCTAGGCGAGGGACTATGGTTCGGAGAGACGGTTGAGTCATGGTGGAACCAACAACGGATATGGCTCTACAGAAGGATGGCGTCATACTTCTTCGCCAACATTGACACGGCACTCCAATTATCAGGGCTTGCCAAGTCAGCATTTGTGATCACGGCCAAGGCAACTGAGGACGAGGTTTCTGAGAGGTATGAGCAGGAAATCATGGAGTTTGGGTCCACTTCTCCCATGTTCACCATCCTAGCCACGCTGGCGATGTTGAACCTCTTCTGTCTAGTTGGTGCAATCAAGTGGGTGGCCATGGGTGGTAATGTCAGAGACATTGAGGCATTGGCTTTGCAGTTTGTTCTATGTGGGGTGTTGGTCATCATCAACTGGCCCATCTATCAGGGGCTTTTCTTGCGCAAGGACATGGGCCGCCTGCCCACCTCAGTTGCATTTACATCAACTGGTTTTGCTGTGCTGGCTTGTCTAATACCCATGCATTAGAGCATGGGTCAGATGTAAAACATTCAGGAATATTTTGATGCAAACACCAAAACCATAGCTTTCAAGTCACAACCATTATTCAAATAACTCATTTTTGTGGAAAGGAATCATCTACAACACCAGTTTTACGCACTTAAAAGACCAAAGCTCTATGGGGTCCACCATTTGTATATTTAAAATCCACTCTCTACTGGGTTCTATCCTCGATTCCAGTCGCTGGGGCAAAAATAATATCCAGTTCGACTACTAATGTGGGCCAAGCCACAGGGAACAATGGGGGATTGGATGCCAACCGTAGGTTTGGTCTGGGGCCACCTTAGTGTATCTTTCATCAAACCCATCAACCAGGTATAACTCATTAGGATGATGTGAAGATACAATAATTAGCATCATCCAAAACTGAGGCTGAACTTAGAGGTTTTATGAGCAATTTTCCATTGTTGGCATTGGTGTACCCCACTGGTGCTTTTATAGTACTGATCATCTTTGGTGTATCACCTGATGGACAGGGTGGATTTACATATACAACTTGGCGGCCCTCGTAGAGTTTGTGTGTTTCACACGCTGCATAGGACAAGTGTTGTAGACGATTCGGATCCCATTTTTGTGTAATAGAATCAGGCCATATCTTCGGCGGGGCATATGCAGGTTTTCAATTATGATTTGTGCACCCATACACCAGCAATCTAGGCCATTAGTGCTTTTTATCTTAAGAAGACCACTGGAAATTAATGCATCTATAGAGGAAGAGGAATCGAATCACCTGAGCAAAAGAGAAAGTAAAGCACCCCTTAGGGCTTGTTTTGAGGCACTTTTGCAAGAGTGGGTTTCTGCAAAAGTGGGTTTCAAGCTTTTGCTTTTTCAGTCATTGGTCTGTGGCAAGTACGCTCGCAATGCCTATTCCAGTCATTGGTTTTCGTCAAGTGGGCTTCTTAACGCCTGTATCATTAAGTGGGTGATCTGTCAAGATCTGAAAAGTGCATCCAAACACACCATACTTGTTTGGCTCAAAACAGGGTTTAGGCCTCAAACGGCTTGCGGGGGTGTATCTAAATGGGGCCCATAGCTTCATTGTACACAACAGAATCAATGAACCCGATCGACTGGGCAAACGAAATGTTTAGCCCAACATCCAGGGCCCTGATTTAATGAAAAAAAAAAAGGACCCTCACCTGTAACTATGACATTAACTTGCAACTAAGGCCTTTAATCTTGATAGGTGAGCCCTGGTGTTTTTTAAGCCTTGGGCCTACCCGAATGTTTGTTCCCCTTGTAAAGCTTTTCTCCTAAATAAATTTTTTTTCTTTAGAACGGGGGGCTTCAATCTTGATCTGAGCTTGTGGGAAGTGTTCTTAATCAATCTAAAACCACCTCCCTAACAACTGTGAGGATTTTTCCAAACGTAACCGGAAACACACATGTAGGGGCTGGCGCGTGCGCCAAATGAAATATGGAGTGCAGAAAGGCGGGACCACGACACAGCTTAGGATATCGTTAGGAATCTTTTAGATTCAGTCCATCTACACCTTAGAATCACAGAGATTAGTGAGAATTGGATTAATATCCTCATCTTTGAGAATCTTTCTCCTGAATGGTAGGTTCAACACCATCTTTCTGCCCATGATCTCAACGCACTCTTTCACTAGAGCTTCACAAAGCAAGGTCACTCTAAAACGATCCGGGAACCTGTTTGAAATCTTGACGCTGCCTTCCCATTTATGTGTCCCCTCCACTAAGCTCGAATCATAGTCCCATTTACGTGTGCCCTCCATTAAGCTCGAATCTGGTCCGTTACCTCAGCCGACACCCCATGCCTGATTATTGTCCTCCTCTTCCAAATGGCTTACCATATTTCTAACTTATTGCCTCTTCTGTTGGCAGTTTGAGTTCCCAGCCTCCATTTTCCAGGTCATATATATTTTTTCAGCATCTATTCTTTTAACAAAGAGAATCTCTCTCCTAATGGAATCTCCAGCGGTAGGCTTGAGTGAACCTCCATGAGTTGAGTCATGATGGGCTATCGATCAAAGCAGATCCATTCCAAGTGGCTGTTAGAAAGATTTTTAAATTTTATTTGGACATAAGATTACTTGCTTGACCGAAATGCGAATATCTTTCCAAAGTCGATACCCTACTTTTGAGAATAATCCTTCACAACCAATGTCAACTTGTACATATCTAGTTTCTTACGGAAAATCCACTAGCACCCGATCACTTTTCTCCCAATGGGAAGCTCCACCAGCTTCCACATTTCATTCTTGTACAGAATATCCATCTCATCATGCATCGTCACCATCTACTTCGTAGCATCTGCATCTTCCACTAGTTCTTGGAAGGTAGATGGATCCCCCTCATCCATAATAAGGGCAAACACAACATTCGAGTCAACTCTATACCTCAACGGTAACCTGCGATCCATAGGTGGATCTCTCCTCAAGGGTGACTACTCCACCTCTTCATGTACCTTTATCTGTAACTCGACTTCTTGAAGTGTCTCACCTTTTTCTGTTTCAACGTCAACAACAGATTTTACCGCTTCCTTGTACTCATCCTTACGTAACAAAGAACTCTCATCAAACTTAACCTTTCAGCTGAGAGTGATCTTACATGAAACCCGTTCATACAACTTGTAACCCTTCACACAATCACCATAGCATACAAAAGTACACTTTTTTCCCTTTGGCCTAGCCTATCTCTCTTAAGTGACAGTACATGAGAGTAAGTATCACAACCAAATACACGCAGCCCTGAGTAGTCAACTTCATGATCACTCCACACTTCCTCTGAAATTTTACAATCTATCGGTGTAGATGGAGATTAATTCACTGAATAGCAAGTCATGTTCACAGCTTGAGTCCATATCTCCTTGCCCAATATTGAAATGTTACTCAATAAACTTCAGGCTCTTTTCAAAAAAGTCCAATTTATACATTTTGCCACATCATTCTACTCTGGTGTATGCCTGACTTTATTGTGCTTCACGATCCCCTCATACTTTTTATTTGTTAACACACACACCCCATTGTTATTACACCCACCCCCACTCTCAGTCACACTACAATGTTAGGCACCCCGACTTTGAGAATCAATGCTAAGACTATAGTGTTGAAACGAGGTTATCTTCATGATCCCCTCATCCTTGCATTATTGATTGCATTCTCTTGCAGTGAATTCTCCATCATTGTCCATCCTTAGTGTTTTCACCTTCGCCTTGTCCGTTTTTCAACTGTCACTTTTCAGACTTTGAAAGTTATAAAAAAACTTGAATTTATGTTTTCGAAAAAAAACCCACACATTTCTGGAGAAATCGTCAATGAACATAACAAAGAATGACGATCCCTCTCAATAAGCAACGGACAACGACCCCATACATTCGAATGCACATAGTCAAGCACACTTTTACTTACATGTTTTCTAATTTTAAAAGACAGCTATGATTTTTTACTATATATGTAATGCCAACATGTATTAAAATCATCAATTTTAAAACTAGGAATCAAACGACGATCAAGTATTACCTTCATATCGTGCTCGCTCACGTGGCCTAGGCGTGCATGCCACAAACGTACAAAAGTGGTCTCTACTACAGACGTTGCAGCTCTACCCGATATGGTATTCTCGATCAACTAATAAAGGTTTCTACTCCATTATGCCTTCATAACTATGAATGCCCCTTTTGAAGCATTCAAGATATGATCAAAATCGATGAACTTGCACCCTAGTACGAGAGCCCCCAAAGATATCAAATTGTTCTTTAAGTTCGAAACATGCCTCACGTCTGTTAAAATATGCCACATCTCATCAAACATCCTAATGCGCACTAAACCAAGATCAATCATCTTATAGGCATGATCATTATCCATAAGAACTAGGCCACCATCATACTATCTGTATATGGTGAACCAACTCCAATGAGGACAAATGTGGTACGAAGCTTCCAAATTCAAAATCCAATGGTTACAGAGATATCAAGATTTGAAAACGGTATACGTCTCAACCATCAGTCTCCTCCTTGAATTCCACTAAATTGGCCTCCCTCGATGAATCATATAACTTCTCTACCTTTTGGGTTTTGAGATTTGTACATTTCCTCTTTATATACCTTGTCCTACCACAATTCCAACACTTTTAACTTTCTTTTATCCTTCGACTTGGATATCGATCGTGACTTGCTATTTTCTTGCTCGGACTGCCTTCCCCGAGTCACCAATATTGCATCCGTAGATGTACAGTCGTCTCTATTATTCTTTCTCAATACTTCGATTAAAGAGTTGAGATAACGATATCAACATTCAAGGTATCCCCGTGACAAAAAGTATCCACCGAATACTCATATGACTCTAAAAGTGACATCAACAAAATTAGGGCTTTATCTTCTTCCTCGATCTTCACCTCCACACTTATCAGTTTGAAAATCAACTGGTTAAAAATTTTAATATGGTCAGAGAGATCTGACCCTTCCACCATCTTCAAATTGTAGAACTGCCTCTTTAGATATAGATGATTAGAGAGCGATCTCGTCATGTATATCATCTTCAACTTCAGCCATAAGGTCGCGACAGTCGTCTTCCTAAGGACATTGTATAGGACTTTATCGACCAAACACAATTGAATTGTACTAATCACCTTCTAATGAAGTTCATCACAATCATCTTCTTTCATTGAATTAGGATATATCACTTTACCAAGAAGTACCTGTTGTAATCCTTGCTGAGTTGGGAGGGCTTTTATCTTTACCTTTTATAACTCAAAGTTGTTTTTACCTGTGAACTTCTCTCTCTCGTATTCACATTTGATCCTTTCAATGCCATGTCTTATATTCGATCTAATACCCCAACCTGTTTCTAACCCTACTTGTTGGGCACGAAAGCAACCTTAGAATGAATCAAACAATACAATAGGGAATGAAAGAATGAGAACAAACCACAGAGAACACAAAGATTTTACGTAGAAAACCCTTGCGAGAAAAACCACGGCACAAAGCGACAATAATCCACTATATTAAAAAGTTACAAGAGATGGAACAACTTATAGAGGATAAAATCATAACTTTTCCCTTGCAAAACCTTACAAATCGCGTAGGCTCTCTCTCTCTTACACACACATTACCCTAATCGCGTTTTGAAGCACCCCTATATACTTTCGTACAAGATTAGAAATATAACCCACACTTTCTAAAAAACTTACGTGTTCTGTTTGGTTAACCCAACTGAGCCACGGTTGACCATAAACAATGCAGGGACTCATGGTTGACCAGAACAAACCAAAGTCGATCGTGGAACATCACAAGGAGATTCAATCGACCTTGTTGAAGATTGGTTGACCGAGCTTACTGACCAGATTAAAGGCATTCTAATAACAATCAGTAGATCCTTCGAGTGTCCATCCGATCTCCCTACGGGCATCCATGGGGATCTAGTCCTAGATCGCACGAGATTGGGTACCCTCACAGAGAGCTTATGCATTTTTTCGCTACTCTTTATTTTCCTTTTGCTCTATGTTTTTTTAAAAGAAAAGATTTCATTCAAAGAGGAGCGAAGTTGTATATGAATATTCGGGCAGTCTTGCATAAAAAAAACAAGCCCACCTATCAGATACCCCTAAACAGAAGAAATTAACCTCCTCCCCCTTGAGGCTCCCCAAACCCACTTTATCCAAGAATAGGTGCCCCCTAATTATAAGGAGCAACTTACTCGATAAAGTGAGCACTCGATGTGCCTGCGAGTCACTTCCCCAATGGGCCACTAAGTTTCCATCCGCCACTAAGTTTACATCCCTAAGAGTGTGAGAAATTTTAACATCAAATCTACTCCTAAGAGAGTCAGACTTAGCCCGCCAATACCACATGGCCCACAAGATAGGGGGTTGCTTGGAACCTCTAAATCGCTCACTACCTTCACCCTTGTGAGCTCGAACTTTGCACACCTAGAGAGGCCCTCAACCACTGTCCTGACTTCTACCCATGTAGTTGACCCGAATCCATAACCTAAGGAAAAAGCAAACACTAGATCACCTTTCTTATTCCTACACACCCCTCCACCCCCCAAGGGGCCTGAATTACCCTTCATTGATCCGCCAACATTAATCTTGTGCCAATCCTGACAAGCCTAACCCACTTAATCACGATCAAGCTCTTTGGAATCTAAGTGGCTACATCAACCCTAAGGGAAGAAAGCATTGTTACCCCAGACGGTTTTACTCTCCTTGTATTTGGAAGGGACAAGGAGATGAGGAAAATCCAATTCTGGAAACTAGTGATCATTGTCTGCGAGTTAATCCAGGAGCCTTCAAAGTGGTCATTGTTCCTTGCCCACTATAGTTCCCAAAAAAACAAGACTGGGAATCACGCCTCGTAAGAGGAGAAAACGATTGACACCTGCAACAATCACCCACCACCTGGTGACCTTACTAGCAACCAAGGAAGTGGAGGAGTATGAGAGCTCGAACGAAGCAGCAAAGTGGCCCTAAACCATTCTTATTGTCTCTCCCATAGAGAACAGATGGTCAAGTGACTCTATTTGGTGCAACGTCGCTGAAGACTACGCACAACAAACACACTTCAATGCCAGGGTAATATTTTTTCCCTGAATTCTCTCATTAATAGGCACCGCCCTGTGGATTACTTTCCATGTGAAGAGAGATATCTTCGGAGAGAGTTTTGGGTGCCACACCCATTTGGCCCAAGCTTTCCTTTCTCCGACGACTCTGGAAATCTGTCAACCTAAACTAATGTTGAATTCTCCCGAAGAAGCTCTCGTCCAGATGCTCTTGTCTACCTTGGGTGAGGTGCAAAACCCCTTATCCAGATATGATCGATTACTACCTGGAGGACCAATGGCTGTAAGATCGAAGGCGAAAGCAGGCCATCCGGGCCTACAACATCTTTTACTATTACATAAGCTAGCTAGGAAGAACGATTCTCCAAGCGTTGAGTGGGCCTAAGCTAATCCAGCCGTCCTCCTAGAGATTACATTCCCCTTGGCCAATCAGCTAGTGAGCTTGAGCAGACACTACACGCAGCAGAGATTTGTTATTCTTCCACATAGGCAACGCACAGGTAGAAGCAGTCTCGAAGCCAACTGCCACTATTTTTTTGGAGTATTTGGCACTAAGGAAAACTTCCCAACAGCCAGACGTAGCATGAAAGATGACATTCCATGCCATCTTCATCCTAAAAACATGCATGACAGTCTTGAGATTTCTGACGCCCAACTGATGTAGAGCAAGAACCCCCTGGTGAATGATGTGGATCAAGCATATTCCTTTATCACATGGACCGAAAAAGACTCAAGGAAAAGTGCAAAAACTCAAGACATTTTAGTTGCACTACGGATTACCTGATGGTTCTGGTCAGTCACCTAAAACTAATTCAGAAAATCAAGTCCGTCTCTAGACGATTTTGACCGCTTTCAATCGCCTGACAAATTGCCTGTTGGCTCTGGTCCATCGCCCCACTGGGTGAGACATATTTGTGTAAACTTAAGCCAAACTTGTGCGATTTTTCTAATTTGGTTTCCTTATTTAATTTGGACTTCTTTACTGAGTATATAGGATTTCTTTAGGTTATAATACTATTTTTAGACTCTTTGTTAATCATCTCTTTCATATTATTAATCAAAATTTTGTCTTTTGTCGTTCTTTATCTCGTGGATTCGAGGAAGGTCCGTTGAGGATTCTGGAGAGCTCTATGGGTTTAGAGTAGCTATCCCATGAGGAAGATGGTGATCGACCTCACCACATCTCCCTACGACAAATGGTATCATAGCGACAACTCCCCTCGGACCGATAACTCTTTATGAAGGTTTGGACAACAATCCCATATTGGATGATGCTCCAGGGATTTATCGTCTCAAAGCGGCAGCTTCCGAGACAAGACTTGAGAATTTCCGACAAAAGAATTAGCAAGCCATCCAAGGGCTGTAGGCTGCCTACAATTGCAAAGTGGAGGCCGTAATACCATCCCGTGCTTGAGGTGGTATTTAGACTCCATTAATGGTTGGACAATGCACTCATGTTGTTTGTAACGTGATGGGAACAAAAAATCATAGAAACCCATATGTTTATGTCGACAATCGGGTAGATTAGAGGGATCAAGATGTCAAGATGAACGTCAATCTTAAGAGATTTAATGATGAAATCCCCATCAAGTATTTGTTTCTTGATGTAAAGCATTTCTTTGTCTACTTGGAGATTCTCAATGAAAGGAAGGTCTCATTGGTGGCATACCATTTAATAGGCGTTGCTGCGACTTGGTGATATTTAGTTCAGTGCAGTTGGGCGATAGAGATAAAGGCACCAGTCCGCAAGTGTTCATGGATGAAACGTCAGCTACTAGCATGATTTTGACACGACGATGATGATTCGAACGTCGAATTCATCGATGGCGTACAAGCAACCCCTGTGGAAACGACAAACCTACTAAAACTTTTAAAGCAGAGGGGCGGTCTTCCATACCTCTAGGAGATTTCGTCACAAAATCTGAGGATAATGTGTTAGTTATAGATGGTTGCACTAAAAATTCGAATGAGATTTCTGAAGTAAAGTCTAATAATATTGGGGACAAACACTTGTCACATGGAGATTTGAAAATTATTGATGAGTTGGCATCACATGCTCATTATTTTGACAAACATCAAGAAGAAAATGCACGTTTCATGCCGTAGATATAGTGTCATTTCCCGTTGAGATTCTTCCTTCATCAATATAGGAGAGCCCCGTTGAGTAGAACGGGCAAGTGGTCAATAAGATCTCTCCTGAAGAGTTGGTTCTGAATGGATGTGATACAAATTCAGCTAAGATCCCTGAAATACAGTCCACTCACATCTTAGAAGTTGTCCAACATTTTGGGGAGGTGGAGATCACTACTTTGGTCCTGAAAAACAAGGAGGAATGGCCTGTAGGCATCCTAAAAATTGTGAAAGCATTTTTGCAGGAATCCATGAGCATCCCAAAAAATGTCACACTAGCATTACCAGAATTCAAGGCGATCGTGGTCCCTAAACTTTTTTTTATTGTTTGTTCTTTGTGCAGGAGATTGCTCCCCAAACTTTCTAATTATTTGTTCTTTGCGCAGAAGATTGCTCTTTCTTAACTTGTGTTAGGCTTCGACAACACGAAGAATCCTTCTACCGAATAGCCCCCATCTAAGATAAAAATCAAAGAATTTTATTATTGTGTACCAGGAAGAGGTAAAAACGCATGTTATGGGATAAGCTTGTTGTAGAATTCGATTGTATATCACAAGCCCAGTCCGTTGAAAAGGTTAAACACGATTCGAGACCCAAGTCTAAAGAGAAACTCGAGGATGAGTTTATTTGAAGTAGAGGGATCTAATATAGAGAAAGAACCCTTGGTGAAGGATGTGGATAAATTACATTCCTATATCAGACGGATCGAAAATGACTTAAGGAAAAAGTGCAGAAACTAAACATATTACGATCGTCTGATGGTTTTGGTCAATCGTCTAAAATTAATCCAGAAAAATCAAGTTTGTCTCTGGACAATTTCAGCCGCTTTCGGTTGCTCGACAGGTTGCCTGACAACTCGGGTTGGTCGCTCAACTGTTCGGGTCCATCAACCGACTAGGTTCGACATATTTGCACAAACTTGCGCGATCTTTCTGATTCCATTTCCTTATTTGATTAGGACTTCTTTAGTGCGTATATAGGGTTTGTTTAGGTTAAATGCACTCATTTTAGAATCATTGTTAATCATCTCTTTCATATTATTAATCAAAATTTCAACTTTTATCATTCTTTATGTCATGGATTTAAGATTCTCTCTCGTGAATTCAAGGAAGCTCCATTGAGGATTCTGGAGAGCTCCGTGAACTTGGAGTAGTTATTCCATGTGGAAGACGGTGATCGACCTCACTACGTCCCCCGTGTGTCACTAAACCACCTTCGAATCTAGGGAATGAGATACTCTTCCAGCTCTTCTAGTGATACCACTTCTTTCCTTCTTCTCAACCCTAGAAAAAGATGTTAAAAGACATCTCGAAGTCCCCCAATAAGTTGGACAAAATCTTTTCACTATATAATAGGCAGCCTGCAGCGGTATTTTGATGTGCTGCAGGGCTTGCCTGAATTTATCTCCTGTGTGTATAGCCCCCTCATTCTGTTAATGAAGAAAAATTAATATTCCAAAAATAATAAAGGTTCCCTGCTCAGGAATGGAGCCATTTTTTTAAAGACATTTTATTGAAGAGAAACCAGGGAGCTATACAAAGAGGTAAAACCTTTGGGCAGACCCTCGGTACAAAAAATCACCTTGGCCCACCTATCATATACCCTAGCCTTTGACCCAACCAAAATCACCAGAGCCGCCTAGCCTAAGGGGTGAGAAAAAAAAAACGCCAAGAATGTGGAGAGAGACAAACAAGACCCCCTTTAGGTCTCCTTGAGCGACCCCAGACCTGCACAATCTAAAACTAGAGCCCCACAGATAGCCGACGGAAGGTCCCTCATATGCTTTAAGGAAATGTTGGATTAAGAATCGGTACCCATTCAAGCCAAACTATCCGCCACCGCATTTCTCTCGAGAAGAAAACAATATTCACTTCGATACCTTTTCTGAGCTCCGCATCCTAAGCCCATGAGTACCACCCAGCCCACATAGAAGGACTATCCTTATTGAGCATCTCCACCACAGACTTAGAATCGCTCTCCACAATGATTTTGGAAATGCCATGGGCTAAACAAAGGGAAATGATGTCAGCCACCGCCCTTACTTCTGCACAAGTGATCGATCCCTCCCCATAGGCAAAAGAAAAAAAAAAAAAAAAATCCCCTTTACTTCCTCTACACACCCCTTCTCCTCCCAAGGGCCCCTAGTTACCTCGCAATGAGCCATCCACATTCATCTTCATCCAACCTGGACGGGGACGGGCCCAATTAATGACCAAGAGTGACTTGTTCTTCAGAGTTAAAGGACATAATACAAGCACTTATAAAGCCAACCACAGGGAAAGGGAATTATCCTTAGGAGCCGGGAGGCTTGGACCCAAAATTCTCAACCAACTCTAGATTCTAATTGACGCAGGGAGGACGTGGTAGGTCGATCACCGTCTCCCCAACCGATAGTTTCTCGAATCCACGAGAAGAAATAAAAGATAAAAAGAGGAAATAAATTCCGAATAATTGATTTATTGATAATTGAATGAATAAAAATGGAATTACAATGCATATAAATAGGAAACTAAACCCTAGGTGAAGTATTAGAATCCAACTCCAACTAAAACTCCTAGAAAACGCAGCTTACTATAAATAGTAAACTTACTATTTATAGAAGTTGTTCAATCCTACTAGAACTCTTGGTTTTCGGCCAAAAATAGAAAGTTATCAAACGGCCTCAACCACGCTGTTCTACTAAATATTCTAAGCCCTTTTCATGTTGGGCACTAACTCTAAAACCATACGGATGCAAAGTTATGATCGAATTAAAACTTACTATAAATAGTAAAACTGAAAATAAACTAGCCTAATGACCGTCGATACGGTCGATTCTCGCGATTCCGGCTTGGGCAACCCGGCGTAGCAGGGTTGGTTGACTAAAGTAGCTCGAGCTACCCCAAATTGATATATTATACGTCCCGTAACTCATCCCGGATTGCGAGATATGACCGATTTACGGTCCTGACGGTCCGGATCACTTTCGACCCCGAACGGTCTTCTTTTGCTCCATCTGGGCCATGAAATAATCAGCGACCCGTTCTACATCAGTCTCCTCCACTTCGAAAGAACTCGACCCCGAGTTCTCGTCCAGCTTTGGTTCATGATATTCGTACAGATCTGCCACGTTGAAAGTCCTTGAAATCTCCATGTCATCCGGAAGATCAACAACGTAGGCATTGTCATTGATCTTGCGAATGATCGGTAACGGTCTAATCTTCTTTTGCTTCAACTTGTTGTAGGTCCCGGTAGGAAATCACTCTTTACGTAGGTGGACCATCACCTGATCACCTATTTCGAACACTTTGGCGCGCCGATGCTTGTCGGCCGCTTCTTTGTACTTTTCGTTCGAAGCCTATAATTTGTTGCGCACGTCTGCATATATGTCCATGATTCGGTCTGCCATATGTTCAGCCGTAATGCTCATGCCCGGAAGCTTGGGCAGGGGAACCAAATCGAGTGTGTGACGAGGAACGCACCCATAAACAATCTGGAACGGAGATTTTCCTATCGATCGGTTTACCATGTTGTTGAACGCAAACTCTGCTTGAGCCAGGGCCATGTCCCACTGCTTCGGTTTGTCACCTGAAAGGCAATGGATGAGATTCCCCAATGTGCGGTTGACGACCTCAGTCTGTCCATCTGTTTGTGGATGATAAGAACTGCTGAAGTGAAGTCGTGTACCGAACCGATTCCACAAGGCTCGCCAAAAGTGGCTAACGAACTTTGTATCCCGGTCTGAAGTGATCGTCTTAGGAATCCCATGTAGTCGCACAACCTCTCTGAAGAAAAGATTCGCAACGTGTATCGCATCAAAGGTTTTCTTGCACGGAATGAAGTGTGTCATCTTGGAGAATCGGTCTACCACCACGAACACTGAGTCCATGCCGCGTTGTGTTCGTGGGAGCCCTAATATAAAATCCATAGATAAATCCTCCCAAGGGGCATCTGGCACGGGTAATGGCGTGTAAAGACTGTATTTTGAGATTGTCCCTTAACGGTTTGACAAATATGACATCGTTGTACCACCCTGCCAACATCACTAGCAAGTTGCGGCCAGTAATACCGCTCTTCCACCATCGCTCGAGTCTTATCTCGTCCTAGATGACCGCCGAGGCCACCGCCGTGCAGCTCGATAATAATTTTGTCCCGTAACGAACGCTGCAGGATGCAAAGTCGATTTCCTTTGAAGAGGAAACCATCTTGAATTAGAAGGTCACTCGGGTGCCCCTCTTGGCACTTTTTCCACGCATCTGCAAAATCCTCGTCTTCGGCATAAAGTTCCTTGAGATAGTCGAATCCGATCACCTCATTGCTCACTGTAATAAGAAGGGATGCACGTCGGCTTAGTGCATCTGCCACCTTGTTTTGCTGTCCTGATTTGTGTTTCAGAACGAACGTGAATTCCTGTAAAAATGAAATCCATCTAGCATGCATACGATTCACATTAGTCTGAGTATTGATAAATTTTAAGGCCTGATGATCAGTGTACAGTATAAATTCCCTTTGAATAAGATAATGGCGCCAATGGCGCAGTGCCTGAACCACTGCATATAATTCAAGTTCATAGGTCGACCACTTCTGTCGTGCGTCGCTGAGTTTATCACTGTAAAAGGCAACCGGCCTACCCTCCTGAGAAAGGACTCCCCCAATGCCGATAATAGATGCGTCGCATTCTACCTCAAATAGCTTATCGAAATTAGGGAGTACCAGGACCGGGGTAGTGGACAACCGATGTTTAATTTCTGCAAAGCTCTTCTCAGCCCCATCGGTCCATTGAAACGGACCCTTCTTCATACAGTCGGTAATCGGCGCGACGATACTGCTGAAGTTCCGCACAAATCGACGATAGAAGGTCGCCAACCCATGAAAACTTCGTACCTCATGAATGTTTGTCGGAGTCGGCCAATCCCGAATAGCTCGAACTTTTTCTTCGTCCACTCGGATACCCGTGGACGACACAATGAACCCCAGAAACAATAATTGATCAGTTAAGAAGCTACACTTTTTCAGATTTAAGTATAGCTTGTTGTCGGCCAACACTTGTAGCACTTTTCTGATGTGGGTCATGTGCTCCGTTTCATCCTGACTGTATATTAGAATGTCGTCAAAGTAAATGACAACGAAACGGCCAATGAACGGCTTCAACACTTGGTTCATTAAACGCATGAAGGTGCTTGGTGCGTTGGTCAAACCGAAAGGCATAACCAGCCACTCATATAGCCCTTCCTTGGTCTTGAAGGCCGTTTTCCACTCGTCACCTGGCCTAATACGGATTTGATGGTATCCACTCCGTAAGTCTAGTTTCGAGAACACCTTGGAGCCCTCGAGCATGTCCAGCATGTCATCCAACCGCGGTATTGGAAATCGATATTTAATTGTTATTTTATTGATCGCGCGGCTATCAATGCACATACGCCATGTTCCGTCCTTCTTTGGGGTAAGGAGTGCCGGAACGGCACACGGGCTCATGCTCTCTTTAATAAGACCCTTACGGATCATTTCCTCCACCTGTCCCTGTAAAATTTCACACTCTTTCGGACTCATCCGATAGTGCGGTCGGTTGGGTAGACTGGACCCTGGGATAAGGTCGATGTGATGTTGTATGTCTCGCATGGGAGGCAACTCATCAGGTAACTCTGCAAGCCAAGTACTTCGAAATTCTTCCAGCAGCAGTTTAAGGCGTTGAGGAATATTAGAGGATCCTGGCTCCTCGCCTTTTACCATAACGGCATAAATCTCGCCCGTTTCCTTTGATTCCTTAACAAACTCGTGAATGGTAAGGAGAGAGTTCCCCTCCACTTTAGAAGCTTCAGGGTGTTTGTCTGGTGTCATAGGGGCCAAAACAATTTTCCGACCATCCTTGGTGAACATGTATATGTTTTCCCGTCCACTGTGAGTCACATCTCGATCCGATTGCCATGGTCGCCCAAGTAACATGTGGCAGGCTTCCATGTCAACCACATCATAGAGGACCTCGTCCTTATAGCTTTTACCAATGGAAAATGAAATAATGCATTGATGAGTTACCTTGGTTTCGTTCACCTTCTTGATCCAGCCGATAGAGTAAGGGATAGGGTGCTTCGTCATAGGCAGATGTAACTTATCCACCATAATTCTCGAGACAATATCTTCTCTACTCCCACTGTCTATGATCACGTCACAGACTTTGCCCTGCACGGTGCACTTTGTGCGAAAAATATTATGTCGTTGTGGGTGCACTTCCTTCCTGGGGGCGTAAAGTAGTCGTCTTACTACTAGCGATTCCCCATGATCTTCAGTCAGCCAATCGACATCTTCTGTGTCCCCTTCTTCGGCCTGTTCCAATTCAGGGTTGTCTTCTGTTGACTCACCTTCCACGCCGCCTTCATTCGTAGTTAAGTGTGCTGCAGGGCGTTGAGGGCAAGCGTTCGACCAGTGACCTGGTTGGCCACAACGGAGACAATGGTTTGGTCTTGGCCGACCATATGGGTTGGGGATCCTGCTGGAACCCACTGTAGTGGAAGCTGTATGTTGAGGTCTTGAGGAACCGCTTCTCCAGTCCCGGTTCGTGACCGTAGGAGGTTGAGGACGCCCTCCTATAGGCTCCTTGCCTTTGGCCAACGTTGTATCTTGAGTGGGTCCGGTGTTGGGATTTCGTGTTGCCGGATAGGGTCGAGCAGGGGGCCGTGACAACTGTGTTTCTGCTCGAGTGGCCAATTGGTTGGCCTCACTCAACGTCCAAACTGGATGCATCTGGACTCGATCCTGGATTGCAAATCGCAACCCACTAATGAATCGTGATACTTGTTGTGCCTCTGATTCTGATAAATTATTCCGTGTAGCCAATCGTTGGAATTCTTCAAGATATTCGGATACGGTTCTATTTCCCTGACGACAATTTTGGTATTGTTGGAACAAAATTTGTTCATAGTCGTTAGGGAAGAATCGAGCTCTAAGAAGCTATCTCATCCGAGGCCATGTTCGGATGGGTGTCTTATTCTGACGGGTGCGGGAAACCTATAGGTTTTCCCACCATGCTGAAGCACCGGATTTAAACTTATATGCAACTAGTTTTACCTTCTTGTCATCCGGCACTTCCATATAGTCGAAGTATCGCTCGACCTCTGTCAGCTAGTCGAGGAACTCCTCTATTCGAAGTAGGCCATTAAAGCTGGGAAGATCAGCTTTGCCCCGATAATCTCGTTCTGCTCGTTCCACACGCTCATTCCCTAGCGCCGGTCGTCGTACGAATATGTCTTCGACCTCGTCATCGCTTGGTTCTGAATCGTCTGGCGTAACCCTACGGTTATCCACCTGGGGTGTTCTACGGACAACAGGATTGTCCCGTATAACAATTGTTGATGGTTGTTGGTCGCCTTGGGCTCGAAGAGGAGCTAGCGATGCTGCAATCTGGTCGAGGGTCGCCTGTATACCTTGCAGGATCAACCGGTTCTCCCGTCGTGCTGCTTCGAATGCTGCCTCGAAGGCTGTCGCCGTTAGATAGTCCCTTGGAGCACCGTCCTTAGGATGAGGATCCAACCCTTCATTAGAGGTCATCGTCCTTAGGAAGAAACCTCTCTCTAATACCAATGACGCAGGGAGGACGTGGTAGGTCGATCACCGTCTCCCTAACCGATAGTTTCTCGAATCCACGAGAAGAAATAAAAGATAAAAAGAGAAAATAAATTCCGAATAATTGATTTATTGATAATTGAATGAATAAAAATGGAATTACAATGCATATAAATAGGAAACTAAACCCTAGGTGAAGTATTAGAATCCAACTCCAACTAAAACTCCTAGAAAACGCAGCTTACTATAAATAGTAAACTTACTATTTATAGAAGTCGTTCAATCCTACTAGAACTCTTGGTTTTCGGCCAAAAATAGAAAGTTATCAAACGGCCTCAACCACGCTGTTCTACTAAATATTCTAAGCCCTTTTCATGTTGGGCACTAACTCTAAAACCATACGGATGCAAAGTTATGATCGAATTAAAACTTACTATAAATAGTAAAACTGAAAATAAACTAGCCTAATGACCGTCGATACGGTCGATTCTCGCGATTCCGGCTTGGGCAACCCAGCATAGCGGGGTTGGTTGGCTAAAGTAGCTCGAGCTACCCCAAATTGATATATTATACGTCTCGTAACTCATCCCGGATTGCGAGATACGACCGATTTACAGTCCTGACGGTCCGGATCACTTTCGACCCCGAACGGTCTTCTTTTGCTCCATCTGGGCCATGAAATAATCAGCGACCCGTTCTACATCACTAATGATTGTCCTCACCTCGTTCCCTATCCGATGGGGCTGTACATCAAGCCGAGTCAAGTCGAGGTGGGCTAAGCTTGGCTTGACTTGTTTGTGCTCTACTCGAGCTTGACCTCGAGCTCACCCTCGAGCTTACCATTGGAGCTTGTTTTGTTTGCGAAATATTTCGAGGCGAGCTAGTGGATCGAGTCGAGTCGAGTCGAGCTCTCCTAGAGCCGAGGCGAGCCTGATCCCACCACAATTCATTATATTTTTTGCTACAAAATACAAATTAAAAGTCAACAACATTATGTATGTCCAAAAAGGCTCACCATGGTCAGTGGACCAATATAAGTTTGGGTCTGGGTAGCCTGCTGGACCGAGCTTGGGTCTAACATGCATGGCCCAATCAATGTTTGCTGGACTGGGCCTGGGTCTCACATGAATGGCAACACTATGTTGATGCACTAGCTTAAGAATTAGGTTGATCCACTGGTCAGTGGAGTCACGGTTTGCAAAACAAACAGACTGCTCCAAAAAACCTTAGCTAAAGTTTTCTAACCGTTCACCATTCACCATTTTCTAATATTGGGGTCCACATCACTATCCCTACTGTTTTCTTTGGTGGGGTCCACTTGAGCTTTGGATCTACCTCAATCTTCAGATCATGCGCTAAAATGATCTCTCCAAATGAATGGACAGTGTGGATACCACACATACATCATGGTGGGGCCCACAAAAGTTGGAGAGGTGTAGGTGAATGGACAGGTGTGGTGTGAGTGGACGAGTGCAGCCAGACAATGGACAGGTGTGGGTGACAGGGTGAGTGGACAGGAGCGGTCCAGACGCCGATTCCCTATGAAATCCTTTAGCAGGATTTAGGAAGTTTCTGCGGGAAGCAGATTAGCTGGTGCACCCTTGGTGTATTGACGTCACCAAGTTCTGTCGCCCCAACTGTGATGTGCGTGTTATATCCGAACCGCTCATACATTTGGCGACATAGTGATAAGACTTGATCCTAAAAATAAGATGGATCCAAAGATCAAGTGGACCACACTGCAAAAAGCAGTGGGAGATTGAACGTCTACCATTGAAATCTTCTGGGGGTCACAAAAGTTTTAAATAGATCTAATATTTGTTTTTACCCTTCATCCAGGTCCGTGTGACCTTATGAACAGTTTAGATGGAAAATAAACATCATGGTGGGACCTAGGATATTTTTAACAGTGAGAATCATTTTTGCGGTGTGGTCCAGTTGAGATCTGGATATGACTCATTTTTTGGGTCATGAGCTAAAATGATCTCTTCAAATGGATGGACGATGTAGATATATGAAATACACCATCGTAGTATGGTCCATCGTTTGTACCTTCACTGTGCTCGAAGGACTAACACTCTCGTCTGAGCTTGACACATACCCACTGTAACTCACACCAGCAAGGTAGCTGGTGTAGGGTGCACCAGCCAATCCGCTTCCGTTCCTACACTGGGATGCAAGGTGGGGCCCACCATGATGCTTCTTAGAAATCTAAGCTGTTCATATGTTTTGTGAGATTATTTTAGGACGTGCGGCGAAACATCAAGCGTATCCAAGACTCAAGTGGGCCTCAGAAGAGGAAATAGTGCGTATTTAGTGACCACCGTTTAAACATTCGTATGGCCACAAACTTTTCCTATCAAACTTTTTTTTTTCTTCATTTTTTCACTTCATCTTAGTGGTAATGACCTTGTAAACGGTTTGGATGGGATACAAACATAAAGGTGAAGCCCAATAAAGTTTCAATGGTAGGAAACTCCTTTTCCCATTTTTCCTCTCGTGCGGCCCACTTGAGTTTTGGATCCACCGTATTTTTGGTCGCACATCCTAAAATGATCTTGTAAAACGTATGGACGGGTTAGATTTCTAATAAACATCACGGTGGACCCCACCTAGCATCCCAACGGTGTAGGGAAAAGAGGCATTCGCATTACCTTGTTCAGAAGAAATAGAATAGGAGAAAGAGGAGGAGAGCTGCGGAAGATTCGCTCTACTTGCTCGTAGCCACTGGATGCCAGACTAGTCTGAGAGAGAGAAGATTTGAGAGAGGGAAAGAGAGGTGTGGGGCCGAGCAACGGGTTAGGGTTTCGGAAAAGAGAGGGAAGAGGGACGGTAGAGTTTTTGAAAAAGAGAGGGAAGAGAGGTGTGGCCTGCAGCTGCGGGTGTGATGTTAGGGTTTTTTTTTTTTTTTTTTTTTTCAAACTACCTATATAGGCGGTAAATCGAGCAACTCGAGTCGAGCTGATTCGAGGTGAGCTTCGAGTTGAGTCGAGTCGAGTCGAGTCAAGGGACTGGTTGCTTGAGCTTGACTCGATTTTAACTCAAGCTTCCAAATTTTAACTCGGCTCATGACCAGCCCTACTGTCCGATCCTTCCAGGGCCTTCCATTCCTCTCTAACCATATTTCCAAAAAAAAAAAAAAAAAATACTAGCCCTGGGAGCAGACCGCACATGGAGGACACAGTCTCTGCAGTAAAAGCATCCGCCACCATTGCAGGGCTCTCCCAAACACTGACTGCCCCCAACATTCAAAATGTCAAACAGCAGGCCCAACTCTTTTTAATTTTTTCTTTAAATAGCGGTTAGAAAAAATTGTGAAGTTGTAGATGCATGATTTCCAACCCGGCCAACACAAGCAAACAACCGTCGTTACGGAACCAAAAATCTGGATATTCTAATCATAAAAAACAATGTGCACTACCCAAAATATTCGAATTCTTGTGTTGCTCATCTGATAATTGGAGTGGTTGGATTCTTTATTGGTATGATCATCATGTTGGGCACATACGTTTGATAAGTTGGACATCCTACTCATTTCAGGTGAGCCCCACATTTCTCAACCTTATCCCTTTTTTAAAGAAAACCAAAAGGTTGTTTGCTAATCTCCCTTTAAAAATTACCACATAGTAATTAATTTTTACCAGTGGATATACATGTGCGCCCACACACATATATACATGAGAGAGAGAATAACCTGCACGCCTTTTTAGGTGAAAACTCATGTGCACCTTCGCACGTGTTATAGACACTAAACCCAAGAGTCCACGTGATGCAGCAGTACCCTATGAAAGTGTTGGCCCCAAAATTTTGTCAGTCACCCATGGTCCAACATGTGCATTGAGAAGGATATATCACCACTGGTTAAAAAAGCAGCCACAGACTTCCTTTTTGGAGCATTAAAGAGTGTAGGGCCTCTCTTGTACTTTTTGGGCCATTAAAGAGGCAATGCTTTGCACTCAAACGTGTGACATGTACAGTGTGGCGATAGCTTTCTTTGTATTTCATGATTTACTTTTGCGGAGCACACCAGCTCTGAGAATTTCATCTTGAACTTCTACGTTGATACTCTTACGTGTTGTCTTACTAGCCATTGGATCTAGTACGGGCAGACCGGCCAGGCCACCTATTGGCATCACATCTTCCGCATGTCATGTGGTAAGATGGATTCTACCGTGTTCCTTGGCTCCACCTGAACATCTCCCGTAGACTTCCTCTGTATACGATGGAATAAGAATCTGCCCCTAACTCCACCAGAGATTATAGAATAAGTATCTACTCTCAGCCAGGAATGTTTATCTCCCATCCAACCTGTTGATAAGGCCACACAGGCCTGAATGAAGGGAAAGCACAAATATCAACTTGATCCAAATATCTACAGTAAGCATTGAATTACCTCTGTTTCTTGTGGTGTGCTCCACCTGAACATTTAATCTACCTCATTTTTGGGCTCATGTCCTAAAATGAGCTGTCAAAATGAATGGACGCAATTGTTAACCACACACATCTTGGTGGGGCCCACGTTGCTTTGACACCAGCCAGCTGGTAGCTTGCTGGTACTGGATCACAAGCCAAACAGCATCCAAGGAGAGAAGGGTATGCACCTCTCTTTGAAACTAAGGAAGCAAAGGGTGCATATAAGATGCATACAATTTCGGTATTTGTGGACGGTTGTATGATTTGAATATACAGAAGAACTTATGTACTAGAAGAGGGAGTGAGGCGAGGATGGTTTGGCATGTTGGAGCTGAATTTGTTTTGGTTTCTACGGATTCTCACTCAATCAGTGCGTTGGAGGCTGTGTATTTTTGTACGGCTGTAGGTATATATGTACTGGAGTCTGGGCCGTCTGCTCACTGTCAACAGGATTTTTCGGTTTGCCAACAACCTTATTTGCCCAGCTAAGCACTGACATTGTCAGTACTGACTGCATTAAATGCAGCAGTGCTGATGTTTTCTAAGCTGGACCAATCAGCTGGCGTCCTCAAACAGGATAATCCTATTGAGGATGAGCAGATGGTCTGGTGTACTGTTCTACCCACGTTGCAGTAACTTGGTTCGGGCACAACTAGAGCTCAGCTGACCACACCTTTCAGACCGTGGTAGACTGAGGGAAGATAACCTTGTTGAAACGCTGACGTCTTAGTATGGATTCCCAGCATGGGGGTGGCTAATATTGAAGTGTTACTAACGGGTGTGTACCAAGAGTGGGATGTGTGTACAAACCTTAAAAGAATAAAAAAAAGAAAGAAAAAAAAAACACAAAGCCCAACTGACCCAACCTGAAATTTAAGTTGTTACTGGGCAGGTTGAATAGAATTTAGGTTGGAAATGCACAACCCAACACCAGCACAGGTTAGAATTTGCTTGAGGACAACTGGAAATATGATATTCTATGTTGGAGAGCCTTCAAACGATGTGTGCAGATAGGGTGCTCAGACCGGTCGGGCGATCGGTCTGATGTTGTGTCCCAGATGCACGTAAAGGCTAGATCTTTTTCTGTGGTGCCCCAGACCGGTCGGGTGACCGGTCTGCAGGGGGGCTGGAAATATGATATTCTATGTTGGAGAGCCTTCAAACGATGTGTGCAGATAGGGTGCTCAGACCGGTCGGGCGACAGGTCTGACGTTGTGGCCCAGATTCACGTGAAGGCTGGATCTTTTTCTGTGGTGCCCCAGACCGGTCAGGCGACCGGTCGGTGGTAAGGCAGCAAGCAGAGTCCGTTTAGGATTCTTCCCTGGACGTTTTTTTATGTTGGGCGACTGGTCGAGCGCCCACGCGGTTTTCTTACGCAAGATGAGGGATTGCATAACAGGTTGCTAATTTGGATTTTCTACCTATTTAAAGGGTTGTAATCCGTATTTAGTTAGTACCTAAGGTGTCCAAGGTTTTCTAATCGTGTTAGGAAGAGGGGAGAGAGGTGCGTGAGAGAGAACTTGGGGTTTTCTTTGTTTATTCCTTGCTTGTGGGCTGTCAATCTCTATAATCTTTTGTTAATCATAGTGGATCGCTTTGTGCCGTGGTTTTTTTACCCGTTGAGGGGTTTTTCCACGTAAATTCGGATTCTCTTATGGTGAATGCTTGTGTGTGACTTGATTGCATAGTATTTCTCGTTTGTTCTCGCATTACTCCACGCGTTTCGAATTCCACTTTCGCTACCGGTTTTCCCAACAAGTGGTATCAAAGCTATAGTTGGGGTGGAGTAGAATTTGAATTTGAGACAAGAAGATGGAATCAGGTGCAAGGTTTGAGGTAGAGAAGTTCTTCGGAAAAAATAATTTTGAGCTATGGAAGGTGAATGTTGAATCCTTCCTAGTTCAGCAAGAGTTTGATGAAGCTCTTGAAAAGCGACCCGAGGTTATTAAAGATGATGAGTGGATGAGGCTCGACAAGAAGGCCAGAACCTCAATCATGTTAAACCTTTCGGATGATGTTCTCTATCATGTCATGAAGGAGAAGACTGCAGCTGAAATGATGATGAAGCTAGAGAAGGTTTATGCTAAGAAATCTCTAGAGAATCGCATGTATGTGTTGATGCAGTTGTTCACTTCGAGGATGGCTGAGAGAACTGAGGTGGAGGACCACCTGAGCACTTTTTAATAGGCTGGTTTGCAAGTTGGTGGAGATCGATGAACTGATGAAGGATGAATATTAAGCATGCATTCTGTTGAATTCTCTTCCAGATTCATATGAGTTGTTCAGGGACTCTATGTGCGTTGGGAGGGAAACCATAAGCATCGAGACCATTATCTCAGCCCTCAAGTCAAAGGCGATGGGAAAGAAAAATGGTGACGTGACTTCCCTTTATTCCTCAAAGGCACTAGTTATGAGAGGAAGAAGTTCCGAGCATGGAGGATATTCGAAATCAGAATCTAAGGCCAAGGGCAAAGGAGAGGCTAAGGTGAAGTGCTGGAATTGTGGTCAGGAGGGCCACATGAGAGGGGATTGTCAGAATCTCAGGGTGAAGCAAGAGAAGTATGAAAATTCTTATAGAGAGGGAGCCAATACCGTAGAGGACGGTGGCGATCTTTGTAAAGTTCTGATTATATCTTATATCTTGAAAGGGATCTCACGGTAATAGGTGGATCTTAGATTCAGGGGTTTCATGTCACGTATGTCTTGACCGGAGTTCATTCACAACATATAGGGAGTATGGTGGAGAATCGATGTTTATGGGTGATGAATTCGCTCATAAGGTTGTGGGTGTTGGTACGATGCGCATCAGGATGTTCGATGGGATCGAACAAGTCCTGGAAGATGTGAAGAACGTTTCGAAGATAAAGATGAATGTGATTTCTCTTGGTGCACTCGAGGCGAAAGAGTGCGTGTTTATCAGCCGCGATCGTTGTTGTAAAGTGTTGAAAGGGGCACACGTGTGTATGAAGGCACGGAGGTGTAGCCATCTTTACAAGTTGATCGGGAGCACAATTCACGGTGGAGCTGCAGGATCGGCAGCGAGATCCATGGTTGCTCGTATGTGGCAAGTGCCCAAGGGCCACATGAGAAGAGCAGTTAAGGGCGTGGATGTGCAAGGTTAGAGTCGATAGTGGCATGAGAAGCGATGGAGCTATGATTAAAGATGAGATGACGTTGCGAGGATGGTGTTGATTCGACGTTTGAAGCCTCGGTGAAGATTGTTGGAGAGCCTTCAAACGATGTGCATAGATAGGGTGCTCAGACCGGTTGGGCAACCGGTCTGACGCTGTGGCCCAGATGCACGTGAAGGCTGGATCTTTTTCTGTGGTGCCCCAGACCGGTCGGGCGACCTGTCGGTGGTGAGGCGGCAAGCACAGTCTGTTTAGGATTCTTCCTTGGATGTTTTTTTGTGTTGGGTAACTGGTCGGCCGATCGGTCGAGCACCCACGCTGTTTTCTTGCGCAAGACGCGAGATTGCGTAAGAGGTTGCTAATTTGGGTTTTCTACCTATTTACAGGGTTGTAATCCGTATTTAGCTAGTATCCTAAGGTATCTAAGATTTCCTAATCGTGTTAGGAAAATGGGAGAGAGGTGTGTGAGAGAGAACTTGGGGTTTTCTTTGTTTATTACTTGCTTGTAGGCTGTCAATCTCTGTAATCTTCTGTTAATCATAGTGGATCACTTTGTGCGATGGTTTTTTACCTGTCGAGGGATTTTTCAACGTAAATTCGGATTCTCTTGTGGTGAATGCTTGTGTGTGGCTTGATTGCATAGTGTTTCTCGTTTGATATCGCATTACTCGTTTCGGCTTCCACTTCCGCTGCCGGTCTTCCCAACATTCTACTTGTGTTATATATGCGAAACACTAGTTTGATAACTGATAGCGTGCAGTACTACCTTGTAATTGATGTGCTAACCGGGCTGGCACTGGTAGCCCCAAAGCAATACTTTCACTGACTGAACTTTAGGTGGGACACAAATGTTAAAGAGAAAAAAAAAAAAGGTGGGACGCAAATGCATCAGATCCACCCTGTCAATCAACCGCATCTTTACATTTTCACCATGTATCCTAAACAACAGTCAAATCCAAGATTTAGGTGGGCCACACCATAGGCAAAGGTGTAAAATCATTCATAAGAGCTCTAAATTCACGTGGTTTGATCCACATGAATATATATTGGAATGTGATTATTTATTCAGAAACTATTTATCCTGGTTTTGCACATCAGATGAGTGGATTTGATAGCATATACATAGACCCCAAACTAAATTTGGACAATTTTAATGGTGGGCTTCCCATGTCAACTGTTTTCCATACTGTGGCCCACCAAGTGTTGAATAAGATGATTTTTTAGCCCTAGTACTAACACATGACGGCGCATCTGATGGACGGGGCAGATCTCATTGAAATAAAGTTCTTCCATCTGCTCAGCCACGAAACTCAAGCAGGTGTGCCTTATGTTGTAATATTCTGTTCTGTCCATGAGAGACAGAATTCTACAATATATTACAACTATTAGTGACAGATGATTATATTTGCTAACTCAACCTAAATTTATTTTCCCAGGGGTAGGGTTGAGTATTCAATACCATAGGTTAGGCTTGGTTTCGATCTCATTGGCTTGTTCTTAATGCTCAACCGACCTGACCCATCTGAGTTACACCATTGAGTTCCATACATGCACCTTCTATAATGGGTACATAAATGTTATACGTACATGCATGCACATATGTAGAAGTAACAAATGCATGTATGTATTATGATTATATAGGAGGGAGTTGAATTACACTGTTATCTGTATTCATCCATCATTTCATTTAGTCCCTGGAAAATACTCAAGGTGATTATCACGCCTGTATGGTTACAGCTTATTTTTGCACAAGGTGATTTTGATGATGGGTTCAACATATTGGACGGGTTGGATGTCCCACACACATGAATGGTTACGAGTTATCCACTGGGTGGACTGTAACTTATAGTCCAACCCATTGGACATGAGACCACCTCTTTTCTAAATATCAAAAATATCTGCCCGCACCCAAACAAATAAGAGAGAGAGAGAGAGAGGATGGGAAGAGAGAGAGAGAGAGAGAGAGAGAGAGAGAGAGAGAGAGAGAGAGAGAGAGAGAGAGGATGGGAAGAGAAGGGTATGCACCTCTCTTTGAAACTAAGGAAGCAAAGGGTAGGATTGCATTTAAGATTTTTGCAATTTCTGTATTTGTGGGCATTTTTATGATTTGGATGTACAGAGCAACTCATGTTCCACAAGAAGGGTTGAGGTGGGCATGGTTTGGCATGTTTGGAGCTGAGATTTGGTTTGGTTTCTTTTGGATTCTCACTCAATCAGCGCGCTGGAGGCCTGTCTATCGTTCCACCTTCAAAGAAAGGCTCTCCCACAGGTACGTACCATTCTACTCATGTGGCACTGAAATCGGATTGCCTACTTAGCTTCTTAGTAGGCTTTTATCGTACTGAGTAAACTCTTTTGGGCCCACAGTGACTGTATGTAGTATATCCACGCCGTCCATCCATTTTTCCAGCTCATTTTAGGGTTTGAGCCCAAAATTGAAGCATATCCATTGCTCAAGTGGACCATACCTCAAGAAACAGTGGGAATAATCATTTCCACCGTTGAAACCCTTTTAGGGCCCACAGAGATGTTTATTTGTCATCCAACCTGTTCATAAGATCACGCAGACATGGAGGAAGGGAAAACATAAATACCAGCTTAAGCCAAAACTTCTGTAGGCCCCAAGAATTTTTCAATGGTAGATGATCAATTCATATTATTTCCTGTGTTGTGGTCCACTTGAGGTTTGGTTATGCTTCATTTTTTAGAACAGGTCCTAAACTTATGTGTTAAAATGGATGGACGGGTTGAAAACCATAGGTCCGGTTTAGATTGGGTTGAGGATTCTGGCAAGTGGCAACCCTAGGTATAATACTCCACGTGTATAATTATACACGGTAAACACGAGTATTTTTTTTTTTTTTTCTGCCGTATTGGAACCTGTATAGAGGCCTGATGGATCATTCCCAGAAGGTGGACCCATGGTGCAGTGATCCAGAACGTTGATCCTATGGGAAATACCCACCCCAAGTTGGCGATGAACTAAATCTTTTCCAGATTGGAAGATCCCAGACATTGAATCTTGGGTCTTTTTTATCCTAACCGTCTG
Source organism: Liriodendron chinense (assembly GCA_003013855.2). NCBI lineage: Eukaryota > Viridiplantae > Streptophyta > Magnoliopsida > Magnoliales > Magnoliaceae > Liriodendron > Liriodendron chinense. The sequence goes on along the minus strand of ML058501.1, from coordinate 1,772,884 downwards.
TCTCTCTGCCACTCATTTAAGGCTTATAAGGGACACTAAGTCAAGGGTCTGGATTACAAAAACATAGGCCCCATTTCTTATAAAAGGATTTTAAAGCCCACATGTGTGACAAAAGCACACGGGTGAGTATTTTGCATCAGATGGGTCATGGTTTTCAAATCTCCTCTTTCGATTGGTAGATCGAGTGCCCCACAGAATATCGAAGGGGATGTCAAAACAATTTTATTTTTCAAGCTGTCTTTTTGTTTTCTACCTCTGTGGGCCTGTGGCTCACGTGAGGACTGGAACATCCAAATTGTAGGCCAAAAGATCTGATCAGGTGAGAAAATAGTTGCTACACCCACACGTTAGCTACGCTAGCTACGCCGGGTGTAGCAATGACCCTGCCACGATGTATTAGTTGTATCCACGCCGTCTATCCATTTGGTGAGATTATTTTAGGGCATGATATTAAAAATGAGGCAGATTCCAAGCTCAAGTGGATCCACCACAGAACATAGTTTGGATTGAACGCCAACCGTTGAGTGGATCCACCACAGAACATAGTTTGGATTGAACGCCAACCGCTAAAAACTGGCACAAAAAATAAGGCAGATCCAAAGCTAAAGTGAACCCATAACAGAACATAATGGGGATTGAATGCCAACCGTTAAAAACTTCTTGGGAGCCACTGGAGCTTCGAATCTGCCTAAATTTTGGTATCATGCGCTGGTAACCAAGGTGGGGCCCACAGTGATGTTTTTTGATGAATCCACCCCGTCCATCCGTTTTGGGAGCTTATTTTAGGAAATAAAAACAAAAATGAACCGGATCCAAGACTCAAGTGGGCCTCACTAAAGGAAAAGGTGGGTAGGTAAATTACTACCGTTGAAACCTCCCTGGGGTCCACAGTGATGTTTATATGACATCCATACCGTTCATAACGTCACTACTACTGGGATGAACTGGAAAAACAAATAATATCCTGATTCGAAACTCATGTGGCTCCACAAATATTTCAACTGTGGACGTTCAAATCTCACGTTTTCGGCCCACTTGAGTCTTGGATCCGGTTTATTTTTGTTTTAGTATCCTAAAATAAGCTCCCAAAACGGATGGACGGTATGGATTTATCAAAAAACATCACTGTGGGCCCACCTTGGTTCCCAGTGCAGGAAATTCCTGCGCAAGGCTTTCGCAGGAAATCCACGCCCCCTAAAATGGGCGCGGATTTCCTCCGAAAGCCTTGCGCAGGAATTTCCTGCGCTGGTAACCAAGGTGGGGCCCACAGTGATGTTTTTTTATGAATCCACCCCGTCCATCCGTTTTGGGAGCTTATTTTAGGACATAAAAACAAAAATGAACCGGATCCAAGACTCAAGTGGGCCTCACTAAAGGAAAAGGTGGGTAGGTAAATTACTACCGTTGAAACCTCCCTGGGGTCCACAGTGATGTTTATATGACATCCATACCGTTCATAACGTCACTACTACTGGGATGAACTGGAAAAACAAATAATATCCTGATTCGAAACTCATGTGGCTCCACAAATATTTCAACTGTGGACGTTCAAATCTCACGTTTTCGGCCCACTTGAGTCTTGGATCCGGTTTATTTTTGTTTTAGTATCCTAAAATAAGCTCCCAAAACGGATGGACGGTATGGATTTATCAAAAACATCACTGTGGGCCCACCTTGGTTCCCAGTGCAGGAAATTCCTGCGCAAGGCTTTCGCAGGAAATCCGCGGGGGCGCGGATTTCCTGCGAAAGCCTTGCGCAGGAATTTCCTGCGCTGGTAACCAAGGTGGGGCCCACAGTGATGTTTTTTGATGAATCCACCCCGTCCATCCGTTTTGGGAGCTTATTTTAGGACATAAAAACAAAAATGAACCGGATCCAAGACTCAAGTGGGCCTCACTAAAGGAAAAGGTGGGTAGGTAAATTACTACCGTTGAAACCTCCCTGGGGTCCACAGTGATGTTTATATGACATCCATACCGTTCATAACGTCACTACTACTGGGATGAACTGGAAAAACAAATAATATCCTGATTCGAAACTCATGTGGCTCCACAAATATTTCAACTGTGGACGTTCAAATCTCACGTTTTCGGCCCACTTGAGTCTTGGATCCGGTTTATTTTTGTTTTAGTATCCTAAAATAAGCTCCCAAAACGGATGGACGGTATGGATTTATCAAAAAACATCACTGTGGGCCCACCTTGGTTCCCAGTGCAGGAAATTCCTGCGCAAGGCTTTCGCAGGAAATCCGCGCCCATTTTAGGGGGCGCGGATTTCCTGCGAAAGCCTTGCGCAGGAATTTCCTGCGCTGGTAACCAAGGTGGGGCCCACAGTGATGTTTTTTGATGAATCCACCCCGTCCATCCGTTTTGGGAGCTTATTTTAGGACATAAAAACAAAAATGAACCGGATCCAAGACTCAAGTGGGCCTCACTAAAGGAAAAGGTGGGTAGGTAAATTACTACCGTTGAAACCTCCCTGGGGTCCACAGTGATGTTTATATGACATCCATACCGTTCATAACGTCACTACTACTGGGATGAACTGGAAAAACAAATAATATCCTGATTCGAAACTCATGTGGCTCCACAAATATTTCAACTGTGGACGTTCAAATCTCACGTTTTCGGCCCACTTGAGTCTTGGATCCGGTTTATTTTTGTTTTAGTATCCTAAAATAAGCTCCCAAAACGGATGGACGGTATGGATTTATCAAAAAACATCACTGTGGGCCCACCTTGGTTCCCAGTGCAGGAAATTCCTGCGCAAGGCTTTCGCAGGAAATCCGCGCCCCCTAAAATGGGCGCGGATCTTGCGCAGGAATTTCCTGCGCTGGTAACCAAGGTGGGGCCCACAGTGATGTTTTTTTATGAATCCACCCCGTCCATCCGTTTTGGGAGCTTATTTTAGGACATAAAAACAAAAATGAACCGGATCCAAGACTCAAGTGGGCCTCACTAAAGGAAAAGGTGGGTAGGTAAATTACTACCGTTGAAACCTCCCTGGGGTCCACAGTGATGTTTATATGACATCCATACCGTTCATAACGTCACTACTACTGGGATGAACTGGAAAAACAAATAATATCCTGATTCGAAACTCATGTGGCTCCACAAATATTTCAACTGTGGACGTTCAAATCTCACGTTTTCGGCCCACTTGAGTCTTGGATCCGGTTTATTTTTGTTTTAGTATCCTAAAATAAGCTCCCAAAACGGATGGACGGTATGGATTTATCAAAAAACATCACTGTGGGCCCACCTTGGTTCCCAGTGCAGGAAATTCCTGCGCAAGGCTTTCGCAGGAAATCCGCGCCCCCTAAATGGGCGCGGATTTCCTGCGAAAGCCTTGCGCAGGAATTTCCTGCGCTGGTAACCAAGGTGGGGCCCACAGTGATGTTTTTTGATGAATCCACCCCGTCCATCCGTTTTGGGAGCTTATTTTAGGACATAAAAACAAAAATGAACCGGATCCAAGACTCAAGTGGGCCTCACTAAAGGAAAAGGTGGGTAGGTAAATTACTACCGTTGAAACCTCCCTGGGGTCCACAGTGATGTTTATATGACATCCATACCGTTCATAACGTCACTACTACTGGGATGAACTGGAAAAACAAATAATATCCTGATTCGAAACTCATGTGGCTCCACAAATATTTCAACTGTGGACGTTCAAATCTCACGTTTTCGGCCCACTTGAGTCTTGGATCCGGTTTATTTTTGTTTTAGTATCCTAAAATAAGCTCCCAAAACGGATGGACGGTATGGATTTATCAAAAAACATCACTGTGGGCCCACCTTGGTTCCCAGTGCAGGAAATTCCTGCGCAAGGCTTTCGCAGGAAATCCGCGCCCCCCTAAAATGATCTCACCAAATGGATGGACCGCGTGGATGCAACACATACATCATGGTAGGGTCATTGATACACCCAGCCTAGCTAACGCGTGGGTGTAGCAAAAATTTTCTCTGATCAGGGAACGGTGACAAGTTCAGATCTTGCATATTAATGTCATATTCGCACGTGTACTTGTGCGAAGATTCCCATTGCTTTACACGCGCGTGGCTCAACCTACATGTTTCCTCTGAGGGCAAAATTGGAAACCAAAATTCTTAAGACAAAAATGGGACAAAGATGGGCCTCAAGATGAGGCCCAGTACATCTTAACAGTTACGATGGAAGGACCACCATTAGTGTAGGTCACACTGTTGGTTTTTATTTGACATCCAATTAATCCATACCATGTGCTTCATTAGAAAGAAAGAATCACCTAAAATCACAGCATTCGAAAACTTAGATGAGTCATACCACGTTCGATTGGAGGTAGGGTGTTTTTTTTCTTGGTGGCCCACCTGAGTGTTAAATCAACCTGATAGACGGCATGGATTTCATGCATGTTAAGTCTCTTCCCTCACATTAGATAAAGTGACCCCGGTACGTAAGTGTTGTCGTATGGATGAGGCTGCGAATGGCCAGAATTCACAATGCTAATGGGCCCTTCATGCGCCTCATTTATGAGACATCGTGCTTTTGAGTAAGGTGGATGGTCTGGATTATGCATTTGTGTCGAAGGTTAACATGTATGCATTACTATAAAAGAAGACCACTTTCAAAACAATTTTATACTTTTTTTTTTTTTTTGGCGTGCGGGCGTAGACCGTGGTGAGATTGATCACCTTCTCTACTCTCAGTCCCTGGAGTATCTGGAAATCCTCGATCGACCATCTTTGAATCCACGAAGAAACTGAAGAAAAAACTAATGTTTTTATTGAAAATTAATTAAAGTAGAATGATAATAAACGAGTTTTAACAACTATAAATAAAGAAAACTAACCCTAAGTGTATAAGAAAGATCATCATACTTCAAAAAGGAAACAAATTAGCAAATATCGAAAAATTCTCCCAACTGATTGCATGAGTTCGGGCGCCTGAAGTGGTTTGGTTGGGTGACCGAAATCCTCCAAAAATGTTCTGAGTTTTGTGAAAATTCGATTGAATTGTCGGGAGCCCGGGGATAGGGTCAAGCGGCACCGACGATGTGGTCAGGGTGCCAATTCGGGCGACTGAAAAGGCCAAAAAATGTCCGGAGAGTTACTGGTCATTCTTAGCAGGAGTTCGGACAACTGAGCACATGATCGAGTGTCCGAAGTGCTAAGCTTTCCTTTTGGGCACCTTCCACTGGTCCATCTTGATCATGTACTCGTCAGCGACCCTCTTTACATCAGTCCCTTCCACTTTAAAAAAACTAATCCTCGAGCTTTTGCTCGTCTCCGGCTAGTGATACTCAAACAAATCTACAACATTGAAAGTTCTTGAGATCTCGAACTCTTCTAGGAGGTCCACTAGGCGTTGTCGTTAAGCTTTCAGAGGATCGGTATTAGTCCAATCATTTCATGTTTCAACTTATTATAGGTATCGGATGGGAAGTGTTCCTTGTATAAATGGACCATCACTTGATTGCCAACTTCAAACACCTTGGCGTGTCGATGCTTGTCAACAGCCTTTTGTATTTCTCATTCGCCTTTGTAGGCTTGGCCCGAACTTCTTCATGTAATTTAGTGATTCTTTAAGCCATATTCTCTGTAGCTATGCTCATGCCTAGGAACTTGCGTAAGGGAACCAAGTCTACCGTGTGGTGAGGAACTCGCTCGTAGACAATTTGGAACGACAACTTCCCTGTGGAATAGTTGACCATGTTGTTGAAGGTGAACTTGGCTTTGATAGGGCCAAATCCCATTGCTTCGGCTTGTCACCGAAGTTGCATCGTATGAGATTGTCCCACGTCCTATTTACAACCTTAGTTTGTTCGTCAATCTATGGATGATACATGCTGATAAACTAAAGTTGTGTCCCAAATTGACTCCACAAAGTCCACCAAAAGTAACTTACGAACTTTGTATCACAATCCGATATAATGGTCTTGGGAATTCCATGCAATCTCGCAATCTCACAATCTCTTGGAAAAAGAGGTTGGCTACATTCGTCGCATCGTAGGCCTTCTTGCAAGGGATGAAATGAGCCATCTTCGAGAATTGATCTACCACCACGAATACAGAGTTCCTGCCGGATTGTGTTAGTGGGAGACCTAGTATAAAGTTCATAGAGATGTCCTCCCAAGGGCTTTTAAGGACGGGCAATGGGGTGTAGAGTCCCGTATTTTGTGAGTGACCCTTGGAGGTTTGGCATATGTGACATCGCTAAATCATCTTTCTGAAATCATGGCTTAGAAGACGCCAAAAGTATTGTTCCTCTACCAGGGACTTCGTCTTGTTACGACCCAAATGGCCTCCAAGCCCACCATCATGGAGCTTAAGTATAATCTTATCACGTAAAGAGCATCAAGTGATGTACAATCGATTCCCATAGAACAGGAACCCATCTTGAATATGGAAGTCACTAGGATGGCATCTTATGCTTCGAGCCTAGTCATCCTTAAAGTTATTATCTTCTGCATATAACTCCTTAAGGCAGTAAAAACCGATAACCTTAATTAGTACTAATGGTAACAAGAAGAACGGCTCGACGACTTAGTGCATCTGTAACCTTATTCTGCTGGCCTAATTTCTGCTTCAATACGAACATGAATTCCTCTAAAAATGAAATCCACTTGGCATGCACACGAGTCACGTTAGTTTAGCTATTGATAAACTTCAAAGCCTGGTGGTTTATATATAAAATAAACTCCTCTAAATGAGGTAGTGTCGCCAATGTTGAAGAGCTTGTACCACAGTATACAACTCGATATCATATGTAGACCATTTCTTCCTTCTATAACTTAGTTTCTTATTGTAGAAGGCTATAGGCTTGCCCTCTTATGATAAAACTGCACTAATCCCCACATACGACGCATCATAGTCTACTTTGAAGACCTTCTCAAAACTTGGTAGAACTAAATATGGAGTGGATGATAACCGTTGCTTGATTTCAGCTAAACCTCTATTGACTTCATCGATCCATTGAAATAAGTCCTTCTTCCTGTAATCTGCAATAAGTGTGACGATGGTGCTGAAATCTCTGACAAATCAGTGGTAGAAAGTGGCTAACCCATAAAACTGCGCACTTCATGGATGTTGGTCGTAGTAGGCCATTAATGGATGGCTTTAACCTTGTCTTCATCTACTAGAATATCAATTGAAGATACCACAAAGCTTAGAAATAACAGATAGTCTATCAAGAAATTCCACTTCTTTAAATTCAAATATAACTTGTTGTCTTGCAATAGAGAACCTGCCTGAGATGCCCCATATATTCTAACTTGTTCTGATTGTATAGTAAGATGTCGTCAAAGTATACCACGATGAACAACTTCAAGACTTGGTTCATAAGATGCATGAAGGTACTTAGGGCGTTTGATAGGACAAATGGCATAATGAGCCATTCATATAGCCACTATTTGATTTTAAAACCTATTTTTCACTCATCATCGGGCTAGATTTGTATTCAATGGTACCCGCTACGCAAATCCATCTTGGAAAACACCTTGGAAGCTTCCAACATATCCAACATGTCATCCAACTAGGGTATGAAAAATTTGTACTTAATGATGATCTTATTGATCATCGCCCGGCTATCAACACACATTCACCAACTACCATCCTTCTTTTGCGTTAACAATGCCATCACTGCACAAAGGGCTCATGCTCTCTGTCAAAAGCCCTGTTTTCAATAATTTTTCAACCTAGCCTTTGAGGATTTCACTCTCCTTCGGGCTCAAACGATAGTAGGGGCGATTAGGCAAACTAACCGCAAGGATAAGATCGATGCAATGTTGGATATCCCTCATTGATGGCAGACCGTCTGGTAGTTCTTTTGGCCATATGATTTTGAATTCATTCAACAAGGGTTTTAGAACTGGGGTATATTCGAGGACTTTGGGTTCTCACCCTTCACAATCATGGTGTAAACCTTGTTGGTTTCCTTAGATTCTTCCACAAATTCTCTTATGTCAAGGAAAGTGCTCCCCTCTACTTTAGAAGCTTCAGGGTGGCTCTCCGGTGGCATAGGCGTCAAAATCTTCTTGCACTCATCTTTAACAAGCATATAAACATCGTCCCTACCATGATGGGTTACATCATGGTCCGATTTCCACGACCGACCAACGAGCATATGACATGTTTTAATATCAATTACATCGCATAACACTTCATCTTTATAACTTCTATCAATAGAAAACGAAATCAAACATTGTTTGGTTACCTTAGTATCATTGACTTTCTTGATCCAATCAATGGAGTATGGGGATGGATTTCTTGTCATCAATAATCGAAGTTTGTCCACCATAACATTGGACATAATGTTTTCGCTACTTCCGTTATCGATAATGATGTCGCAAACCTTTTTGTTTATTATGCAACTTGTACGAAAGATATTGTGGCGATGAGGATGAATCTCTTTCTTAGGAGTGTAGCATATATGTCTCACAACTAAGGACTCACCACGATCCTCAGCTAACCATTTTGTGCCATCTCCATCCTCCTCAATGGATTGTTCAAAATTTTCATTCTCGGGCTCTCCTTCCACTAGTTCATCTCCAACTCCCCTATCATTAATAGTCAGATTGGCGGTGGGATGTTAAGGGCATGTTTGGTCAAGTTGCCCGGTTGGCCACAATGAAAGCAATTATTCGACCTTGGCCGAGCATACGAATTTGGAGCTCGACTTGGGGCTTGTGGTGACAGGTGTTGTGCATTGAGGTCTAGCAGGACCGCTCCCCATATCTTGATTCGCTGTCGTTAGGGATTGCGCACGCCCACCAATAGGCTTCTTCCCCTTAAATAGGGATGCATCTTGAACGGGACCTATTGTGGAGACATGGTTCGACGGATAGGAGCACACAGGAACTCTAGTGAGTTAGGTCTCTGTGCGATTAACTAGTTGCACGGCTTCTTCCATAGTCTAGACTGGAAGTAGTTGCACACGGTCCTATATAGTGGTTCTTAAACCGCTAATGAATCTTGCGGCCTTCTGTGAATCTGTCTCAGATAGGTCATTGTATATTGTTAGTCTAGTTTCCTGCCTGCAATTCTGGTATTATTGGAACGATACATGTTCGTAATCTCGGGGTGGAAACCATGACAGAAGAAGCCATCTCATCTTCGGCCATGAACGGATGGGCAACTTGTTCTGCCGGGTTCAGGTGAGTTGCAGCTGCTCCCACCATGTGGAGGCTCCTAACTTTAATTTATACACAACTAATTTCACCTTCGTATCCTCCGACACATCTATATAATCAAAGCAATTTTTGAGTTCTGCTAACCAATATAGAAACTCTTCAATGCGCAGTATGCCATTAAACATAGGAAGTTCGGCCTTACCTTTGTAATCTCGCTCGGCGCGGCCCAGAAGATCGTTTCCATGTGCGGGTTGTTGAACAGGGAGGCTCTCGATGTCCTCATCACTGACGTTCGAGTCCTCTACAGGAGCCCTGCGATTTGCCGCAAGGAAGTGCCTAACGAAAAACTGGATTGTTTCATACAACGATTGTCGTTGGTTGTGCATTGCCTTGGGCTTAGGTTAGGGCCAATGACGTTGCGATCTGATCAAGAGTCGCTTGTAGTCTTCGCATAAAAAACTCATTCGATCATTGGAGAGCATCAATCCTCTCCACAAGATACTAAATCCCCTCAGCACCATCAATGGGATGGTTGTCTCGCCCATTGCTAGAAGCCATCTTCCCAAGAATTTTCCTCACTCTGATACCAACTTGGCACAAGCGTAGACGTGGTGAGATTGATCATTGTCTCTCTCATGGATAACTACTCTAAATCCATGGAGCGTCCGAAAATCCTCGATCGGAAATCTTCAAATCCACGAAGAAGATAAAGAAAAAACTAGAGTTTTTATTAAAAATTAATCAAGGTAGAATGATAATAAATGAGTTTTTAGCAATTATAAATAGAGACAACTAACCCTAAGTGCTTAAGAAAGAATCCTACTTAAAAAATGAAATAAATTAACAAATATTGAAAACTTTTGTCGACTGATCACACGAGTTCGGGCACCCAAAGTGGTTTGGTTGGGCAATTGAAATCCCCAAAAATTGTCCAGAGTGTTTTGTGCAAATTCATCTGAATTTTCGAGCTCTTGGGGATAGGGTTGGGCGATCGACGATGTGGTCAAGGTGCCAGTTTGGGCGACTGAAAAGGCCAAAAAATGTCTAGAGAGTTACTTGACGTTCGTGGTAGGAGTTTGGGTGACTGAGTACATGGTCGGTGCCCGAAGTGCTAAGATTTCCTTTTGGGCACCTTTCGCTGGTCCATCTTAGTCATGTACTCGTCAGCAACCCTCTCTACATCATTTTTTTCTAACATTTGACAAAGTGTACAAATTCAACTTAAATCCTTTAAAGTGGTAGCCAAATGCAGAGATGTATATTAGCTGAGCCAAGTTTGAACCATGTTTGGTTTGGCTTGTTTATGTGACACCCTTGTAGCTTCGAGCCTATCCCTAGTGTTTGAGCTCAGTTTAGTATAGATTATATGAGCTTGAGCTTGGTTTGGTTTGGTCTAAAAATCTAAGCCAAGCCAAATTGAACCGAGCCAAGATCGAACAAGGGTCATCTCTAATTTTTTTTTTTTCAAATAAAAATAAGCTGACCCCTATATATACTCCATCCATGGATATACAACACATACATTTAGGTGAGCTCCACAGAAAATAGTGATCTTTGAACGACCAGTACCGTTACAACTTTCTTAAGGTCTACCTTAATGTCTATTCACCATCCAAACTACTGATAGTGTCACACAGATGTGGATAAAGGCGATTGAACATGAAATACTTTGTGTGGACCACAAAAGTTTATGATAAGTTGATATTGACACTATGATGATTTCAATGGTGATCGTTCAATGATCGATGTTTCATTTGGTATGGCCCACCTGATACTTGGATCTACTTCATTTTTTTGCCTATGCCATAAAATGAGTTAGAAAAATGGATGGGTGGCGTGGATACGCATCACATGCATTGAGGTGGGCTCTACCACAGGAAAACATTATTGATCCAAAACTCTTCTCCCCAAAAAAGTTTGAATTTTGTGTTGTGATCTACTAGTGGTTTGGATCTTCCTTATTTTTGGTTTCGTAGCATAAAATGAGTTGGAAATTTTGATTGACGGCTGGAAAAAAAACATATATCATGGTTGGGCCCATAGAACTTTAACACCAGCTACATGGCGGGTGTTGAGGTCACCAGCCAATTTGAATCTCGCTTTAGTGTACTGAGTAAACTTTGTAGGCCCACTGTGATGTATATGCATTATCCACCACCACGTATATGTATTATCCACGTCGTCCATCCATTTTTACATATCATTTTAGTACGTGATCCAAAATCGAAGTATATCCAAACCCCAAGTGGACCAAACCATAAGAAACAATGTGCATTCATGTATACTATTATGTGTTATCCACGCCGTCACGTATATGTATATGCACATCACCCATCCATTTTTACATATCATTTTAGAAAATGATCCCAAAATTAAATCATATCCAAAGCTCGAGTGGATCACCACCACATGAGGGAAACAATGTGCATACAATTACTAGCCGAATCAAGTCGAACCGAGCTGGTACTGCCCTGGTTTGAGCTTGGTTTGTTTTTTTTTAAAACGAGTGAAACTCTAGGGCTTGGTTTAGTTTGAACTTCTATTCGAACCAATCCAAGTCGAGCTCTTTCAAACCAATCCGAGCTGAGCTTTTGATCTAGCTTGGTTTGTGTACAACTCTAGCTAAATGTCTCGTTTTCGATAATAGCACATTTGGATTAAATCCTTTAGCTTTATTTCCTTGTATATGAAGTAATTGATCTAGTTTTTACTTAGTCAACACATGAGTATAGACACCCACCTAAGGCTAACATGTTGATCTGAGCATGGTAGGCCCCCTAAAACCTATCCCAAACGCAAGTCCAAGTTCAAGCCTAATCTGAGGCTCAAACCTAGCCCTATCCCTAGCCCTAGCCCAAGTCCAAGTCCAAGTAAAATGATTGTTCTTCTCTTAGTTATGCCCAAAATTACGCCTCATAGCATCCAATCCAACCAACTATGATGTGCCATATGGATCATGCAAAACTTAAGCCAATCTTAGACCTAAATGCCTTCATCAACCCTTAGACTTTTCAAAAATCACAAAAAATATCATCCAAAACACCTATAAATACCTCATCCCACTTCTTATTTTCATCATTCACCATTATCAAGAGAGCCTTAAGGAAGAGAAGAAGAGAGGGAAAGTGGGATCTAGCCCATCTATCGACCAAGGAGAGAAGAGAGTACAAAGAGAGGAAAGTCTTATAGATTTAGGTCAGCCTATAGCCAGGTCTGAATCTAAGCCACCTGAGTCACCAAAAGGCCAATCTTGTCCACTCAAATCAATCCTTTCAACAACCCATCCACCAACTTTCCCATCTCATAATTAGTTTCATTCATATTAGTATTAGTATTGTGTATCACCAATCTACTCACAACCACCATGCTCATCTAGTCAATTAGTGTAAGCTCTATGTCTTGTAAGAATATATACAGGATCATACGCATCAAAATCTCGGGTTATCTAGACCTTCGACTACTTCTTGAAGCAGGTGAGTCTGGCTAGAGGAGTATTTCCCAATCCATCACTTGAAGTAGGCATCACATCTCCACATTGCATTTGACACACTACATCGCATCATTTACGGGCTTGAACTAATACAATCCCTGGTACTTCGTTTGGTATTTCATTAAGTCTTATGAAGTAGAGATCGTATGTTTGTATAGATAAAGAGGGTGCCTAATACCTTCTCTATTTTTGACTGTGTTCCCTTCACCAGAATCATAGGTCATGGACTAGGAGTCATGTTAAGACAGAGAATCTTTTGATTATCTTGCTTGAAGTCTCTACAGGGTCTAATTTGACTGCGGAAATTCAAGTAATTTGCTAGTAGCAACTTCAAGTTAAATGTACAACACTTCAAGTCAGAATATTACCGAATGGCCTAAAAGAAGCCCTCGTAATCATAATCCATCCGCGATTCGACATCCACAATGAATATGTTTGGTAGACAACGTATTTAATTCTAAAAGAAATTTATAAATTGCAACATACATAAATTACTTTTACAACGTCACTTTTATTTTAAATAGTCCATCATCTAAACCCACCTTTGATGTGGCGTCATTCATGAGGTCCACCTGTAGTATTCGCCGACATCATGTGGGGACAACCTTTGATGTGGACCATTTATTATATTGGGCCAATCTTGACCTTATCTTCAGTGTGAACCTTCCATCATGTGGCGCTTGCCTTCAATTAATGTGCACCTTCCACCTTGACAGGCTCACCTTTGTTGTAGGCTATCCATAAGTAGGGGCCACTTTGGACATGTGTCGTCCATCATTTCAAACATTGGATATGGATCGTCCATCATGTGAGGCCTACCTTCATCATAGATTGTCCATTGTGTGGAGCCCAATTTATTGTGAGCCATTCATCATGCAGGGCCTGCCTTAAATATGGGCCCACCTTGATATAGGTCATCCATCATGTGGGGTTCACCATCGATGTTAATTCTCCATCATCTCGGGCCCACCTTCAATGTCCCCTGCCATCATGTTGACCATCCATCGTGTGGGCCCCACTTTCAATGTGAGCCGTCCATTATACAAGGCCACCTTTGATATGTACTATCCATCACGTGGGGCCACATTGATGTGGGTTGTCCATCATGTTGGCCCACTTTCGATCCCTCTCTCTGTTTCCACTTTTCCTCTCTTTCTACTCTCTTCTCTCTCTCAAGGAAAAAAGAAAAAAAGAAGAAAGTTTTTACTTATGGTCATAAACCATATTAAAGGGTTCAACAACTTCTAACTGGCATTTTACCGAACTTACTTTTGTTGTATGATCGACTAATTTGACAGTCATTATTTGCTGTCGTCAGTCAAATGAGTGCGTAACACATTCCCAAACTTCCCAGAAGTGGCCAGTAAAGAAAGTCTTAGGAAATAAGATGCAACAATGGTGGATTCAACCAATAAATAGAAAAATTTTGTGGCTAGGATCTTTCGATATAGGGCATTTTTAGTCATGGTGTGTTAATGTTGGGTCCCACCATATGAATGTTTTGAATCACTGAACGATGGGCCTCAGTTGAACAAATTGCGAGCCTGAAAATAACATACAAACTTTCAGTCTGAGCATCGGATATATAGTAGCTCATCTTCTTCCCCCAAATAATAAAGAAATGACACGTCCTTTGGTACCATCCTCTCTTTCGTTGCATTTCACCCCATTGAATATCCACCGTCCATCTGGGTAGATGGTTTTCATCATCTGTGGCATGGGTTTTAAATCATTCTCAGGGCATGAAATGGATGTTCCACGGTCCAAATACAACGACCAATATCAAAGAGTTGGGATCTTCTGATTGGTATGATTTTCTTCCTGTGCTACATCCATAGTTGGGTCTACAATTTGGACGGTCTTGATTGCTTTAAATTTATGATACGTACATGGATCACGAGTCACATCCATCTAAGGAACATAATAGTCTATACTCCACTTGAATCTTCAATTGCCCATTTTTGAATGTCTTTATCGAGGAGGATGATGCCATTCAAGGCCATCTCTTACAGGCGTCCGATCACAACCGTGATAAAGGGAGAATGATGCCATACTAGGTCATTTCTTCCAGCCATCCAATCACAACCATGATTCCTGTGATCAGACGGCTCTAAGAGGCGTTTTACTTAAATCGTAATAGATTCCATTTGTCCTCTTAATTTATCTCCCTTTTTTTTTAACGGTGCAGATATGAAGATGAATTGCCGGGTGTGGACATTTTCATTTGCACCGCCGACCCCACAATAGAACCACCCATCCTAGTGATCAACACCGTTCTTTCAGTCATGGCCTACGATTACCCACCAGAGAAGCTGAGCGTCTACCTTTCCGATGATGGTGGGTCAGATCTGACATTCTACGCTTTATTAGAGGCATCCCGCTTCGCAAAGCATTGGATTCCATTTTGCAGGAAATTCAAGGTGGACCCAAGATCACCAGCAGCCTATTTTGGCACAACATCTGAGCCACTTGATACTGAACACGCCAACGAATGGCTGTCCACCAAGGTAAAATATATTCCACATTGTTTATTAACAGCAAACGTAGGTCAATTGAGGCCATCCAAATTCTAAGTACCGTTGTGGATGGAGCATAGCCCAAAAATTATATGGATCAGGCCTTCAAATGGATGGTTCAAATGAAAATTGTTGGCATTGTCAGGCTATGCATGTGGATTGGGACCATGGCCTGCTTTTGTAACGTGGAAATGATCACATACAACGGCTAGCTATAAGCCTATATGAGAACTTCTCACTTTCATTCTCTGCGATATTGTCACATACATCATGCATCCGTATGATCGATGTCACGAGGTTGGAATTGTCCAGCGTGTCTTTTTTTCCTTGGTACCCAATGGATGTGTGATGGACCATACATACGGTCTTGAAGAGTTAATCAAACTGTAGAGATTAATTGTTTTATTCCTTGTTTGTCAAATACCCTGAAGAGGTAAGAATGATTTTTTTTTTTTCTCCTTTTCTTTTTCTTTTTCTACTTTATTTTTTAAATTTGCGCATGAACCTGCATACACATATAGCATGCACGCAGTGACACACGAAACACGTTTAGTCTTTAAAAGTTGATGGTGGCATATATACACTTGTGGAGTGCAGTCTCACGTTAGGAAACATTTAGCACCTATAAGATGGACTGCCATATAAATGACCAACCATCCAATCGATGAATTACCATATGAAATTAATAGCTTCTTCATTATATACCTAGATTGGTACCCATATTTTGGATGTGCTGGGGTTCGTCTTCAATCTCAGACACTAGGGGCTTCGAGGCAACCGATGGAATCTGGTCGGGCACCCGAAATTGCCCAGGATGAGACTTCTGAAATCTTGTTGGACACTGTTGGATCTGATGATATGGGACCGTCAGTCGACCGATAGGGTTGGATCGGGCTCCCGGAATTCCATGGTTGTATTTGTGAACACTCTAGACAATCTTTACTGGGTTCAGTCGCCTAACGGGGTCGGGTCGGGCGCCTGACGGCGCGCGCTCTATTAGGTCGGTTGTGTGAGGTTTTGCATGGATTTATTTCTAATCTCGGTTGTTTACTATTTAAATGTTGTAATGCGGGATTACGATTGTCACCATTAAGGGGGCTGGGTATCCTAGAGTAGAGAGGGATTGAGGGAATTTTAGGGTGAGAGAATTAGCTTAAGAAAGTGCTACATTTGTCTTTCTCTGTTGTTTTGAATTTCTTTGTGTGGCTTTGGGATTCAGGTGAGTCATTTTTCTGTAATCTCTTGTAACTTCTTATTTATAGTGGATTATTTGCTTTGTGCCATTCTTTTTTTTACTCGTGAGGAGTTTTTCATGTAAAATTCGGATTATGTTTTGCATGTTGATTTGCTTGATCATTGCCATTGTGTGATTATCATCCGTTTGATTCGCGCATCTGCTTCATAATAAGTGGTATCAAAGTGAACGTTGGAAAATTGGAAAATCTAAGACGAGTTTTGAATGACGTCTAGTATAAGATTCAACATAGAGAAGTATTCCATGAAAGAGAAATATAGAAAGAGACCTGAGACTATGATAGAAGAAGAGTTGAAGAAGATGGATTAGTACTTCAATATCTCAATCTAGTTCACTGGCTTGGATCGAGTTTGTAAAGTGACAAGAGGGGGACTCGTGATCATGAAGGCACGGAGGTATGGCCACCTTTACAAGGTGATTGAGAGCACTTCTCACGATGGAGCTACGATGGCTGTAGTGGAATCCACGGTTGTTTATGTGTGTGGTGCACACACAAGGGTCACATGAGTGAGCGGGGCATGGAGGTGGGGGAATAGAGTTAGTGGAGGCACAAGAAATGATGGAGCTATGAAATTTTAATGAGGGGGTTTTTTTTTTTACATAAAATTCAGATTGTCTCTTGCATGTTAATTTGCTTGATAGTTGCCATTTTGTGATTGTCATATATTTGATTCGCGCTTCCACTGCAGGATTTCCATTAGGATGATTATTTTGATTTGATTCTATGCTATTCAGTAATTTTAAACCGCCAATGAGTCATCCATCGCATTTAGCCAGAGTTTTAAAGTATTTCTCTATGCAAAACAAGCAGTCGTTGCTATCGGTCATGTATTTTGTACTCATTGTCCTTAGTTTTCAATTTAGGAGATTTTGTGGGGCATTTCCTATCCCATGGTGGCATCAATAAGACACTTTTGGTTCAATGCATCATGGCCCCAAAATGAACCGCCATGATGGAACTTGGAACTTTACATTTGCTAATGAGCATGAAACTCTAATTCCCTTCAAAACTATGCTCAATAAAAATTTCAAATTATCTTTGTTTATTTTTTCATAGAAATTGTATGAAGAAATGGCGAACCGGATCGACACCACAGTCAAGTTGGGCCGTATCCCAGGAGAAATCCAAGCCGAGCACAAAGGTTTCGCAGAGTGGCATTCGGTAGTAAATGCACGCAACCATCAAACCATTCTTCAGGTAAATCTTTAGTTGCATGTTATTAAAATAGAGAAAACGCCACAGCCTTCACTGTAAGCTTGAAACAAAATGATCGTTAGATACGGTGCTTATGCAAGAAGTAATGTTGCAACTATTGTTTCCTGCCAATATATATGTTTCATGTGTAGAATATCCAGTCCATGCAAAAGATGGACCAAACCATTATGGTCGCTTCATATGAAAATGAGGCCGATCCACTCAGCTGATAGGCCACACCAGTGCACTGAGTCATACAATCCATTTACAGTGGATCCTATAATTTGGACGGTCTGGATAGACGTACATATGTACCATATTATCGCTGGATGAGTCACCACCATCCAATTGTTTATTGATCTTTTTAATAATAAATCCAGATATTAATTGATGGGAGGGACCCGAATGCTGTGGATACTGAAGGAACGGCATTGCCAACACTGGTGTACATGGCACGTGAGAAGAGACCTCAATATCCCCACAACTTCAAAGCTGGTACTTTGAATGCTTTGGTAATCTCTACATGCTTGTATGTGAAAACACGTGCAAACTAGTTATTTTGAATGTGTGGCCCACCCGATGATTTGATCAACATAATTTTGTTGGAGGCCATATATGCAATGAGGCCACCTGAAGAAACATGCATGTGTATATGCAAGTGCATGCAAACTCAACTCACCTTTGCTGACATCGTGATGATCGAATTTGCAGATAAGGGTATCGTCGGCCATAAGCAATGGGCCAATCATCCTGACCGTGGACTGCGACATGTACTCAAACAATGCGGCGTCAGTGAGAGATGTCTTGTGTTTTTTCATGGACGAAGAGAAGGGTCATGAAATCGCCTATGTGCAATTCCCTCAGGGCTTCCATAACCTCACTAAGAATGATATTTATGCTAATTCCTTCAAAGCTTCTAGTGGGGTAAGTATCACAAATTTTCCAATTGAAGTTCTATGGAGACCAATGATCAAAGTGAATGGACATTATTGTTGGTCATCCGGCTGTTCAATGGAGAGCAATGATCAGATGACAACCTCTCAGTCTGATCACCTTGCATTTGGGCAATGGCCCACCAAATCAATGGCATGAGCATCAAAACAATGAATCTTTCAATGTACTTTGGCCATGTAGGTGGAATTTCCCGGTATGGATGGTTATGGAGGGCCAATGTATGCTGGGACCGGAACCTTTTTTAGGAGAGAGAGTCTGTGTGGGAAGAAGTATAGTAAGGAATACAAGGAGGAATGGAAAAAAGAAATGGAAGGGCGAGAAAAGGGAACTGCAATGGAGTTGCAGGAGAGGGCAAAAGGTCTTGCAAGTTGCACCTGTGAAGAGAATACTCAGTGGGGAAAAGAGGTCTCTCTCTCTCTCTCTCTCTCTCTCTCTCTCTCTCTCTCTCTCTCTCTCTCTCTCTCTCTCTCATATGAACTTTCATGTACCTGAGGTATGCAGATGGGATTGAAGTATGGGTGTCCAGTGGAGGATGTGATAACAGGCTTGGCAATTCAATATAGGGGGTGGAAATCCATGTATCTCAACCCAACTAGGAAAGCATTCTTGGGGCTTGCTCCTACAACCTTATTACAAACTTTGGTTCAACGTAAGAGATGGACAGAAGGCCACCTTCAAATATTCATCAGCAAGCATTGTCCCTTCGTAGAAGGGCACGGCAAGATTAAGCTAGGACTTCAAATGGGCCATGCTATGTTCAATGCATGGGCTTTCAATGCCTTGCCAACACTATATTATGTTGTGGTCCCATCCCTTGCCCTTCTCAGTGGCATTTCCTTGTTCCCAAAGGTATCTCTCTCTCTCTCTCTCTCTCTCTCTCTCTCTCAATTGATCAAACATTCAAAACTCCATGTATTTCTAAAGATAGGCAGAAATACTTTTTTTATTTAGGTAAAACAAATTAAACTCCTTTTTTTTTTTTCAGTAAAGCACATTATATTAAAAGAAAAAGCTTTTGAAGTCAATTTAAAAAATAGAGATTGGTGCTCAACATCCATTTATACAATTGAGTAGAATGTGAAAATTTTTAGTAGAGACTTAATAGAGGCTGGTTCCTCTGCAAGCGCTTGTAAGTTAGCTTATCCTACTTACAGGGGTACTTTGATCATTTCCTGAATAAAGGCAGTACTCGCAGCATAGTTTGGGACGTGGTCCCCAACGAAAAACCGAGTGGAGAGACATGGTGAACTGATTATATTTGAAAAACGACCCATGATGTGACAAATACAAACATTTGTAAGATAAAGCTAACTTACAAGCGATTGCAGAGGAACCAGCCTATAATTAATATATATGGACCATCAAATAACCTAACCATTGATGCAATAATATCATATATATGATGAAAAGTAATCTTGGAGACAGATTCAAAGATCAAAGGTGCAGAACACACCATGAATGGTCTAGATCAGACTAATATTGATGCTGAAAATTTTCATGACCCTTCAGATCTCAAGCCCTTGGTTTGTACCCTTTGCGTATGTGACTGTTGCAAAGAACGCATACAGCCTAGGTGAGGGGCTATGGTTCGGAGAGACGATGGAGTCATGGTGGAACCACCAACGGATTTGGCTCTACCAAAGGACCGCGTCGTACTTCTTTGCCATCATCGACGTAGCACTCAGGTTATCAGGGCTTGCCAAGTCAGCATTCGCGATCACGGCCAAGGCAACCAACGACGAGGTGGCCAAGAGGTATGATCAGGAGATCATGGAGTTCGGGTGCACATCTCCCATGTTCACCGTCCTAGCCACGCTGGCGATAGTGAACCTTGTGTGTCTAGTTGGTGGAATCAAGAGGGTGGCCATAGGTGGCGAAGTGGGAGATGTCGAGGCATTGGCGCTGCAGTTTATTCTATGTGGGTTGTTGGTCATCATCAACTGGCCCATCTATGAAGGGCTCTTCTTGCGCAAGGACATGGGCCGCCTGCCCACCTCAGTTGCATATACATCCACTGGTTTGGCTATGCTGGTTTGTCTAATGCCCATGAACTAGATCATGGGTGACATGTATAACATTCAGGAATATTTTGATGCAGACCCCAAATTATTCAAACATCTCATTATTGTGGACCGGAATCATACGGTCGCTGATTTTAAGTAAGATATGTACAGCTTATGCTCCAGCAATCCAGGCCATTGGCATATCAAGTTGCCTCAGAGATATCCTGGGAAGACGATCTTATCTAGCACTGCCAATGGTTTGGGTTGGACCTGTAATCCCCTACTCAACTATTTTACACAGTCCTGGGGCTAAAAGAAAAATAGAAATCAGTGAGATTAACAACTCAGGCAGGCCACACCACTGGGAACAATAGGGATTTAATGCCAACCATAGGTTTGTGTGGAGGGCAACCATGGAGTGTGTCATTCATCAAATCCATTCACCAGGTGTGACTCACCAGGACTAAGGGAAGATATATGGATTATACTGATCTGAAACTCAGGCAAACGGGCCTGGACAACACAAACTTGGATTAGGTGCAATAATTTACGTTGTTCCCATTGGCGTGACCTAGTCAAACCTTTTATCGGGCTGATCTTTTGTGTCTATGGGGAACGCAACAGCGAAAACAAGCACTACCCCCTGATGGAAGGAATAGGTTTTACATATAAAACATGGCGGGCCTAGAGAGCTTTGAGTGTTTTATGCACTTGTAAAACATGTGTTGTAGACTATCAAGTTCTGCTTTGGCCTCAGACAGTCACGTCCTGGTGTACTGTAGCCAGGCACTATGGGCACCCACTGGTTTAGTTTCAAGCACAAATTAAAAATCTTAATTAGGTTTCAATAGAAATCGGGTGGGCCTATTTTCATATTCAGGCATCACTTTAATGTAAAGTATTTTTTTTGTTCTTGACATGGTGGAAGATGAATACACACGCGCGCACACACACACACAGCATTTATGTTACAAAGGTTGCTTCAAATAAATCCGCTCCGTATCTAGATTCAGTTCTTCTAAATAGAAAAACAATCAGTTCAAAATAAAATAAAATAATATAATTAAAAAGAAAAACACGCACGATAAACTCGGACAGCTAATAATTAACCATGGGCATAGCTAATTATTTGATGTGATGCTTCGCCTGCATTGTGGGTCTCTTTCACCTCTCTATAGGAAGACGAGTACCTGGGTTGTGGGTGTTTCCTTTGTGGGTGTTTCCTGTTTTCTTTTCTCTTTTCATTTTCCGTACTTTTTTTAATTTATTATTTTTAGGGGCTTGGCGCATCTATTGTATCTTTTTTTCTAGTTTTGCCCTGGATTAGTAATAAAAGAGTTTTCTCATTTGCTTTCCTAAAAAAAAAAAAAAAAAAAAAATTACACCAACATCTAAATTAAGATTAATCAAATGGGAATCAAATTTTGTAGACATCCATGTAGGTGTCCATTAATATTAACCTTCCAATCTCTGGCCCACAGGGAAAGAATGGACATAAGGTGGCTTATGCATGCCTTAGAGTACAGAACATGGGGCAATCCTAATGAGGTGTTTCGCCTCAGGAATGAGTAGAGATGTGCGGATCGGGGGTTCTCAGGCAACCGACCAAGTTGGGTCAGGCGACTGAAACTTCCCAAGATTGGTCAGTTGCTCACTGCACTGGTATGGACAGTTTAGGGCAACCAACAGTTGGTGATTGGGCGACTGAGTGCTAGTATCGCACAACCGAAGTTGTTTTTAGGTGACCGAAACTCTACGGTATTTTCTCCATAGCTCTCTGGACACTTATTGCCAATTTCGGGGGACCGAACCCTATCGAGACGAGTGACCGACAATGCGCAAGACTATTTTATATAGTTTCCTATTTTGTTTTTAATTTCCATTCAAAGTGCTATATAAGCACATTATTATGTGAAATTCGGGGAGAACAAACACTATATGTCCTAGAGAAAGTGAGAGAGAAAATAGAAGGAAGAAGAGAAAGAAGAAGGAAAGAGAGGAAGATCGAATAGTATAAGACCACGTCCGTAACGATTCATCCACAATGTCAATTCGTTCATAACTTCTTCAAAGTCCCCGGATCGGTGACATCTCTCAATTATCTATCTCTTTGATTGTTATCCATCTAAGGGTGAAGTTTATTGGATCCGAGTATGTTATAAGGTTGTAATCACTGTGTAATACATTCTTACATAATGGATTATTTGGTTGGATGAGGTCTCGTGGTGGTTTTTACCTCTGTTGGAGGGGTTTTCAAGTGAAAAGTGTTTGGTGTCATGTGTGGTGATTGTTTATTTATTGTTTCACGTTCATATTCTATAATTTAGTTGGTTGGGGATTGCGAGATCTTAAGGTTTGTGCAACCTTTCCTAATAAAAGTAGTACTAGAGTGTTAAGGTTGTGTAGAACAGACAGTGAGATTGTGTGAATTATGGAGGGAGGCTCATCGATGATGATTAGCTTAAATGAGTCTAATTGGCCCATCTAAAAGGTTAAGATGGAAAATATGCTTTATTGCGAAAACCTGTATGCACCGATCACAGGTGAAAATAGCTAGACTGATGGATATGTCCGCTAAGGAATGGAAGAAGATGGACCAAGGTGGTGGGGTTTATTAGACAGTGGTTGGATGACTCCGTGTACCACCACGTGTCTACGGAAACCTCTACCGCTAGCCTATGACAGAAATTAAAAGGGTTGTACGAGAAGAAATCCAAGAATAAAATCTTCCTGATTAGAAGTTGTAAACCTGAAGTGTAAAGAAAATGGTTCCATAGCTGAGCACATGACTGAGGTAAGAAGTATTGTATACCAACTCTCCACAATAAAGATGGTCCTGGATGATAAGCTACAAGCCTTGCTAATGCTTAACTTGTTGCATGATAGTTGGGAGACTGTTAAGGTCCAAAAAGTACGCGCATGACCATGCATATGAGAAAATAATAAACATCTCACAAGCACGAAAATCGACAAAAAATCGAGTCCAACACATGCATATGCGCATGACCCGGCCCCACCAACAAAAAATAATAAAAAACGAAGTATCCTAAAAGTGAAAAGGAGTTGTCACGTGGCCATGCGCGGGGTCCCAGATTCCAGTGCATGTGGCCACGCCAGAAAAGGAATTTCAAAAATCGTCCAAATACAAAGTGGGCCCACCGCCTGGTCCCTCGCATGATCACACGTGGGCATTTGTCGAGAACGAGTAAAGTTTAAGCGCACAACCATGCGCGCCAAGGATCATGAGAGGACCCCTATGAAAGGACCAAAATCGATTGCCAAAAGGCTCATTTGACCCAGCATCACTCCATTCAATGGATCAGGAATCTATGCGCATGACTATGCGCAGGAACCCGAGACCTTATGTTTAAAAGATATAAAAAAAAAAGTCTTGTGCATGACCATGTCTAGGACCCTTTTTATTAAAATAACATGCATTGGACCCGATTAGTCATGCGTTGAACCTCTTTCTCTAAGATTTTGCCTATAAATAGCCCAACTCACTTCATTAGAAAAGATTGAACTTCCAGAGAAGAAACTAAAGAGATTTTCAGAAAACCTCGAAACATCGTCAATGAGTCTAATTAGCCCATATGGAAGGTGAAGATGAAGGATCTTCATCTTCTTTATTATAAAGATCTCTATGCTCCAATCTCAGGAGAATCGGCTAGGCCGAAGGATATGACAAATGATGATTAGAAGAAGTTGAACAGATTAAACAATGATTGGATGACAAAGTATTTCACCATGTGTCTATGGAGACCTCAGCCGTTAGCCTATGGCAGAAACTATAATGGCTATATGAGAGGAAGACAACTGACAATAAGATCTTCCTGATTAGTAGACTTATGAATCTCAAGTTCAAGGAAAATGGTTATGTTATTGAGCATATGAATGAAGTCGGTAATATTGTGAACCAGCTCTCTGCTATGAAGATGGTCCTAGATGATGAGCTACATGCCTTGCTATTACTTAGCTCGTTGCCTGATAGTTGGGAAACACTAGTCGTGTCTCTGAGTAACTTCGCGCTAGATGGAAAGGTGTCCATAGAACAGGTGACTAGTTATCTCTTTATTGAGGAGACAATGAGGAAGTCTCAGGGGTTTACTTAGCAAGAGGCCCTTGTGACACAAGAATGATGGAGAGGAAAGAACGGAAAGGGTGGGAAGGCCTGAGAAAAATCAAAAGAAAAGTCAAGTGTCAGGAAAGATATCGAGTATTGGAACTATGGCAAGAAGGGCCACTATAAGAATGAATGTCATAACAAGAAGAAAGACAAGAAAGGAAAAGGGAAGGAGAATGAAGATGAATCAGATTCTACTGTGGTTGCTTCATATGGCGATCTTGTTATTATTCTCTCAGTGGATCATGATGTTTATCTCACAACTACGAGTCAAGACACTGACTGGGTGATAAACTCGGGAGCATCGTTTCATGCGATTCCACGTACGAATTTCTTCACAAGCTATAAGTTCAGTGACTTTGGGATCATGAAGATGGAAAATTCTGGCATATCGAAGATCATGAGAATCGGTGATATTTGTGTGAAGACCAACATGAGATGCACAATAGTATTGAAAGATGTGAGACATATTCCTGACTTTCGCCTCAACTTGATGTTGATGGGAAGGTTGGATGAGGATAACTATGAAAGCTGGTTTGTTGGTAGGCATCGAAAGTTCATCAAGGGTTTGTTGATCGCAGTTAAAGGGAAGAAGTGTTGTACCCTTTACAAGACAAGTGTCGGTGTGTGCAAGAGTGGGTTGAACGCATCGGAAGATTCAGCTATGGACATGTGGCATAGGCGGCTCATCCACATGAGTGAGAAAGGGCTTCAGCTACTAGGAAAGACGCAGCTCATTCCAAAGATGGCAGGTATACCTCTCAAAACCTGTATTGATTGTTTATCAGGAAAACAACATGTATAGAGTTTCATTTGTTAAAATTATTTTTCATGTTAATAAAGGTTATACATTAGATTTGGTTTCTTTTGATGTGTGTGGTTCGATGAGGATAAAATTCTTGGGTGGGGCATTATATTTTGTTACATTTATAGATGATGCATCTAAAAGAGTTTGATTTTATACATTGAAATCCAAGGACGAAGTCTTTTGTATGTTTAAGGTATTTCATAACATGGTTGAGAGACAGATAGGTAGAACATTGAAGTGCATTCACATTGACAATGGAGGTGAATACATTGGGGCCTTTCATAAATCTTTTAAGTCCCTAGGTATACGGCACGAACAAACGGTGCCCAAGACCCTCTAGCACAATGGTGTAGTTTTTTTTTTTTTTTTAAAACAAAGAAACCTTATATTGCTCTAACAAAAGGCCAATTACAATTCGGGCAGATCCTTGCTACAAAAGACTCAAGGAATCCGCCTATCTTATACCCCCACCCTCTAAAAAGAAAACCAAGCAACTCTTTCCCTAATAGCCCCAACCCCACTCGATCCTGGCACAAACTACTATTTACAATCAGGAGGATGAGGCGCCCAAAGCAACCTCCGCAAACCCCTAACATAAACCACAAACGAAGAGAGGAAACACCAAACAAGGAGGGGACAACCATTCATACTTCAATCCTCCCTAACACAACCTAAACCCATACGGTCAAGATGAAGAACTCCACGGACAAATGAAGGAAGCTCACTAATGTTTTGAAAAGTTCTCTTGCAAAGTGGTGTAGTTGAGTGTATGAATCACACCATTATAGAGAAAATCATATGCATGTTATCACATGCGAAGTTTTCCAAGACATTTTAGGGAGAAGCAATTTATATAGCGATGTATTTGAGAAACATGTCTCCATCAGCCCCATGGAATGGAGAAGTACCTGAGAAGGTGTAGACTGGACATGATACATCATATAGTCATCTCAGGGTGTTTGGATGTCGGGCATCCGTTTACGTACCAAATGACGAGAGGTCCAAGCTTGATACAAAAATCAGGTACTACATATTCTTGGGGTACGGTTATAAAAAATTCGATTAGAGGTTGTGGGATCCGACTAAGAGGAAGTTCATCAGGAGCAAAGATGTAATTTTCTTTGAAGATCAATATATAGAAGACATTAGAAAGTCAGAGAAGACCCAGCCTAGTTCAGGTGAGCTGGAAGACATGGATCCTATTACTCCTCTCATGATGCCTGATGATGGGGGAGTACAACAAGGTGTAAGGAATGAGGGTGTACCTACAGTAGATGAGTTAGAGGAACAACCCCCACATGATCCACCTGTTAAGCCACAAGTGAGGAGGTCATCTAAGGATAGACACCCGTCAAAGAGGTACTCGCCGCATGAGTATATTATGCTTACCGATGGGGGAGAGCCAGAGGATTACTATAAGGCTCTACCCAGCGTGCATAAGGGGGAGTGGTTGGAAGCAATGCAAGAAGAGATGAAATCCTTGCATAAGAACTACACCTATGATATAGTGAAATTGCTTAAGGGCAAGAAAGCTCTAAGCAATAAGTGGGTGTTTAGAAAGAAGTTAGAGTAGAAGAATTCATAGACGAGGTTCAAGGCTAGACTTGTGGTGAAAGAGTTTGGTCAAAGGAAATGAATTAACTTGGAAGAGGTATTCTCACCGGTAGTGAAAATGACATATATTCGGATGTTGCTTGGGTTGACGGCTAGTATACATCTAGTGATAGAGCAGTTAGATATTAAAACTGCGTTTCTTCATAGTAACCTGGAAGAAGAGATCTATATGCACCAACCAAGGGGTTCGAAGTCAAGGGCAAAGAGCACATGGTGTGTAGGCTTAGGAAGAGCTTGTATGGGCTGAAACAAGCTCTGAGGCAATGGTAGAAGAAGTTTGACTCGTTCAAGTTAAAGCATGGATACGGCAGAATACGATCGAACGACTATGTGTTCACACGTAAGTTCTCAAATGGTGATTTCATTGTTCTGTTATTATGTGTTGATGACATGCTCATCATGTGAAAAGAAATTAAGAAGGTTGACAGGATAAAACAGGAGTTAGGCAAGTCGTTTGCGATGAAAGACTTGTGCCCAGCTAACCAGATTCTAGGAATGAAAATCATGCTTGACGGAAGCAGTAGAAGGCTTTGATTGTCACAAGAGCGGTATGTTGAAAAGGTCCTAGAAAAGTTCAATATGAATGGAGCGAAGCTTGTCGGTTGTCCAGTGGATGGTCACTTCAAATTGAGTGACAAACAATGTCCCAAGACGAAGGTAGAGGTGGATGAGATGCAAAAGATATCCTATGTCTCGTCAGTAGGAAGTTTGATGTATGTTATGGTATGTACGTGTCTAGACATAACAAATGTAGTTAGTGTTGTCTATTGGTATCTTGTCAATCCTGGCAAAGAACATTAGGCAACGGTGAAGTGGATACTACGGTATTTGTAGGGCTCATCCAGATTGAGCCTATGTTATGGTGACATAAAACCTATGTTAGAAGGCTATACAAATGTATATATGGCAGGTGACATAGACTCCAAGAAGTCTACATTGGGGTTCATGTTCACATTTGTAAGGGGAGCAGTCTTTTAGCAGAGCAAGCTACAGAAGTGTAGACACCCCACCTTCGGCTACACTGTTGGTAGAGATAGCTGGATGAATGGAAGACCATACCCCCAAACCCCAAGTCCAAACTCAGCCAAGCTCACCCTTGTAAGCCCCAATACATAGCCCAACTCAAGCCTGAACCCAATCAACCCAGTCCTAAACATCAGCCTGAAAAACCCCCATAAGAAAAGCCAGTCAAAAAAATCGTAAAAAAGTCAAACTCACTGAGTCAACCCACTGAGTCAACCCGCTGAGTCAACTCATCGAGTCAAAACACCGAGTCAACCCGTCGAGTCAACCCGCCAAGTCAAATCACCTAGTCGACCCACCGAGCCAAACAGCAGCCCCGAAAAACGACCAAACCGCGCGCTGGAAATCGAGGAGTGACCGTACGGGCGGCCCACAGCGGGCCGCCCAAAAATAATTACGGGTTCTGCCACTGCCCGCTGCTATAAATACCCCCCTCTCCTTCTCATTTCAACAACAACAATCCGCCCAGTCCAGCGACCGTCCGACTGAGTTCTTCTCCACCCTTTAGCCCATTCCTCCACCAGGGAGAGCCCAAGTGAGGAGATCCTAGCCCTGGTCCAGCCCAGCCTGACCACTGGTCCAAATCTCCCAAGCCATCCAAGTCTTGATCCAGCCACTCGAAGCCCACCCTTGCGACACCTCCGTCCATCCAGCTACTCTTTTTCCAGCATTATCTCATTTGCATCTAGCATAAGTGCAACATTTACTTTTCTTCCAACCCCCTTGCTTCACTATAAAGCACTTTGATTATTCAAGCACACTGCATACGTCTTATATTAAGCACCTGTCAGTTCGAGCGTATGCTCTGGGCTTGCCTGTTGTTGGAACCTGCCCATCAGAAACTCTTACTGTTCAGACCTGCATTCATGCTTCACTATAAAGCACCTTGATTATCCAAGCACACTGCATACGTCTTATATTAAGCACCTGTCAGTTCGAGCGTATGCTCTGGGCTTGCCCGTTGTTGGAACCTGCCCATCAGAAACTCTTACTGTTCAGACCTGCATTCATGCTTCACTGTAAAGCACCTTGATTATCCAAGCACACTGCATACGTCTTATATTAAGCACCTGTCACTTCGAGCGTATGCTCTGGGCTTGCCCGTTGTTGGAACCTGCCCATTAGAAACTCTTACTGTTCAGACCCGCATTCATGCATCATGTCATCTATGAGAATGTACGAGGGTTAAAACAGACTTTCAAGTATTAGTTCGATTCTGTGAAGTAGAGACCGTACCTCGGTACAGGCAATGTGTGGGGTGCTTAACCTCTTCCCACCCTGTAACCGTGATCCCTTACCTCGAATCTCTGGCCGCAGATCAATAGGAGTCATTTTAGAGGAAGGAATCTTCGGATCCCCTTCTCTAACGTTTCTACGGGGTCTAGCCGACTGTAGATTCGAAGTAACTAGCTAGTGTCGACTCTGGTCTTATATAAACTCATTTAAACACATCCAGCTTAAACACGACAACCAAACCAAGCCCTCGAGAACGAGGCAAGCCAGTGGCACAAACGGCGATTCGCACTCACACATCCTCCTCTCCTTCTTTTCCCGAAAGGGAAGGGATGAGAACGTCGTGTGGGAGCGCGGAAACGGCGAGGGTCCACAGAATGGCGACTCCGCTGGGGATGAGCTAGTCCCACTAATCGTGATCCGACTTGAAAAACAGAATCCTTCCCGTACTTGAAAGTCACTAATCCTCATACAATCTCATCTGCATAGCATTTTACCCAAAACAAAAAAAAATATATAGAAAATCCCAAAACCAAAAAAAAAAATAGAAAATCCCAAAACCCAAAAAGACTAGAGTATAGTCCTCAACATTGCGCCTCCTCGGGCTCAACGTGTTCGGAAACAACTTCCCTTCCACAGCATAATCCGCACTCGGGCTCAGCAAGCCATGTCCGACCACGAAGAAGAAACTCATCTCTTCCTTGCTCTTGAGATGACCGAAGCGCAACCTCAAGCGCAACAGCCCATCGATAATACACCAATCATGCAAGAATTGGCACAAGGAATGAGAGCAATGTAAGAAATGCTCTTGCAATTCATGCAAGCACAAGCCACCGCAGCAGCCAACAATTAGGTTGGCCCAGTTCAGCAATCTCAACAGCCATGCCGGGTCCTTCCGGCCTCCAGTTCAAATCAAGCACAACCATCGGAGTCTGCCCAAGACTACCGACAGCAGCCGTCTCAGCCCTTCGCTATGGGGCATTCTCCTCAATACATTCCCGTGACGACAGGGCCATCTCAGAGCACCTCCGTCGCAGGGACTTCTAGTCAGCTTCCAGTTAATCTTGCAAACAACAGTCTCAATAGATCTCAGCATGTCCCCACCGATGGGACACCTTTTCAATTTCAGCACATCCCCGCCGATGGGATTTCAATTCAATTTCCAGCAACAGGGACAACACTGGCGAATGCCCACAATGGGGGTCAGTGTCAAGCCCACACCAATCAGCGGACAGTGGCGAATACCCAACAAGGGGGTCACTTCCCAGCATCTCAGCCTCCTACAAACAGGAGCACTTTTCAATTCCAGCACATCCCCGCCGATGGGATTCCAGTTAATTTCCAGCAATCTTCAATTCAGCAATCTCCAGTTAATTTCCAGCAAGTTCCAGTTCAACCTTCAGTACAGTCTCCAATTCAGTTACAGTCCTTTCAAGCACAAGTTCATCCGAATCCAGTTCAATCATCAAATCAATTTCAGCAACTCGCGGTTGCTTCTCAGCAAGCACATAGGGTCGAAGACATCGACCACTATGCCGAAGAAGAACGTACCTTACTCCAAGAGGCACCAGTCGCTCGAACGGATCACTTAGGACTGGACGAGTTGCGGGAGCAGTTCCATATCTTGCAAAATCAGCTTCAGCGACAACAAGGAATCGATCTACCTTCGACCAAGTTCAGAGACTCGTGTCCTTTCCCAGATGCTCAAGTACCTCAAAACTTTGAGGTACCAAAATTCAAAAGATACGATGGCAGCGGTTGTCCCACGGCACATCTCAAGGCCTTCTGTGGAGAACTGAGTGCAATCTCAAGAAATGAAGGGGCCCTCATTCGCTTGTTCCAAAAATCCCTGAAGGGCGACGCCCTAGATTGGTACACCTCATTGGACTGTCATCGCATCAGGACTCGGGAACAACTCTCCCAAGCTTTCGTAGACAGATTCGCATACAATCTCAACATGGCACCCAGAAGAGCCAACCTCACGGCTCTCAGGCAAAGGAGTGATGAAACACTATCAGCTTATGTGGGACGTTGGCGAGCTATGGCAGCCAGAATGCGGACACCTATCGATGACGAAGAACAAATCTCCATGATTGTTCATTCAACATATCCGGGCATATCTGAATATCTCATCTCGCATCCATATGAGAATTTCTCACATTTGATCCGTGCTGGACAGCAAGTCGAAGCAGGAATCCGTGCCGGGACGATCTCCCCATGGCCTCATCAAGCCACTTCAGTTAAAAGAAGTAGAGTGGAAGGAAGACCTATCGGGTATGGGAATGGAAACCGCAGCGGTTCTCCTCCCCGCCGGACAGAGGTAAACAACATCAACACCACTGTTCAGGGTAATCAAAATGCTCCCCCACAGGGACATCAACAGCGTTAGCAGAATTAGGTCCAGTACCAACCTCCGAGGTATCAACCACGACCGAATCCTCAACCACAGCCACAACCACCTCGACAGCAGCAGCAGTTCAGAGGGAATGGTCAATACTCATACCAGGATAGGCAGAATTACAGGGAGTCCAGGAAGTTCACCCCACTCACTCAACCACTTAGTCAAGTCATGACTATGTTGGTACAGAAGCAGTTACTCACTCTAATGGCACCCAGGCCTCCTCCTCATCCTCTGTCTCCGAATTACCGAGAAAATGAGTATTGTGCCTACCATCAAGGACGTGGCCACACTACTGATCGATGCTTTACTTTGAAGAATGCCATACAAGATTTGATCGACGACCGCAAGATCGTCATCTCGATCCCTGGAACTCCTGCAGCAGCTTCCATCAACATCCTTCAGAATCCTCTGCCTCAGCATCAGACGGACCCCAGTTCGTCTCGAGGCCCCACCGTCAACAGCATAGAAGAAGAAGAACGCCTCGATCGCTTCTTCTCCCTCATCCAATCCATTCATGCCTACACTTATGGGCCGACAAATCCTCCTCCAATCTGGCAAGGGGCAAGTCCCTTTCTTCCTTTAGTCTCCGAGCCAGTAGTACTCGAAGGAACACTTCCATACGATGTGTCAGTTGTGCAAGGGGCATCTTACGGCCCCTCATGTTGGGAACCAGTCATTCTGGAAGGAGCACAATCGTACATCGAGCCCACATACGAACCTGTCGTCTTGCAAGGGGCAATTTCAATACAGGAACGACAAAATTCGCCATGGAGAAACCATACTCATCAGCGGAAAGAACCCATTGTATTGGAAGGAGCTCCTCTAGTTAAGCCAGTCATATTGCAAGGGGCAAACCCCGGAGGTGTGTCAATCACACTATGGCAGCTGGGACGAACAGCGAAACCCCCTGCCATATCAAGAGGACCAGTATTCATTCCATGGGAGCCTCCTGCTCCAGGAACGATCAAGCCAGGACCGCAACCTTATGTGATCTATGAAGACAAGCCTCGATATTACCCCTTCAGCACAGGCAACAATGTAGTTCTCAAGGTAAAAGCTCCATACGAGGAAGATCTGGTACCCACACCAGCACCATTGCAAGAACCGGTGACCCTAGAAGGCAAAGGGGAGGAAAATTATAAAGAGGTCCCATGGCACTATCCAGAATGTGTGGAAGTAGGGAACATGAATCCCAATGAGTGTTGCATCAGAAGAGATAATCAAAACAAAGGAGATCCCAAAGGTACTCTCTCAGGCCTCGGCAACAAAAATGAAGCCGCATACAATGTGGCGACTCAGCTCAAGTCAATCCCTGCTCAAATCTCAGTATGGGAGCTACTCTGCACATTTCGCATACACCGAGAAATGTTTGCCAAGACCTTGAACGATGCTCATGTCTCCTCCGATACGGCACCAGAGATGATAGCATTAATGATTGGACAACTCCTTGCTCCGCGCGCCATCACCTTCACAGATAATGAGTTGCCACCAGAAGGGCGATCCCTCAACATAGCCTTACGATAGAAAGACCTCTGCGTCCCATTGGTCCTTATCGATAATGGCTCAAGCTTAAATGTCTGCCCGCTCAAGACCGCGGAACGTCTGGGAATCAGTCCTTCTTCATTCCGACCCAGCACCATATGTGTCAGAGCATTCGACAACACCTGCCGATCAGTGGAAGGGGAGGTCGACATAGAGGTACAGATAGGTCCTGAAATCTCCACTATCACATTCCAAATCCTAGATATATTAGCCTCTTTCAACATGTTGCTCGGACGACCTTGGCTGCACAAGGTGGGGGCTGTGCCATCAACCTTACATCAACGAGTGAAGTACATCTGTGGAAATCAAGTGATCTCTATCCATGCAGAGAAAGAGCTCATCATTCCTTCCAATGCTGCTGCCACTGAACCAGACATTCCGGTCATCAATATCCAGCACTCTAAAGAAGACATCCCGTTTCATAATTTCGAATTCGAGACTGTGAACTCTATCGCCAATCCAGAACCGATAAGGGTGGACCGTGTCTTTTCACCGGCAGAACGTCTGAGCCTCAAATACCGAATGAAGAATCATTTCAAATCTAGAAAGGTACCGCTGATATATAACCAACACAAATGGGGACTCGGATACAGGGCAATCTTCATGGACAAAAGAAGGAAGAAATTTCGGTGCTCACCCATCCAATTCGTCAAGCCAGGAGAACCTTGCAAAGATCCAGGAGGGAATCAACCGACTGCACTACACAAAGGCCTCCCGATGAGCCTAGTTTGGGCCACGTGGGCCCCCATTCGATGGGATCAGATTCTCTAACCGTCTAAGCCTCCAGAAGAAGAAGGAAATGATGAAGATGAAGAAGGAAGTTAAATACAGCAGCTTCAGGACCAGGTTACTCTGATACCTGCTCCCAACCAGGGGCACAACCTGCCCACTTCAATTCCAGCCAACCAGGGGCACAATTTGCCCATCTCAGCATCAATCAGCAAGGGGCACGACTCGCCCATCTCTGCAGAATCAACATCATCAATCATCAGCCAAGGGCAGAAGCAGCCCATCCATTGGACCAAGAAAGGGAAATGGCCAGCCCTAGATTGGTCCGATGTCCAGATTCCAAACTCATATCTAGCCGTAGAACCAGACGAACTGCAATGCGAGGTAAGTGATCTGGGAGGGACTGAGTACGACTCAGATCTCGAACCCGACCAGCGAGAAATCATGGTCATTGGGCCAGACTGTGATTCTTCGCCCGAATCATCAACCCCCACCTCTTCAGGGGAGGAAGTGTGGGGTCCTGAATGGTCATCCGTTCCCCTAACTTTTGAATAGGCCAAGGAGCCATCTGAGGGCTCTGGCTTCTAAAAAAATGCCTGTTTAAGCAGTGATCGGAACTTTGGGACAAGCTGAGCTCAATCATGGTATGCAATGCCCACTTGTTCAAAGTCCCGTGAATTTTAAAAATCCAAAAAAAATTAAAAAATTTCAAAAGCCAAAAACATCTAGCATTTTCATTCCAGAAAAATCTCAAAAACCAAAAAATAGTTCTTTTCCTGCATTCAATAGTGTGCCAAGTTCACCTAAAGAGTCACATGAGTTTGAAGTCGAATCATATGACTTTGATATCGAATTAAACTTCGAGCTCATGGGTCAGGACGAAACTCGGGATGAGGAAGATGATGATCCAGCTCCCGAACTTGAGGATCTCCTCAAAAAGTTCGAATCCAAAGCCAATATTGTAGCCGATGATTTCGAGATAGTAAACTTGGGGACACCTGAGATCCCTAGGGAAGTACGCATCGGAAAATCGTTTCCACCTGAGATGAAACAGAAAATGATAGAGTTCCTAGCTCCAAGATTGTCCAACTTCGCGTTCTCATATGAAGACATGCCAGGGCTCGATGAAGAGCTCGTCGTACACCATCTGCCAACCAAGGCAGATATGAAGCCAGTGAAGCAGAAACTTCGAAGAATGAAGCCAGAATGGGCTCTGAAAGTCCGAGATGAAGTCATCAAGCAGTACAATGCGGGATTCTTGGTAGTCTCCAACTACCCTGAATGGCTTGCCAACATCGTACTAGTACCAAAGAAGGATGGCAAGGTTCGAATGTGCATCGACTTCCGAGATCTCAACAAGGCCAGTCCTAAAGACGACTTCCCTTTGCCACATATCGACACTCTGGTCGACAACACTGCTGGGTACAAGGTCTTCTCATTCATGGACGGGTTCTCAGGTTACAATCAGATCAAGATGGCCGTCGAAGATCGCAAGAAGACATCGTTCATCACTCCCTGGGGAACCTTCTGTTACAGGGTAATGCCGTTCGGTCTGAAGAACGCAGGAGCAACTTATCAGCGAGCAATGACAGCACTATTCCACGACATGATGAATAAAGAGCTTGAAGTATATGTGGACGATATGATCGTCAAATCTCTCACAATTGAAGGACACTTTGAAGATCTGAAGAAGTTATTCAACTGATTAGAAAAGTACAAACTCCGCCTCAACCCTCAGAAATGTGTCTTCGGCGCAATGGGAGGTAAGCTCCTTGGCTTTATGGTGAGAGAGGATGGCATCAGGGTCGATGAGACCAAAGCCAGAGCAATCATTGAGATGCCCCCTCCTAGAACAGAGAAAGAAATTCGTGGCTTCCTCGGCAGAATTCAATACATCAGTCGCTTCATCACACAGCTCACACCTATTTGTGAGCCCATTTTCAAACTCCTTTGAAAAAACGTTCCAAAAGAATGGAATGATGATTGCCAAGCCACCTTCGACCGCATTAAGAGATATCTCATGAATCCTCCAGTCCTAGTGCCACCTACTCCTGGACGTCCACTATTGTTATACATCTTGGTAGCAGTAGAAGCCATCGGCTGTGTCCTCGGCCAGCACGACGAGACCGGGAAGAAGGAACAAGCAATATACTATTTGAGCTGAAAGTTCACCGACTACAAGACCAGGTATTTTCCGATCGAAAAGACCTGCCTCGCCCTAGTCTGGGCAACTCAGCGACTCCACCAATACATGATTGCATTCCCTATTCTCCTCCTCGCTCACATGGATCCGCTTAAGTACCTGTTCGAGAAACCGGCACTCACTGGAAGGATAGCTAAATGGCAGCTACTCCTGTCTGAGTTTGACATCACCTATGTTACTCAGAAGGCAATCAAGGGACAGGCCCTCGCCGATCATCTTGCCGCTCACTCACTCCTGGATTATCAACCGCTCAAGACATCCTTCCCTAATAAAGATCTCTTGCTTATTGAAGAAGAAGAAAAGAAGAAAAAAAATGAGTGGACGTTATTCTTCGACGGCGCAACAAATTCTAAAGGGAGTGGTATTGGAGCGATCCTCTACTCTCCAGATGATGTCCCTATTCCTATCTCAAGGCGCATAGCATTTGAGTGCACCAACAACATGGCAGAGTACGAAGCATGCATCGCCGGCTTAAGGGAAGCCATAATCTTGAGCGTCAAGAAGCTACGAGTATTTGGAGACTCACAGCTTATCATCAATCAGACCAATGGCGAATGGAAGACCAAGGACGAGAAGTTGATACCATATCATGTGTATCTTGAAAATCTGATCGAAGAATTCAAAGAAATCCCCTTCTCATACATGCCCAGAGCCAAGAACTAGTTTGCAGATGCTCTCGCCACACTTGCATCAATGCTCGAGATACCAAAAGGAGCTTCAGAATGGGAGCTCACAGTCGAAATTCAAGAAGAACCTGCTTTTTGCCTGCAAATAGAAGAAGCTAAAGCTGTCCCTGACAAACCCTGGTATGCCGACATCAAGCAATATCTCGAAACCCAGGAGTATCCAGAGTCAGCAACAGCAACAGATCGCCGAACCATCCAGCATTTGGCCGGCCAGTTCACCATCAATGGCAAAGTTCTTTACAAGCGATCCTATAATCATATCCTCCTTCGATGCGTCGATGAAACAGAAGCTGCAAAGATCATGAAAGAAATACACGAAGGAATCTGTGGCCCACACATGAACGGGCACATGATGGCAAAAAAGATTCTACGACTCGGTTACTATTGGCTCACCGTGGAGACAGACTGTTGCCAGCACGTCAGAAAATGCTTCAAGTGTCAGGAGCATGCGAATCAAATCCATGCCCCTTCATCAGAATTATACAACTTGACCACCCCTTGGCCCTTCTCCGTGTGGGGATTCGACATCATCGGCAAGATCAGTCCCAAAGCATCAAACGGTCATGAGTACATACTTGTGGCAGTCGACTACTTCACCAAGTGGGTAGAGGCAGCCTCCTACACCACAATTGCAGCATCTCAGGTGATCAAATTCATGAAGAACAACATCATATGCCGGTATGGAATCCCTAATGCTATCATCACAGATAATGGGACCCCGTTTGTCAACAAGAAGATGGATGACTTTCTCAGTAAATTCAAGATCCAATGTCATTGATCAAGCCCCTACCATCCTCAGATGAATGGTGGGGTAGAAGCCGCAAACAAGACAATCATCAGGATACTCGAGAAGATGGTCGTGACCTATCGAGATTGGTCAGATATGCTCCCATATGCACTTTGGGCCTATCGAACGTCTGTACGATCTGCTACGGGCGTTACTCCTTTTGAGCTTACTTATGGAATGGAAGCAGTTCTACCAGTCGAGGTGGAAATACCATCACTACGGGTGTTACTAGAAAGCGGAGTTGAAGAGGGAGAATGGCAACGGGCCAGATTCGATCAGTTGCAGCTAGTAGATGAAAAGCGCATGCGTGCGCTAAGTCATTCACAGTGCTATCAAAAAAGGATCGCTTGGGCTTACAACAAGAGAGTCCGAAAAAGAAGCTTCAAGGTAGGCGACATGGTCATGAAGAAGATTCTACCGTCGCACCTTCCGGATCCCAGAGGAAAGTTCAAACCCTCGTGGGATGGGCCACTGATCATCAGAGAAGTACTCCCCGGAGGCGCCCTCAGACTCACCAGCATGAGAGGGGTGGATCTTCCTGAGCCAACCAATGCTGACAACGTGAAGATCTTTCACGGGTAAGTCATTCTGACCTTATCAAGAGTTACCTTAATAGAGCTGAAGTCAAGAGGTCAAAGCTAAGACCTCTGAGAAATCATTTCCGTCCACCAACAACTGTTTCAAATAAGGGGATTCCAAAAGAGAAAAATACAAAAAAAAAAAGAGGGGGGGGGGGGGGGGGAAGGGAAGCCAAAGCAAGGTACCCGAGAAAAAAATCAACCCAAGGAAAAACATAGTCATCCATCCATTCACCTCAGAAGGGTCTTTAGCTAAGACCAACAGCTCTATCATCGTAACCTAGGATAAGGGCTGAAAGACTGTCATCGGCCGGCAACGACGGATTCCCGACCTCTAGCCGCCGCTGATATCCGAAGATTCAAAAAAAAAAAAGAAGAAAAAAAGGGAATGTGTGCCTAAACAAAGAGGGCGGAGTGAAAACCCGAAAGGGCGCTCCGAGTAAAAACAGTGGGCATACAGCGGACTTGGTGAAAACCCTAAAGGGCGCCGAGGTTAAAAACCGCATAGCTGCTAAGGGGCAGGCAAGATCAAACACCCGGGAGTGGTGAAAACCCAAAAGGGCGCCACGGGCAAAAATGATGGGAAAAGGCCGGCTTTAGTGAAAACTCGAAAGAGCGCTACAGGCAAAAATGGCTCAAATGAAAAAAGGAAAAAATGAAAAGTGCAGGTACCAAGAAATCAGACGGTCCAGATCGGTTCAAGCAGTCACAGTTCAATAACAAGAAGAAGTGCAGTCAGGAGCGAAGAGCTCTACAGATTCTAACAATCTCAAGAAGCAATAGTTTTCGTTGCCTACACCTCTAGGGAACCAAAGGATCACACAAGTCAAATCTCGAGACATCGGTCAAAGCATTGGCCGAGCCCCAGTTCTGATTCCTATATCCTGACACAAAATCCAGACACACTCACAAGACAACTCATGGCACAATAGATTTTCAAACAGTTTTCTCTTTTCAATTAAATGCATCATATTTCTTTTACACATATCATGTCATCTTTTTCAAAAAATACAAAAAATGCATCATCGTCAATCATATATGCAAAAAAAAAGGAATGTGTAGGTGGCCAACACAATCAATCTCTACCCTCCTCCTCGGCCACATCAGGTAAGTCCTCTGACTCATAAAAGGATAGCCTCGCTCTCAACCTACTCACCTCCATACGCAGGTAATGTGCCTCATCGCGCTCAAGGGTACGGATCGCTGTCTCCTCGTCAGACAACCTCTGATCGGCAGCCAATCTCCTCGACATCATCTCACAATGATACCGAAGTGCAGAAATCTCAGACAGCAGATGGCCATGAGTGGCCAAAAGGAAGCAAGGATCAATGAATGGGCGCTCCTCAAAAGGTTCATATGAACCGGATGAAGAGCCAGCATCTCCAAGGATATCCTGCTCATCCTCATCAACATTCTGGTGCCAGCAAGGGATACGTCGATACAAAGACTGCTCAGCAACCCAGTACTGATATGGGGCGGTCGCCATCGGAAAAGTCCGCAACTCAAAACCCAGCAAATCAGTAGTCAAGTAACTCGCCCAAGATCCATCAACCCGGGTCCTAAAGTCAGAGGATCTAGATGGAAGTGCTCGACGCCCGATACCCGTGAAAGCGAAAAGAGGAACATCCTGCTCGTACCCAAACTGCCGCAGGAACCGAATGGGATGGTAAGAAAAGTAAGATCGAAAGCCTACCAACATCAGAGGAAGGCGGTGTGCATCACAAAGCACTGGAGGAAGTGAAAGCCAAGATG
Organism: Liriodendron chinense; assembly: GCA_003013855.2. Lineage (NCBI taxonomy): Eukaryota > Viridiplantae > Streptophyta > Magnoliopsida > Magnoliales > Magnoliaceae > Liriodendron > Liriodendron chinense. Next base: position 1,732,883 of record ML058501.1, on the reverse strand, counting down.
ACTCCCAACGAACATTCCAGTCACGAAGTTCAGCGAACATCCTGCGATACAAGGGCTCGCTCATCCTATCTGCATGAGGAAGAAACTCCATGATATAACGCATGATGTCAAAGCTAGGAATGCCAGGAAGGGGTACAGGAACGGTAAAAAAAAGACGCTCCCATAGCCAGACCTGATCACAAAAAGGAAAAGAAGTTCAGCTAAAGCCAAGCAATTCCTAACAAAGCAAGAAGAAAAAGGTGTAAAAAAGATACCTGAAGAAAGGCACAACAGCCGTGAAGGACACGAGTACGGCCCAAGGCACAGTCAATCAGCCCATTAAACAGCTCGGCCAAGATGAGAGAAATGATCCCTTGCCGTCGGATAGCTCGGCTTATCACCTCAAAAAGCAAAGGAGTCTGGGACCTGGGCCATCCCGAGAACAGCACCTCAGCTATCAAATAGAACATCAGTGCGTTTCGAGCAAGGATAGAATTGGCCACACTCCGAGGACCCGAAAAAAGATCATACAGTAAGTCCAAGGAGAACAGTACAGCATCCTGGCCGACAGCTACAGGTCGAACAAGATAGGGGATCTCGAACCAGTTCTGCGATGTAGCAGCCTTCGGCGATGTCTTCGGCGAGAAATACTCAGTATAATCCCAAGGTAGGCCTGTCAAACGTGTAAGCTCCTCCAAAGAGGGTCCCATCTCCATATCGTTGAACGTGAACAAGTTCAACAAAGGGACCCAGTCAATCAAGGCAGCTCTAAGCATCCTCCAATCAATATTAACTCTAGCCATATGGATCAGACTGCCGAAGCCATAGGACTCCAAATCTCGAATCTCATAAGCTGACAAGCTGTCAAGCCAAGCAAGCAGTCGTGGCGAGCAAGAAGGACGAGGAAGCAGCTGAGAAGTCCTCACTGGTACCCCCTCCAGAACAAAAGGCCCAGAAATCAATGACAGCTCATCGAGGATCGGAAGGTCAACGGGCGAAGGAGAAGGAAAAGCTGGAACCTCTACAGACTCGACAGCCCCTGACCTGCCCTTAGTAACGGCTATGTCTGATATAGTCTCATCACTATCTGAAACTGTCATAACCTCAGCCGCATGAGAAGACTCGCCCACCTCATGAACGGAGTGCGTAAAAGACCGACGATCAGGAGAAGGACGATATTCCCCATCAAAAGGGCTACCAGCGAAGATCACACCACACATCGTGGCATCCTGGCTAATCTGACCGTCGAAAAATGCATCTGAACTATCAAGAAGGGTCCCGGCAACCCCGATCGAAGAATCAACAGTCAGATGTGGACCTGCGGCCCTCTCCAACAGGAAATCATGAATCCAATCATCATCCTGGCCAATCAAAGGGATCATCGAGGCATCCACACCGTCCATCATCAGGGGGACATCATCAATGATCACATCAAGTCCACCCAAACAAGTGTGCCGCACATCCTGGCCCTCATCCAGAGCATCCAAACCGTCAAAGGTATCATCTGAGCCATCCATCCCATCCAGACAGGAGATCAGCCCATCTATGTCCATTATGGTCCCATCACCTCCATCAATCACATCATCCATGTGGCCCACATTCAAGGGATGCATAGCCTCACCTATGTCCCATCCTCCCATCTCATCCATGCCATCCATTTCTCCCATAATGAAGGCCCCATTCAAATCCAAATTTACAGCCATCCCACCATTTATGGAGTCATTCAAAGCTCCACCAACCTCCAAGCTTAAGTCTTCATCAATAACCCCTCTTAATGCCCCATCTACCCCATCCATTAAAGGCATCTCCCCTTTATCAAAGCCCATTTGAAAATCTGAAGTATGGGACCCATCATGAACAGTCCCTACAACCCTTGAATCTCCACCATCCATTGTTTGAGAGAGGACAAAGTGAGAAGAAGACAAAAAGAGAAGAAAGGATGAGATAAAGAGAGGAAACATGGCTGGAATCGAAAAGCTTGGTGCAGGGAATGAGGAGACAGCAACAGAAAGCAATGGAGGAATGTCCGAACCAGAACCCGCACAGACTGCACAAGAGGTAAGTCCTGGGCAGCCCGCTCTGGGCCGCTCATACGGACGCGCTCCCTCTCTCTCCGCGGGATTGGCTCCAGGGTTCTTGGTAGGTGAGGCTGACAATCCACATCAGCAGATGGCACCCCGAGGGCTGCCCAAGGCTCCAGTCCACTCCAGATTTCGATTGAGGTTGACCAAGATCATCTGGAAGGTACCTCACCGGTCCAATCACGAAGCACTATGGCTAGAATGGGTCTGATCAAGTCAAAGAGAAGGAACGATGATCAAGAGGGGGCCACAAGCAATCCAAGTCATTCAAAAACTAGATCACCATGATCTAAACCATGGAAGAACCTACATGAGCCATCAAACAGCAAGATCAAAGGTCCGATCATCAAGAGAGATGGCCAGAATTCAAGATCTGATCATCAAGTGGACCCACAAGGCCAAGTCAAGCGATCCGAGACGTTCAAGTCATCATCCACACCATGAGAAGCTTTCTTAGCCTCACAAATCATCAAAAAGAGGTGCTCCAAAGTAAAGCTGAGGTCTCAAGTGAGCCCACAGGGCCGAAGCTATCAATCTGAGCCATTCAAAGACCGGATCAGTATGATCTAAACCATGAAAAAGCTTACACAAGTCATAAAGCAGCAAGATCAAAGGCTTGATCATCAAGAAAGAAGGTCAGGATCCAAGATCTGATCATCAAGTGGGCCCATAGGGCCAAATCAAGCAATCTGAACCATCCAGGTCATCATCCATGCAGTCAAGAAGTCTCATCTTCCACAAATCATTAAGGAATGAGTCAAAGGCCAAAACATCCAGACATTAAGGAATTTGAGACAAATCAAAGATCGTATATTCATTCAGAAGATTTTACAAAAGAAGGTAAAAACCAAAAGAAGAATGTCATCCATCAAGTAAAGCTGAATACAAAAGCAGGTTACAAGTCGCCAACATAGTCGTCATCGTCCCTCCTCTCGTCCCGCTCCCGACTGTAAAGATCCATCAAAGGAGCAGTCACCGAGCCTCCAGCGTATCTGCGACAGCCCCCTGGAACATAGAGTGAAGGAAGCAGAGGCCCCTATCCGTACAACAAATACCACTCATCATAGTCACGATCTGGGATTGTGAAACGAAATCCGGGTTGGCCCGCAAGAGCATCAGCCATCTCGCCAGCAGGAATTCGAGCAGCTGGAGGAGGTGCAGAACAAGGGACCCGAGCCACCCCAGTAACTTGCCGAAGCAACCTCTCACCTAGATACCACTGAAAAGATTCAGCGTCGGAAAGCATGATACGGAGACATGAAGCATCATATGCCTCCACACGCTGAGGGGTGTAATAGAGAGGGAAGCTGGCATACGGCATCCGAGCGAGCTACAGCAAATGAGGTCACCACGATCAGTTACAGTGCAGCACCAGGGTACATGTGGCGATACAAAGAGGGCTCAATATCGTCCCGCATCCTCAGCGCGAGATGGGGAAAATGGTCATAAAAGAAAGTCTGGGCAAAGGCATACCTAACAATTAGAAAGAGGAGGAAGGCAAATGTCTCCAAGAAAGGTGGATGAAGAAATACCTCGACGACAGGCCAGAAACCGGTGTAGGACCGGTTATTCCGATAAGTCTTATCCAGACCTTGGAAAATATGAGTCAGAATAGCCCCGTTCCAGTTATAGGGGTGGTGTAGATCCTCAACCAAGCGAAGAAATTTAGGATCAACCCTCTCATTAGCGTGACAGAGAAGGAAAGACCCGAAGGCATAAGTGATCATGGCCCTTGCTTTGTGGAGGGCCTCTCGCTCGGTAGTGGGGATGACGGAGGCAAAAGTGTTGTAGAACCATCGCATCTTTACTTGATGGCCTTGGAATTCATCCTCGGGTGGGACATCACTGACGAGCCGTAGCCAGTCAGTGGAAGTGATGGGAGCCAGAGAGCTGACTTGAGGAACAACTGTCCCATGAAACGGAAAGCCTATTTGCATATAAATGTCCAGGGGAGTTATTCCCCATTCACCACAAGGGAGCTGGAAGGTGTGGGTCTCGTCCCGCCACCTCTCGTAAAGGGCCGCGAGCATCATGCGGTTGGCACTGTTGTTATGAAAACGTAAGGTGAGGAGGCCAGAAAAAGGAGTACCAGCCAATACTTGTTCAAGCAAGGGCTGTGGATCCTTCACTCAGTTGTCCAAGTGATCCCTGGTACCTCGACCCTTGATAGCGGGAAGAGGTTGATGCTCCATAGCCAAGGAACACATGTGGTCCCCTCGGCGGATGATGAAGGCAGGATCATCCTCATCAATCACTCGACGACCTCTGGTACCGTCCGCCATTGAATCCTACAAGCTTGGCAAGGTAAGTCCATATCCCTTACCCGTTAAAATCCAAATTATCATCCAGGAAACCCATGGGATTGGACTCACATTCAAATGCAAGATCTAAAGTCCAACTCCATGTGTTACCTAGGACATGTGTTGGGCCCATTGAAGAAAGCAAGGCCCACTTTAAAGAAGGTTGCATGGCATGCCTTAGCAAGAAAAGTCCATCATCCAAGGACACATTTTGGACAACAAATGCACTCAAGTGCCATGAGATCAACAAAGGATAAGAATCCTACTTCACATGAGAAGCTCCTCTTCAAAGTCCATATGTGGCCAAGGATTGATCCACTTTTTTATGCCAAGGCCATGATTCTCACTTAAGATGTTTCCATCTTTTACACATGTACATGGACAAGTGGGGAATAGGAAGGAAATGGGCCCCCAAGAGCAACCCAAATGCCTCACCTCAATGGATTGAAGGGAGCACATAGCCCACTTGAAGAACATGAGGACCCATTCAATGGGTTAACCATGGGCACCCCTATGTGCATCATCTTGATGAAAGTTTTGACTATGAGAGTACAACATGGCGGTCTACCCACAAACATATAAATCAAAGAAGCTAATGGTAAAAATTGGATGCACATAGCCCACATGAAGAATCAAAGTTGGAAATGCCCATGTAAGGACAAGTTCGGGCAACTTATGTGCACCAATTTCTTTAACAAAAAGGGGGACCATTTGAGCACAAGAGGGCATGGCTTGATGAGTCACCCAACCATTATGAAAATGGATAAGAATGGTACACATAGCCCACTTGAAGATCAAAATCCAAAATGTCCCAAAGCATGGGACAAAAATGGGCAACTTATGGGTATCATTCTTTCTCACAAATTGAAAGAAAAATCACTCATATTTGAGAATGATGGTGGATGACCCACCAAGCACCCCAAAGAGAAGTTCAAGGAGCCATGGTTGCATGGATAGCTCACTTGAAGGAGGATCATCCATTTGCGGTTGATAACATTAAAGAGAAACTCTTGAGAACCACTTTCCTACCTCATGAAAAAACCATTTGAAACTAGTGAGATTGTTGGAACAACTCACTCATGGGGCTTGTAGATGATCAAGTAACTCAAGTCCTCCATCCATGAAAAGAAAAAGCATGAAAGAAAAAGAAAAGCCTACATGGACAAAGTGTAGTGGTGCACACATGGTCCAAAGAAATCCAAGCTCCAATGAAGGCCCAAAAGCCCATCCACATGGAAAAACTCCAAGGAACCCACCACACTTTGTACAAGGATGTACATCATAATCAAGAGATGGTGGAAGACTTGGGCTACTTGTCCACAAAGGCCCTACTAAGAAATCTAGCCCACTTGAGATCCAAGTGAAGAATGGGCTAGTCACCTTGGTCCATACATATGTGAAGAAAGATGGGGTCACTCAAAGTGAGCCCCATGAGCCCAAAACTTGAGATGGGCCCTACCATGCCCATTAGCCCAAATCTTAGAAAGAAGATGGAAAAGAAAAAGGGAGCTCCAAAGGAAATGACAAGAAAGAGAAAGTAAGAGGGAGCCTAAAATGAAGCATTGGGCCCATCAAATACACCAAGGGCCATGACTTCACTTTGAGCCCATTTGATACATATGAAAAGAGGCCCAACTCCCATGAAAAAGATAGAATATTTTGCCATGCACATTTGATGACATGGCAAAATCACCCTTTACATACACATGAAGGGAGTGTGAAAAAAAAAAAGAAAAGAAAAGTGAAATGGAAAGCTTGCAAGGTCCTTCTCCATGCACCACCTTTGAAATAGATTGGAGATCTAGAAAATGGCCAAATACTTGGGCCCACCTTCACTCCTCTTGGAATAGCTACATGGAAAAAGAAAAGAGTCATGAGAAGGGACAATGAAGAAGGAAAAGGACAAGAAAGAGAAAGGGAGTGGTCCATACCTTTACTACTCACCAAAGAGGGACCACCTTGTTGTCCCAAAACTTCTCTAAGGCCCACCACTTGAGAGAAGCAAAGAACCACCAAGAGGAGAGAGAAAACTTTGAGAAAGAGAGAGTATGGGAGAGAGAAGAGAGAGATTGCACGTTGGAGGGGGCAAGGGTGCCCCATGATTATAGAAAAGGGGGGTGCACCCCTTTACCCAACCCACTAAAGAAACCAGGGGTCAGAGGCGGTCCGGGCGGCACCCAGGGGGCCGTCCTACCTCCCACCTAGTTGAAACGACCTCTCCTCCTCTCTCCTTGGGAAGAAATCCTCCTTGGGAAGGGTGGTTGCAAGTGAATCTTGTACCTCCATGTAAGAATGAAGTGATGGAAGAGAATTGTAAGAAAAAGAAAGAAATCTCACCAAAATCTCATCTTGTGAGAAATTGGTGGGAAATTGGCTTGATGATGTGGAAAAGTTCCATGGAATTTTCAAGGAAAAGAAAGAAAAAATTGACTTGGTCAAACAGTGATCACAACCATCCAAAGGCATGACCAAATGATCCAAACCATTCCAAGAAGAATCCCAAGAATCTCCGCCCTTGATTACTGTTTACATGTACATAGTTCGGTCCGAAGACCTTAAACTACGTCGGGATCAAGATCCCGAGGGACTTTCAATAAAAACTGGCATCGGTCTTTATTGCTCGAGTCAAGATCCGACAACACCGGACGTTTTTCAAAAAAATCACAAAAAAATATATATATGCATTACCAGCACTCTCTTATACAAAATTGGGTCCGAAGACCTTAAACTACGTCGAGATTAAGATCTCGAGGGACTTTTTAAATAAAAACCGGTAGTAGTCTGGATCGTTCGAATCAAGATCCGCTGACACCGGACATTTTTCAAAAACAAAAAAAATGTGTTTGCCCTGCTTGCACATATTTTGGGTCCAAAGACGTTAAACTACGTCGAGATCAACATCCCGAGAGATTTTTAATAAAAACCGGTATCGATCCCAGCCGTCCAAGCCAGGATCTGATGACCTGGATCATTTCCAAAATACCAAAAAGATTTCAAACTTTCCATAAAAACCAGCATCAACCCCGATTACTCGAGTTGAAGTCTGGAACTTTTTCAAAAAACACAAAAAAGAGTTTCACCATCAATTTTAACTGCATAAATTCATCTCCAGCGGTCCGAAGACCTAAAACTACACTGGGATTAACTTCTCGGGGGCTTTCTTTCCTAACCTGTCCGGGACATGGCTGACACTTGATCGTACGGGTGTCCGAAATCTTTTAAACAGGTGAAGGCTGAGGCGGGCAGAACCCCGCAATCCTGTTCGTGTTAAACGCACCATGGTAGACAACCTTGATTTGGAAGTCGTTGTTGAATCTGACGGATGTTCCCTGTTCCTAAAACTCATGAAGGGGATTAAGGCTGTTGGGAGGTGGAGCGCACCCTCACGAAATTGTGAGCAACGTAAGGCCCCAAACTGGATTAACTAAGGGAAATGTGAGGATGTGGCTCATTTTGTGGCCGAAGGAGTCCGTCGGACAATACGTGGTCTATGTGCATTGCACATGAGGAACAGGCAACTTTGTGGTTGTGTTGACTGAAAACCCTCAAAATCCCCTCATCCGAAGATGTAAAACTATGGCACTTAACTGTGTGAGACTCATCTTGCTCGCTGACGTAAAATGGATCGGGTGCCTTACCAGCAGTAGAAGCTGGAAGTGGATGAAAATTCCATACTTTTCCCTGCATTTCATAAAAATCACAAAAATACAAAAACATTGCAAATCGCCTTTTCAAAAAATCACAAAAAAATATGTCCCTTGCTTTCAAATCAGATATTTGCCAAAATCACAAAAAAAAAAATATATTTCCTTTACTTTCAAATCAAATATTTTCAAAAATCACAAAAATATTTCCTTTGTTTTCAATAACCGATCTCTATCCTGACCACTCAGGTAAAGGTTCGGACCAAATACTTGCAAAAATCACAAACATTGTCACTAGTGTAATGACCCAGGATTTTGGGTGCGTGTAGATACGCACATGAGTATGTACACTACACTAGTTCAAGCATATACATGTATAAATCCATTAAACCATTGATTTCCAAGACGAACTATCAATTACCCTGAAGTTCTCACTTATTCATCAAAACCAGCCGTTCAATTGATTATTCATCACTAGGTAAAGGTATCTGATCGTCCACCTCTATTTTGAACAAGTCGATCATAGTAAACTAAACCCCTTGATCTCCACAACTGCTCATACACAAATCAATTTAACATTCTGATCCGTTCATCTTATTTATCATACATTGATATGCTTAACCGACCGTCAAAACTGTGATCTGACGAAATTTCATGAGTGGAAAAGTCATTAAAATCTGACGGTGTATATGTCTAACTAATAGGTCATCCAAAGACCATATTATGAATATCAGTTTAAGAAACTAACCGTGCAATAACTCATACTTGTGCTTAAGAACATAAACATCTAATTAGAAAAAAATTAGCCTTTCATACAACCATCCATCGAATTCATATCCGCTAATTGGGCCACCCAAATAACAAACCGAACCGATCATTTCGAAGATCATAGGATAAATACCAAGGGTACTGGTTAAATTTCCTATTGGATATGTACAAATGTCACTTTGGATCATGGAGTGTGATGGACCACTAAAAAGGCATCTTGTTCATCTGTAAGAGATCAAGGCCCAAACTTAACCTGTAGAAAGAGTGTGAAAAATTACAGGCTTCGGTGAAGTTTCATCGAAAACTGATAGTAAACGGGATCTGTACAGGTGGTTGAAGTAAAAAGCAAAGGAAAGGACAAACTTGGAATTATATATAAATATATATACCACATGTATACAAACGTGTTATTATATTACAAGTAATGTTTTAACGGTGAGTGTCAATCACACTATCTTTCATCATGTGGTCCACATGATTATCCAATCTAGCTCATTTTTTAGCTCATGTCTTAGGTGATCATTCTACACAAGATGATCGGAGCAGATTTTCCTTTCAAGCATCACAGTGGACCCCACACCATTCTACACTCAAACCGCGTCCGCAACTCACGTCCGATCAAATCAGAAAACCCTTCTTCTGATCTTTCTTATTATGGAAACGTGGATGGGCTTTCACGTTGGGTATTACCAACATGTTTTTGTGAATTGTGGCCCACCCGAGACTCGGATCTGCCTCATTTTTCGTGTCACACCCTAAAACTCCCTGGCCTAGCTAATGAACGGAGTAGATTTGTCACATACATCATGGTGGGACCCACGTGCACAACGTGCACGTCACCCCCTCCCGGTCAACGCACGTTGACCGAGTATTCAAGACGTTGAGCGTCTTCTTCGGGCTGGTCGCTGCAACAGCGAACGTTCGCTGTCCGTTTGAGCTATCCATGCCGTCCGTCTGTGGGCCCCGCATCAAAAATCCAAACCGTCCAATCAATCCGTCTGCCCCACGCATGAAGTCCTTTTGAGTATTTCTTTCATCGGCCGTCTATCCGAACTTCTTCAAATCACCGTCCAAATAAAAAACGGCCAAGATCCTGGCCATTGCTGCGCATGATAACCTGGGAGCTGCTCTGTTAGAGTCGTGTGGACCCCACCTAGGTTTCTAATGTTTAATCTGTGGCTTAGATTGCAAGGATTGAGGTTCGAATCCAAGTTGGAGTTGGAATCTTCTAGCGTCCGTGTAATGCGTTTGTATGTGGCTATAAGAGCCAGCCTCGGCAACGTTTCCTTTGCAAGAAACGTGAGAGAGAGAGAGAGAGAGAGAGAGAGAGAGAGAGAGAGAGCCGTGAAAGAAAGGAGAGAGAGAGAGAGAGTGATCGTAGATTCCAAGTTAAGGTTGCTGGTGGCTCCTTCCATTGCTGGAGAAGAAGAAGAAGAAGAAGAAGAAGAAGAAGAGAAAGAAAGCAAGAAAGAGAGTGAGTTTAATCTCATATCGTTTTTCCATTGTATTCACAATTTCTTTTTAGTTGAAATTGGTTTTGGATTTTATATTATATTTTAGATTGGTTAATCGTCATGCGAAAGTTACAATCTTTGTTTGGTTTTGTTTTAAACTATTGCTGGAAATTTATATAGTTTCATGAATTTATGGATTTGCGTGATTGTAATTGGTGCCTTAATGGGCTGAAATTTTGTTATATTACATTCTATTTGAAAGTTGGATTTTGAAGGGTTGGTTTTACAGTGATTTTGATAAATCATATGAATTTGATACCTGATTAAGGTTGTACATGGGTGAGCTTATTTTTGAATTACCTTGGAAAGATGTTTTGGAGTATTGATTTGGTTCATGCATAGCACGATTTGAGAACTCCAGTTATTACCGTAGGGTGAGCACCCTGGTGTGTGCAATAGGCCCATTGATGATTGTTTGGGTGAGCGCCCAAGTGTGTGCAACAGTCCCTGGTTGAGCGCCCTGTGTGTGCAATATACCCTTCTGATAGTCCATCGATTGTGGACGGGTTGGTTGAGCTCCCTGGTGTGTGCAAGATACCATACTAGCGTACCCGGTGGATATCAGATGATTTTAGTAGGTTGGGTGAGTTCCCTGGTGTGTACAAGAGACCAACTCTGTAATTGTGAAAGTGTAGGCCCGACTATAAACTGGCCCTGGATGTTCTACTGATAACCGTACCGAGATTGTTGAAGCATACTTGTATTCCATGCAACACGTGCATGTTTAAGAGAGTTTTGGTGATGAAATTTCTGTTGGAATTGTAATGATTTGTACTTTAATGGTTAAGTGATTTTCTATGTCGAATAACATGTGTTAAACTATATGAGAATGCTCACCGGCTTTTATAGCTGACGCAATGTTATGCGATTAACCGTAGTGACAGGTGATGATTTAGAGGACTTTGAAGAAGCGGTTCCAGATGAGGAAATACTCTAGAAGATTTTTATTTGAATTAGTTATTTGATTTTTTGTTTGAAAGCATTGATGTAATAAGGCCCATTAGATGGCCATTAGTTTAGACAGTTTGGAACAATTTCATAGACACGTTGATTATAGTTTAATTTTCAAAGTTGGTTTATTTTTATTCCATATATTTGGTACCTTGTGAATGGAAAGGATAAAAGTTTCAGTTGTAATTATGAAGGATTCATTCATAACACCCTTAATCTCGAGATTTGGGTTATATACTCAAGTGTCGAATTTTGGGGGCGTTACAACTAGCCCCCAGCACTACAGTTCAGGAGTCTTGAACTCCGCTCACTTCACAATTTGGGATGACAGATCCGATCGCTCGCAAATTGTAATCTTGACCAAAACTAGCGACCAAGCACCGTCTCAATCGCATTTATGCCCAGAAGAACATCTTGAAGTCGGATTAATCATCGTACATTCTCATTAGCAAAGAAACAGCATCTTGGGACGATGGACCTGATCGACCACGGGTCGGGATCTTGACCAACCCGCTGACCAAACATCCGCATTAAAAAGAAAAACCCCAGGGAAGCACAACCTTGGAATCAATAAGCTCAAAATTCTCTGCATCTCCAGTAAAAGCAAAATCATCGAGCTAAAAGAGAATGAGCCAAGCCATGCATCCATCATCACATACGCATCCCCATACATCAGCATCCATCGCATCAATCATCATGTTTACATGCTTTCAAAATAAAGTCGGTTAGCCAAAGACCCCACAGACATCCCTAGTGGAGGCGTGTGCAAACCAGATTTCCATTTCAAAAAGACAAAAAAAATATTCCTATCTGGAAATAAAAATCCCACGGAGTATCACTCCCCAGAGTGGGTATCTTTTCAAAAATCCAAAAAAACATTTTTCCAGTAGAGCGTTCTGCCTCCAACACACCAGGAGATCTTCCATATCTCTGGGTAGGAGCCGACGCAAAAATCAAATAAGATCCGATGTCTCGCGGTTTCCCCGGGGACCATCAAATCCAATGCACTCAAAGTACGGTCGAACTGAACTCCAGTGTCAGTGCGATCGTATCACATGCCAAGATACAAAAAGATGAAAAGCCAAAAGGCTAGGTCAAAGAAACCATTTGAACAGGTGGAAGCGATGAATTGTAACCCAAGTATCAAAATCAGCAGATTGGGTGGAAAGAATTCACCCGCACATACCTAGGCGTGGATGCTTGAAGTACCTTGACTGAGTCCAAGTCGGCGTAGTAGAATCCCGTAAGATTATCTGACGCAGGGCGTCTAACCACTTTGACAGTCAAGCGAAACAAGTACTCCTGGAGTGATCTGGGAAAACATCAAACATCACAATCAGTCACAGGGTTAGCAACCTCGTAAGACTAGCGACGCAGAGGCTCTGCTGTACCTTTTCGATGTTAGTACCGATCGAGAATGGAAGGGTTGCGATTGGGTACCCAGGTTGCAGTGCATGCAGGGACAATCGCAACGTTTTCTCCAAACTCCCGCGATATGTGCGAGTGATCGGTTTCCAAACGATCAACTGGCACAGATGCAAAGGCAAGCAAAGATTTTCAGACCATGATCTATGAATGACCGGGTCAGAAGTGGGGTGTCCACTCGCTTTGGCATTCGGTTGTACGCAACCTCTGCCAAAGAGGGGCATCTGTAGACACCCCACCTTCGGCTACACTGTTGGTAGAGATAGCTGGATGAATGGAAGACCATACCCCCAAACCCCAAGTCCAAACTCAGCCAAACTCACCCTTGTAAGCCCCAATCCATAGCTCAACTCAAGCCTGAACCCAGTCAACCCAGTCCTAAACATCAGCCTGAAAAACCCCCCATAAGAAAAGCCAGTCAAAAAATTCTAAAAAAGTCAAACCCACTGAGTCAACCCACTGAGTCAACCCACTGAGTTAACCCACTGAGTCAACCTACTGAGTCAACTCGTCGAGTCAAAACACTGAGTCAACCCGTTGAGTAAAATCACCGAGTCGACCCGCTGAGTCAACTCACTGAGTCGACCCACCGAGCCAAACAGCAGCCCCGAGAAACGACCGTACCGCGCGCTGGAAATCGAGGAGTGACCGTACGGGCGGCCTACAGCGGGCCGCCCAAAAATAATTACGGGTTCTGCCACTGCCCGCTGCTATAATACCCCCCTCCCCTTCTCATTTCAACAACAACAATCCGCCCAGTCCAGCGACCGTCCGACTGAGTTCTTCTCCACCCTTTAGCCCACTCCTCCTCCAGGGAGAGCCCGAGTGAGGAGATCCTAGCCCTGGTCCAGCCCAGCCTGACCACTGGTCCAAGTCTCCCAAGCCATCCAAGTCTTAATCCAGCCACTCGAAGCCAACCCTTGCGACACCTCTGTCCATCCAGCTACTCTTTTTCCAGCATCATCTCATTTGCATCTAGTATAAGTACAACATTTACTTTTCTTCCAACCCCCTTGCTTCACTATAAAGCACCTTGATTATTCAAGCACACTGCATACGTCTTATATTAAGTACCTGTCAGTTCGAGCGTATGATCTGGGCTTACCCGTTGTTGGAACCTGCACATTAGAAACTCTTACTGTTCAGACCTGCATTCATGCTTCACTATAAAGCACATTGATTATCCAAGCACACTGCATACGTCTTATATTAAGCACCTGTCAGTTCGAGCGTATGCTCTGGGCTTGCCCGTTGTTGGAACCTGCCCATCAGAAACTCTTACTGTTCAGACCTACATTCATGCTTCACTGTAAAGCACCTTGATTATCCAAGCATACTGCATACGTCTTATATTAAGCACCTGTCAGTTCGAGCGTATGCTCTGGGCTTGCCCGTTGTTGGAACCTGCCCATCAGAAACTCTTACTGTTCAGACCCGCATTCATGCATCATGTCATCTATGAGAATGTACGAGCGTTAAAACAGACTTTCAAGTATTAGTTCGATTCTGTGAAGTAAAGACCGTACCTTGGTACGAGCAGTGTGTGGGGTGCTTAACCTCTTCCCACCCTGTAACCGTGATCCCTTACCTCGAATCTCTGGCCGCAGATCAATAGGAATCATTTTAGAGAAAGGAATCTTCGGATCCCCTTCTCTAACGTTTCTACGGGGTCTAGCCGATTGTAGATTCGAAGTAACTGGCTAGTGGCGACTCTGGTCTTATATAAACTCATTTAAACACATCCAGCTTAAACACGACAACCAAACCAAGCCCTCGAGAACGAGGCAAGCCAATGGCACAAACGGCGATTCGCACTCACGGATCCTCCTCTCCTTCTTTTCCCGAAAGGGAAGGGACGAGAACTTTGTGTGGGAGCGCGAAAACGGCGAGGGTCCACAAGAAGGTAGTAGAATTGTCCACGACAGAGGCTGAGTACATTGTAGTTGCAGAAAGCATGCAAGGAGATGCTTTGGATAAAAAGGCTCCTAAAGGAACTTAACCTGAAGGAAGAGAAGCACGTGATCTATTGTAATAGCAAGAGTCTGATACACTTGAGCAAAAATCTAAGTCAGCATTCCAAGTCGAAGCACATTAAGGTTCTGTATCACTGGATTAGGGATACTTAAGAATAGAAGGTGTTATAACTTGAGAATGCCCACACGGACGATAACGGTCAGACATGATGACCAAGACTTTACTCAAGAAAAAATTTGAAGCTTGAAGATGGTGAACTCCTTCTGAGTTGAAAATGGGGAGATTTGATGGGGTTTTCCTCCTCAGTACAGAAGAGAGATTGTGCGTTTTTAGGTCTCTCAACCGGTCGGCTCCCTTGGCCGACCAGTCTATCAATCGGCCCAGGAAGGCCCTGTGGATAGTTTTGTCCTGTCCAGACCCGTTGTCCAACTAGTCTCAAGTCCTGGCCAACCGGTAGGCAAATAGGTCGAAATATAACTTTTTTCTTTGCAACTCGCTGGACGATTTTTTGTTATTTCGACCAGTTGGCGATGCGTGCGGACTGTTATACGCAATTTCCTATTTCGGTTAGAACTCTTGCACAAAGCTATTTAAGAGCTTTTAATTCAAGATTAAGATATCCTAATAGGAGGTTTACATGTCCAAGGAGAGAGAGAGAGAGAGAGAGAGAGAGAGAGAGAGAGAGAGAGAGAGAGAATTTATTTGAAGAAGAGATATTTGCTTGTAAAGGTGATTCGTAGTGCAATCGTCATCTTGGGTTCTTATACGTACTCATGCTCGGTGAGATCTCTCAATTTCATTTCTTTTTTATTGTTTATCCATCCCTATGTGGGTGAAGAAGGTTGAATCCAAGTGGGTTGTGCTGGTGATCGATTGTAAATGGTTCTCTAGCCATATTGGATTGTTTCTCTGAACGAGGTCTCATGATTTTTACCTCTGTAAGAGTTTCCACGTAAAAATCTCTTGTGTCCTATGGATGATGATTTGATTTTGTTTATTGCATTATCATATCATATAATTAACCTTGTTGGGGGGCGAGATCCTAAGTTTTTGTACAACGCACCCAACACCAAACATAATCATAATATTAGTTCACATATAAAAAGAATTCAAAATTACACCGAAAAAATGGATGGCTAGACATAAAATATTTAAAAATCTTAAGAAATTACATTAAAAATGTCCTAACCACTAGTTGAGTGTGAGTCATTATTGGGCCAACCACAATGGACCAAGCATAATATCGGTTCACAGGTCCCGGAGGTCAAGCTTGTACACGGGGAATGGATATATGGTTAGTTAAACAATCCATTAGTCCAGACTCACGTGTGACCCACTTCATTATATCGTTTCCTGTTTTTTAGCCCCCACCCAGTGAGGAAGCGGATTGCGTACTAAGTAAACGTTAACTCTGTGGGGCCCACTGTGATTTATGTATTTCATCCACTCCGTTCATCCATTTAATAGATAATTCTATGGCATGGGACAAAAAATGAAGCATATAAAAATCTTAAGTGGACCACACCACAGGAAACAATGTGAAATGAACCTGTACCTTTGAAAAATTCTTGGGGGCAGCAGAAGTTTTGTATCAAGCTGATATTTGTTTATTCCCTTGATCAATGTCTGTGTGATCTTATTAACATGTTGGATGACAAATAAACATCACTGCGGCCCCTAGAAAGGTTTCAACGGTGGAAAGACATTATACCCACTGTTTCTTATGGTATGGCCCACCTGAGTTTTGGATATGCTTTAATTTTGGTTTCAACCCCTTAAATGATTGATGGACGGTGTAGATAAACTACATACATTTACAGTGGGCCCAAGTGAGTTTACTCAGTACAATAAGAGCAAAATGAGTAACTCAGGACGCAATCCGATTTCAGCTAGTGAATGGATTAGATCTTTACACTTGGGTGTCTGCCTAACGCATGTTCTGCCTAGTCACATGGGAGCTCCACATTGAACCACAGACGCACCAATTGCCATGCCTTAGTGGTAGACTCACAAGAGTTTCAACACGAAGACATGGGTTCGAACACCATTGTGGTGTGAGTGTGCGAGTGTGTGTTACGTGTGGTAGTATGGGTAAAAAAAAAATTGTATTGCTTATACGTTCGAGGTGCGAGTGTGTATTGCTTATACACAATAAGAGCATAAAGGGGTGTAAACCGGGATTAAGCCTATACGTCCAAGGTGAGAAAAAGGCGAGAGGATTAGCAAAAGGGCCATCTCTGTGCATGGGAGCATAGGAGAAGGTAAGTGTATTGCTTGTAACTTCGTTCTTCTTCATAGTAGAGTTTTGCACCGTGTTTTTTACCCTTGTTTAGGGTTTTTTCCACGTAAAATTTGTCTTGGGTTTGTGTGAATTCCTTTTCTAGTTATTATTACTTCCTGTTAATCGTTTGTGGGTGAGACCAGAAATTAGATCTCAGTTCACCGACGTTGTTGGCGTGCTGCGCAACAACTGGTATCAGAGCTATTGGTTTAGTTCAAGTGGGAGTGATCACGGAAGAAAGGAAAAACTAGAATTGAGAAGTTTGATGGTTCAAACTTTGCCGTCTCGAAGATGCAGATGGAGGACTATCTGTATTAGAAAGACCTCTACATTCCTCTAAGAGGAAAATAGAAGAAACTAAAGAAGATGACAGATGATGAATGGGCGTTAGTGGATCGGAAGGCTTTAGGAACGATCCGACTCTCTTTGTCTAAGAGCGTCGCCTTCAATATATCCAAAGTAAAGACTACAAAAGAATTAATACACGATTTGGCTACGATGTATGAGAAATCCTCGGCGTCCAATAAGGTTCATCTTATGAAATGGCTATTCAACATGAAGATGTCAGATGGTGGGGGCGTGGCTGAACATCTAAACGAGTTCAATACAGTCACGAGCCAATTGGAATCCGTTGGTATCACTTTTGATAGTGAGGTCAGGGCATTATTGATCTTGTCTAGTTTTCTAGACAGTTGGGATGGTTTGGTGATTGCCATGAGCAATTCCTCAGGGTCTATAAAGTTGAAATTCGATGATGTTGTCGGTCTAATTCTAAGTGAAGAATCTAAAAGGAAGGCATCGGGAACTTCAGGGGATTCAGGGAATGCTCTAAATGTTGAAGGAAGAGGAAGATCTTCAAACAAAGGTAGCAATAAACATGGGCATTCTAAGTCGAGGAATAAGTCCAAGGGATCGAAAGACAAGAACAGGTGTTGGCATTGCGGGAAGAAGGGGCACGTGAAGCGTGATTGTAGGGCACTTAAGAAACAAGAAGGAAACTCTCAAGGTAGGAAGGATTCAATGAATCTATCTAAAGAGAGTGACACAGAGGCGTTGGTCTTATCTCTTGATGCGTGTAATAAGTCTTGGGTTATAGACTTGGGTGCTTCGTTTCATGCCACTTCGTCAAAAGAAGTTCTTCATGATTATGTGTCAGGTGACTTCGAAAGAGTCTACCTGGGTGATGATGAGCCATGCAGTATTGTTGGCAAGGGAGACGTTCACCTAAATCAGAAAGATGAAACGGTCTTAAAGCTGAAGGATGTTAGACATGTATCGAGTTTGAGACAGAATTTGATCTCAGTGGGGCAGTTGGCCGATATCAGATATGTGACGACATTCACGAACAATACATGGAAGGTCACAAAAGGTGCCTTGATAATATCTCGAGGCAAGAAGGAAGATACCTTGTACGTGACTTCCGGATCATATAGTTCACTCGCAGTCACATCAACTGGAGTGAACGGGCAGTTATGGCAATAGAGGTTGGGACATACGAGTGAGAAGGGGATGAAAGTGCTATTGTCAAAGGGGAAGCTACCAGGGTTGAAGGCAATTGATTTGGAATTCTAAGAGGATTGCGTGTATGGAAAGCAGAAGAGAGTAAGCTTCAAGAAGACAGGACGGGCTCCAAAGACACATCTGTTGGAGCTTGTACACACTGATATGTGGAGACCGGCACAGGTATCATCTCTTAGTGGCTCTCGTTATTTTATTTCTTTCATTGATGATGCTAGTAGAAAAATATGGGTTTACTTCTTAAAGCGCAAGTCTGATGTATTTGATGTATTTAAGAAGTGGAAAGTTATGGTAGAAAATGAGACAGGTAAAACTGTGAAGTGTCTCAGATCGGATAATGGGGGAGAGTATTGTGATAAGAGGTTTGAGGAGTATTGTGCAGTAAATGGGATCAAACACTAGAAAACGATTCCAGGGACACCATAGTAAAACGGTGTGACTGAGCGCATTAATAGGACCATCCTTGAGCGCGCTAGGAGCATGAGGCTACATACAGGGTTGCCCAAGACCTTTTGGGCAGATGTTATAAATACTACCGTATATCTCATCAATAAAAGTCCCTCAGCACCATTGGATGGTAGGCTACCAGAAGAAATGTGGACTAGAAAAGAGGTGAACCTTGCACATCTTAGAGTGTTTGGTTGCACTTCTTATGTTCACATTGATGTAGAGCATAGAAACAAGTTGGATGCGAAGTCCAAGAGGTACACGTTTATAGACTACGGGAAGAATGATTTTGGCTATCGGTTTTGGGACACAGAGAACCGAAAAATCATCAGAAGCAAGGACGTAGTCTTCAATGAAAAAGTGATGCATAAGGACAGTGTGCAGCAAAAGCAGAACAAGGCCGATGAGAAGGAATTCTTAGAGTTAGAAGAGTTACCGGACACAACTTTTACAGTGTCACATGACGAGCATGCACAGGAGCATGATGAGGCAGAGCCGCAGACACCGGTTGTGAGGAGGTCTACTCGAGAGAGGAGACCCAAGGTCCGATACTCACCCTCCTTACATTATCTACTGTTGACAGATAATGGTGAGCCAGAGTGCTTTGAAGAGGCGTTACAATCAGATATGCTAGTTAAGTGGGAGTAAGCTATGGAAGATGAGATTGACTCTCTTGAATCTAATCGTACGTGGGAGCTAGTCACTCTACCCAAGGGTAAGAAAGCTCTTCATAACAAGTGGGTTTACAGACTGAAAGAGGAGCACGATGGTTCGAAACGGTACAAGGCTAGACTTGTTGTGAAAAGGTTCCAACAAAAAGTAGGTATCGATTTCACAAAAATATTTTCACCTATGGTGAAGATGTCTACAATTCGTATGGTCTTGAGTATAGTGGCTACAGAAGCCTTACATCTAGAGCAGTTAGATGTTAAGACAGCATTTCTTCATGGAGACCTTGAAGAAGAGATATACATGCATTAGCTGACAGGATACGTGGCACCAAGAAAGGAGAACAAGGTGTGTAGAATGAAGAAGAGTCTATATGGCCTGAAGTAAGCCCCGAGGCAGTAGTACAAGAAGTTCAACAGTTTCTTGTCAGGAAACGGGTACAGGAGATGTCATGCAGACCACTGTTGCTACTTGAAGAAGTTTGATACGTCGTACATCATCCTTCTTCTGCATGTTGATGATATACTTGTGGCCGGATCAAGCATGAAGGACATCTCAGATCTCAAAAGACAACTGTCTAGAGAGTTTTCCATGAAGGATTTAGGAGCTGCAAAATAAATCCTAGGCATGAGGATAAAGCGTGACAGGGAAAACAAGAAGCTAGTTTTGTCACACGCAGAGTACATAGTTAAGGTACTTGATCGATTCAGCATGGGAAGTGTTAAGCTGGTTAGCACTCCATTAGCCAACCACTTCAAGCTTTCTAAGGAGCAAGGAGCTAAGACGCACGAGGAACGGGACTACATAGCTAAAGTCTTTTATGCATCAGCTATAGGGAGCCTCATGTATGTTATGGTTAGCACAAGGCCAGATATTGCTCAAGCAGTGGGAGTTGTTAGCAGGTACATGAACAACCCCGAGAAGGAACATTGGGAAGCTGTAAAGTGGATCCTCAGATACCTGGTAGGTACTATGGATGTAGGGTTGTGTTATAGAGGATCGAAAATCAAGCTACAAGGCTACGTCGACTCAGATTTGGTAGGGGATATCAATAGCAAAATGATCACTACAGGGTATGTCTTTACCTTGGGTAGTGCTGCAGTCAGTTGGATCTCTCAATTACATAAGATAGTATCCATCAATACAACGGAAGCAGAATATGTTACAGCTACAGAAGTGTATAAGGAGATGATATGAATATAAGGTTTTATGGAAGAGTTGGAAAAGAAGCAAGGAGATTACAAGCTGTACAGTAACAGTAAGAATGCAATACACTTGGCTAAGAATTCAACCTTTCATTCGAAGACCAAGCATATTAACATTAGATATCACTTTATACGTTCATTACTGGAAGATGAATCGATTGCTTTGGAAAAGATTCATACAAGTGATAATCCTGCAGATATGTTGACCAAGGTAGTCACACGGGAGAAGCTGAAGCTCTGTTCAGCTTTAATTGGTCTTCAGGCTTGAAGACTAGGAGGTGGTGTACTCCGGATGTAGAAGACGAAGGATCATGTGGTGATATGTCTCCAAGTGAGAGATTGTTGAGATATGGATACAATCACATTTCTGTATGGTCGGGCGCCCGGATGTCTGATGACCGGGTGCCCGATATTCATGTGTTTTAGGACAAAAATCACTGGACTGTTCTGTGAACGGTCGGGCGCCCAACGGTCAAAGTGACCGGGCGCCCGATATTGGTCTATTTTATGCTGTCACTCGCTAGACGTGTTTTGTAATGGGCGGGCGCTCGACCTAGTAATGACCGGGCGCCCGACCGACCGCGAACTTAAACGCGGGGTTTCCTATTTTGAGTTGTAATTTCGGGTTTTGCTATATAAAGGAGTGTAAACCGAGATTAGGCTATATGATTAGGGTTTTTATATGTCCAAGGTGAGAAAAAGGAGAGAGGATTAGCAAAAGGGTCATCTCTGTGCATGGGCGCATAGGAGAAGGTAAGTGTATTGTTTGTAACTTCGTTCTTATTCATAGTAGAGTTTTGCACCGTGGTTCTTTACCCTTGTTTGGGGTTTTTTCCATGTAAAATCTGTCTTGTGGATTGTTGGTTTGTGTGAATTCGTTTTCTAGTTATTATTACTTCCTGTTTATTGTTTGTGGGTGAGACCAGAGATTGGATCTCGGTTCACTGGCGTTGTTGGAGTGCTGCGCAACACCTAAGATCCAAGTAGGGCATGTTCAAGGTGGGGCTGACTAATGAACGCACTCACGATGTGAATTAGGGGCACAACTTGTGTAGGCTTCAACCCAAATGCAGTTGATAACTCAAACCTTAGGTTGGGTTGATGTTTGGTTGGGCTTGGGATGAAAATCCTCAAATTGTTTTAGCTTTAGCTTAGGCTTTAGGCAACCCAACTCAAACATAACCCTATATCTCGAAGGTAAGTAGTTATGGGCAAAATTTTCATCTAGTTAGGGCTTAGTTGTACATGGGATTCAATGAAATTGGGATTAAGCTTGATTTTGGTAGTGCAATGTCCTTTACCCCAGATTCCCGCCCTAAAGTAACACTTTTCTTCATAAAAATGTATCTCGTGAGGTTTTTACTTGGGGATCATTTGGATACTTGTGAAGTCCTTAAGTAGGAATATGTTTACAAGTAATCAGATTATAGGGAGCGGTTGGGTGGGTATGTTTGTCTGTCAATAAATTACAGGTTGTAATACGATAATAGCTTTTAGTTATAATTTGAAACGTAGGGCTGGTCATGAGCTGAGTCAGCTCGAGAAACTCAATCGACTCGACTCGAAAAAACTCGCCTCGGCTCACCCTGACTCAGTAGAACAAGTCAAGCCAAGCTTCATTTACGAGCTCGAGCCAGAAATCGAGTCAAGTTTGACCACTGGGTCACTCGACTCAACTCGATTTAAGCTCGACTCGACTCGACCTCAACTCGACTTGTTTCATATAGATATTTGTTAAAATATTCTTTTTTCTTAGTTCTTTCTCCCCCCTCCCTCACACACACACATTAGGGTTCAAGCTTAGGATATATAAAACCCTCACACGTTGGGGGGTTTCTTAATCCTACTATTTTGTATCTAGTGTGTCACGTCATTATATGTTGTGAGTCATCTATCAACAAGGAGATCATTATATGATGCTCCACCTGAATATGGGTGATAACTCTTGTTTTGTTGGTAGAAGTGGGTTTATTGGTTTCATAATACAAAATGTTGTCAACATCGGGCCCACTAAGGATTGACCATGCAAAAATAATAGTAATAAAGAAATAAATATCGACTGTCCTAACCTTCAAATCAGCCTTTATCAATTAAATATATTAATATGAGATGCTTAGTTGTCCAATTTAGAAACACCAATCAAAGGGTTATGATTATTCTATTATGAAGAACATAATTCATGGTCCATCAATTGAAAAACTTATATTTAAGATATGCACATGAATTGGCTATAGATGTGCCAAATTCAGTGGTAAGATAATAATAGGTTTTGTCTCGTACTAGGGCCTTACTCATGCCTCAGTGGTAGACTCACAAGAGTTTCAACATGAGGTCGTCGATTCGAGCACCCATTGTGAGTGTGTCTGGGTGCTGAGTGCATGCATGTGTGAAAAAAAAAGGCTTTGTCTCACACTCTTATAAACAATAGAAATTGAGACAATAGGCGCAAATATAACAAATTGCAAATTTTAAGACATTTATAGTTTTTATTTACCAAGCTGTACTTTTGTGTAAAAAATGCTTAAAAAGTACTTAATTTCAGATATCATGACTTTTTCATACAAATTATTAAATAAATTTTCAATACTTACATCAAAATCCAGACGTTATTTTCAATTTACCAAACGTGAAGCAAGGAGGACGTGGGAGGTCAATTACCATCTTCCTCACCGGGTGGTTCTCGATTCTACGAGAAGAAATAAAGAGATAAAAGGAAAATAATTTTGAAGAAATTATAGGATAATTGATTGAATCCCTAAAAACGAAATTACAATGTATATAAATAAGAAACTAAGCCCTAGGTAAAATATCAGACTCCAACTCAAACTAAAACTCCTAGAAATCCCAACTTATTATTTATAGAAGCCTCTCAAACCTACAAGAACTCATGGTTTTCGGCAAAAATAGAAAGTTTTCAAACCGGTGCAACAATGTTGTTCTAGTAAATTTTCTAAGCCTTTTTCATATTGGGTATGACTTCTAAAACCCCATGGATCGAAAGATATGATTGAAACAAAACTTACTATTTATAGTAAAATCAAACTAAAATTAGCCTAACGACCATCGATCTGGTCGAATCTCGTAATTCCGGTATGGGTAACCTGACGATGTCAGGTTGGTTGGCTAAAGTAGCTCAAGCTACCTAAAAATCATATATTATACACCCCGTAACTCATTCTGAATTGTGAGATACAACTGTTTTATGGTCCTGACGGTTCGGAACACTTCCATCCCCAACTGGTCTTCTTTGGTCCATCTGAGCCATGAAATAGGTGGCGACCCACTCTACATCAAAACGGTACCTAAATCTATAGAAAATGCTTTTGTATCATGCCGATATGGATACAACTTTCCTCCTCTTCTCTTGCACAAGGCGATTTTTATGATGGGGCCAACATATTGGATAAGTTGGATGTACCGCACGCATGAAAGGTTAGAAGTTATCTACTGATTACAGTCCAACCCATTGGACTTGTGACCACCTCTTTTCCATGCATCATAGAGATCTGCCCGTTCTGCCCGTTCCCCAACAAAGAGAGAGAGAGAGAGAGAGAGAGAGAGAGAGAGAGAGAGGATGGAGAGAAAAGGGTATGCACCTCTCTTTGAAACTATGGAAGCAAAGGGTAGGACTGCATATAAGATGTATGCATTTTCGTTATTTGTAGGCATTTGTATGATTTGGATGTACAGAGTAACTCAAATTCCAAAAGTGGCGGTGACGTGGGCATGGTTTGGCATGTTTGGAGCTGAGATTTGGTTTGGTTTATGTTGGATTCTCACTCAATCAGCGCACTAGAGGCCTGTCAATCGTTCCACCTTCAAAGAAAGGCTCTACCACAGGTATAGGTGGGCACAAACCAAGCCAGCTCGAAAGCTCGGCTTGGATTGGTTCGAAAAAGCTCAGCTTGGATTGGATTGGTTCGAAAAAGCTCAGCTTGGATTGGATTGAATGGAAGTTCAAACCAAACCAAGCCTCAAAGTCAAGTTCGTTTGAAAAAACAAACCAAGCTCAAACTAGGGCAGTATCAGCTCGGCTCAGCTTAGCTCAAAGCTTGATTTGATTTGGCTCGTAGATTGTAAGCACACCCTGTGGTGTGATCCACTTGAGCTTTGGATAGGATTCCATTTTGGGATCACGTCCTACAATGATATGTAAAACTGATGGACAGCATAAATAATACATGATGACACGGATAATACATAATACATAATACATATACATGAATGCACATTGTTTATTTGCACTTGTAAAATAATGCTCGTGTACTTTAGTTTGGAAAATTACCCTTACATGTCTATTTTGAAGTTGCACTCCTTTGAAGGATGTTAAACAGATATGTTTGTACTTCTTTTTCTAGCTTTTTAAATTCTTTTCTAACTAAATAAACAAGCAAAAAAGAGCCGATGCCCATTTGAACTCGGCCCGGCTGATCCTGACTCGAATCAGATTTTTCTAAAGAAAACCAAACTCAGGCTGCATGAGTCAGCCCAAAACCCAAACCAAGCCGATCCAACAAACTATAGTGGTACAAAAGCAAGCCAAATCAAACTAGGGCTAACTTGGCTCGGCCCGGATCATTGCCCACCTCCACCCACAGGTATGTACCATTCTACCCAGGTGGTTGAGCTCAACCAGAGGCCAGCCGACCCAACCAGAAATTTAGGTTGGGTCAGGTAGGTTGCGGTGAAGTAGGGTTGGATATCTTAAACCCGACCCTAGGTAAGGTTGTGATTGCGTTGAGACTCTAGCAACTCAGGTATAATATTCCACGTGTATAATTATATACGGGAAACGGTAGAGAATTGTATTTTCCTGATGAGGAATGGTATTTTCGTGTTGCATTGGAACCTGCATGGAGGAAGCGGATTGGCTGGTGCACCCTACACCAGCGATGTAGCTAGTGTAGGGACGTGTCGGACGCAGAGCGAGTGCGCAGTCCTCGAGCACCGTGTTTGTATCCAACGGTTCAAAGAAGATTAAGGCTATATGGACCCCACAATGATGTATTTAGTATATCCAAACCGTCCATCCATTTCGCGAGATCATTTTAGTGCATGATAACTAAAATGAGTCATATCCAAAACTCAAGTGGACCACACTACTAAAGGCAGTGGGACAATGATTCTCACCGTTAAAACATACCCAGGGTCCACCATGATGTTTATTTGTCATCCAAACTTTTCATAAGGTCAGAAGGACCTGGATGAAGGGTAAAAATAAATATCAGACTGATCCAAAACTTCTGGGACCTCCGAGAAGGTTTCAATGGTCTACGTTCAATCTCCCACTTCTTTCTGCAGTGTGGTCCACTGGATCCTTGGATCTGTCTATTTTTTTGGGTAAAACCTTAGAATTATCCCAAAACATGGACGGACGGTTTGGATATAACAAGTGCCTCATGGTGGGACCCACAGAACTTGATGACGTCGCTACACCAGCAACCTCGCTGGTGTAGAGTGCACCAGCCAATCCGCTTCCCTGCATGGAGGCCTTGATTCAGTGATCCAGACCGTTATCCTACGGAAAATCCCGCCCCAAAATGGGGATGATGACCTAAAAATCTCTTCCGGGTTGAAAGATCCTTAGACATTTTTATTTATTTTTTGTTGGGGGTGGTTAGTACACACTTCTCACTGTGTGTACACACACCCACACTGTTAGTCAAACTTCAATGTTATCTTCAATAAGTCTACCACTGTCCCAAAGGTCTGGGTGCGTAGATGGCTTTTATCATACGATTGGCATGAAATGGATGTTCCACGGCCCAAATACAATGACCAATATCAAACAGTTGAGAACGTCTGATCAGTATGATTTTCTTCCTGTACTACATCTACAGTTGGGTCCACAATTTGGACGGTCATGATTGCTTTAAAACGGACATGGATCATGAGTTAAATCCATCGAAGGAACATAATATTCTACAATCCACTTGAATCTCTAATTGCCCATGTTTTCAATAACTTTATCAGGGAGAAGCCATACAAGGCCATTTCTTACAGCCGTCCAATCACAACCATGATTCTTGTGGTCAGATAGCTCTAAGAGCCGTTGTACGTAAATGGTATTAAGATTCCATTTTGTCCTCTTAATTTATGTCCTTTAAAAAAAAAAAAAATTAACGGTGCAGATATGAAGATGAATTGCCAGGTGTGGACATTTTCGTGTGCAGAGCCGACCCTACAATAGAGCCACCCACCCTAGTGATCAATACGGTTCTTTCTGTCATGGCCTACGATCACCCACCAGAGAAGCTGAGCGTCTACCTCTCTGATGATGGTGGGTCAGATCTGACATTCTACGCTCTATTAGAGGCGTCTCGCTTCGCCAAGCATTGGATTCCATTTTGCAGGAAATTCAAGGTGGACCCAAGATCACCGGCGGTCTATTTTGGCACAACATCTGAGCTGAGCCACAAGATACTGAAGAGGCCAATGAATGGCTGTCCACCAAGGTAAAATATCTTCTACATTGTTTATTAATTGCAAATGTAGATCAATTGAGACCGTCCAAATTCTAAGTTCCATTGTGGATGGAGCATAGCACAAAAATTATATGGATCAGGACATCGTTAACGTTCAGCTGGCGGCCATCAAATGAATGGTTCAAATGAAAATTGTTGGCATTGTTAGCCCATGCATGTG
This sequence comes from Liriodendron chinense, assembly GCA_003013855.2. Taxonomy (NCBI): domain Eukaryota; kingdom Viridiplantae; phylum Streptophyta; class Magnoliopsida; order Magnoliales; family Magnoliaceae; genus Liriodendron; species Liriodendron chinense. The sequence continues at coordinate 1,705,482 of ML058501.1, read as the reverse complement.
GCTTTTGGGACCGTGGCCCGCTTTTGTGACGGAGAAATGTTCACATAGTGCGGCTAGCTGTATGCCAACTTCTCACTTTCACATTCAATACCCCACATGTCACATGGATATTGCGTCCGCAAAAGGTGACCGGACGCCGGGGTCACTTTCTCTTTTTCGGATATTTTCATATGGGAGTCTGGATTTTCGGCCAGCTTGACTTGTCCGACTTAGTTCAGACCTGACTCGGGTGAGTCGATTCGGTTCAAGTACTCGGGTGTCTGGATTTTCGGCCACCTTGACTTGTCCGATTAGCTTAATTCGAATCCAAATTAACCAAGTTGAATTATGGTCAATCAGTGGTCCGACTCAACTCAGATCAAAATCCAACTCGGACTCGACTCATCCAAACTCAACTCAACTCGAGTTTAGGTATACCTGCGAGTGTAGCTGGTAACCAGGCAGACTTGATGGAGCTTTGACATGATTGAAGAGAACTACCACCACCCGTCATTTTTCTCATTTGTGAATCTCTCTATCTCTGCTTAGAATTACCTAATATCAGACGTATCATCAGAAACTACCAAAAGTTTCAAAAATGCATTGAAGAGACCCCCATCTTGTCAGAATCCTTTCACGTCTATGATAGCTTGAATTAGGTACTACCCCGATGTGCAGAGCCAAGGACAGGCTAGATGTGGCACGTACATGTCATGTCGTTAATGATGGAGAGCAAGTTATAGGCTCACAGCCTTTGTTTGCTGATGCGATGGGTCTCTTACAACCTACTCTCCACCATACTAGCTTGTCCTTAGCTCTACATAGGCCAGGGGTAGTACTTAATTTGAGCTCCGTTTCTCTGATGCCATGTCTACTCACTTGGGTGAGGTAAATGTAGTGCTTTGTGCAACACGTGCCCCACATCACACACGTGTGAGAGATCTAGCCCCTAGATCATGTGCACAACACTATGAACATTCGCTAGCCCAGATATCACGCCATTCAAATCATCAGGTAGGGTGCAATTGCATGCATTGCATACAGGCCGTTGAGATTGCTAGACCATATGGAATAAATATACAGCAGTCGAGCCATGGGACTAGCCAAGGATCTTGTTCATGTGAGAGACTTCTCCACGTGTTAGACGAACGCTAGTAAAGTGCGGCCACGTTGGCGTCGATCTTGAGGGATGAGCTTCGAGACTGCATCAAGCGACTGAAAAATCAGTGTCAAAACTGCTTGGAAAAACAAAACGCTTGGATTCTCGAATAGGCAAAAACCCCGAAACAAGCTTCTTCGTTCAGGAAAGCCTAAGTGAAATTTTGGTTGGATGACTCGATACGACTTGGTGCCGACTCGATTCCTATGACCGGGTCAGACTTAGTCCGGCTTAGTGCAAGGCCAGACTCGGACTTAAATCGGTCAACCCTTGCTGGACTTGGAACCAAGTTGGATTGAGTTTAGGTCAGGTCAAATTCAATATTGATTTGGATTGGGTTAAACCTAACTCAGTCCAACTCAACTCAATGCCTAGCCCTACCAGTAGGCTATACGAGACTGCAAGTCTAATTTGTGCCTTCCATAATTTTAGGCATGGGCTCAAAATTGACAAATTTACCCATCCATCAAATCTACCATCTGATTTTTAGGGCATGGGTCAAAAAATGAGGTAAATACAAAGCTCAAGTGCGCCAAATGTACAGAAAAAAGTAGGGATTGAATGCCCACGATTGAAACATTTGTGGGGCCATAGGATGTTTATGATAAATTCAAGCTGTTCATGTATTTTTATCCCTCATTTTAGAGAATGGGACAAAAAATGAGGTAGATTTGAAGCTCAATCAGCCCACATGATGGGGAAACAGTGGGATTGAACACCTGTCATTGAAACATCCTGGGGCATTCTAGGCCCACTTTGAGCTTTATATCCCCCTCCTAGTTTAGTCTGTGCCATAAAATGAATTGGAAAAACAAATGGTTCCAGTGGATTTCTCACAGATATCAAGATGAGTGCCACATACAGTTGGATTCAAGTTGGCACGTCAGTAAACATCAATCAATTTTGCGGGCCAAGGTACGGAGGGAAGATCGACTCTTGCCGATCACATCAACTACAAAAATCTTATCTTAAATCTTCTGTACAGTGGTTACTATGTGTAGATCTACTAGCAGTTGGATCTAGCATAGCTAAATCGGACGTAAACATCCATCCATGCTAAATATAGACTTTATTGGTATAACATCTTCCACGTGTCTTATGGAAAGATCTAGTCTACCATATTCATTGGCTCCACCTGAGCATCTCCGGTGTACTTCGTCTGTAAATGGTAGAATAATTATTTGCCAGTACCCGCACAAGAGAGAGAAAGAGAGGTATAAAGTATGTCTATGCCCGTAGAGAGATACAGAATAAGCATCTGCCCGTGCCCCAGAGTGGGTGAGAGAGAGAGATGTGGTCCACTTGAGCTTTGGATGTACGTCATTGTTGGGCTCATGCCTTAAAATCAGCTGTCAAAGAAGGGATGGCTTTGATAAAACACATACACATGGTGAGGCCCACGGAGCATTGACACATTGCTGGCTGGTGTTGGGTTCACCGGCCAAACTGCGTCCGGAAAAGAAGGGTATGCACTTCTCTTGGAAACTAAGGAAGCAAAGGTTAGGATTGCATATGACATAAGATGTATGCAATTTCAGTATTTGTGAGCGTTTGTATGATTTGGACGTACAGAGCAACTAATGCATGCACTAAAAGAGGGAGTGAGGTGGGCATAGTTTAGCATATTTGGAGCTGAGATTTGGTTTGGTTTTTATTGGATTCTCACTCAATCAGTGCATTGGGAGGCCTGTCTATTATTCCTAGAGGTGGGCACAAACCAAGCCAGCTCAAAAGCTTGGGTCGGATTGGTTTGAAAAAGCTTGACTTGGATTGGTTCGAATGGAAGTTCAAATCAAACCAAGCCTCGGAGTTAAGCTCGTTTGAAAAAACAAACCAAGCTCAAACTAAGGCAGTACCAGCTCAGCTCAGCTCGAAGCTTGATTTGTTTCAGCTCAGTTTGATTCGGCTCGTAGATTGTAAGCTCACTGTTTCCGGTGGTGTGATCCACTTGAGCTTTGGATATGATTCCATTTTGAGATCATGTCCTAAAATGATATGTAAAACAGATGGACAGCATGGATAATACATAATACATATACATGAATACACACTATTTCCTAGCACTCGTAAAATATGCTTGTGTACTTTTGTTTGGAAAATACTCTTACATGTCTATTTTGAAGTTCCACGCCTTTGGAGGATGTTAAACATCATATAGGAAGATACGTTTGTACTTTTTTTTCCTAACCTTTTAGATTCTTTTCTAATTAAATAAACAATAAAAGAAAGAGCCGCTGCCTATTTGAACTCAGCTCGGCCCGGTTCGAAATTTTCGACCAAACCGATCCCAACTTGAACCAGATTTTTTTGGAGCAAACCAAACTCGGGCTGCATGGGTTAGCCCGAAACCCAAACCAAGCCGAACCACAAACTACGGTGGTACAAAAACAAACCAAACCAAACCAAAACTAGGGCTAACTCAGCTCAGCCCGGATCGTGCCCACCTCTAATTATTCCACCTCAAACAAAGGCTCTCCCATAGGTATGTAGTACTATTCTACCCACGTTGCACTGGCATGTTTTAACTTGGGTTGGACCTCAACCAGAACCTAGCTGACCCATGGATTTTGAAAGCAACCA